>OX438882.1:17223474-18473474 GCA_949315895.1 Anania crocealis
AGGCTGGTTTCGGCTTTTTATACAATTTACCTAACACCCAGTAGTAACAATTACCCAACAGCTACAGTAAGTAGATAGCAATGTTGTGTATTCTTTTTAGAGTCACATTTATATATCAGATTCGACTCAAAAATAGCCAATTTAATACAAAGTTACATTTTATTTATCATCATCATCATCACCATCTCAGCCAAACGATGCCCACTGCTTGACATAGGCCTTCCCCAAGGATTTTCACAACGCGCCACCTGAATCCCACGGCTTCCGCGACCTTCATCAGATCGTCAACTACCTGGTGGAGGGTCTATACCCGCTGATTGCCGTTCAGTGCGCGGTCACCCATTCCAGAACCTTGATTTCATTGTTTCAAATAAAATGTCGTTCCTCCAAATAACCAGTTTTTAACTCATTATTGTCAAAGATCCACATATCCTAATTTT
This sequence comes from Anania crocealis, assembly GCA_949315895.1. Lineage (NCBI taxonomy): Eukaryota > Metazoa > Arthropoda > Insecta > Lepidoptera > Crambidae > Anania > Anania crocealis. Next base: position 17,223,915 of record OX438882.1, read on the forward strand.
GGAGATTTGTATATACCTCCAAGCAGATATACTTACCCAAACGGACGGTTTCTCCTAACGTCCTAGCGATGAAGTGGACAGGTGGGTAAAGGCGTAGAGTCTCTTTAATGCAACACTCCAAATAATGCATTTTTGAAAAGTCGTCAATAGTTGTGGGTCTGGTAGATTCACCAAATATCTCGTCCAATTCAATGAAGATTTTATCCTAAAAACATCTTGACAAATAATACGAACACGACTATATACATTTTTAAAATTGGTTATAATGAATTTTAGCCTCGTAAACTCACACGAAACACCATATTTTCTATATCGTTTCTAAACTTTTGATAAATATATTTCATAGTTCAATAACATTTGGGAAATGCAGTGTTTTGTGGTACTTGGGTAAGAAGCTGTTTAACTGCACTTAGGTACTAACCTGAATATTTTTGTCGTTAGCAATTGACATCAACGCAAAAGCTAAGGCTGCGGCAGTTGTATCGTGACCCTGTATTCAAAAATAAAGTTATTATTACATTGAGAGACTTACTTATTAAGTTCTTAGTAAGTTTTTTCTAGTTTTACCTCAAACATAAAGGTGTCTACTTCTTCCTGGACTCCAAGATTGTCAATCAATCCTTTCTTTTGTGCCGATATCAACAGATCCAACATAGCAGTCTTCTTTTTGCTTAAACAAAATGTGTCCTCATCAGCAATATTATCTTCATTTATATCGATTCCGTATTTCTCTACGTATTCCTTACGATCTTTTATAACCCTTTTTGTAAATGTGTGTACTGTTTTCAAATATTTCTCCTGCCTTCTACCGGTTGTGGACAGTGCGAATAGGAAATCTATGAGGTAAAATATTTTTGTGAACCTCTCGACGAACATTTTTCCAAGCTCGTATATTGCGTTTTTGTATTCCATAGCTGCCGTAGAGGTTTCGTCTGACAGTTGAGTGCCCATCGAAGTCTCTGGATCGGACATAAATATTATTTTAATTATGTACTTGCAATAAATTATAAGAAGCAAAATTATGAGAATAAAAACAACATTAATTTGTCTTAATTATAGATACGAGTATTTCTTACAACACCTAGATGATGCCTGAGCGCGTTTTATAGTACTAAATGAAAAATGCGCCTTACAAGCAGTCAGAGGCAATGAGTAGAAAAGTTAACAAATATCGCCTAATAGGAGCTATTTAAGGTCGACTGGAAGATATTCCAGCGATAAGACCACGAAAATTATACTGCTCGAAACATATTATTAACGGTGCAATATTTATTTTGTTTAGAGTACAATAAAAAGGATTTGTCTCATTTATTGTGCGCCGATAAGCGTTGGTAGGTAGATACAGGTGACTTTTTCATCACCGTCAAATTTCATTTTCATGACTATTTAGAGCCTATTTATGAAATAAAAATGTAGGTCAAGTTTTCATCCGAATATATTTTTTGCAACAAAGTTTTCAGTTTTACGCTCCTAAGCCTGAGAAGGTATGAAGAGAAAATCAACAACTTATGAATAATATCGGTAATGAATAAATGAGATGCACATCTTGACATGTATGTACTGGGCTATACCAAAAGAAAAAAAATCATTTGTGTTATTATGTCACGCAGATTTTTGTATTAAAATTCAGATTGTGACTAAAATTTTATCCTGTTTAAGTTGCTACAAAAATAATAAGAAAATTCCATTAACATTCGAAAAACTTATTTTTTATTTTACTGTATTATTTCTCTATAATATAAGTACCTAGGTAGAACTCATACGTCGAAAGAATGATTAGAAGAAATAATTTATTTTATTTATAATAGGTGTATCAGGATTTTGCTTCTTAGTAAGTACTCGTAACTAGGTAGTTTATGCTCTAGATTCTCTTCAAATTTTATTATTCTACTGAAACTTGATTCTTTTATAACGCGGATTGCAAGCTTTAGAAACACCTACCGCATATAGAGTTCAGGGTAAACTCCGAGATGAGGGGCACCACGTCGACCTGTTCACCCTTCGATGATTCCAAAGAGTCAGCCATGCGGCGGCTGTTCTCATCCAAGGTCACGCTGAACTGCTTCAGGATGTTGAAATGAAAAGCAGGCGTCAAGATCTTTCGTCGATGCTGCCATTTTGTACCTGTTGAAGATGATAACTGATTACCGTGATGGTGGTTAACGGGTATCCCTATTGTACTTAAAAATGGTGAAGCAAGATACTCATGTATTTAAACCTATTTATAAATATCGATTATATGCCTGGCATAACCTGGTCGAACTACCTAGTCAGGTCATAAGTTCTGTCACATGTGTAATATGAAATAATTTAGACATGTTTATTATTTATGTAACCATTTATATAGCAAAACTAGCTGACCCGGCAAACGTTGTTTTGCCATAAAAATTATTAAATTACTAAAATGGCTAACAAAAAATAGGGGTTGGTGGTAAAAGGGTAAAAATTTAGGGTTGTATATATTTTATAAAATGTTAATATTTTACTACCCTACCCCTACCCTACTCCTACCCTACCCCTACCCTACCCCTACCCTACCCCTACCCTACCCCTACCCTACCCCTACCCTATCCCTACCCTACCCCTACCCTACCCCTACCCTACCCCTACCCTACCCCTAACCTACCCTACCCTACCCTACACAGACCCTACCCCTACCCTACCCCCACCCCTACCCTAAACCCTTCCCTACCCCTACCCTTACAAAAAAGACGATAATTGATCAGTTATCGAGCGGGATGAAAAATGTTTAAGTTACTAAAATGGCTATTAAAAAATAGGGGTTGGTGATAAAAGGGTAAAAATTTAGGATTGTATGTATTTTTGTATGCTGTATCATAAAAAAACAGAAATTAAAAATTTTGTCTAAAAAATAAAAAATAAAATTTAGGGTTGGACTACTTACACCTAACATTATCCCCGACAAAATTGTGAATTTAAACCATTCCCAGATCCCCTTGAACACACACAAAAAATTTCATCAAAATCGGTCCAGTCGTTTGAGAGAAGTTCAGTGACATACACACTCACAGAAGAATTATATATATAAAAGATGAACTTAATAAAACATAGATTCATATGGTAATAAAGTTTATTTAAAATGACCCCCGCGATTTTGAATACAGGCCTTCAAACTGCGCGGCCAGTCGTCTATCGCAGCACGAACGAGGTCCATGTCAATATAGGCGGCTGCCTTAATCAAGTATGCCTTGAGTGACTCCAAATCAGGATGAGGCTTTGAGCAGGCCTTTTCCTCCAAGTGTTGCCATATCTTGTAATCTAACGGACTCAAATCTGGACTGGAGGAGGGCCAGTGTTCGTGCCGGATGAAGTCGATTTCACGCGCCGCCAGCCAGTCTTGTGTGCTTTTCGCTCTATGAGCTGGCGCAGAACCTTGTTGGAATACCCAGTGCCTGTTATTAAATATGGTATGAGAAACAGTTTCCACAAGGTTCTTGAGGACTGTATTGTGATACACAACTGCATTCGTTTTTAAGCCTTTCTCACAAAAATGTACCTCAGATAAGCCCAAATAAGAGACTCCCAACCAAATCATGAGCGAGGATGGAAAATGACCTCGTTGGACATGCGGAATACGGTTGCTCGCTTCTTCACTGCTGTGTGCTTACACCTTATCATTTTGTTTGTTGTAGCTCTCTTCCACGGTGAAAATTTTCAAAGAAAAAATCATCGAAAAAAGAATTTTCCGATGCTTTTTTCCCGCTTACCGCTTCAACAAAGCGCGGCATCTCTTCAGTCTCAGGTCCATTAAACGAGCGTTCAAACGATGTCTTGATTTTCTTCGATATGTCCTAAGCCCTAAGTCTTCATTTAACACCCTTTTCACCGTGGTCTTGCTTAACCCCATCTGAAGGGCCAACAGTTTCTGCTTAATGGGATTTCTTTGAATTCGCGCCTTCACAGCTTTTATCACTGCCGGAGTCCTAACAGAGCGAGGGCGACCACTTCTTGACCTGTCATCTACACGAGAGTCTTGTTTGTATCGTTTTATGGTACGATAAACGAATCTTTTGGTTATATTCAAATTTTTCAGTAAGTCGAAAATCTGAATTGGCGCGTAACCGCAACGATGCAACGCAATAACCGCGACACGGTCTTCTTTAAGTGTCCACTCCATATTTAAAAATGAGGAAAATTCTAAAAAGTACACATTTTTATTTTCATGAAAACTTCGAAATTCGAATTAAATAAACTTTTTTGTGGCCAGCATTCTAAATTCCAAAGTTTTTATTGTGTGACAGAACTTATAACCTGACTATGTATACCAATTCCGACTATATACATAATTTCACATGTTGTCAATAATACGGAATGCATAGGATTCGTGTTTGAACTGCATTTATCTACAAAAGTACATTGACTTCACACAACACTGACCCTTTTTTAGATAACTTTCTTCTAATTAATGTTCATTTATCAATAAATGACTTTTGACCAGTGATTCATTGGAACAATAAGGCGTAGAAGATAAGGTCTTTATTTTAATACAAAAAGTAAATAAACAAAACAATCCTAATGATTGTTTTATTGTCATAATAACATGCATTTGTTTATACAACGGTTTGAAAGATACAGAGTAGATACCTAATAATAAAAACCAGCCACCTTTGTTACAGCATGTATTAAGGGTAAACGCGGCCTTGTCATTTACCATTGTCATACCTACATTCAGCTTTTTGAGCAGTTTTTGTGTATGTAATTTCAAGTATGATTTGATTCAAGTATGAAGTAAGGAATTTCCCCCACACTCCACTAGCTATTGTACCCAGTCGTTTACAGTTCAGTCCATTCGCTTATGGAACTCTCTACCTTTGGCTGTCAGACAATCAGAGTCGATAGCAATTTTTAAAAAGCATTTAAAAATGCACTATCTGGCATTTTTAATAAAGCTACATTACTTTAGTAAACTATTAAACATTGTTAGTTGGTCACGACGTCGTTTCTTGCGTGTTTTTAATTTTATTATTTAAGTAGGTATATGTATTTTTTAGGTATTTATATATAGTTATAATAGATATCTATGTAGTTATATTTTTGTTTAGGTTTATGTAATAAATAATAGGTGTATATATAGTATAATTATTATTTTTTCTCTTACTGTATCATCGTATATACCTTCCCCTTTCTATAAAAAATTACTTTCACCCAAAGGTTGTCTGGAAGAGATCGCTCATAAGCGATAAGACCGCCTATATTGTACATATTTCTGTGTAAAATCATCTGTTAATAACTGTTTTTTATTTGTGTACAATAAAGAGTATTCATTCATATGATACATAAAGTAAAAGTAACGGTCTATAATCATCCCACTGCAGGGCAAAGACCCGATACTTAAACGACTAGAGACTTTATTAACTTTACTTAAGCTCGGACATGTAAGTTTATTTATATACTCATGTTATTGCAGTGACGAAAATCACCTTATATGCTAAGTTAAACTAGGTAAATTTAATATGAAAAAACCAGCCAAGTGCGAGTCGGACTCATGCACTGAGGGTTCCGTACCAACTTTAACTGAATTAGGGGTCCACTTACTTCCACTTAGACAAAATACCACAATATTTAATTGACTGTAAAACTAACTTTGTTTTTCATAATGTATGAAGGACAAAGTTATATTTGCGGTTGTTAAAAATGTGCTATTTCTCAAAAAATACCGGTTGATCTCGTTGAAACCAATTTTCGTTAAAAGTATTTTAGACCAGGGTCGATAATTTTTGAAACCAAAAAAAATAATAGTAGGATGAAACCCGTTAAAAAAGGACTAGAATATTACAAAAATGAAAGGATAAGTAATTTACGGGCGATCTGAGGTCGGGAAGTGGAAGGGGATGAGTTTTTAAGTGTAAAAAACGGTGTATCTCGATTTCCAGCAAAACTACAAGTCCTATGGAGAAAATTAAATGACAAAGTTGTAGGTAATAAAGAGACCAAAAATTTTTGTAATTACGAGTAGGTACATTTTTTTCACATAACCTCAAAATTTATGTGTAAAATTCAAATAATCAAGTTTTTGGTTTTTTATTGTTATCTTTTGAAAAAAAAATGGTTTTTTTTCACGAAATTTGGTGAAAACTTACCTTTTTATGTCCTAAAGATACTGTAATTTTTTTGATTTGAAATATTTATTTTTTCACCTTATTTTGTCTTAATTTCGAAAAACCACCCTAATTTTCTATCGAAAATTCTTGCGTCAAAATACATATCAGCTTTTTAATAAAAGTCGGGGAATTTTTTGTTCGTTAAAATCTCTTCTTTCTGATAGTGTAATAAAAATATATACATAACTTTAGTAAATGTTCTCAGAAAATGCAAAGAAAAGAAACTTAATATTTTAAATCATGTACTAAAATATCCATTTATCTCTTAAACTAAACAAGTAAAAATTTGGACACACATTTTACCACTTTGGAAGAGTCTATCTTCCAAATGTTAGACTTTTAAGAAAAAATGGTTCTAGAAACCTCTATGTCATTTTAAAAGACCTATCTATAGATATCCCATACGCGTATGAGAATCGTAAAGTGGTCAACAGGATACACCTACCTACCAAGTTTCAATTGTGTGATGCTAATACTTTCAGAATAAAGTGGCTGTGACATACGGACGGACGGACGGACGGACAGACAGACAGACAGACAGACAGACTTGACGAAACTATAAGGGTACCGTTTTTTGCCATTCGGCTACGGAACCCTAAGAAGGAGATTGCAAAACCAGTAACTACTAATATTCTCGCAGAGAGTTACAAGGATCAATATAGAGAGAGTCTTACAATGGAACCTGCAGTTAAACTTTGGCGTGATTATAATCTCTCAGGAACTGGTAAATTTATATGGTTCTACACAGGGTGTTAGGTAAATGGTTTACCTACTATCCGAAACCAGCCTATATTAACATATGCATATAAATAGTATAGTGAAGTCAGAAAGTTGATATCATCATTTTAATATTTTTTATTTTCATACAAACTAAAATTTTGTGATTCCGATTTGTATGTTTTCTTTTTCAAAAATGACGATATCAAATTCCTGTCTTCACCATAGAACTTATATGCATAATATGTTAACATAGCCTGGTTTCGGATTGTTATACCATTTACCTAACAGCCTGTATAGTCAACTATTACTCATTACGCGAGTTTAAGGTTTAGAAGTGGCCTCTGCTGCCATTATTTTTTAAAACTAATGATATCAGTTAATGTGAATAAATGGATGGATTTAAATAGTGAAAATCAGTGAAAACTTGAAATTCTAATCAAAGTAAATGCAAGCAAAGCATTGGTTAATTAGTAGCTTAATATTCATACCGTTGCTTAAAAGGAGTCCATCTTTCAGCCATGGTTTCAAAATCGTGTACAGTATACCTTTTTCATTATGTTTGGTGCTGGATAATACTTTCTGTAAACCAAAACTTGTAGTCAGCATTTGATAGGTAAAAATATAGTATAGATAAATAGGTTTAGTAACTTTAAATTGTTAATTACGTTTTTTTAATTTTATATGCTAATATAGTAAAACAAAGTAAGTACTTCGATTTTTTAAGGATAAATAGTATGGTCAGCAGCTGTATCCATTAAGATTTCAGACATAACAGTTAGGTAAACGGATGACCCTAGCAAAATGTTCGAAAGTTAGAATTAAAAGCTCGTCAATAAAACACATAAAGGCGTCGGAATTTCAAAGTAGCAACGAGGGATTCATAATCATCTCAGTCTATATAGTCCAAAGCTGGACGTAAAACTCTTCAAATGGGGCTTCCCTTAATAGACGCGTTTGGCAGGCGGGTTGGCGCTCGCATACAGTAGCTAATGGTGAAGAGAGCACGTGAGTGCCAGTCTTATTTTGGCGGTAGGTGCTCCTAGTCACCTCTTACAACACGATTAGATAAGAAGGAATGGTCTAGTTAAATATTGGACTCCACGACAGAACAGCAGTTTTCGGTTATGTATAAAAAACATAAATTCTTGCAAATACATTTTCATTCCCTGCATTAACTTCATTTACTGCGTAATTCCCTGCATTGAATTCACTTACTTGGAATAACACAAACTGATTATTTGATTACGATATAAAAAGATAAGATTTCATAATTTAGCAACAAAATATCCTTAGTAGGGTAAAACACCCAGTAGTCAGCCTTTTAGTGAGAATATTTTTTTGATTCATCTGTATTTTTAATATGTAACACAATGAATAAAAGCAGTAAGTATTTTCTGAAAGTTCGTTTATCGAATTTTATGAAGGAATATACAGATTATTGTTTTTCTAATAGAATTTTAAAAAAAATCTGCATTAAACAAATTAAGGCACTTTTCGCCAGTAGTCAGCCTCATTTCTCCACAAGCCAGCCATTTGTTACCCTGTAGTCGGCCACTTACTTATTTTTGCTTATTAACAGAAAAAAACCATAATTAGTCTGAAAAAAACATTTAGACAACTTCCGTAATTGATTAGTAGGACACACTGGTTTCCAAAGTGGCACCAGCTTTGAAGTTTCAGGTTCAATTCCAGGTCAATGTAAAAACACTTGTCGACGGTGTCTCTCTTTCCACAAAACAAATGCTTTAATAGTTTATAAAAAAACAATGGATAAGTACAGGATTTTTTCCGAAAGTAAAAACTTAAAGATCATTTCCATTAGCAAAGTCCAACTTTTTTTGATTACCTACACTGTTATAATATCCATATTGAAATTATAAATTTGTTTCTTGTATCAGTAATATCTCAAAAATTATAAAATACAAATAAAAAATTACCTCGATATCACTTGGTTCATATATTACTACTGCTCCTAAGGGAAAAGACCAAAACCTGTATATCCTTTCGAACTTCTGTGCGTATCTTCTTGGTAATTTGAATAGCTCCACTGCAATCCCAAAATTATAAACAATCCATAAAGTTAAGGGTAATTAAATTAAATATAAACGCCTTATATGATCATCTCTGCATTATTTTTTACCTGGTGGAAGTAGCAACTCTAAAGCGTTCCCAATAATAAATTGGTCTTTAAATCCCGGTATTTTTCTCAAAGCCCGCGCTCGCTCATTATAGTTGAACACAACATGTATGAAAAGCAAAACTAACGCAATAGATGACAAGAATAAGAACATTTTTCTGTTACCACACTATTCTTATAGCACGACACACTCACAAATGAGCATTGTATTAACATGCTTAGGTATTTTTGTTTATCGGTTAATAATTCTTGGACTTGAAAATAGGAACAAAGAGATAAGCTTCTTGTTTCTTACTTATAGAAACAATTGCATACAGATAGGTGATTAGTAATGATTTTGTCAATGCAGCAAAATATCAAAGTTTTAGATCCAAGCTTTATTTCAGCACTAGCTGTTGTCTGCGACTTCGCGTGGCATGAATTTAAAACTATCCCACAGAAACCTTAAATTAATTTCAATTTATATTTATTTGCATTCCAAAATGTAACAAAGGTGGTGAGTACAATTAAATATTGTATTAGACACAACTTTGGACCCTGGTGGGCACAGCAATAGTTAGAAGAGAGGACACCGCACATAAATAATTAATTAACAAATAAAACGAGGTGTCTAGCCTTTAACTATTATTGACACTGTTACTTTAGTGTTATTCAATTTCAAAATCCATTTAGATTTTATATTCTTAATACCTATTAGATGTTGCCCGTGGCTTTGTTCGTGGATAAAATTTAGCCTATGCTATACCCTGCCTGACTCGCGAACTACTGCTATGCAAAAAAGCCATGTCGATCCCTTTTCAATATGTAATACAAACAAATTGATCCCAAGGGAACCATACATTATTACGGGATTTCAAGTAGTCTTAAGTATATGATATTTATGACTATACAGGATGAAATTTTAACTACTTTCCAAATTTTTATACATCAATCTACGAGACAAAAAACAAATGACGTATTTTTTCTTTTGGTATAGCCCAGTACAAAAATGTCAAGATAAAGCACTTACAAAAAGTCCGTCAAAAATCTAAAATTTTTGATATGGCCGCCTAGCAACACTTTTTTTACGCGTTACGCATCTCATTCATTTATTACGATACTATTCATAAGTTTTTGATTTTCCCTTTTTACCTTAACAGGTCTAGGACCGTAAAAATTGAAAACTATATCGCGAAAAATATTTTCGGGTGACAACCTGATTTACATTTTTTACTTCATAAATAGACTCTAAATACGATACTGAACGCCTATAAAAATTTTGGGAATTGGTTAAAATTTCATCCTGTATACTATCTCACTGCCAAATTTCATTGAGATCCGTTCAGCCGTTTTGGCATTATTGAGTAACGAACATTTATAACATTAGTAAGATTGGTAAAGTAACACAATATTTATAATAAACAATATAAACATGACAGTATCTGACTTAGTTTCAAGCATAGGTTTCAATTCAAGTGGTTTCAATAATAACATTTTGTATCTGTGCAAAAATTGACATCGTTTCTGGACACTGGTGTCAAAACCACAAAACATGTCAATTACAAGTGCAATGTTACAAATTATTTGAAAAATATAATGGTTTTTCCATTACAAAAGAATACCTACACAAAAAATTACTAGTTTATTTTTTATGCGATAGTATGAAGCTTGGAAAAGTGATTGACCATAGCAACCGCAGCCAAAATAGGGCTCAGTATGAAACCATATCGCCGGGCTAACAAAATATTTATGGTGCAAGTAAGGCCTTCTCGTTACAAAAACTGCTACATCTCACGTCCAACAACACTACTACATTTTTTCTCAATAGTTATCCTTAATTATGTACTTCTACGCCCCGTTGATCTTGTACTGGGCTAAGATCTCGGGGTCCTCCGTTCGATCCTCAGATCAGCTACATTGCAGCTCGGCTTTGTGATCACCAACCCGCATTGGGCAAGCGTGGTGAATTCAATGATGGAGGCCGCAGTGGGATGATTATAGGACGTTACTTTAGTTACATAATTTCTACGGCGTGTAACATGTTTGGTCCTCAGCAGCTACGTTCGGCGTCGCGCCTGGGCCGGCTGCGTGTTCTTGCGCGGGAGTTCGCCAGCGATGTCCACTCCATGTGGCGGTATGGTGCGCCCTTTCCCACCTTCCTCAAACTCATCGGAACTCTATTTCTGTGTCTACTCGTCATTATGCCCCTCATTTATCCGCTATTCGTGTTGGCGATGACATACTTTACATATGAAGGGCTTTATTTGAGGTATGTAGAAATGTATCAAGCATATCGGCGCATTATGTCGTAAGTGGCATGCACTTTATCTTTGTTTTTACCACTACGACCAACATCTACTACTTTTATCTTCTGGTAAAGATAATTTTAATTACCTGCCTTGGAGAATGCTATTTAGGGTTCTCTTCCCCAAAGAGTGTCAAAGAAACCATATTATAAATACTTCACTGGATTTGTTGACGACCGGTTGGTTCAGTGGTGGGGTGCGCAACTACGCTAGGGCTTCCGGTTTTGATTCCCGGTCGGGTCAATTTTTTTCTAAATTGCCTTAGGTCTGAAAAGGGGTAGGAGGCTATAGTCATATTTAGAAATGCACGTTAAGCCGTTGGTCCCGACTTCTGACACAAAATGGAAGTAGTAAAAACAAGTCACTTCAGAGGCCTGTAATAAAACTCTGTTATCACACTTTTCTTGAAGATTAACTTATAAGTACCGTAAGAATTGTGACGAAATCTACCTTTTGGACATTCTGTTAGGCTGAAGATAATGTTCACCTTTTTTAAAAACTTGGTTCCATCAATACAATCATGTGTGTGTGTATGTATGTATATTGAGTGTATAGTTTATGTAGCTTATTATGCATGTATTTAATGTTATTTACATAGTTTATTATGCGTGTAATATTATATTTTAGGTTGTGATATTAAATCTATTATATTTTGTTACGTTAACATTTAAAAACTCTCCGCCGCCTTCCCCTTCCTCTACCTGAAGGTGGTCTGGTAGAGATCGCTGCAAGCAATAAGACCGCCTAAATCGTACGAATTTAAGTCTTTCTTATGTGTTATTTTTCAATTTTATGGTGTGCAATAAAGAGTGTCTATCTATCTATCTATCTAATCATATATTTTTTTAGCTGGCACCTAGACCAACCATGGCGGTTCTTACCGATGAGTATCATCCGGCGAGTGCTCTCCTTGTCATTCCGGCCGTGCAACTTGAACGATGTGTGGAAGGTGCGGGAGGTGTTGACCAGGGGCATCTTACTTGCACACTCGCTTGCCACCTCCGTGGACTACTTATGCGTCATGCAAGGTTTACTTGACGAAACTTGAGCTGGTAATAAAAATATTAGGGATACAACTTGTATTTTATTCCGAACGAGAATATTCTGTAGAGCGGGCTTTGTTTCATATAGCCACTTACAGTATAGCCCACCTGCCTTGCAAATAAAGTGCAACCAGGAAATTATCTATAAATCCCTACAAATATGATAAATGTGAATGTGAGTCTGTTACGCTTTTATGCAGAAACCACAGAACCAATTTGGATGAAATTTGGTATAAAGAACATAAGAAAGGTCATAGACATATTTTGTATCCCACGGCTGGAATACCGGTGGATACCTTACTTACACCAATAAGCGAAATAAAGAACAGTTCGCAGTAAGCGCGGGCGAAAAGCTAATATGGTCTTAATTTCTGAGTAAAGTGAAACATAAATAAAACATGGGTTTCGATCCTGTCACATCCAGCAGTGCTTCTAATGGGTTTTGTTAAAGTTTTAAACTGGACTATGAAGCAGCTGAAGGAGTATATATTATGTTACCGGCAATCTGTATAATTCAGGTAGGTATTCTATGCAATGCCTAGGTAATGTATAGAATACGTAGGGCGTCAAGGCAATGTATGAAATATTATGAATTTTATTTTCCATTCTGAACTTTATCTAGGTAATGTATACAATTTCTAGGTATTGTATAGATTACCTGCTTATCCGCCGGCAATGTGTAAAATAACTATATTTGGGCCTTTATTTATCAATGTTATGTAAGTAAGTAGTTAGGTGGTAAGAAAATGATAGACAAAAATAACATCTACTTTAAATCCGCTTTATTAAAATAGTAGTCATTAAAAACTACCCTTATTTAAAGACAGGTATTTATTGTAAAATTACAATCTAATTACTGGGAACATAATTTTCTTCTGGTTAACTAAAGCAATCAGGTAAAGATTTTTCGCAACAAAAAATTACCATGTAAAAATAGGAAGCAAAATTTACGGGCTTCTCTAAAAAAAAATATTAAGTCAAAAAATATGTAGTTAATTTTACATGAAGAATTATTGTAAATGTTTTTTTTTTAGAACTGATGCGGTTCTCCACAGCTAAGCTATTTTTCTCGCATTAAGGGCAAAGAACTTTAGAACCACAGCCTTCTTATATATCATTGATTGATTGATTGATCGATTATACTTTTAGTGCACAAAGTAAAGGTAACATAAATTACAATCGACACATCTGTACAATAAGGCAGTCTTATTGCTAAAAGCAATCTCTACCAGACAACCTTTGTGTAGAAAAAGGAAAACTTAATTTTAGCGGATGTGGTGATCATTCTTCCGAGCAGCACAAATAGCATGGATGGGTTTACTGCATGTTCTACACGAATGAACATATTTTGTGGACTCCTTGGTACAAACACAGCACAAGAGTTGGGAATCCAATGATTGTTTACGTCTTGATACGAAAATGATATTATTTGAGGCTTGTCTATGTACTTCAGAAGGAAGATCTTTAATATTTACAAGCTCACCAAGAATCTTGGCACTTCATATAGTCGTGTATTATCCTGTTAATCGAACGCATTTCTAAGATTAAAAGCTTCCGATCTCAAAACTTTCCGTGACGGGGATTTGTTCGTGTTGAGCCTCAAGAGGTTTATTTTGTGTCTGAACTGGATTGGACTATTTCTGGTTCGTCTCTCTCTTCCCTGCTATCGTCTATAACACTTATTGCCGGGAGCGTATTGGGTATTGTATAGAATGCCTAGGTATTGTATTAAATGAAAAATATTTCATACATTACCCTAACGTTTTAGGTATTCTATACATTGCCTAGGTATTGTATAGAATACCGTATTATACAGATTGCCGATAACATAATATGAAAAGAAAAACTACAAGAGTAGGTAGTTAGTAAGTAACATAACATGCTTTTAAAGTTTTTTTTTTGTTCTTTTTGTGCTTAAGCGTCCTGACTTTCCTCAAGACTTTTAGTTTTACGAGTATAGTAGTATTCATGACGTGAAATTATAGAAACATGTAGGCTTCCTTGTAGGGTAAAAAATACTGGTCAAGACTTTGTTGTAACTCAACACGCGCTTGGACACGGTACCTTGACCAGTATTTTTCATTTATGAGGAAAGGAAGTAATTATATCCAATATTAAGAAGTAATTATATCGAATATTAAGTAGGTAAGAACAAAAACGATTTGAATACTATACTAAGTACCTAAATCAACCGAAAATAACCTCTACCATACTGGTATTATCTTATCTGTGACCATACTACCGAATTTTTATCATATCAGCCAAACGACGCTTACATCTGGAGAAAGGCCTATCCTGAGGGTCTCCACAACAATCGATTACTTCGCTTCCCGCGACCTACACCAGATAATCTGCCCACCAAATGGTAGCCCACAGTTTATCGTCCGGTGCGCGGTCGCCATTCCAGAAGCTTTCCGCCCCAAATAAACATAGGTTCTTACTTTGACTATCTCCCACTAACATTTCAGCTCAACACTTTTAGGGTTGCCAACGTACTCTAAAAGAGAGTACCTACTTATTAAATTCAGTAAAATCTGTTTTATTTCTCCTGGGGCCTGCTGTAGGCGCTTTTTGCACGTCTCAATATTTGAACCTGCCATTGCTCTGGGACAAATGTGGGCTAATGCCGAGAAGAAGCTGCTCAAGAAACTCGGTCACTATTGTCTGTCAGCCTCTCTGTTATGCAGGCGTACTCTATTATCTTTAACTCTAGTAGAGGACGCTAAAATACTCCTTTTTACTCAATGTTTACCATACTATTTATACTAGGTGTGTATAATATTTTCGTAACCAAAACAGACGAGTATTTTATTCAAATATGCTATAAGTATCAAATTTAGTTTAAAAAAAACTTTAATATACTCTTTTTCAAAGTTCGTACTCACTATTTCACTATCATTATCATCTCAGCCAAGCGACGCCGACTTCTGGATATAGGCCACCCCAAAGATATCCACAACGATCGGACCCGCACCACCCGCATCCTCCAATGGCTTCCCGCGACCTTCATTCACCAGATCGTCAGTGGGGGGCATACCCAGATCGTACAGATGCGCTGTAGCCATACCAACATCCATCAGTTCTTCTTAACATTTGTTCCTCATGCCACTTCAGCGCAATTCTTCGATCGATGTCGGTCATCTTACTGCTCCTATGGATTTCCTCATATCTGATTCTATCACGCAGGGAAATACCAAGCATTGCTCTCTTCGTTGCCCGCTGTACGAATTTGAGCCTTCTTATGACCCCAATTTAGTGTAATAAGTTATCACTGGCAACACGCACTGGTATACTCTATTAAACTGTATTTTTTCTAATAAAAGATAGCAATCCTAACTTCATACTAAATTCTATTACGTCTAAATTAGTCTAGACGTTTATTGGTCCATTGTCAAAGCCAACTACTCCATTGTATTATAGGATGCCGTTTTGCCGTAGCCTAGAAGGTAAGGTCGGACTTGAGGAAAATTAAACATAGAAATTAATGAAGTTAAAATATTTCAACGATATTCGGACTACAACTCAGAAATAAATTTAACTTTTTGATTGTTTTCAATACTGTATTAACTAACGTTTTGGACTGATAAATTAAAATACATTTATTTCAGGAGTGTCAGTTTCAAGTTTTTTTCTATATCGTAAAACCCTCTGTGTTTCCGTTTCCGTTATTTGATTGAGGGTTATCAAATAACGGAAAATTGAACACAAAATATACTCACAATAAGAATTAATTTCGGCCTTTATAACCAATTTTGGGTATCTTGAAGTTTCATTTTTTATCTAAACGAACCATTGAAGTAGGTAATCCTAAACATTTCAAAGTACAGGTAATCCGCAAGTTATGGCTCGCAGTAACAAATTGTGTAATCGGTTTAATCTTAGTTTTTTGACTTTATCTGAAAGGTAAAAAATTTAGAGGCAACCTCTCGAGATAACCGTTATTTCAGGCTGGTAAAAGGTGTGGTTCTTTGACGCGTCGGGCAGTGCGCCAAGAAATCGCGACTTAGCGAGACGTCACTATGGCCAACTGGACGCTTATCGGACTGCTTGCTATTTGCCACACGTGAGTACCTTCATATGTTTACAAAAAAACAACTTTCAACATCCTCGCTACTGCTCAAGGCTGTATGTTAATCCAAATTAAGCCAAAATCATAGAACAGGTCAAACAAGTCCACAGTCACTACGGTAATGTGCTGACAAGTAGGTAGCATTGATTAACCGTTTTAAATAGGTACAATTAATGATTGCGATATTATCGGATCAAATTACTTTAAGTGTGATTTTGAAGTTGGGATCATAACTAAAACACATTAATTACACAAGGAGATATGAAATTCTAATTCTTGTTACGTACTTTACAACCAAATACGTCTAAACAATGCGATTGTGCAAGTGTACAGAATAATGTTTGTTGTTACTTTGAAGTTTCTTAAAAAAGGTACGGATATTTTGTATAGTCTCTTAAAAAACTAAGTAAGTATTGTTAGTAGTAGGTACGTACTAACATCAGATAGTTATTTTCATTTCATCATCATTAATTTAGGAGATGATTATTCTTTGTGTCAAAACTATAAATACTTAGCGATGATTCGTATTAAGTATGTATTATAAAACGTTGTGTTTGCTGAATTAGTAGCTACTTGTCGCTATATTATTTCACTTAGTCTACATTTTACATTAAGATACCAAATTGTAGTTCTATTTGACGAGTAGGCAGATACCGTCCTGCTACAACTTATATGTCTAATAATACTTAGTTAAGATTTTATTCTTACTTGCAAATTAACAAAACCAAATTGTTTTAACCATAGGTTTATAAAATTAGTAGGTATTACACTAACCGGCTTATATAGAAATATCGCCTAATGGACACACATTCCGATAAGATTTTTTGTCAAATTACGAGCTAGTACCTACATACATATAACGAGATTGAAATATATTTATATCGTACTAAGCGAGACTAAATAAAAATACACAAATAATAAATTGTTAAGTGTCTACGAAATTAATAACACCTACTTAATATCTTATGCGTTATATCTACTAACTATGAAAGCATTGTACCGTTATAAGCTGATAAAACTTTCGCAACAATACCCAGAAAGAAGTATTTTACGTAACTCCCTTTATGCAGGTGCCTTGTAGCAGGATACACCAAGTTCCCTGAGGGCTTCACATTTGGTATAGCAACTGCAGCGCATCAAATCGAGGGGGCATGGAACGTGAGCGGTAAGTTCACTGAAATCATTAATCAAAATAACATTTTATATCTTGATTCAAGGATTACAAATGTCAGAATCTGTTTTTTGTGATTATCTTTTGTCAGATGTACAGTTTCATGACAGGCTCTCTCGTGACTTAGATTATTCTAGGCACTTGAGAAACTAACCATTATCAGTTTGTTGCTATGGTGTTAAAGATATCATTTTATCCGTAACAAAATAGATTCCCCGTTACCAGTACAATGTTTTTTTTTTACAAAGTTAAGTACAAGTAAGTAGCAGACTACTTAAAACTATTTAAAGCACTTGTTTCGTGAAAATCAGACACAACGAAGGAACCAAAAATACCCAGACCCGAGACAATATAGAAACCCATGACCCATCCGGAATCGAACCCTTGGCCACGCAGCAGACGATCTCTTAAACAGTTTGTACAGTCAGCTGCAAAAATACGTACCTATATACTTCTGACTAATTTTGACTCTTAATATAACGATATAAAGGTTGGTAAAACCAAAAAGTGTTTAAGTACTTCGACGACCATTTGGATCAGCGGTAGTTAACGCTGCTTCTGAGCCATGGGTCGCGGGTTCGATCCCGCACAGTACAAATATTTGTGTGCATGAACATGTCTGTTTGTACTGGTCTGGGTGTTTTCTATGTATTATAAGTATGTATTTACAAAAAAAAAAAGTATATAAGTAAGTTTATCGGTTGTCTAGTACCCCATACGACAGGGTACTTAATACTACCTTAATTTGGGACTAGATGGCTCTGTGTGGCCCAGTGAGGCATGTCTTAAAATATTTATTTATTTATTTATTATTTACTTACTTTTGCAGCTGACTGTACCTACTTCACTCCATCACGAAGGTCGTCGTCGTTTTTACCATGACAACTTCGATATGTTTCAGGAAAATCCGAAAATGTTTGGGATCGTCTTTCCCACACGCGTCCAGAGTTAATCGCAGATGGCACCAACGGGGATATTGCGTGTGACTCGTACAACAGATACCAGGAGGATGTAGATGAGCTGGCCTACATAGGTGTCGACTTCTACCGGTTCTCTCTCTCATGGGCCCGCATCCTGCCCACCGGCCGGGTAGACCACGTCAATCCCGATGGCATTCGCTACTACAACGACCTCCTTAACGCTTTGGCTGAAAAGAACATCGAACCTTTGGTAAAAGCCCCTTAAACTACTTCAGTTGCAAATTCAGAATCTTACTAGTTTTAGGTTAAATTTGTTACTGACACAAATATTTAAAAAAAACCGATGTTTCAGGTCACACTGTTCCACTGGGACTTACCTCAAACTCTTCAAGATCTTGGAGGATGGGCAAACCCTAAAATGGTGGACTATTTCCGCGATTACGCCGACCTTTGCTTCCGGGAATTTGGTGACAAAATTAAATCTTGGATCACATTCAATGAGCCTTATGAAATTTGCGAGGATGCCTACGGCGATATCAAAAAGGCACCAGCCATCGATAGTCACGGTGTTGGCAATTATTTATGCAGTAGCACCCTCCTAAAAGCTCATGCTGAGGCATACCACCTGTACAATGAAACGTACAGATCAGTCCAAAACGGCAGAATTATGATCTCTATCAACTCTATCTGGTACGAACCCGCCGACCCCAACAACGCCGAGCAAGTTGCTTTGGCTGAAGCTGCTAACCAATTCAAAGTAAGCTGTTATTATGAGAGCTGCTTTGGTGTACATACCTATCTATAACTTTCTAAATTAAATATTATTGCTGTTCTTACCTACTAACTTGTTTTTATAAGCCCTTCGGTGATCATGGCACTTGCAAAAGTGCGCAAATATCGGTAACTTATAAAAACAAGGTATATGGTAAAAACCCCGAAACAATTAACTCTCATTAGTTTACTTATAGTGATTGTGAAAGTTTATATCTTTACGTTCGTACTTACAGTTCGGTTGGTTCGCTAACCCGATCTTCACCGCTGAGGGAGGCTACCCCGCGGCTATGGTCGAGAACGTTGCTCAGCTAAGTGCAGCTGAAGGTCTGCCTAAGTCTCGTCTGGAGCAATTCGATGAGTACTGGACCCAAAGGATAAAGGGCACATCAGACTTCCTCGGCATCAACCACTATACTACATTTTTGGTAACTGGCCCAGGAGTAGACCCCACTGCCAAGTCACCGTCTTGGTTGAAGGATATCGGAGCTGTGACCACGATGGAAGTCGGAGGAGACTCGGCTTCGGAATGGCTTAGAGTAATGCTCGTCTCACTCACGTAAATATTATATTAATTAATATGGAATTGAATTAACTAATGATTTATAAAATTTAACTTGATTCAGGTGGTTCCTACTGGTTTCGCAAACTTATTGCGTTGGTGTAAGAGCACCTACAATGACCCACCAATCTACATTACCGAGAATGGATTCTCAGACCTCCCCGGTACTCTAGAAGACTACGGAAGAATCGCTTATTTTAACGTAAGTCTACATTTTTCTTCCTTTTCTTATATTGTTGTAGACTGGAATATAATTTTCTTTATTTTGTAGGACTATTTGAGTGAAATTTTGAATGTCATTTATGATGATGGAGTCAAGGTCCTCGGCTATACCGCCTGGACCCTAATGGACAACTTTGAATGGAGAGCTGGATTTTCGTAAGTTTATAATGTGGTTATATCTTGATCTAATAGTATAAATGTCTTCGTTCATAATAAAATACAGTATAGATTTTTGTCGTCTGTGGGACCAGAAATCCTGAAATGAACTACTTACATTATGTACCTTTCTAAGCAGTTTTGCTTGTAACGAAAAATGCTTTATGTAATAACAATCCGTGTTTTAAATTTATAATAAGGTTTGCTACAGAGAGTTTAAACAACTTAAGAAACTTACGGATAAAAATCGTCGCTACTTTATTTAGTTACTTAGTAGGTAAGCTGCCTCCCTGGCAAAACAACTTTTAAGATTCAGATGTAAACTTTGTAAACGTTTTATTTTACTAATACTTACAATGAGCCAACTTTTTATTTTTATTTATTCCACATTTACACATATTTTTCTGTCATTAAAAGGTAAAAAATTTAAAGTTACTATAAGGTACTTTAATAGTAATAAGCACTATATTATCAAGAAATAGGTGACATGTCTTTGATTAACATTACAGAGAAAGATTTGGTTTCTACCACGTGGACATTACCGACCCAGCGAGACCTCGAACTCCGAAGCTCTCCGTGGAGTACTTCAAACAGCTAATCGCAAACCGCGAGCTACCTCAGGACGAAATTTTCAAAGACCCAGCTGTAAGCATCCCTTTAACATTACTAAGTATGATGCAGTAGTTTTCTAACAAGTGTTCGTTATAAAATGTGTGTATAACACAACCTTAATCTAACGTAGTATTTAAAGAGGGGAAAAGACCACGAGGAAGGGCACCATACCGTTGGTCAGATCAAATCAAGGCCATAACGGGACTTCCAATAAACCCTTTTTTTTAGTTTTTAACGACTACCTCTAACGTGATCGGAGCCTATTTTTCAGTTAAAGTTTTTATATTTATCTTTTCCAACTTAAGGTCAAGCCTTCTACTAAGTATAATCTTCTTTACTGTATTCTGCTATATATCTTACTCAATTAGGCTTTAAAACAAACCTGGCGTTTAGGGAAACCGAAGACAGGCAAGGGTGGAGTCCTAACTAAGACCACCACAAACCACTTCTAAGTTGGGAACGACCTTCAGCAATGAAAAGTACGACTGCAATGATAATGGATTACTAAATTTTTGCATGAACAGTAAAGGTCTTAAGTCTAGACGCGAACTACAAAAGCATCGGTTGTGGGTTCGAATCCCTCATGATGCAAATATATTAAGGGGACTACTGGAGCTAAGTGCTGCCGCCAATTGATTTAATTTTATTACTTCTAAACAAAATCAGTCCTCAAAAAACTAGAACAGTATCATATTAGAAAATTACCTCTAGTATTTATTGAATCACTGTTAACTGCTTTTCATTCTGGCATTTCTTCGTATTGTACATTATTGCTAAAAGCGGCCACTTTTGGCGTTAGCGACAAATTAAACTTTATAAACAATTAAATGAAAAGTTTACTGTGATTCAATCAAAACTAGAGGTAATTTACTAAAATGATACTGTTCTTGTTTTTTAGTATTCATTTTGTTTAGAAGTAATAAAAATAAATCAATTGGAGTCAGCACTTATCTCTAGTAGTCGCCTTAAAGAATGATTTTCCATTATCTAGTCGCTATAGGATAAACTAGTTTCCTTAGATAATGTGTAGTGTAATCGGTGTAATTGTTAAAGGGTAGGTATTTATTAGTTATTTATTAGAGAAGATAGACTAGATAGAGAATTTACTTAAACTAATGAGTGTGATGAGTCTAGAGTAGGACTGAAGGTTTGGATTTATTTTTGACGTTTTGATGTTTGATAAATTATTTTACTTATAACGGCTTTTTGGTTGCTTACAGGTGAGGCGATCATAAATTACGAGATACCCTTAATATTTTTAAGTACCTACCTATTTTATTCACATTTACTAACACAGGATACCAAAGTACTGTAAGCCTGCTAACATTAAATTTTAATAAAAATTTTCATTTATAGTCTTGACTTTTTCTTTAATTGAACATACGAAAATGGGGGGGGGGGGCATGTGGGGTGGTCTGTTAACTGACTAGCCTAAAAGATTTTACCTAGGTATCAGGATTTTTTTTAATAATTGGATATTTTCGCTTTTGTACTTTTAAACCCGTCTAAATTTTCGTATGTTCAACGTTCTTGCGAACACCCTGTATATCCAGTTTTAATGAACGTTAGAATTAACATCACTTTTCTATTATATACAGCGTGTTAGGTAAATGGTTTATCAAGCCGAAGCCAGCCTATGATATGCATATGAATACTTTAGTGAAGTTGGCTAAGTTGTCATTTATGAAAATAATATTTTCATACAAATCGAAATCTCAAAATTTGAGGTTGTATGAAAAAAAAAAGATGATATCAAATTTCTGACTTTACCATAGTCTTTAAATGCTTAGTTAACACAATAAACCGGTTACGCGTTAACTCGTATCTATGTGACAACAGTAGTAGGTTCATAATATTTGGTATCTCAAAGCAGTAAATGAAATTCCTATCAACAAACACCACCAGAAACTGTTACCTCTAGACCAAGAAATAATCAGAAGCTATTGGATTTGGACCTTCTGTAGAAAATCAATCAATAGGAACTTGATAACTGATTTGGAATAACAAAATGCGTAAACTATCACTGTTTTTCATAATGCAGGCTGTGTGCGCACAATACGTATGGATGTGCTACTTGTGTTGTTAGTCCAGTCATCTTAGGGGTTTCACCTGAATTTGAGAAATATAGCTATAAACTTGTATAAAATATTAGGAACAAGGAAATATTTGATTGTTTGTTTGTATTGAATACGCTCTGAAACTACTGGACCGATTTGAAAAAATATTTTACTATTAGAAGCCGACATTATCCTTGATGAACATAACATAGGCTTTTTTTAACGCGAGGCTCGGTAGGTGGCGCTACTGTCGGTACGTCAACTCTTAACAGAGCTAGTTATATTATACTAGCTGATGCCCGCGGCTACGCACGCGTGGGTTTTGATCTGTTACAAAGTTTTCGTCACGACTCACCCCCCTCTCCTCCACTCTTTTCCTCCACTTCCTTTGCCTACGGTGCCGAATGGGGCGAGGCGATGGTGGGCACTTAGTAGGAGCCGATACGTCGTTGCCGGCTTACCGGGGCCCGTTGATATAATAGTTGGATGAAAGGGGCCGATTTAAACTATTTAGGGATCCGGTGTTAGTTCTCCTAGCGAACCGTGGTCCAAGCGAGCTCGCACCACATCTGTTTGCATTTACATGAAATCTGAAGTACAATATCATTTGAAACTTTCAAAACTGTCAACGCTGTAGTACAACAAACCATTCAAAGCAGCTTGCTTGCTACGCCAGTGTTGATAATATTCGAATATGATCAACACTGGCGTAGAGCCCTGGAAGAAGTGGCCGTGTGTAAAAAACCTCATTCTTAATTTCCAACCAAGTAGGTTACCATTTTTCTCGATCCATAAGCGTTAAAAAGTCGATTTTACAAAGACAATTTGCTTACATACTACGTTTGGATAGAAGACCGGTGTAGTACCAGCATCGGTGTAGAGCTCTGAAAAAGCCAGTCTTATGTCATTCTCCCTTCATGATCGATAAACGAAGTTTCAAGTACCTCAATATGATGTTAAACACAAATAATTACCCACAAAATTTTCAACCGTTTTTCACCCAGTCAAAAATTTATTTATAAAAAAATCCTTATAAACAACATAACAAAATTTATACAAAAAAGCTGACGTAGTTTCACAAAACTTTCATGTGGGATGTGGATTCGAGGCATGAATGGTAGAGGATGATCAGTAAGATAAAAAGTGTTCAGAAACTTGACAGGATAGAGAACTGATTCGACTGTACTGACCACTGTGTCTATAAATTTTTATATTTGTTCAGCTTCAAATGATGTCAGCAAAACATCATTAATTACTGCTTCTTGGTCAGTAGTGGGTGTGTGGTGGTAGCTATTCCTAAGTTAAACAACACGGAATTATGAAGTGAGGTGATTTTTTTTTCAACGTTTTATTTTCATGTTTTAAAAGTGTTTTTTTTTAAATATGGAGGATATTAATCCCTTGATCGTGAGTTATTCCAGACACAATTGAAATCAATTGTTATCGCGGCACGCGCCTGCCTCCTGGGGGTTGAGGGATTAAATAAAAAGATAATTTGGATGCGTTAGAAATGCAGTTTCACTAAACAAACTTTGCCAGGCCCCCAAAAGCGGTGCGTCCTAGAAAAAACCACGCTTTTAAAACAGATTGAACTAAAAAAAAAAAAAAAACTGTAGTAGTAAACAGCGTGCTTGGCCCCACTCTTTTCCTAATTTTCATTAATGGACTATGTCAGTTAAGTCTTCCTAACTGTAAAATAGTTACTTACGCCGACGATACGGCTATTCTTGTTCATGGGCGGAATTGGGAAGATACTCGTGTCTCTGCTGAATATGCTTTAGGTAGAGTGATAGCATGGCTTTCTAACAATAGGCTGCTTTTAAATCTTAATAAAACTTGTTTCGTTACATTTGCGCCTAGACTGAAGTCTCAGCCTGATTCTTTATTTAAGGTATATGCTCATAAAAGTCATTGTCCCACCGTAGGTTCTTCTCTATGCACTGTTTGCGACTGTTACCAGATCTCGCGTTTAAGTCAAGTGAAACACTTAGGTATTATCATTGATAGTGTTATGTCTTGGAGGGAGCATGTAAAATTTGTCACTTCTCGTTTCAGAAAGCTAATTTATGTCTTTCGGAAACTGCGAAGTAGTGCTGACGTTGATACTTTAAAAACTGCTTACTTGACTTTGGGTCAATCCATAATAAGTTACGGTATCACAGTTTGGGGTTCCTCAAGTAAAACTAATCTCATTCAGATGGAACGGGCACAGCGAG
This sequence comes from Anania crocealis, assembly GCA_949315895.1. Lineage (NCBI taxonomy): Eukaryota > Metazoa > Arthropoda > Insecta > Lepidoptera > Crambidae > Anania > Anania crocealis. Next base: position 17,248,978 of record OX438882.1, read on the forward strand.
CGGTTCTGAAAGTAATGGCATATAAACCCATCAGATTTCCTACTAACCAACTCTACGAGTTATGGAAGGTACTTACTGTACGTAAGCTATATGTCCTTAATACTATCGCGCGTAAACATAAGTCGTGCATCTACGATCCGGCATTAGCTTCGAATTCTAGATTGTCGAATAGAATTTGGAAAATCAAGAAATGTGGTTCTGTGTTGGCTCGAAGACATTACATACACCTTAGTTCAGTTCTCTATAATAAAGTTAATAGTATTTTGCGTATTTATGATCTACCTCTTCGAAAGTGTAAAGAAGTCTTAAAGGAGTGGTTACTTGTCTTGACCTATGAAGATGTTGAGTCTCTTGTTAAATAATAAAAAATAAAATAAAAATAAGTAAAATAATAAACACGTACGCACCCTGACACTCACACACACACACGCACGCACGCACGCACATACACACACACACATACACACACACACACACACACACACACACACACACACACACACACACACACGCGCGTTAGTACTCGTATTTGTATTTTTCAAAAAAAAAAAAAAAAAAAAAGTTTGTTTTTGTTTTTATTGTCTTGATGATTGTCTAGATAATTCTTATGTCTTTATTGTAATGTTGATGTATGCTCGAGGTGGGCGCTAATAACTGCTATACAGTCTTTGACTAATGTAGTTGTTAACGTAAATGTCAAGTTTATGTAAAAAACTGTTATTACAAATAAAGATTATTATTATTATTATTATTATTATTATAATCAATTGAAAAATTCATATTATTGTACAAAAAGCATGGGGTGCTTGTTATGATATCCACAGATATAGTAAATTATTGATAAAATATTTACAACAATCTAAATCAAGCCCCCACGCTTTTTGTACAATAATATGAATTTTTCAATTGATTACTACAGTTTTATTTTTAATTTTTTAGTTCAAACTGTTTTAAAAGCGTGTTTTTTTAGTTTTTTAAACTATAATTTATTTTTTACTTTTTAGTTTAGTTTATAAGATTTGATTCCTTCTTTACCGACTGTAAGTCCAAACCTATGCAGGAAACATAATTGATACAGATCGCGCGCTAGCTCTATCTCTTTTACTCCCTCTTACAGAGGAAAACTGGGAAAACTGTTATTAAATTATTGCATTGTCATCGGCCCTTGATACGTGTGCAAAGTTTCAAATTAATCAAACTTCTGGAAATCGGTCAAATTTATGTTCAAAGATTCCATTACATACATAGATACATAGATAGATACAACCCAAGCTAATAAAAGCGTGGTAAAAAAATAAATCGTTACTAAATGGAAGTTTTTCAAATTATCTTCTAAATGGAAGCTTGTCTATATTGATTTAACCCACCAGTCAGCTGCTTAGTGTTGTTGCAACACACCTGTTACCTTTTTCTGCCTGAGATACGGGTCTATGCCCAGTTTAGGAATTATTTTTGTACTGCTTAATATAGTTGATAATGTCATAAGGTACAACAGTGTAATTCTATACACTTTTTTCGATTTCCTAACATTCATCTCTACCGTATAAACAAAAATCGGCCAAGTGCAAGTCGGACTCGCGCACGAAGGGTTCCGTACCATTGACTATGAAAACAACAGTAGGTACCTACATTAATTTAGTTAATGTAGTGCCTACCTGTTGCCATTTATTGATATCAAGCAAAAATAAGCAAAAAATTGATTTTTTTGTGTGGGAACCTCCCTTAAATATTAATTTAATTATTGATTATTAAAGTTAGAAATATAACTGAGTGTTTTGTAAATACACCGTGAAATTTTAGTGGTTGTTTTCCCGCAGTAAAATGATTCTATCTTAGTAGTACAATAGATTTGTGCAGTTTTTTGTTTTCAAATAAAAAAAATAGTAGTTTCACGATTGTGATAAACGAAACTCGAAAGCAACCTCGAACAGGTAGGCCTGTTGCCATTATTAATATCAAACAAAAAAGGACAAAAAACTCTTTTTGTACCTTCAATATTTGTTTTATTTTGTTTTTAGTATTTGTTGTTATTGCGGTAGCAAAAATACATAATTTGTGAAAGTTTCAACTGTCTAGCTATCGCGGCTCTTGAGATACAGTCTGGTGACAGGCAGACGGACAGACGGACAGACAGCGAAGTCTTAGTAATAGGGTTCCGTTTTTACCCTTTGGGTACGGAACCCTAAAAATGATTAAGTTCTAAATAATACCATTCTTATGGTAAGTACCGATATTTATTTTCTGAATATGTACCAATATACATATAGATAAGACATCCAATAGGAATTTTCAAGTTTTGTCTTTTCGTTACATAGCCTCCTTATTTCTTCGTTAACTTTGTCCTTCAGGGCATATGGAATACGTCGCGGTTAGATGAAAATTGGTGTCACATTTTCTTGAAGCACTAATTGAGCTTTGTAGTTTGATATTCAAACAAGAGTTCCGTCAAACACCATTGTTAAATCTTCTAGTAATCTGTCCAATTTTGAGTTGTTGATAATTAACTAACTGAATTTTATCCAACTCTTCAAATTCTAACTCACAAGGATCCCGTGGAGCACAAAAATATAATATAATACGTTTTCTGATGTAATTCTTGGCTCAAAGAAGTATGATTGACGTGTATTTCCTTGTATCGATATCATCACATCTGTTCAGTTTTAAGTACGTATCCAACCGTTTAATGATGTTTTTGAATGTTTCGTCCTTGTCTAATGGTACTGAGTTCAATTTAGATGTCCTAAGATTTGTTTGTGACCGACCTTTGCTCCTCAGTACCTTCTGCATTCATGGAATTGTTTCGTGCTATCGAATTCAAACTCTGCAGTTTTAGTTTAAGCTGTGTTGTAATACCCTGAAGGTTATTTTTATCTTCAATCTCAGTTTCCAACTGTGGGTCATCAGTAATATTATTTGTAGTCGTATCTCTTCCAAATTATTCTTGGTAAATTTGTTCATTTGTCACTTCACCAGCTGATCACTTACTAATTTTAAATCATAATCAGAAATTTCTCATAGGTTTTGTATCTGGCTGCCGAATTTTGTAATGCAGCCTTTAATTAAAGTTCTACACGTTTTAATTCAGTTAATTCGTCCATTTCGGCGCCAATTATTTAATTCTAAAATAATGCCATTCTGTTTGTAAGAAATTACCTATTTATTTTCTGATTGACACATTGAATGTCATAACAAACTAAGTAAAGTCAGAGAGTACAAATATGTAAAGAGTATGGATATGACGCGGAACCGAACAAACTTTGCCCCCATTTTTTATCCCCTTAAAGATTAAATTTTCAAAAATCCTGAAAGACGTCATTCTTAATTTTTAATTAGGTAGCTGAATACCAATTTTCATCGACTTAGCTTCAAAACTGACGGAGTTTCATACAAACTTATGGGGCCCTTTTTACCCCCTTGGAGGCGGAATTTCTAAAATTCCTTTCTTAGTGCTCACCTACACTATAAAAGGAAGCACGGTGAAAAACTTCAGATTTTAAATCCCAGTAGTTTGGGCTGTGCGTTGATATGTCTGTCAGTCAGTCAGTCATTAAATCAGTTTTCATTTTTATATATTTAGATGACGCCTAATCCAAACATTTTGGTAGAAACGTGGTAACTGGTAATTATACAGATTTAAAAATAAATCAAAAATCAGCCACTGCTATGAACTATAAAAGCACGTCAGCTAAACATGTAATGCCTATAATCATCTCACAGTAGGGCAAAGGCCCCCATCATTGAATTCAAGTTACCACAGCAATGGTGGGTACTGGCATAATCACCACGCTTGCCAAATACGGGTTGGTGATCACAAACCCGAGCAATGTTCGAAAATTCGAAACTTTTTGCTGCCTGACCCGGGGATCGAACTTGGGTCCCCGAGATCTTGGCCCGGTATTTAAACCACGAGAGTCGAGACCGACGAAAACCACTAGACCAGCTAAACATAATATTCATAAGTAATTATTACACAAGATGTGTACATTTTTAGGGCCTTGTGATATGACTAAAAAATAAATAGTTCAAAAAAACTATAAAGCGACTACGAAAATGCAATAATTACAAAGTCATCCTGTATTTGCTGTATTGTTTAAATATTTTTGCACTCAGAATTTTGCTCTTCTTTCATTTGAACTTCTGTCTTCGTTATGACTGCATTTTTTTTTTCAAATCTGCTTTACATTTTGTTGTAGCATTCGCCATGTACCCGGATATAAAGGAATTGATTGATACCTCATTCCCCAAAATCGACTCCGTAGTTTAGCCGCAAATGAGGAACCCACATAAATACATAGACTGCTGAAATAATAACCCTTCCTGGTTGACTTTGCCGTAGTCGGGTAATAAGCTGGCGATGATAATTATAACTTACTAGCGACCCGCCCCGGCTTCGCACGGGTGCAATGCTGATACTAAATGTTATTATGCATATAAACCATATATATATATATAGAGGTTGTGCACTAAGCATTTTTACCGACTATCTGTCGGGAAGGACGCAGTGTACAAAGATAGGAGAATATTTTAGCCACCAAGAGAATCTTGACTTCGGAGTTCCTCAAGGGAGTATACTAGGCCCTACATTGTTTCTGACTTATGTTAATCAGCTCTGTGACTTGCAATTACCTCACTCCCGTTTAATAGCATATGCTGACGACACGGTTCTTGCTGTGTCAGGAAGTGATTGGTCTGAAACCTTTGCATTAGCCGAATATAACTTCAGAACCATCATAAACTGGCTTAATCGTAACCTCCTTACCTTGAACGCTGACAAAACTAAAGTCTTACCTTTCTCAATTCGACCATCTACTCAACCACCGCCTGAATGTTTTCAGGTGCGTGCTCATAATTGTACCAGCGGGTCCTTAAACTGCGACTGTCCCTATGTACAAAATACTAACATAATAAAATATCTGGGCATCCAGGTAGATAACTGCTTAAACTGGTATAGTCAGGTGGAATCAGTCGCATGCCGTTTGCGTAAGATGATCTTCATCTTCAAAACGCTGCGTAACTCTGCTGATAGAGTCATCCTATCGTCAGTGTACTCTGCTCTTTGTGAATCTATCCTTTCCTACTGCATACCTGTGTGGGGCGGTGCATCCAAGACAACCTTTATAAAAATTGAGCGCGCACAAAGAGCAATACTTAAAGTTATGCATGGAAGGCCTTGGAGATACCCAACTGCACAACTGTATAAAGATTGCAATCTACTCTCGGTAAGACAATTATATATCCTCCGGACTATTCAGTGGCTACATCCGACTGTACCGGTTAAGTGTTCATCTGAGTCTAGACGGCGACCTAAACCACCTTGTCTTGTAACTACCACCAACACTGCTTTCGCGAATAAACAATTGCATAAGTTAAGCGCAAGGTTGTATAATAAACTTGATAAAATATTAAAAATAAATAATTTAAACAGGTTCGAGCTTAAAAAGAAGATAAGTTTGTACCTACAGAGCTGCAGTTACCTTGACACTGAGGATTTGTTGTCTTAGATCATTTTTAGAATGGTAAATCTCCCGCATACGCAATCACCACACCACACATACACACACACTCTCACTCACACTCTCTCTCACAGACACACACACACATACACTCTTACACACACACACACACACGCACACACACACACACATACACACACACACACACTCACTCACTCACTCACTCACTCACTCACTCACTCACTCACTCACTCACTCACTCACTCACTCACTCACTCACTCACTCACTCACACACACGAAGTTTTCGTTTTTATTTTTAATTTTTAATTTACTTTATTTTGTTCTTTTTGTTATATTCCAGTACCTTTTCACACTTTAAGTATGTATACCAAGTACCTACCTAATGCTAAGTCAATGCGAGCCGAACCACTGACCCTTCAAAACTCAGGTTTTCCTACCTTGCTACATGGCATCTGAAGAAACAAAGTTACGTATGCAAAAGGTTCTTATTTCGTGAACAGGTGTAAAACTTTTTATAGCAATTTTTAAATGTACTTCGATTATAAGTATACTTCTACGTGACAATTCGTGGAACGTTAGTTTATTCTGAAAATGATTTTGGAACCAAATCATAATCTTGTTTAATAGCAGCAGCTATTCGTTATATCACTACATAGTATAAAACAAAGACGCTTTCTCTGTCCCTATGTCCCTATGTATGCTTAAATCTTTAAACTACGCAACGGATTTTGATGCGGTTTTTTGACGTGATAACGTCTTTAAAATCGTTTTAGTCGGGTGACATGTTCAGAAACTTGTGTCACACCAAAACCTCACGAGCGCGATCGCAGGTATAACGAGAGAGAGACGGACCGATCTCCCGTCTCATCTCGAGCGCTGCCAGTCATTCCGTGAAACTTGTCACGCGGAATCCTCACGAGCGGAGGCTGGCATAGCGTTCGAGTGAGTGGACCGATCTTCCGTCTCTCTCACTCTAGCGGCATACAAACGAATGGAGATTTTCTCGTGCGGTTAAGTTTTCGTTGAATGTTTAACAGTGAAACAAAATGTGAAGTGCATTTTTTTTTTTTTTTTTTTTTTATATTAACATTCTTGAATAAACTTGTAAAAGTAATGAAAGATGGAAAAAAGACACGTGTGTGTTATCACGTAAACATCTCGATCGTAAACCTACTTTACAAACAACCAATTTTTTTATCTATCTACGCAATATGAGCGAACTGCATTGATGGTAATGACGCAGCTACCCAAGATCCTGTAACAACATTCCAATTTTTAAAAATTCTATTATTGCGTTTTTAGGGTTCCATTGCCAAATGGCAAAAAACTGAACCCTTATAGATTCGTCAAGTCTGTCTGTCTGTCTGTCTGTCCGTCCGTATGTCACAGCCACTTTATTCTGAAAGTATTAGCATGAAACAGTTAAAACTTGGTAGGTAGGTGTATCCTGTTAACCGCTTAACGATTCTCATACAAAAAATAAAAAATAATGACATTTAAGGGGGCTTCCTATACATAGAACTAAAACAATTTTTTTTTTTTTTACCTAAACTTATACATATGGGGTATTTATATATAGGTCTTCTAAAATGACATAGAGGTTCCTAAAACCATTTTTTCCAAAATTCTAACATTTGGAAGATAGACGCTTCCAAAGTGGTAAAATGAGTGTCCCCCCCCCCCTCTAACTTTTAAAATAAGTAAGTGAACATTTTGGAAAAAATACATAATGTAGATCTTAACAAATACTTTCAACGAAAATTGGTTCGAACGAGATCGAATTGGTAGTTTTGAAAATCTAGCACATTTTCAACAACAGCAAACATAACTTTGTCCTCCATACAAACACTATAAAAAACAAAGTTATTTTTGCAGTCATCAAAATATTGTGGTATTTTTGATAAACTTGGTACGGAACCCTCAGTGCGCGAGTCCGACTCGCACTTGGCCGGTTTTTTAAAATATCCTTGGCTTAACGCACCATCCTATCCTAGGTAAAGCAATTTTCTTTAGCAAGAACTTGAGGATTGTAGAATTTATAAGATGGTTGAGCTTGTCAAACGCATCATGACCACAGACTGCAGACTTTGTTACACCTTCACCTTACACGCATGTTTATCATTTATGTGTTCTTTTTCCTGATTGCATTGTAAGGTTGCGCGCCCAGTCCGATTTTTGTAGAGGAAATATGGAACGTAGGTACCGATTGCAGAAGTCGTCGTGTCGTGTCGAGTTAAATATGCCAGGAACTTGAAGTACATACTCGTATTTAGTTGATTTTAGCTAAAACAGTTTGTGGAATTATTGTTATAATCTTAACGGTTATTTGATTGCTTACAGATGAGGCATTCGAAAAATAGAAGCTGCTTTTAATAGAGGTTCCATGTGCATTGATATCCTAGTAATTAATACACGATAGCAAAATGCTTTAAGCCTGTTAAAGAAAAAAAATTAAAATTGCAAAAACATGCATGATATTATTATTTCTTGTTTTTCCTTGTTTCCTAGAAGAAATGCGTATCGTATTCTTCTTCTTCATTAGAAGAAGATCTAGCTAAACGCTGACCTTCGCCTTGAGATATCATGATTTCTTTTAAAAAATCAGCATATCTCCGACCCCCAATTGCAATTACTGGCTCATTAATAACAATAACCAGTATTCAGCCTAAGTCCTGGGACTAAAATTCTTTTCAAAAGTATTGTTTTAAGACATGAATGAAGTGTAAGATGTTCGAAAAGAGGCAGAAAGTTTTATTGTAGGTATTTCGTTATTTGTAAAGCTAAACCATGAAACTTTTTTTTTAATAGTTATAATATTCATTGAAATTTTTAGAATACATACCTGTTTAGGTTTTTTTGTTTTAAAGTGTATTGAATAATTTATTGGTAATAACGATATAAATTATGAATAAAATTTATTGTAGTCTATTCGAGTTACGGAACCCGAGTTCAACTCAACTACATGAATTTCAACTCAAACAAACTCTAATAAAGTCGTGTTTTATTTATCCTAAGTTGACACAATGTCATCTCTAGGTCAAACAAATATTTAGGTGACATTTAGGAAAACAATATTAAAATTAATAATAGGTATTAAAACAAATATTTATTTCATTCATTTATGAATATCAAATTATTTACAATGAAATTAAAGTAAATTAATTCATTACTCTTAACATTTTTATGAATTTCATTGTTATGACATTGATACATGTAATGTTACATTACACTACAAAGAAAACTTGCATCTCCTATCAGACTGAAAGATATGTTTGTAAATTATAAAGGCTATACTTAAGAAATAAACGATATTTAACACTTGATATATTGTTCCGAATATTATTCTTCGTAAGCAGGACCAGCCGGCTGCCTGTAAGCAACATGGAATGTTTCTCAATGCGTCATTAAGCGACGGACAGATATTGTGTAATAAAGTAGGTAATTATTAATTAAAAATATCAGCCACTAACAGAAATATATTGACCGACAAATTTCTCTGGCATTATTCCGCTCCACCGAGCTTCAAGAATACAAAGGGGAAGGGAGCGATTTGAGAATAATGAACCGAACAATATGAGAAGCATCCACTTACGGGTTACAAAGAATTACACGATACTATAAAAAGTACAACGAATGGATCGACATAATACAAAATCAAATGTATCATAAACCCAGCACCTTTACCCCTAATTACAGTAGTTACACAGATGCTTAAAATTGCTATTTATAATCATAAATGAAGATTACTTAGTCTTACAAGAATAAAAGTAATTTACTAATATGGCAAAGTTTTCTATGTAGCATTTCATAAGGCCTAATTTCGAATTGTAACAATCAAGCTAACTGAATCACACTTATAATAAAGAAATCTAAAGACTAGGTGGGCTAAACGTAATTTTGAGAAGAACTGGTGTTTCGTCAAGATACGGATTGTAAAGTCGTTGATGAAACGAATAAATCGTTTAAGACGAAGGAAATATTTCTAAAGCGACGGTAAATATTGAAAATATATTTGATCCTATCTAAGTTGGCACCAAATTGGACGTCAGATCCATATTGCACAGGCCTACTCGTCGCCGTCCGCACCCCGACATCGACGTGTGTCTCCCGCACAACTCCTTAACATAAAAAGTAAACAAAGAATTACCTATGACCTTGACTTTCTTAAGCGATGCAAGAATCATCTTCAGGTCGTGTTTTGGCGTAGAAAGGTTTCATGCCGCTGCCTGTACTTCGTCTTACGCAGCTACGTAGCAATACATGGCTCAATTCTACTTATCATAATCATTACAATAACTACATTAATAGTTGCCAACATAATTATCTAATTAACGATAAATCTTAACATCTATCAATAATCTCCAAAAATACACAAGGACGGTGTAAATCGAAAAAACACATAACTACAATACATATGTAAATACGTAGCTTTATAGTTATGAAAAATTAATACATCAAATATCAAATGTTCGACGAAAGTATAGATAGTGTAGAAATATTTTAACATTCATCTAAATTACAAAACACAATAAATATTTTTTTTATAAAGGCACAATAAGGCACTGTTATTTAAAGATGTTATCACAATCTCAATTTATTGATAATACATTAATTAGTAGGTATTTATATTCAGCCAACATTATTATCTAATTAAAATACGCATAAAATAATAGGATTTCCGATAGTCTTAGAAAAAAAGAAAATGGGAAACCTCACTTTAGAACTTTTAATGTTGCAAAAGACCTTTTTTCGTTAATGAAAGAAGGATTGCAACGAGAGGCCTCGGGGCCTTAGTACCTAATGTGACTAGCCACATATGACAGTCATGGCCCTACCTGCGGTCCTTGGCATCCGTTTCTTCAATGCATATTTTTGGATACTTAATTTCACAGTCTGTAGTTTACTCAATGCCCTTAGAATTACTTTACTAATGATACAGTGTAAAACACAAATTGCGATTAGTACAAAAAAGTTTCTTCGGACTCCGACACACGGTATTTAATATCAGAATCGAGAATTATACTCATCACACAATTCCTTGTTTCTGTCTCATTCGAATAAATGCAGAGACGACAAAATACATTCTGAATATTAAGTGGGGCTAGACACCAGAGTCCACCGTAACGGTGCCGATACCTCTACCAAACACACATAACATATAAATCACGTCAGTTCAGAACATCAGACACACGTTGCACTATTGTCATTTTAGTAAAATGTACACCTTTACCGTTCGCCGTATTTCTGTACGGTTGACGTTTGTAGCGGTAAGTACGCTAAATTAACGATATGATCTAATTTGAATGTTTATATGTCCTGAGGCCCTACTCCGTAACGCTATGCCCGTAAAAACGAATCCATGTGTCTCTGTCACATACTTGAAGGCATTGGCATGAGTAAGAGAGACCGATGGAGACGAATATACTAACATTGTGTTGCGAAGTAAGGCCCCTGGCGCGGGGCCTACAGCCAGGTCAGCACGTTGTCCGGCTTGCTCGGGGTTGAGTTAATCAGTGACTGCACATCGTCCAACAGGATATCGTTTGTAAACTCGTTCAGCTGAAAATAAATTAAGCATTGTTTTAGTAGTATACTCACACAAAAGTTTGTACTATCTACAATCTACATACAGGGTGTAGTTTTGAACAGTAACGCCCGACTCAGGGGTGATAGAACACATGAAAGTTATTACAAGAAAAATATAAATATATATTTAACTATTACTTCATTAATAGAAAAACCTCGTTTAAAAGTATCCTAAATCTTTCGAGACGTGTGACTTACACGCACGGGAGGCGATAATGCTACGAGTGTTACTACGCTACGACTGCTACGAAAGCAATATTGAAAAATTTTTGATTCCGTCCGCTTGTTACCGTCCGCACCAACCCTGCATACCCCGCTACACCATCTAGTATTATAGGCGCCGCCCCGAGAGAATGACATTTTTGGTACAAAAAAGAAAATAACACTGCCAAGATGTTAGACATAACGTGGGCTTCCGGCTTCGTTTTACAGGTGGTTAAAAATGCACTGTGTATATGACTATTTTGAGTGATCTTTATGTGGGTAAAATGTTTTGAAATTTGTGCAACAGTCAGTCAGTTTAAAAAGTAATTTAAGATAAGTATTACGTATTTGAGTTAGTTGTCATTGAAAGGAAATTATTAGAGTTAAGAAATCCAAACAAGAGATATCTTTTTGAACTTGGGTGCCGAATAAAAGTTCTAGATCATAACACAGATTAGGTATAACGATGAAGCATTCTTCACTATCTCTTCTACTGTCTGCTATTAATACCAAAAGAAGACGGTGCTGCCCATTTCATCTGTCAGTACTACTTTAGTCGCCTCTTACGACACCCATAGGAATAGAATGGGACGCTATTCTAGTTTAGGATGGCACAACACGAATTAGTTGCTTACTAGTGCAGAAAACTTTAAAGTTATTTCACACAAGTAGTTTAAGGTTATAATACAAATACTTAAATTAATAGGATTCCTTGGTTCCAGTCCTACATGATGCAGTTAAAATATTTAATCAAGAAAGGAAGCAGGAAGTACATTTTCTCTGTTCTGAACTCATAATATGAATTGCATTTTGGCTGTGCGTAAATGTTAGCAAGCAACGTTTATTACAACAGAAAAAGTTAAACTGACGTAGTCCATAAGAGAATTGCGATATGGTCTATTATTGAAAAAAGCTAATTTAAGTATAAAATTAGTGTCATGTTAAAATATTGTACAGACAAAATTGGCATTGTAAATAAATAAAAAAAGTAACGGCCTATAATCATCCAACTGCAGGGCAAATGCGGGATGGTAATGACGACCGGAGCAATGTTCGAAAATTTAAACTTTTAGACCACTGGGGGGTTAAAAATAAATGTATTTAGAGCTTACTAATATCATATTTCCCTATGCTAATATTGAAGAACACGATCCTCATTACGTAACTTGTAGTATTACCACTTACTTAATTGAGGTAATTTAAGTAATGCAACATGAAATATTAAGTCCCTTTTAACAACATTGTTCATAAAGGAAAACATACGTTCGAAATAATGTATCAATTGATAATAATTATTACGTATGTTCGATTCATTGTTGGTACACAATTTTTCCCATTTTATTCCATGAATGAGTCATTATTATCACTCGTATGTTAGTTATAACGGGCAAGTTTAATAAGGAAAACAAACAATATTGTTGAGTAGATTTATCTAAATAGAAAGAGGTTTTTCCATAATACCCATTAAAAAAACACGCCGATAGATATATGTTATAATTATATTAGTAGGTAAACACAACACAGCTTCTTAAGCATATATTAGTAAGCACATTGGCTTTTCCAAAGATAAACTCGTCTTTATACATAGATGTAGGTAGAGCTTTTGCCTTTATTCTTCTTGCCGACGAAGAAGGTTATTATTGTTTATGGCCAAGTACTACGTCAACAAAAGTTAATATAGACTATTATAAAATTATTTAGTCCCGACTAAAAACCATCATAAAAAAACTTCAATGTACCTATGATTCTGTTCTGTATTCAAAAAATAAGAAAACGTTTCTTTAAAATGACACCTCAGTTAGCGGATGTGGAATAATTTCAAAAGTTTGTAAAATAACAGTTTTAACTGATTTGAAAGCAATAAATAATTAAGTCAATTGAGTACAGTGACTCGTGACGTCATATTTCACCGTTGCCATACAAAGAGTATTGACAGATCATTAAAAAAACAATTAATTGAAGTTATAACGAGCCAATTTGCATGAAGCATAATTAAATACTATTTTGGTACCCACAGCTATATATAATATAAATCGGTTATTCGCTAGCAAGCGGTAAGCAAAGTTACCTGCAAGGAAGGTACCAGGTCGTCTGTAGAGTCGAGGTTATCGCCAATCGCCATGTCAGTTGAGTCCATGTTGGCGCCAGCCTCGCTGCTGCAGTCCATGCGGTCGTCCATGCCTGCTAGAAAGTCTTCTGGGGTGTGTGGGATGGAGAACAGTCCATCCCCATCACCCACTCTTGGAACAGCCATTCCGAGCCCGCTGTCAGCGGACTCTTGTCGCTGGTGGTCAGTCAGCCCCGACAAGAACGGGTCCAGAGACAGCTCCGTGCTCGCCGCCGCCCCCGTACTGTTTGCCAGCGATGACATGATCGAAGACGACTGCCGCGCCATGAGCTCTTGCTGGAAATATTTATGTAGTTCTTTAGTAACTCGTTGATTGATGTGTTTTCGGGACAACCAAAATTCGGCCCCACTGACCTAACCCGACAACTGGCGCGAAGCCAAGCTCGCAAGGTTTAACCGAAAGGGATTCCATTAAATACTAGAAGATTCGAAACGCAAGGTCATGTTTTGATTTATTTGCCACTTTAACGTCAGGAGACACTAGAATTTTTTAACGGTCTTGCGTCAAAGGACTTTAAGTGTACTTTATGACAAACAAAAAATCTGCGCTATCTTTGGTGTATCGGACTTAATGCTACAATTTTTATTCAGGCAATTTGATAAAACATTATTTTTCCCAAAATTGCACCTATCTTTTTGTCGTCCTACTAGTTACAAAAAATTGTTTACCTGAAGCCGAATCTCTTGTTGGCGTTGCTTGAGACGATCTCGCTCGAGCTGAAGTGATTGAAGGCGTATCTTCTGCTGGCAGGCCTGTAACGACGCGTTAGCCCAGCCTCCGCCCGCAAGACCAGCGTTCGCTGCCGGTGTGCGTTGTAAATGTTGAGCTATAACCAAAAATTAAACATCAATAAAAATAACATACTTACATCCACTATACGAAAGCAATGTCAGGGAATATTGAAGCTAACTTACGTATTCTAGGGTCGAACCATGACGTTGTTCGGGCGGCATGGTTTATAAAATAGGTTTCACCTTCGGGTGTCGTCGCCTGCTCCCAACCTTCTGGTAGCGGCCCTAGTGGATCTGACGTCGTGTTACTACTTGTACTCTTCGCTGCTGAAATTAAAGAAAGGTATACCGTTAGTTAGTTTTCTTGTTTATTTATTCTGATCAGTAGATCTAACCGCGATTGGTTGACAGCCAATAAAGACATATGAGTTGGGATTGCAAATCTCGCGCACGTGATTAGAAATCAGGTGGATATGGTAGGTCGACAGAGCTTGTTCCAAGAAAACAACGGCGCCGACCGCTGCCGCGAGCTCGGAGTGAATCACGGAACGGATGTCGCCCCGGACTCTTCAGCCCTGTATCGCAAATACAACTTCTGCCAACTTTCCAATCATACACAAATAGCTGATGATTAATGCTTATTGATCAAAACTTTCCCGTTATAGAATCATTTGTTATTTTCTGCTTCTTCTCGGACAATGGCAATTAAATCATATTTGTCTAAAAAAGCTAATTAATACGTAAACGTTTTGTACTTAAACGGTTTTTAATATAATGAAATGTAAATTTTAATTGTTTGTTTGTTCGATGGGTCTGGGATGTCTTACAGACAAAAGACCCAAAAAAAATAATTAAATGCTAAAATTAAATATATGACACTTAATTTTTTTCACCGTCACACACCGGTGTTGGAGAAATAAACATTTAGAAGGTAGATTTATATGAATCTACCTTCCCCTCGGAGTGAGTGCATCGCTGTCTTTAGTCAGCCTGTGACCATGGTCGGTGCAACCCGATCGAAACGTCAGGCAAAATAATAAGGTATGATCGCGTTTAATTCCCGTTATCGTTTCAGTAAACAACAATTTTATAAAAATATAGGGACACGGGTTTTTTATCACGATAACCTCCTTAATGGCAACTGCAGTTTACTATTGTTTAACAAAAAACGTGTGACAAAAGATCACTTTACAAACAACGTTTGAAAAACTAATCATTTGACAAACTTCCATTTCGCAAACATTTTGCTTTAAAAATAATCGTTTGACATAAATACATCATCATCATCACATACTATTTATTAAGATGTACCTATATTTTAAGATTGTTGGAGAAAATAAATAAACGTTATATTATTAATACAGGTTTCGCAAATGTTTTACTTAGAAAATATTTCAACTGTTAAAATATTATTTTAATAATGTTTACATGACTAAATAATTCGTTTGCCAAATTGGTGATTTTACAAAAAGTTAGTATATAAATTATTAGTTTGTAAAAATAACTATTTTCTGTCTATTATTGGATGTGTGAAATGCGAAATAACGAAATATATCAGTGACTTTTTTATGCCTTTTTGAGGCGCTCGGCGGCCGCAACCACAGAGTACCTTTTTATATTATGGCCGCAACCGCAGCACTTTCGCTGCGCTCGCTGCGCTCGCTCCGCTCTCTCCGCTCTCTCGCCTTCACGCCTTTGTATGGTCACTGTTCTAACCTAACTTAACCTACACTTTTTCTAACCTACTGGACTTTTTAGGCAATTAAATAACATGAACACATATTTTGCGTTCCGTTACGAGTTAAATCTATTTTAAAAATACCTAAAATCGTCACACTTATTGCACTATGCTTTTGTACTACATGGATTGGACAGATTGTTGTATTATGGGTTTAAAATATGAAATTGCCGTTTTATTGTAATAGGTTCTTGGAATTGACATAGAATCTTCATGGTTTGAGGTTTTCGAATGAAACTTTTTTCACATGGTTTCTATGATGTTCTTCTTTAAAAAAATGTCAATTGTTTTTGTTATTTAACTTAGACAAGAAAGATGGATACTGCGAAAATTCGTGTGATTTTTGAATACGAGTTCCGACGCGGAAGTAACGCGGCAGAAACAGCCCGCAATATCAATGTTGCGTTTGGAGAGGGATCTGCTAATGAACGCACCGTGCACGCACGCTACCGATTTTGGTTTAAACGCTTTCGTGATGGAAACTTCGACTTGAAGAACGAGCCACGAGGAAGACCGCCCACACAGGTGATTAACGATGAATTAAGAGAGATGGTGGAAGCCGATCCTAGTCAAACTACCCAGGAATTAGCGGCATGGTTTAACGTCACCTTACCCACAATATTGACTCATTTGCGTCAAATCAATAAAATAAAAAAATACGAAAAATGGGTGCCTCATGATTTGACTGATGTGCAAAAAGAAACGCGTGTTGAAACTTGTGTTGCCTTGTTGAATCGGTACAGAAATGAAGGAATATTAAATCGAATTGTGACATGTGATGAAAAATTGATTCTTTATGATAACCGTAAAAGAAAAATGCAATGGCTGACCCCAGGTCAAACGCCACAACAGTGTCCTAAAGCAAAACTTACCAATAAAAAGGTAATGGTAACTGTTTGGTGGTCTCAGCATGGTGTTATTCACTATAGTTTTCTCAGATCTGGTCAATCAATAACGGCAGATGTCTATTGTGCCGAACAATGTTGGCAAAACTAGCAGTAAAACAGCCCCGACTCATGAATCGATCTTCACCATTATTGCTCCATGACAACGCGAGACCTCATACAGCACGAGAAACCGTTTTGACCCTTCAGGAACTGCAATTAGAAACCATTCGACATCCTCCGTATTCGCCAGACCTTGCTCCAACAGACTACCATTTTTTTCGTGATTTGGACAATTATCTACGTGACAAGAAGTTTTCTTCCCAGGAGGCAGTACAAAATGCTTTCACACAGTTTGTGCGGTCTAGATCCTCAGAGTTCTATCACAAAGGCATAAATGACCTTCCTGTTAGATGGCAGCAATGTATAGATAATAATGGTAACTACTTTAATTAAATAAATTTGTTAAAAATTAAAAAATAAACAATTTTGATTTTCAGTACATATCGGCAATTTCATACTTTAACCCCTATTATTAACGTAGATTTTGGTAAATAAAATATTTACTAAGCAATGCATTTTGTCAAATGTTATTTATGCTATACGTTGTTTTGCCAACTAATATGTTTAAAAAATAATCAATTTGTGAAATAAGTTATAGCATAATTTAATTTAATTGAAATATATTGTCTCATGAGTAGTTTATTAAACAATAGTTTGTAATATGATAAATTTATCATGTATAATTTTGTCAAAAGTTATTTTTCAAATGAAAATTTGTTATTTGTTTTTTGACAAATGATTGGACACCGGCAACTGCTTATTAAACATTATTTGCAGCGCCATTACTTAACATAGCTAGAGTGGTTCAGCGACTAAGCACTGTGTTATTATTATGTTACTTAATATTTCGTTTTGAAATGCTATTCACTTCACTTAGAGTCTTCAAGTTAGGCTATTATATGCTCAAACTTTTAACGTCTTACTTGTTGAACACATAAAATCAACAACGAAATATAACTTAATTTAAAATATAGAATCACACTCATACATCACTTTTGTGGATGCCGTGATTGTTGGATCCGATTTTATCCTTTAAAATTCATTGTTTCACGTTACCAATACCAACAAAGGCAAAAAGGTGCCGTGTACAAGCGACTAACAAGATAAATATTTTGAGAACAGTGAACGTAATAAGAAAGCAATTTCACTTGAAAAGATAACACGAAAGATAGTGGCGCCGTGTCATCAGATTACGGAAGAATGTGGTACAAAAACAAATTTTATTTGTTTATTAACCTGATCCGCATAGATGTCTCTCCTGCATAATGATAATGGTGAAGGTGGTCACTTGTTTGATAAATCTTCTACTTCAAGTACGTGACTAGGGCACGTACTGTAATGTGAACTATCTTAAAGAATGCACAAATAGGTGTGAGGACACGTGACTACGAACGACTTGGAATCAACGTGTCAGCTGTAAAGCTAATTCGTCATTCGTGCGGAGTACGTGTGACAGGTTTCGAAAAGGAACGGCATTGGAATTTGTGGATGATGAATGTTTTTTATTGGGATGTGACAAAGAGTGTACGAGAGAAGTGCGCGAAAAGCAGTCTGAAACCAGCGGATATGTCGCAAGGCACCGCTGAAATGCCGCGTGCTCCCGGGGCGCGGCGCCGAGACACCAATGTATTTTCCGAACACCTTTCAACGCTCGTCTCGCATCGACCGACGGAAACAACGCGTTAATTCCCGTCATAAAATCAGTTTTAGAATTCGGGTTATTTACTTGTTTTTATTTCAGTTCCATGTTAATTTTAAACTCGGCTCTCTGGCCAATTAGATCACGTGATTACGAGATAGTGAATAACGACGAAAACGGTGACTCCCTTTTAGTTGGAGAGTACGTTCTTAGAAGATTTACAGAAGGAAGATTGTGAGCGTCCAGATATCTCAATGATTGTTGTGAGCCAATATCAGTATGTCACCCTATTTCCGTGTACCATATCGTAATCACATTGATGCAAAATATGAAAGGTAGCTTCCATACTTTATTTGATATTTTAGCAACTTAATTGCAATAATAATATCAGTATGTAAACTTGAAAAATTATGTCTCAGGCGGGACTCGAACCCGCATCTCCTCGCATGCCAGGCGGGCACTATACCATTAAGCATTAAGTAGCTTCTAAACTTGATATATTTATACTTGCCTACGAAGATGTTGTCCTCGTAAGTATTGAAATATTTCAAACTAAATAAGAAAAATAGGTGACATCATTCTGCTGATAAAATGGAAAATCCAAGGTGAGACAGTATCACCTGTAACTTAGCTAGGCATTAAATTCTTTCAAATACAATTTCAGCAAGGGTAGGTATTGTCAACTTATAATAACAAGAATTAGATATCCCGGCATGATTGTTTGTTTTTTTAAGTAATTACCCCATTAATGTAATTTAGAAAACATCATGCAATATATCCATGGGTTTCCCCAACTTAGATGTTATATTATTATATCAAAAACACCACACAAAGTATACGTTAAAAAATTTGTATTGTTTTCTTACTTACTTGTACCTAACCAAAAACAATTTTATAGATATAAAGAAGAAGTGGAAGAGTTAAAGATAAAAATCGACAAATTATTGCATATAATACCTGTTTAAAATAAAACAAAGCGTAAATTTTTGGCTGATCTAATCTGATTTTCAATTGCTCAGTTTATAAGTTAGAGAGGGGGACGCCCATTTTACCATTTTGGAAGCTAGTATCTTCCAAATGTTAGACTTTTGGAAAAAATGGTATTAGGATTTTTAAAAGACCTATCCATAGATACCCCACACGCATAGGATTGAGTAAAAAACAATTTTTTGTTTCAGTTCTATGTAGGTATGGGAAAGCCTCCCTGAAATGTCTTTTTTTTTGTATGAGAATCGTTAACAGGATACACCTACCTACCAAGTTTCAACTGTGTAATGCTAATAATTTCATAATAACGTGGCTGTTACATACGGACGGACAGACAGACTTGACGAAACTATAAGGGTTCCGTTTTTTGCCATTCGGCTTCGGAACCCTATCTAGAGACATAATCAGTGAGAGAAAACGTCCTCACCAAATGAGCACCTACTGTGCCTTAGGATGCCGTTTCAACTTATTTGCAACAAGTAATCTAAAGTCATTATAGGTTTATATACATTATAGGTACATGTAGGTACGGGTGGTATGACAGTGCAAAGTAAAATATTGTATCTAATGTAATTGTAAAGGTGCTCCCACACTGCCGTTAGAAAATGTTTACTAATGTTAGCACACATTTAATTTTGTTTACAAACATTTGATCACAATGTAAAAAAGATTTAAAAAAAATTTTAATAAAGTTTTTATAATAACAAAATAAATTTTTATTTTGAGACCATTCTCACACACTGAACGCAAAACCAAACTGCAAATTAATGTCCTTAAAATGTTATAAAATGTTAGTAAACACTTTCCATTAGTTTAGGAGCACGTTTAACATCTAACAGTTCATAGCAAAATGTAACAATTGTTTAATGCTATAAATTGTTTGTAAACATTTTCTAACGGCAGTGTCCAACCACCATAAATAACTGTGTCTAGAAATCATCTATATTATATAACTAACTACCTAATTACAAAAATCAATTGTTGTTCGTCAGTCTCACTAAAACTCGAGAACTGCTGGGCCGATTTAGGTGATTTTGGTTTTGAAATGCTTGCCGTCCAGGAAAAGTTTGAACGTTTAGAAAATATGGCAAAATTGCGAGGAAGATAGTGAAAACAACAATTTCATTTTCCCATATAAATAGTTTTACATCAAAATTGGCACTCATTAAGCGTAGGGAGGGTGTTATTATCGTAAGGATAGGTGATACCACTGTGGGTGATACGAAGTACATAAAAAAAAAGTGGCGTAACACTATACGCTAGTTTTTTTGTATAAAGAGGTTTGTAGCTATAGTAGCAGATATTATGATCATTGATAAGCCATAATTAAGTATAAAATTTCGTAGTCTGGTCACATTTTTGAAACAGTAAAGAATCAAATCCGAAAAAAATACTCTTGCTATAGGTATGTACCTATGCTGTAGAATTAGCAATAATTGAATGATAATATACATTACAGACTATATTCAATTTAGTTGTTTTTGAGTCACTATAGAAAAAATCAAGAACGAAGTAAGTTATCCAAGTTATTATTAAGACCCAAGATTCGATATGTTCGACTTCATATCCGATCTACAAGGTATGTACAAAGTAGTATTGCGATCAGTTCTACGCTAGGACACTACATTATAAAACCAGAAGCTAACCCTAATTTGACAAATGAGAGCACATTTAGTAGGCACACTTTTTAACTTTAGTTTTGTATATCACATCAATGATTATTATGAATACCTGGTGTTGGTGCGGATGTGATTGCTGGGGCGCTAGGAGCCTGGGGCAGTAGCGTCTCCGCGCTCTGGTGCTGCACGGTGTTGGCCGCCGCCTGCGCCGCCAAGGTCTTTCGCGGGTCGTCCCACGTCGTCGTTTTTGTTATATGACTGTAAACAACAATTTGTATCTTTTAATATCGAAATTTGAGACTCACAAATGTGAAAGAGCTACCAATCGAATTTGTATTACGAAGTAATCACTGCGCTCGCGCATTTCACATCTAGACAGTTAGGTATCCTACGTCGCCAAAGTCATAATATTTAGTTTAGAAAATACGATGAAATAATGTAACAGACATTTGTCCACTACAATACCAATGAATATCCAAAGAAAAAAAAAATTTTACAATTAAGAAGACTGTTTATATCAGGACTATAAATAAGTGGCATGTATTGGTTTGTCTTGATATAATTAAAAGACACGAACTAAAATAGGCTGTCATTATTGTAGTGTAAACCCAACAATAGCAGTAGGTACTTACTACTACTATAAAAAAACAATGCTGAGTGTGCGAGTTCTTTTCTATACCTAAACATTAAAATAATCGAAGTAGTAAATTGGTAATCCTTGTGACTCCAACCGAGACATTAATTAGGCAAGATAATGTTAGCTGCCATGGTGGCAGCGTATGTGTCAGCCGAATCTTCCCACTTAGCGGTCGATGTAACCAATTTGTAGGCAAACCGGACGCGGCGTGTGCGACCCACTGAGTAGCCGCTGCTAAGGCATGATGAATGGCTCTTTTACTTTCTTCGCTGAAAGTAGGCAGTCGTCTGCTCGTCACAAGGCGAACGGCGCGCCGCGACGACCCGTTTTTAGGATGCTAAAGGCTATTTGCAAACGCTTGAACCCAGGACACTTATCAAACTTCTGTACAATACGACGCCACTACGCGCACAATGTTTATTGCCTCGGTAAATACAACATGAGTAACAGCTTACGTTATCAGTTGTATGTACGCAGGATATTGTTCGAAATTAGAACGTGCGTGAATGCTCTTGAAAAAAGGTTACCTAAACACTCAAATTGATAATTGATACACATTGTCAAACTTACGAAGGATAATAGTTTAAATTGAGTAGAATGTCCTTCTGATTCTGTGCGGAAATAAATAAAAATGTATGTTCCGGCAGTGCAAATCGAACATTCACAGACGGTAAGATAAGAAAGTGTTGCATTCGAAAGTGGGTGGGGGCGTTGCCACGACGGATCGATTTGCGCGGTTTGGTAATGAACTTGGGCTGGCTATCAGCTGTTGGCTGTGACACGGCATCACCACCTGTGCCGGGGCACCTGCTCGCAACACGCGCTTATCGACGTCTAATTAGTTAATACTTCCCTCTGTGTTAACCTTTAGCGGTCAATGCAGCTGGTTATAATTTTAGACCACCTAGACTGGTGCATTTGTGGTCGCGTGCTGCATTTGTTTATTCTTACAAGGTAGGTTTGCGCAGTGGCTTATAATATGCATTGCTAATAGGGTAAGAGTACGCAAGGTACATCTTAGGTTAAATGCTCTTTGTAAAAACAGGTCAATATTCAATGTTGTTGTAGCTCTTACTGATATTTAAAAATTATAGGAAAACGACTCTTTGCTGTATCTTGGGAAAGTATCTCATTCATGCGCCAGGAGGCGCTTTTACACGTCCCTATATTTAAACCTCCTACCACTGCTGCGGGACAACTATGGGCTAGTGCCGAGAAGAAGCAGCGCAGGAAACTCGGTCACTATTGATTCTGTTAAAGGAGGGTTCTGGGAGGTAAAAATAATAATTTTAAAGCAATGTTGCAAGCGTTAAAGTAATTATTACTCTACTCATTTGCCAACAACTTATAGAATAAAACAAATTAATGAATGTAACATACGTTGCATTTTCTATCTAGTTGCACGTAGAGCCACGTGCATATTGTGGATACACATACAATATTGTTAGATTGCATTTTATTTTTTCTCTGAACACGAGAAGCAGTATGTAAAGTCTGCATTTGTAGTTGGCTTCAAATAATATCTAATCCGTGCAATAAAAACATTTTAAAACTGAAACGCATACATGCAACAGCAGCGATGTCTCATCTATGTATACAGATAAGTACACATTATGTAACAGTACCTAGATAATATGCAAAAACCGAAAGAAAAAATTAAAAAATGTGCAAAATGGATAAAAATAATTGCACGAAATGCAGAAGAGGTTCAGCGGTGTCGCGTCGTTTTGTGAGGGGAGAATGGAGATGCACCAAAGAAGTGTTATTACAGGCTGCGTGGGGCGCGGATGGCTCAGGTTGCATAACACCGGTCGAACTGTCATAATGCGGGGTTTACACGATTCGACTCCTGCCAGCCACCGGGTACCGATTCACGTTATGTTACGCGGTCGATCAAGTGAACTTCAAAGGTAGATTACTTGTACAAATACGAACCACCAATAGTCAGCTTATTAATAAATAAATAAATGATATGATTATAATTATGTCTAGTAATAGATTCTTCTTATATTTGTTTTTAGTAACTCTTCGAATCGTATTTTCGGAAACTACAAGCATGTGATTAGGTAATGATAAAACTGGCAAGTTTTCATTTTGTTTGGAATGAAAAAGACAGTATTTCATTCCTTTAAACTATCGCCCCGTGTAAAACAAAAACTCAATGCGCTTGTGGCACCTACACCGACGCGGACGCATCGTGTTTGTACACAATCACACTATTTACTCACACCCCGTAAACGAAATACGTAATCAGTCGTTCTCAGAAAGCTAACATCGAAATTGGCAACTGTGAGCAACACCTGGGACAGTTAGTCATCGCTCTAATATCATTATTTACTTACAGTAGGAAAGCATTTTTGTTTAACTACTTATTGGAATCATGCCGCATTCTAATTTGACGTAGTATGCTCTACACTCGGTTGTAGCAAATCGAAACAGTCTGAGTTATTGCTTCTATCAATTTATTGGTGAAAAAACAGTGCACTGTATTGTAAGCCTTTACAAAATATATCTTCACATAATCAAAATTTTCTTTGACATAATGTAATTGTGTATGGGGTTCATTTTTGGATCAAATCTTATCGTAGCGCCTTATGAAGCGTTCGATACGATAATTAAGTCTCTTGGTTATTTTGTTTCGAGCAGTTAGCATCAGGACTGAAATGGGTTTACGCTACTTTTAAATATGTAAATATTAAACAATAAATCTTACTTACCAACAACTTATGGTTATTGCGTGACTACTTAAAAATGTGTTTTTTTTATTTAAATTCGTGTTTTAGAGCACGTTGGTCAAAACCGCTATTATACCTTTTATTAATCAATTACGTAACATCATATACACACTATGGTACACTCAAAATTAAATGATGTATGAAGGCAATTTGTTTTAATAACAGAACAAGTGAACTGCCATACAACAAGATGACATAAGCGTGTAAGCCTCACGAAATTAGAATTTAAATAGGTCGTAGCAACAATCGTACTATGACAACGAGATCTGAGAAACGGCAACCATTTCTCTCGCGTGAAGGCCTTCTACTCTTACACAAGTCAGTCGCACAGCCGAGCCAGTCCAAACTCCAACCACGATCGAGATCGAAAGGACCTTCAGAATGACATATTGTAGCGACAAAGCTTTCAACGCGCCTGATACAGATAAAACTTTTGTTTTTATCACGACGACTGAATTTTATTGGACCGAGCGGGGTCGCTTTGACAACAACTAATTCGAGACAATACAATCGACTCAAGATTACTTAAATCCTTTAAAGGCCGAAAATATCGTTTTTCTCAGCCGACTGCCACTCAAAACCGCCACAACAAAGTAAGGCTCGTAAACCAAATCGCGAGCACAATATGACGAATTCAGTGAAATGCCTCGTGTTTCAATTAAACGGAAAATAAAGTTGGCACCGCGTCCATCGGCGTAACATAAACATTAAAATAACTATGATGGTTGAGTAGCAACAACCGAGTCTCATTCAGCTGCCAATACATTATATATCCACGAAACTTACTTTACAGTTAGTTGGGTAGTGTTTATTTGTGCTATAACTTGACTATGTAGCTGAAATATTGTGCGATAATTCCCTGCGGTTGCGTCTTTTGCCGATGCTGGGTGCATAATGCGTTAACCGTTTATATCATAGCCGGTTGCAATCTCATATCGTACATTATGGGCAGTTTGGTAAATTGAGATAAACAAGTCAATTAGCTAGTTAAATCGAGTACAATCTGCAGCGGGTCTGGCTCCGAAGATGGCGAGGCGGACGCGCGTCACAACGGACGCACATCCTCGAGAGTGCGTAATTTCTCCGCTTTTACCGCAAGAACAGACAACAATGAACAACAACTGAAACATCGAAATTAAACAGCTTATTTGCTCTCCGAGTTCGATTACATAACGTTGCCAGGTGATGAGTAAAATTCATTTGTAAGTATATAGAAAGCGTATACCTACCTAACTATACTTTTATTGGGGTTAAAATATGAAATTGCCGTTTTATTGTAATAGGCTCTTTGAATTGACATAGAATCTTCATGGTTTGAGGTTTTCGAATGAAACTTTTTTCACATGGTTTCTATGATGTTCTTCTTTTAAAAAATGTGAAACATTTGAATATCGAATTTCAATTGTTTTTGTTATTTAACTTAGACAAGAAAGATGGATACTGCGAAAATTCGAGTGATTTTTGAATACGAGTTCCGACGCGGAAGTAACGCGGCAGAAACAGCCAGCAATATCAATGTTGCGTTTGGAGAGGGATCTGCTAATGAACGCACCGTGCGATTTTGGTTTAAACGCTTTCGTGATGGAAACTTCGACTTGAAGAACGAGCCACGAGGAAGACCGCCCACACAGGTGATTAACGATGAATTAAGAGAGATGGTGGAAGCCGATCCTAGTCAAACTACCCAGGAATTAGCGGCATGGTTTAACGTAACCTTACCCACAATATTGACTCATTTGCGTCAAATCAATAAAATAAAAAAATACGAAAAATGGGTGTCTCATGATTTGACTGATGTGCAGAAAGAAACGCGTGTTGAAACTTGTGTTGCCTTGTTGAATCGGTACAGAAATAAAGGAATATTAAATCGAATTGTGACATGTGATGAAAAGTGGATTCTTTATGATAACCGTAAAAGAAAAATGCAATGGCTGACCCCAGGTCAAACGCCACAACAGTGTCCTAAAGCAAAACTTACCAATAAAAAGGTAATGGTAACTGTTTGGTGGTCTCAGTATGGTGTTATTCACTATAGTTTTCTCCGATCTGGTCAATCAATAACGGCAGATGTCTATTGTGCCGAATTCCGAACAATGTTGGCAAAACTAGCAGTAAAACAGCCCCGACTCATGAATCGATCTTTACCATTATTGCTCCATGACAAGGCGAGACCTCATACAGCACGAGAAACCGTTTTGACCCTTCAGGAACTGCAATTAGAAACCATTCGACATCCTCCGTATTCGCCAGACCTTACTCCAACGGACTACCATTTTTTTCGTGATTTGGACAATTATCTACGTGACAATCTACGTGAAAATTAACAATTTTGATTTTCAGTACAAATCGGCAATTTCATACTGTAACCCCTATTATTATCATAATAAACTATCATTGCGCCCGAGACTCCGTCCACTTAGGCTATATAACGCTTTCATTAGAGATCACCAATTTTTGTTGCAATTGCTATCTGTTATTCTCTACACCAAATTAGTACAATTATGGGGCTACGTCCCGAAATAAATAAATTTGAATTGAATTGAATAAAATATCGATACAGAATTGCGAAGTTCTTAGACCTCCCTAAACCGGTCCTGTCAACAAATCCTTTATCCTCAACTGTAAGCTACCTCCATGCGTCACCTTTGTACGTAAAGCGATTTTTGAGATGTGACCTTTATCTTTTTAATAGGATACATAACGCAGATTGATTACTAATTAGTAAACGAAAAGACACAACGCAGATTTATTTTTTATTAATGTGCCTTCATAAAGCGATGTTTTAGAGCTTTGCGACTGACTCTATATGCTACGAAAGCTTCGAATCTACAATATGGAGACTAAAATTAAATACCAAAAACGTCAGAGATTATTAAATTTTCATTCAACTTATCTAAGATTTATGTTGAAATGCAAATATGCCGTAAACCGCGAGATAAGTAGTGCCAGCAGCATAAACAGCGCGTACCGTTAGCAGAAGTGTGCCGAACTGCCCGACTAGTCAACAATGAGACAACACCTGCACCTAGGCTAGGCGGTAGCCCATACCTTTTGTTTTACTTGGACGCTTACTTTAGTAGAAACGGAAACTGACATTTAAAAACTTTGGATCGTCGTATTAATATATCAGCATATAAAGAAACCATAAAAAAAACAGCATCTTGCTAGGCACGGGTCATCTAATTGTAAAAAGGCTACGAGTAAGTTTTACGTATATTGTATAATATACCGTCAGCCTTGTTTGGAAGAATGACCATGCTCAAAATTAGTTTCTTTCTTTATGATTTTAGAGAATTAATATTTTATTTATTTATTATTAATTAATTAGTACTCTACCTAATTGGTTCGGGGTGACGAAATATATAAAGTTCATAAAAAACAATCCAGACCCAGAAGCCATTAACTATCATCCAATACTAATATTATAAATGTGAATGTAAGTTTGTTTGTAACGCTTTTACGCGAAAACTACTAAACCGATCATCATGAAACTTTGTATGCATATTATTAGAGGTGTAAGAAGTAACATAGGCTATTTGGTATCCCACTATTGGGCACAAGTTTCCATACTCGTTATATAAAGTGTGGATCACGCGGGCAGAGCCGCAGGCGAAAAGCTAGTATTTTATAATATGCTGCGTATGTTTCTGAATTAGAAAAATAATGATCGTCTAATGCAAATGTAGTCATCCCGAGTACCCAAGCCAGCAACAATCTGTGGAATAAGTGATCCAATTCCGAGCATGACTCATTCATTCATTCATTACATATACATTATGGTTACCTACGCACCATTCATACATACTGTGTATGTGTTTCTATGACAAAAAAAATTCATACAACGGAAAATTAAATTTCATTCAAAACAAAACATTGATTTATCTGTAACAAATGGCGCCAACATTTTCGAGCGACGTCTAAAATTATCTTTTTTTAAACGTCTACTGTTAATGATTTCGTTTTATTTATTACATCTGTGATGGTCATCAGGAGTAATTAATATATTTCAAATGATGATGTTAAACCTACCTACGAATTGTTATAGTTAGAGGTGATTTTTTATCATAATGCCCAATGGGGACTACCGTTTCTTTGCTCACCAGTTGGCGCCACTGTAGGCTGAGGTCCGGAGTTATAGCTGCAAAGGCGATTGGCGCCGAAACAAAGTGTTATATCTTGAATCTAATTAAGGTTATATTGTTTATAAATAACTATCTTGATATCAACAAACTAACTTCTGAAATAGTTGCTCTTGAGGCCGCCTATTTTTGCGCTTTTTCTTAATTCCGCTTTGAAAGCGTTCACATTAATCGCCAAATAATCCATATTTGCGATATTTTACGAAGGAGATCACTTTCCAGCAGGTAAATTAAAGAAATTATAATTTATGCAACAAATTCCGCTAAAACCAGTACAAAGTGAATGATATTAGACCTCACGCGACACTAGCGCCTCTAGTGGCAAATTCACTAGCTATAGCCCCCATTGTAACAATGTTTTCTTTCTCTTTAGGATGATAGAAATGGGCCGCTAGTGATAAATAAGTTACCCAATCCGCCCAAAAGGCCATTACTTGACATAATAAGTAACACTAAACGCAACATTGCCAATGCAGTCTGCACTTACCTAGGAATTAATTAAGAATATCTTTTACTCCTGCTTACACCAATTGGATAAATATAATGTACCTATATTCTTTTTTCATTTTAATATTTTATCATTATTCTTTATTAAGTAAGTACTTGTTACTTACATTAATTTCTATAAATCCGTTTCACCTTCAATGAAAATTATTTATAAAAATTTAGAGATGGTCTAGAATTTAATAAGCTGAAGCAATAGGGGCAAACAATGCGTTTCGTCTTTTTTATGTTAACGTTATTTTTGTGACATATTTTGTTTTAATTTGTCATCCACGGTTTCCAAACGATGAAACGTAGGTTTTTCACCGAGAACAACATGGCGGAGACGGCGTTCTAAATTTGAAACTCGGACGAGTCGGCGCTCGTGTACGTAAATAAACGCACACACCAATAATCAGTAACAACACTTTTAGATCAACGTTTAACTAGAGAAATTGACAAATTCTGAAGGAAGTTCGCTAAGACATTAAATTCATGTCTCAATTTGTGCAGCTGTGATAACAGTACCTGCTAAACAACTGAAACCCAAAATATTATGCAGTGTGTGCTATATTCTGGCATACGTTCGTATTCACTCACACGGACACGAGTGGACGAAAACGTAAGCGTGACGCATCGACTTCCGGCCAGTGATTTTATTATTGGGATCTACTGTTCCAGCTAACAACACGCATCGGACGTACCTACTTCTCTTTTATTTTATTTGAAAATAATAATGTTATGAAAAGTATGTTTTTTCAATTAATTAACTATTTATTGTATTTTAATAAAAACGATTATCAATCCTATGTTAGTAATCTTCAAATAGCTTTACATACTTACATCTAAAATACAATAACTAGACAACGTAGGTACCTACCTACGTTATAAGTAGGTAATACACTTATATCTAACAAGTTAAAATTTTAACGAGGACTACTGCGACAAACAGCTATGCTGTGCATAGGTAATTTGGTGTGATTATGTGTAATAAAAATAATAAAACACAATATTAAGAAATTATTCATCATGGATGTAGGCAACACTCACAAAAACTTTCTGAATATTTACTGCACGTTTTCAGTGATCAAATACTTTACTACCTATAGCAAATAGTAGCTAGAGACTAGTAAATAAATACTGACCCAAATTCTGGTAGTAAGTAATGAATGATACATTTTATAAGTGTGAAATATATCACATGGAGTCGTGGCTTCGAAAACGAGTCAAAACAAAAGGATTGGACGTAGAGTGGCGCCAACTTGCGCGCCGGGACGAGAGCGACAACACCCGCCTGATTTATACACTGCGACTTCAAAAGCCGAAGTGGCGCCTTCAATATAACACATTTTTAATGCAGCTTCTAACATTCAAATTACTTACATCAAAGAGAAACAAATGGACGCTTAATTAAATCATTTTAAAACAAAACTCGAAGGAGACTCTACCAAATCTAAACAAGAGCCAGTGACACACTTAACCATGCACATAAAATCACTGTGTATCAGTAATTTTGTAAACCGCAAATGCACAGTGCATGTAAAGAAACAATATTGATTGTAAGCTGCGGCCCGCACACGAATGGGCAATTTAATCAAAATCTTGCAGAAGTGGTTTTTGGTAAGAATAAACTCATACCTACTGATAAATGTTACACCTCCATGTACAGCTGTACATTTTAATAAATAGATAGAGCGTGTGTCGGTGCGTACGCACTCGCTCACGCACCAGCTAGACGGAGCATGAGGCGAGGGCGCGGGCGGCAGCGACCAGTCGGCCTTGCGGCCCGGTGGCCTGCCTCTCGCTGGCAGAGGTTAACTACGTTTTATTTTTCATCAAACTTAGAAAGTAATAAGATAACACCGATCCAATGTTATCTACGAACCTACGACTCTGCCTGCCTTATCTGCTTGTAAGGACGACGATTAAAACCATCTTCGACTGTCATCTCGCAATCAAGAGAAGACTCCTTGAAATATCGACAACAATAGCTTTATTATTTTGTGTGGGATTATTGATTACAGTGGAAGAGTATGTTGAAATTTATTCAATGATGAATATGCAATAGGTAATTGTGAATTATGTTTCGAATGAATTAAATTATCGTTTATTGGTTGGCTTGATAAGGCTTACGGCGTCGTGACCTGACTTTGGGTAACGCTGAGTCAGGCCGCCATCATTCGGTCACAGCATCCGGGTCGACGCCTCAACTCGCGCAACATGTAGACAGGTCGCTAGGTACTTCAAAACCACCGAACGTTTCCCAGAAATTTGATTTTGAATATCCTTAATCGTCGAAAACCTGCTTTTTCCGTATGCAAAGCTGCCTCGGGCCATTGACTTCCATATTTTTGTGTGCCTACATGTAATATTAAAGGTTTTTGTATTTACCACTATGAAATGAAACCGAAATAATAATTTAAAAATTAACCTATGAATACGGTTAATTTAAACATGTTAATTTTGGTAGTCGTAATGTCGTTACTTCTAAAAGAGTCATAAAATATTTCGCAAAAGTGCTCATAAACGTCACTTTTAGAAACGTGTAAAGGAAATCTGTGTAGCTAATTGCGTCAAATCCGTTCATGTGGAGGAAATTCGTTCCAGAATAGCATCTGAAAAAATATTACTTTTACAAATTCGTTTATTTTGTCATTTTTGTCACGAATAACATTTAAGCCGTCTTAAGAGCTCACATTAAGTACCGATTTAGAGATCATATAATAACATACATGAATGATTTTTTTTCTTTACATAAAATTTAAATGAGCAAAACGAGGTTTACTCGGCTTTACCTGTTTTACTACTGAATTGGCTGATTAAAAACTTTTGTTTTTAGTCTAGGAATATAATCAAAATAACTTTTAACAACTAAAACCAACTAGCAGATTCTCCATTACAGCGATTTTAAAAATAAATCTAAACAAGCAAGTCGAACAACACGGTTCCAGAACGAAGACTCATAAACTTCCACCCGATGGGCTAAATCTGACCGTTCTTAAGCCACAGCTCCTAATACAAGTCCCAGACTGTATTGTGCTGTTTTATAGCAGATCTGAGTCACAAGTCATATGAAGAGGTGCCCTATAATTAGACGTTAATCAGCGAAAAAGGCAGAACATCGAGCATAATATGTCCGGCGCCAGCGGAAGCCGGTCTGGCACGAATAACTCATTGTGCATTACGCGCTACTCATTCATATGGTGGAGCTAACGTGACCAATCGGGACGTTTTTGGCAGGACAGATTTAGCACCTTAATCTATCTCGTTATAATGGAAGTAAAAATTAAAAATTCCAAAAAAACTTTATTCAAATATATTAATATGCAAATGCTTGAGTATAAATTATGAGGAATATTGAAGTTGACGAAGTTCCGAAGTATGTTGTTGCAGCTGATGTTGTATCACATATTAAAAAAAGAAGTTTTAAGATTACAAAATAATAAAGATGTTCCAAATTTAATAAACTAATCTAGAATAATAAATAATCTAATACTAATTTCTATGTTTTTATTTAAAATCAGCGAAACAATCAATTGTGCAAGCAGGTCTTACGAAGCTAATTTACACGATTTAACTTTATGCTCTACCACTATTCTGGGAGTGTTTAGACTGGAACTATTTAGTTATGTGTTCTCTGCTAAGAAGAAACAGTGACAATCCAATGCCATAAAAGCAGTAAATATGGAAATTGAATTTTGTGTGAGGAATCAATAATTCCCAAAGCTATTTACATCCATGAAATATAGCAGGTTTTTTTTACTTCGTATATCATCCTTTATAGGAATGAGATCGAGGGAAGAAGTTTGTATACTTGTTAGTTATAAGTTTAGATATAGCGATATAACTATTTGAGGACATGATACAACCGGGAATAGCCGATGCAAACAAGTCACACGAGAATAAATTTGCGAACGGAAAGCTGGTATAATTAAAAGGTCCCAATTTATGTCCCCGCGAGCTGGTCACGCGAGCGGCATCAGGCCTCACCGGCATTGAACGCAGGAAGCTCTAATGGTGAACCACCGGAGCTGGAAGTCAGGAACTGAACAGTTAACCCGGACACTTTTTAGCAGATGTCACTCCATTTTTGGCTATCTTTTTGTAGGGCATAAGTATTGTAGCGTAGATTCTACGCCGTAGAACGTTCGCACTTTGGTGTCTATTGAATATTTGGGATCGATATTCAAAATTTTAAAATGACTAAAACGACAATCTTTCTATTACCGATACCTAATCCTAAATAGGTATGTGTAGGTTATAAACATATTACATTACAACAAATGGTTATAATCTTCTTTTGTTAGACGATTAATACCAGGAATTGCAGTACCTTTTGTGTCTTTATTAATATAAGCATCTTCCCCTGTAATCATCTTTTCACTCATGAATTTATATTTTTGAATGTCAACTTGGTAACCAATAAATATCAATGAGGTACTAGCAGAGTCCCTTGGTTAACCAACGAATAATACGTTTATTGCATATATGCACAAGTACCTACTTACGTACTGGGTAATGACGCAAATCATATCGTATGAACAGGAAAAGTATAAATATTAGTTAGTAATTAATTATATAAATTTGATAGTATTTGACAAGACATGATGTAGGTAGACACGACACTTTACATGTGGCTCAACAACTCTGATGGATGGACATGTGTTATAGCTTTTGGTTTTATCAAAGATGTTGTTACTATTTTTACTATTTTCTACATCTTTTACTATTTACTGAATTAGTAGTTATTGCATCTACCTCAATGATATAACATTAAAAAAAAATGTTAAACATGTTGATAAAAAAAATGGGACGTACATAATAATATTCTTTTGTAGGTTTTATTCAGAAAAAATACAGACGCATCAAAATAGGTTACAACCAATGTGGAAATAGAAAAAAAACACTTTTCTTGGGAAGTACCTACATAAAACAGTGTATTATGGATGTAGAATATAGATGTAGATACAAGTGTTAATTAGTTTATGATCAGTGAAATTTCGTTAATAGGTACCTAGGTATCCGATAAGAAAAATCGAAATACTCTACAGGACTATGCAAAAGGCTAGTGTCCTACGGGCGTAGACTTTGGACCCGGCTGTTTTATGTGCATCTCGTTCCCTCCACTGCACCGCCACTGCGTCCCGTTCGCTCCCGAGCCAGTCCTCCCTCCTCACACCCGCGACATCATTACATCGCCATAGTGCATCGCCACACGATTCGTATCGGTGCACTTTTTGCCATCACCATCAAGAAATTACAACGCCAAGATCTGTCCCTTGACCGAGAACTACTCCATAGGAGTTATAATGCTGTCAATTTTGGATAAATCGTATAGGATATTCATATTTACATATTTAAATTACACGGTGGGACATAAAATTTTGCAAAATGCTCATGCTATGGCCGGAGACAGAATGACAATCCATTTCCCACACGCAAGCAAACGAGCGGGTGCATGCGGTGGCCGCGGGCGAGTAGCTTATACCTGGCTACTAAATGACTAAGCGGTCCTTGAACCCCTTGCACACATCTTCACGAGACCAACAGGTAAAACTTCGTCTTCGGCAGTTTTCTTATATCTTTTGTTCTCGATCTGAGCTATTAAGTATAAAACCTATCAACGGTTTCGCAAGTCACCGAACCGGCTTGCATGACTAGTTCACCTCCAAGCTCGACTGTTAAACAAGGAAGTGGTGTTTGTTTAAGAAATCTTAGTCAATATTATTAAAGCTGGAACAAGGAGATGTTAAATCGAATGTTTCAATCTAGGACAATCTACACAAACGCAATTCTTAGTTGCGAAATGGCAAAGGTAAGCGAGAAGGGAACGAAACAGGCCACCCGCCTTCGAGACTCAATCCAAATGCCAGCTGTGATTTACATAATATTTGTTCCAGTTACGATTGTTTAATCACTCAAGGTCAACACTCGATGTTATAGTACTATATTTTGCAGACAACCTCTCAACGTGACTAGCTTTTTATTGAACGAACTTTCAGCAAACAAGAAGCTTCGAATGATGATTAATATTTCTAGTAATGAATTGTCTTATAACAAGACAAGTTTCTGTACAAGTAGATACGAAATAACAATCATAATAATCCCTCCTTATTTGAAATTTAAGACTAAGTTTAATCATCAATATCTATAGAAACGCACACATTCCATAATAAGTCAAATTCTTTGCTAATCTTTAGACCCTTACAGATCCTAGGGCATTTTAAATGGATACTAAGTTCACAGCCACAATAATATGCTACGAACACAAAATCAAAAATCACTGTAGATTATCGCGTTTTTGTGTAACTAAGTATAAAAGAGATGTTTGGAGAGCTTTTTAACGATATCAAACTATCTTAGATTACAGAATGATCGGCACTGGTTCCGAGAAACGCGGCGACTCGTTCAAAGGCCAGGGCGGAGTCAAGAGAAAAAATCAATCCCTTTGTTACTAACAACTCAGGTGTACAGAAATAAAATAAAAAGAGCTGAACACGAACAGGCAATGCACAGGGAGGCGCAGACACCACAAGGTTTATCGATGAAATATAACTTTCATAGTTTCATCGATAATCGTAACTTACTATGGTCCATATTAAAAAACTTTAAGACTTCAACTTTTCATGAACATGTTAAGTGCATATTATACCTTAATGAAGGAATTATATTTGTGTAAAGCTAATATATTATGATTAAACAACTATTCGCTTAACTGTAAAAATCAATAATATCCTTTTAATAGTTTAAATGTTACAATGCACATTGAGCCAAAGCATGCATGCAATATTATCATAAGCGTTTTAAACTGTCAGGACTGCTGAAAATGCTAAACGCATTTTGTAGCTGTTAGCTAGAAACCATATTAGGTTTTGTCGATAGAAGTGAGGTGCAGCAATGGTTATCCCATAAGCGAGGCTGTGGTGAGAGGCGATTACTGGGGCGAGGGGCGAAGGGTTCGATTCCGAGAAGTAGGCTCCGCAGCCTCCAGTCGGTAACATCACAGGACGATCGCTCGTTAAGTCGACGGGGAGGTGAAAAACGGACGGCGGATGCACTTTAAGCAGACTCAATTAAATTTAAAACAAAATTTTACTGCCTAATGATTTAAAAGGGAATTGTAATTGTCTGCTGTTGTAGATCAGTTAGATATTTCGATGATAATACCTACTTTCTGATTGGCCTCTACTCTTGAAACAATATTTTGATCTGAGTTTTTCATTAGATGACCTGAATATTTTTAGTTTACTTTGCTGGTTAACATTGAGTAATATTTACAATAACTTATTTACATCGAGCGCAAATATTGTTATACTCGTAGTTATGTATCGCAAAAAACTCTTGCGTTGCTTGATAAAATGTGATTTTGAGGGAAAAATAAAAGTTTTAAGGGTTTTAACGCAGATAGTCATTTTCGCAAAATGTCATTGCGAAAAATTTGGTAAATTTCGCAGAATGTCATTTTCGCAAATGGTTACTTTCGCAGAATGTCATTTTCTCAACTCTTGAGAGATCTTGGCCCGGTATTTAAACCACTGACGCCCCGTTGGTCTAGTGGTTTGTAATTTTTAATAATACTTAAATATGACTTAAAACTAGTAACATACTAGTAGCACGTATGAAGCCTAAGTAAGTACTCATAATGCAATACATTACAAACAATGTCAAATTGGAGCCACCTAGCACTCTCTACACGTAGTGATAACTTGTTCAGTGCTCTCTATCCTTGCTGATGTCAAACAAACGGGTAATAAAAGAAAATCGGGTAGAGCAGAAATTGTCAAGCCATGTCTAGTCCCTCGATCGTGAGTTATTCCAGACACAATTGAAATCAATTGATATCGCGGCACGCGCGTGCCTCCTGGGGGTTGAGGGACTAGCTATTGTGGCGAATAACCAACAATTATGTTATCTACTCTATGTATACTTATCTTACCTACCTAGTTTATCTTCAATCCCGTAGACATCGCCGCTAGTAGATTGTATATTAAGGATAATGAAATACACGTGTAGAAACTAGTGATAACGTGATAAGACTAAGGTAGCCTTTAACGACTGTAAAAAAGTATTTATATTATTTACTTATCCCGTAGCTCTTGGCAGAGTTGTTGTTTTTTTTCGAACTCACCATAAAATTCTTCAATTACTTGTAATTTATGTTGTGTTTTTAATACATAGCTTTTCTTTGTAGTAACGTAGTCCTAAAGTAGAATCCTTTTTGTCTAAAAGTGAAATTAACCTTAAACTGATTTTGGAGCGCTTCCGGTTCCTATTCATACAGATAAAGTAATGAAATTATTATAAGTTTGTTTTGACGACCGTGACGGTTTGGCGTAAACACTATTTGTGTTATACCATCGTTGTTTATGATTTCCACAAAACAAGTGCATTTATTGGTTACTACTTGCTATGTGATCAGAACAATGTTATGTGATACTTATCCATATTTATTATTTGTATCATTGGACAATTTAAAGAAAGCGTGATGATGAGGCTTTGGAGTTTGGAGGCTGGCGAGTATATTGACTGGCGTCGGCAAGCCGCCTTCGCTCTGCCGAAATAACCGCATGCGCACTGTGTTCAATGGGAAGCGCGGGGGAGGCGCGGGGGCGGGCGTCGCGGCGCTCGCGCCAAAATTAGACGTAAACACGAGGCACGAGGCGCCGGCGACGCACCCGACCCGACGACGATACACCTTTATACCCTCCACGTACTATGTCAGGATTCGAGGAAAAATTAGAACGCAGAATCACAACTTGAAATCTCAATGTTCATAATAAGGTTGACTAATTTAGCATCAGTTAGTTAGTCTACAAATCAAAAACAGGTTGAGCTAGAATTGACTTCAAAAATATTTTTTAGAAGACTTAACTACCAAACAAAACACAATTTCTACAGCCCTCTTTTATTTATCAGTGTAAACACTTGAAATTTGCACAACAGGAAACAAAAGCTCTGATGATTCTGTCTCGTTTTCGACGAAAGCTTCTCCAAAGGATCTTTTCCCGAAAATAACCTAGAAACACATGTAATAAACTCAGTCTATATGGTTCGCAGACTCAGCTTTATTTTTTTTTATAATTCTCAGGAAATTATAAAATTATTTTATTTCTATGTAAATTAGGACACAATGGCAAATGCTGCAAAATAAATTTGCAAATTTGGTAATGGAATAAAAACTGAATGTCGTTTAAGTCTTTTACACCGATACTAAGTAAATAAATAATACTCATTAGTATTAAACAAGTGTTAGTAGGTAAGTAAATGCCGAACATTGGTACATGATCAAGCAAAAAATATTTTGTCATTCTTACGATAAATGCTGCTAAACATCAGCAAAAAACACTCTTAAAACGGCTTGAACTAAAATTATATTTATGCCGTCTGTAATACTTTGAACGACGAAACAGGTATAAAAACAAAACAATCGGGTGAATAATGAACAACAGACGGTTTGTCATATGTGAGTAAACTTATCAGTATTCATTCAATGAAGGATCTTTGCGCACAGTAGCCGTCCATCGACCAATCCGTAACGTGCTGTAACATCGTATGAGTAATATGAACCACAACAATCAGTTCATAATGGAAAATTGAAGACATTGCATTGACTCCAATCAGAAACGCCACTCGAACGCCACTGCACGGTTGCACTTAAGCTGGCTCCGATGACCGTTCATTCATATAATTAAACCAAATGAATGCTTATGCATATGCAACTAATACTGCATCTTTGCATTCTAAGTAATATACTTATGGTTCATCAAGAAAATAATAAAATGATATAATTTATAACAAGTAATATAGTAAGTACTGAGTTGTTTGGGTGATGCGGCTTTTAATAGAATAACACCACACCGCTTGTCACCCTATGAATGTCGTAAGATGCGACTGTTGTAATATTGCCTGTACAAGAGGGCCAGCACTTTCCTCTCTCACCACCGGCCAAACTTCGACCCTCCTACCAAGCAGGGAGATTCAGGCTAATCTTGTTTTGCAGATATATACCTATATCTATGTCTATGATGATGATGGTGGTGGTGATGCTTATATTCATGTAAATGTCAAATTAAATAATCGTTTATTTGATCGTGGTTTAGTATTGACTTTGAGTTCCTTTTGTAGGTAATATTTATGCGTCGTGTCGTGTTTTACCGACACATGTAAATAATAGCACCAACCATTCTCTTCCCATGGGTGGTGACGAATATTGACAAAAAAGATGGACAGCAGCATTTTCTCTCCATTATGGCAAAATTCTCTTTTGGAGAGACCTGTGTCCAGCGGTGGACTAATATAGGCTAATAGTTTTGAATTATATAAATTGCACCACTCTGGTTTGCTTTTTACAATGGTAGCAAATCATAATTCTTAGGAGACACGCCTTGCCCGCAGATGACGTTGGCCCTAAGGCGCTTGTCAATGTACATAGTTGACCCCTTTTGATCCTACAATTAAGCATGGCGATACTCTCCGTCTGTATTACCCATACCACAATTTGGGCTCGCCGTTATCTGAATAATAAGCTACACCTACACAACAAACATTTTTACTAGCATTAGTTCTCTTTATTAAACCGTCTTGTTCAGGAAATATATTACAGGTAAAAGGAAATTATAATAATTAATAATTATTAATTAATTCATACATTACATCAAATTAATACAACATCAACGTGAAGGTCTTATAATATAACATGGGCGGTTTCTTAGAGCCTGCGGTAGGCCACCGGCGCGCGGCGTGGTCTGCCTGAATGCTCCGTCTCACTCTTTTATCGCAACAGACAGCTTTGTTGATCATGGCAAGTATTATTGGAGCACATTAATACCGATGACACAAGCCGACGAGAGCCATCTGTGTCCACAAGGCTTGATATAATGCATCACGAACAAAGGTCTGCCCTTGAAGGTGCCGTGCTGGAGACTACAGCATGGAGGTAGGAATACACACACTATATGTGGGCTTAACTAAACATACTAAATTAGATGCATTTGTTACTTGTGTTCAAAGGAATTTCGAATATCTAAAGCGTTTTGTGCCACGACCCGCGATTGACTGCATGACAACTTGAAGTATTAGCTTATAATAACGACCTGCTGCGTGGTCGAGCGGTATACTCACCGGTTTTTAGGGTTTCGCCAGCTCAGTGGTCCCGAGCTCGATTTCCAGGCGAGACAATGTAGAAAACCACTTCTTTGTATTGTCTCGGATCAGGCTGATTATTTCTGGTTCCACAAAAACAAGTAATGTACTCTGTGATCGGAATTTCACTTATCGACAGTTGGAAGGACGTTCAAAACACATAAATATAGTTTTTCAGGATTGAAAGTGAGGAGCATTCAGACATAACTGAATGAGTTTTTTAATTCCCCTCTTTAAGAGTGACGTAGTTCTCTCGGCCATCATCGTCAATGTAATAAAGCTACAAATTCCAACTTGTTGCTTCTCGTATCTTGGTCAAGCGTACCAAGCCCGATTAGGATCCGGAAAAACACAAGAAATGTTTAGTTTGTGTATAGAATTTAATACAATTATTTTATTTGGCACTTCAAAACTTTATAATTAAACAATAAGAAAATAACATAATAATAATTCACAATTAATTGAACTCACCCATAGTACAAATATCACATCATACATAACACACACATGTAACTAGATAGCACTTGGCTTTGGCCCGTAGTCCGTACTATCCGGAAAACCAGCTGAAAAAGCTGAGATAAAAAAATATAAAAATAAAAATAACATAATAATCAATGTGCGAAAAAGGCCCCCACTCAGCATTGGCCGCAACAGCCAAAGGCATGCTGCGACGCTGATTTTCAGTGGAAGCCCAGAGGCACTTATAAAAAATTAAAAATACAAAATGACATGAATTGAATAATTAATTATTTAAATACATTGTGATTGAATAAAATAAAAACAATAAAAAAAAATAAGTTAGAAAATAAATATACGTAAACAATCAGTGGAAAGCAAGAAAAGGGAAAATAAATTAATTACAATTGATTACATTAATTTGATTGCAAACACAAAAACTAAATAAAGAAAAATAATTTAAAAATTACAATTTACAAGAACAAATTCAAGTATAGAAACAAAAAGGTCGAATTTGTGGCAAACCGATTGCTTTGTTTAATACTCGTAACTCAATGTTAAAGTTCGTACCATTTTCATAAGATTGAGTACAAGACATTTAAAGGTCTTTAGGGGCGTGAGTATGTTTCGCAATTTCAATGACATTTTAGCAAAAGGCTTTGTATCTTACACTAACGAAAATCATTCTGTCAAGAATTTGACAGTCATTGCCTAAATGTATCTGGACTAAAATATGTAAATGAACCCAACTTAATAATGATCTTTGTCTACAATCATCAAATGAAAATGTAGAGTCATATTTAAATATTCGGTTTTTAATAAGATTGATGTGTTGTGTGACAGAATTAATTAGAAATATCATATTACTGACATACCATTTGGTTGGTTTCCTTTTCTATAAGTAATCGTTTGGCATTGATCGATTTCTCAGAACACTCCTACTGCGCTAAGTTTCTGATCGGCGCCGATAAAGACGTTGTCTAGAGCCAACATCCAGTAATCAGAGCGTGGAAACTGAGTAAGTACCTACCTCGTTGCCTGCTCCCCACTTGGAAAACAACACTCTCTACATTATCATCTTAGGGTCTACGTTACACAGCGCCGTTCTCAACGCGATCTAGGCGTATACATATGGATGTAGGTAGATGTCACATGACTATTGAAAGGTACACGTAATGCGATATTAATAATGCCAATAACTTCAGTCGGAATACGCAGTTAGTGAACCCCTTGTTTACACTCGAAGCTTCCTAAGCGGCCATAACAACAACCGTCAAGGCGTAGGTTGATAAAATATTAAGTAAGTATAAACTCAAACTAGCATATAATTAAGTAGTCGCGGCCATAGTTTGGTAATCCACCTGTTACAGAATCAGTTTCACTGAGTGTTAAAATGCTAGTTTGTAGCGAGCACAGGAGAAAGTATATTAACGGCACATTATTACTTTGTTCTAAAACGAAAATTGTATTCTCAAGAGAGTGCCGTTAGGAAGAGCTACCTGTCGCGCACGGCCCGCCTTGGCAGGCGAGTTCTCGGAAGGCGATAGTGAGCCGTTTTGTTATCGCAAAGAACACCCTCCGATAAGTCCACTTGTTGTGTGTGATTACTGCGCGCCAGCCTACCCTTCTCAGAAACTAAGTAGGTATTAGGACTTTTACCAGTTGGTATATTAATAAATCATTTTGTATAAGATAATGTCCTATTTTTAGCGATCTTTTTGCTTTATAACGGCTAGTAGGTAAGCTAGTTGCTAACGGCCAGTCCCAATAATCTATCTATCTTCAGTTTTGGCATATCGGAGATAGAAAACATCTTCTGTCTCTGATTTTGCCGTCCAGAGAAACAAAGACTAAAATTGTTTTCTATCTCCGATATGCCAAAACAGAAGATAGATAGGTTATTGGGACCGGCCGTAAGTCACTTCCGCAAAACAAGATAGCTTCATTAAGTTATTTTTTTATACTTCCAAGTAAGCTACAATTGAAGTGTCAGTCAGACACAGGCGATACATTATATCAAAAATATAATAGCGAAAAGTCTAAAATACCTAACTAAGTAGGCAATTTATGTTAGGTAGTTACATACTATACGAACAAACGTAAATACTTTTTCCGGTTTCTCTTATTACACACAAAAATTACTTATGTAATTTGGCAATGTACAATTAAACAATATAAAAAATAAAAAATAATTAAGTAAGTAGGTAGTACTTACTTACATTTACATTTTGATGTGATAATGGCCGGGATTGTAATTTATAATGTGTATAAAATGCTCGTATTAAAAAATAACCTATGATTGGTTTCGTGGAAAAATTAAATAATATTATACGGTAAGTAAGTCATAATATATGATAAGACAGTGCATGTATGTATAACCGGTGTCTGATGGCAAGGCACTATAACTCTGCACGAACGGCCTTGCCAAAGTCGTCGGAGAGGCTATTCCTTTCGCCATCCACTACGCACACGGCAATTTTACCAATCATATCCTCAGCTCTTATTGCAAAAGACATAAAGGTCAAAATCCTACTACGATGTTTGACACGTTTGCTGCTAAGCAAGTATCTGTCGGTAGGTACCTAACACAAATTATAATTGAACGAGTTGACTTAATAATTACTACTACCCATTCTTATACGACAATACGTATAGCGTTAATTTTGTCACTTGTGCTGTTTGAAAAAATAATCAGGGCGTAGATGCGTTCTTTACGCGTTCATACTTAGGTATTATACCTATTTGTGGTTGTAAAGTCTGGGGTAGAGTCAGCAGGTACCTAGGTTAGGTACCTAGGTTAGGTACCTAGGCTTTAAGGTAGTAAATCCAGAAAGGTAACATACTATTTTAAAAAATATACGTGTACGTACGTATTGTACCTACCGATACATAAGAAGGTTATACATATAGGTACTATATAATAATAAAATGGGAAACTTTTTCTAGAAGTCATTAATATGACCAACAGAATGGTATAAGTTAAAGTTACACCTACCTGTCTAAATAAGACAAAAGTTGAATGAACTTGTGCTATCTTTTCGTACAACGCTTATTCCTTTGTATGCAGCGCGAGAGGTTTCTCTGATTAAGGATTCAAAGAACGAAGCCTAAAAGGAAATATTGTTCGAAACTTGACTTCGCCCATTGTGTAGATGAGCGTCGCGTCGGTCGGCCGACGTAACTATTACGGGCACGTTAAGATTATTTACTGACGCACTTTATTAATGCAATTTGTATGGTAACTAGTATTATATGAACAGTAACTAATTACTGATAGCAACACTAATGCTCCTGTACCTGCCTGCTTAAACATATTATTATATGTTGTTTTTTTAAGTCAAGCTCGTTCTCTTGATCTCTGACTAAACCTGTCACAATATTTTGAGACTTTGGGAAACATAAATAATAATTAATAGACTGGTTTAAAGAGTTTCCATACATATATATATATATATTCACACACAAGTTCGCACTGAAGATTTCACATTTTACATTGAAGAAACACATTAATAGGTACAATATAATTTTAACTATGTCGTGACGGCTTGAGATATTAAATAATAGGGGTTAAAGTATGAAAATGCCGATTTGTACTGAAAATCAAAATTGTTTATTTTTTAATTTTTAACAAATTTATTTAATCAAAATAGTTACCATTATTATCTATACATTGCTGCCATCTAATAGGAAGGTCATTTATGCCTTTGTGATAGAACTCTGAGGATCTAGACTGAACAAACTGTGTGAAAGCATTTTGTACTGCCTCCTGGGAAGAAAACTTCTTGTCACGTAGATAATTGTCCAAATCACGAAAAAAATGGTAGTCCGTTGGAGGAAGGTCTGGCGAATACGGAGGATGTCGAATGGTTTCTAATTACAGTTCCTGAAGGGTCAAAACGGTTTCTCGTGCTGTATGAGGTCTCGCCTTGTCATGGAGCAATAATGGTGAAGATCGATTCATGAGTAGGGGCTGTTTTACTGCTAGTTTTGCCAACATTGTTCGGAGTTCGGCACAATAGATATCTGCCGTTATTGATTGACCAGATCGGAGAAAACTATAGTGAATAACACAATGCTGAGACCACCAAACAGTTACCATTACCTTTTTATTCGTAAGTTTTTCTTTAGGACACTGTTGTGGCGTTTGACCTGGGGTCAGCCATTGCATTTTTCTTTTACGGTTATCATAAAGAATCCACTTTTCATCACATGTCACAATTCGATTTAATATTCCTTCATTTCTGTACCGATTCAACAAGGCAACAAAAGTTTCAACACGCGTTTCTTTCTGCACATCAGTCAAATCATGAGGCACCCATTTTTCGTATTTTTTTAT
This sequence comes from Anania crocealis, assembly GCA_949315895.1. NCBI lineage: Eukaryota > Metazoa > Arthropoda > Insecta > Lepidoptera > Crambidae > Anania > Anania crocealis. Next base: position 17,293,961 of record OX438882.1, read on the forward strand.
TTTATTGATTTGACGCAAATGAGTCAATATTGTGGGTAAGGTTACGTTAAACCATGCCGCTAATTCCTGGGTAGTTTGACTAGGATCGGCTTCCACCATCTCTCTTAATTCATCGTTAATCACCTGTGTGGGCGGTCTTCCTCGTGGCTCGTTCTTCAAGTCGAAGTTTCCATCACGAAAGCGTTTAAACCAAAATCGGTAGCGTGCGTGCACGGTGCGTTCATTAGCAGATCCCTCTCCAAACGCTACATTGATATTGCGGGCTGTTTCTGCCGCGTTACTTCCGCGTCGGAACTCGTATTCAAAAATCACTCGAATTTTCGCAGTATCCATCTTTCTTGTCTAAGTTAAATAACAAAAACAATTGAAAGTAGATATTCAAATGTTTCACATTTTTTAAAAGAAGAACATCATAGAAACCATGTGAAAAAAGTTTCATTCGAAAACCTCAAACCATGAAGATTCTATGTCAATTCAAAGAACCTATTACAATAAAACGGCAATTTCATATTTTAACCCCTAATATTAAATTTATTTAAATCTCTGCAAAAACTTTCCATATAATAATATGTCCACCGATTTGGTTAGGAGTACCTACTTAAGGTTGTAAGGTAAGCTTATCTGACAATAACATTGATAAACATTACCGGTTGAACTTACAACACTAAAGTGAGCAAGCGATAACCTGTGTTTTATGTTACAACATGTTAATTATTTATAATTACAGAGATATTTAATTAGGAATTATTTTAATGACATCCAATACAGTTAGGTGTGTACATTTAAAACAAGTGATATAATCACACAAGAATAAATTACGAGAAAAAAATGTTTAATAGAACTCTTAAAGGTAATCAATCACAGTTAAATCATAGGTAGGTACCTAAACTACGTACCTATGTAGCAGGCATTAAAATAAGACAAAATTTTGTGTACCTTCCTCTGCTAAACGTTGCTAACGGATAGGTACCTACAATCTATGAATAATTCTATGTTTTGTGAACGGAAGCCAAATAATTTATCCAAATATGTACCTAGTCTACGCGTTCCGTGTGCTATATATCATTGATATAGGTACCTACATGCTAGTAAGCTGAAATTTATGCTTGATTAGAGAGATATAAAGCTATTATTGGTTAATTAGTCACAGGCTAACTCTGAATTCTTCTAAAACAAAATTTATCTCCTTCTCCATGAATTCAAGATCACAACCCACTACACCTATATCTTTGATAGCCCATTCTTGCATTAATTGCTCGCAATCCACTTGCCTTTGTCCTTCACTTTCCTCAGTGGATAATATAAAATACCTAGGTGTAACTTTGGACAAATTCCTAAGCTTTAAAGCCCACATAAATATTCTCACTAGCCGAATGCGTAAACTTATCTACGTTTTTAAAACCCTTAGACATGTTGCGAGCTCTTATGTTATCCAAAATGTATACTACGCACTATGTCGCTCAATACTCACGTATTGCATCTCTTGCTGGGGAGGAGTCCCTAAAACCTTTCTGAAACCTCTTGAAGTAGCACAACGGGCAATACTTAAAGTGGCCACTTTTCGTCATATACGTTTTCCCACAAACGAACTCTACAGGTTGTGTAATGTTTTGACAGTACGTCAACTTTTTATTCTAGACGTTATTCTTTCACAACACCAAAAAACCCCCTATATACAAGTAAAAAAGAGGCGCAAAGATAAAATTTGTAGTGTTCCGGTGACTTCCTACTCTTTTATTAAAAGGTTCTTTTACTTCCTGGGTCCATATCTATATAATAAAATAAATGCTGAAATACCACTTTATATGTTTTCCTCCTTTGAATGTAAAAAAAACTTACGAGCATTCCTCCAAAATATAAGTTACGACCAAACTGAAAAGTATCTGCACACTAATATTTAGTTAACACACACACGCACACACACTCACACATTCACACAACACACACACCAACACGCACACTTCCACATACTCAGACACGTTTGTTTTAACCCATTATAGATTTATTACTTTATATCTGTATTATCTCATTGTTCTCATCACTTTTCGCCTTACCACTGTATTCCGTGCATTTTATATGAAAACATGTAAATCAACCTGAGAAGGTGGGAGCCTGATGACCTGTACAACAGATATGTATTTTCATATCTCTCACAGGCGTCAGTCTCACACAAACTCCAACTGTATCCATTATAAAATGTATCCTTACTGTTATTTGTAATTTGTTTGTGTTGAGAAAAATAAAGATTATATTATTATTATTATTATATATTATATAATATTAATGATAAAAGCATTGGTAAATATAACAAATGTCTTCCCAACATATAAATGTCACTTTATTTGTTGGGAAAACATTTTTTTAAATATTTAATACTAAAACTTTTTGACTAAAATCTGTTGATTATGATCGTAAATGGTATCAACTTACGCGGCGGCTAAAAAGAAAATCGCAAAGGTATGCGTAAAACAAGTGTTTAGGAAAGAATGTTTGATCTTATACAAACATTACTTGTCAGTCATTTTGTAAGAAACACAGGTACACAAACTCCGGGTCAAGAATCAGCTAAGGTGTGATGCGCTAAAGCTCTGGACCTGATAGCGCCGCGTTGGGCGTCCGCCAAGGCAATTTGCATCGCTACCCGTTTCGGAACATCGCCAAGTCTAGCCGAACAAAACCACTGAGAATTACCCTCCATTCCAATAATAATTAAAGCAAACATTTCGCAGCCGAGACGCACGCCGACGGGCGTTATAGAGCTTATAAAGCATCAGCCACAGCTCGCAATTAAGAAACGACGCGCACGTCTATTTAGGAACACACGGAAGAGACGCACCGCTTGCAATGGCCCATCGCGGCCGCGGTGTGCTCCTGCGCCCGCCGGCCTGCCGTCTAAATTAATACCTTTGATATTCGAAATATCAATATTTTAAGGGAGCTTATGAAGTGCGTCGCTGCAGATGCGCTCAGGCCTTCCGCGTTGGCAAACCTGACGTTCGCTAACGAACCAAGCGAAGCGAAATCATAATAAATCCCCATCCACCAACAACACTGTTGCATTGCACATCTCGACTTTATATAATTTAGGCATATCAATTGATAATGCTTATAAATTGTTAAAATTAAAATACTTATAAGTAGGCCACGATAGGCCTTTTGTAAGCATAATAATGGAATGATTGTATGAGTAATTGTGTGTTTAAGTGGGATTGAGTGTGGTGTTACAATTTCTAGTTTTGACCAAGTAGTATAATACAAGAGTTGCGTTTATTTACGAGGTGACAAATCCTTTGATGTTGTGTTGGCTACCGTCCACGCACGTTGCGGGAACATCGACATCTGACTTGCCTGATACTAGAATCTAGATACTGTCTGTTAAACACCTACTTAGCTATTGTTATAAAATATCGCTTCAGTCACATCGGATAATATTATGATATAATATAAGTATGTTATTTTGATCATGTGAATATTTTGATTTAGCAGACTCTTTTAATGACTAATGTTTTGAAAACCAGATGAAATCTAATTTCATAGATACTAAAGCAAAAAATACCACAATACTTTTACTTAAACAATATTATGTACACAAAAAGCTACATTAACAATGCATTTTAATAGTTAGGTACATTCATTAGCCTATAACATGTTATCGATTGGACGTTGCGTCACTTTTTAATCGGACCCAAGTGCGTTAATTTTTTCCGTAATCGCGAACTCATGCGCAAGAGGGAATTGCGCTGGCTGGCGACGACAATAATGGCTACGGCGCCAGACTATTAGCCATTACTGTTTATCGATATAATTATTTCAATATACTCGAATTCATGCATTAGCGCCGCATCTGTTTCAGCCAAATATAATATGGAGGGAGATACATTACTAATAAATCTATTTGAAACTACAGAACACGTTAGGCTTTATACATTTCACGAAGGTTATTGTTTATAAATAACAAGGTATATTAATAACTAGCTCTTCGCCCGCGGCTCTGCCCGTAATGTAAAACTTATAGTTATTTTAAGGGAAACCTGTAATTAGCTTTACTTACTTTTACAATACCACTTAAGACAAAATAATGTATTACGCAGTTGATTTTCTAAATAAATATTTAAAAATACATATTAAATAGTCTACGGTAATATGTGGAATAAGAAGTTAGGCACATAAATGGGTGTTATGGTAATTTGTATTAATCTACAGTGTTTACTGACTCGAATTACAGCCAACACAACAATAGTTTTCTACTTTAGATAGAATTACTGAGCAGGTTTAGGCTTCTGATTAGGTAGGATATTAAACAGTTGGTTAATAAATTACCTTGAATAATCACAACCGAGAACTTGTGATGCCGAAAAATACCTCTAGGTGGCATTCTAAAAGGCTACTAAATATTGATCGATGTTTGAACCAAGACCAACGTAGTTCAACGTACGTTCGTAAGAGGTTCTAGTTTGATGATAACTCTTATAGTAAAGAAAAAACTTCTCAATCATAGAATAAAAACGCTTTGTTTACATTACGGATAGGTTGAAATTCTGTTGTCTAATTATGTACATACATGGGAGACAAAGCATACTGAATCGAATAGTTTAGATTGTTCAATAGTAGTGCTTAGGTTGAAGTAAATAAAGAGCACGTGAAAAGATGCTGAAAAGATTTAGTGTGTAGATACATACGGTCGGCCAAGAAAGTGGTGTACCAATTTCATGTGTCAGTAAAATAGCGATAGGGATCATAGGGACTATAACGTTTTAGGATTAGTACCTAGCTATCAGAATATGTTTGTATGGAAAAATCAACCCTGTTGTTCTCTGACGCGCGAAAGACTTTCAACCTTAGGGTGATAAACCACTTTCTTGGCCGACCGTACCTGCCTCTACCAAATGATTCTCTTCATGTGAAGCATCTTTATCCTAAATGATTGTATGTTACGAGCAAACTTTCCGTATTTGTAAAGTGTTGTGCCTACCGAGGAGTCTAGTGTCCTAGTATGAGTCTGGTATGAGAATAATCAATCTTACAAACGTATAGATAAGCTACTTTCTCTGATTGTCAATCACCAGACTGTCTTCGTTTCTGGCAATATGGCCTTTAGTTAATATGATTTTGAATTTTTTTTTAATAAGTACTATAAATGAATTTAGCATTCAAGTGCAATTTACAGACATTAATTACATAATTTGCCTGCAGTAGGAAAATCTGAGTAACCCCTAGTCCAACCCATAACACTAATCAGGGTCCCCCTATATATTACCTACTATTAATGTAAGTAATATTATGTAATGATAAGTAGTGAAGTAGGTACCGGGAGCAATAATACCATAAAGATCTGATGCGAGAGAGAGTTTTGTAAACACCGCAATTTTGAAAATGTGTTATAACAATCTAAATGAATTTCCTACTAGTTTTTCATTGTTAGGGACGTTCTCTACAATCCCGGAACACCTATCCCGGATAACGTTATTAGTTTTTTTCGTCCTAACATTTATAAGTTCGGTACAGGTAAATGATAAATCTAAAAACACAAAGTTGTTTTTATTTTATTTTGGTGTAGGTACCTATACTTTGTGAACACCTTTGGGAGACGACGACGGATATTTAACACCCAATACGAGTAGGTAACCACTATTTCTCGACCTAGGGCAAATATTGGCGAGCAAGCTTTATGTGTTTACAATTTAATGGATGATTAAAAATGATAATAAACTATCATAGTGGAGAAACTGATGATAAAATGTGAAACATATCTTTTGTATTCAAGATACCCGTTTCCAAATTCAAGATACCTGTTGTTGGGATAGCTAACAGTCATGAACCTTTTCTCTTCAATATAATAAACTCTTATCTTGTTTTATCACTGCACTGACGGCAGGTAAAGTGTACGATCGCGATAAGATAGCAAATGACGACGTGTTTTTAGAATAGAATGGTGATAACAAAGTTCTCAACATTATTTTAGAACATTAAACACAAAATAAATTAGCTCATGCAAAACCCGATAATAGTTGCAATCTAAATATTACTTAATTACCTTATTTCAACTTTAGAAAGCATTTCCTTTCTTAGGAACATTAGATAATCATGCATAAAAGGTAAACGAGAGCTGAAACCTTATTAGTGCTGTGGTTATTAGTAATTTGCAATAGTACCTGTGCAGGACAATAGCTAAGTACCTACCTGTCTCTAACGAGCATAGTTAATACTTTGCAATCGTAATACCTAATAACGTACATATTACCTAAGTGTAATCAAAAAGTGTTAATCTTTAAAACCTCATGATTAACCAAAATTAAGGGATAAGTAAATAAATTTTGATTTCATGTAAACTTATGTTATTTGCAATGCTTCTCAATAGATTTTGAATAATTCTGTAGGCTTCTTATCCATCCCAAGATATGAGATCATCAATATAAAGACAACATAAATGATAGCGCTTAATTGAACAGGTTTGGATAAAACAGTATTTCTTTGTGTGGCATGGTGACTTCAAAAACCGCAACGCAACAGCTGACAACTCCCATATTATAATTCATAGTCTTGTCAAAACTGTAGGTATTATATTCTTCAATAAAACAAATCGCATGACAAAGAAAATGACAAACTTACTTGAGATAATAAATCTGACCCTCCGGGGTTCTGGCTTGTTCCCACCCAGCTGGAAGTGGACCCAAATCGTCTTGAAGGTGAGATCCGACATCATACGATCTGTGTTTTGCGTGCTGGTGGAGGAGTGGCTGTGGTTGGGTCTGCTGGCCCGCGGCGTACGTCTGTTGCAGGCTAGCCGGTGAAGAGTGCGCCCGAGAGTGCGACACCGGAGCGGCGCCAGTCGCGGACGACGATCCGAACGCCGAGTCAGCCGAGTTTTCTCGCGAGTGAGACACAGATGGCGACTTGGAACCGGTCGACGGCGGGTTAAAGAACGACTTTGGGAGCTGTCGCATACGAAGAGGCACCTGTAGCGGCCGCTTCGAGTCCGGCTTGAGCACAGTGTCGAACAACGACTGTAGAACCGAGTCCGAATCCTGGTCCACCCGGAGGACCAGGTTCGATTTCTGTTCACCTTCCGAGTTGATAGCCATGGTTGCGTCGGAACGAACAAATCTCGAAACCGACCTGGCCCACCGCTGTGACACAACACTATCACGCGACGGGCTGGCGCGGCGCCACCCGACGTACTTGTAGAATAGCGCTCGGTGCGCGACTGAGGAGCACTGACGCACGCCCCGCGACCGCCTGCCCACGCGCACCGCCCGCGCCCGCACTCCGCGGACCGGTCCTAGCGGCCCCGCGCCCCGCGGAGCTTACCTATCTCCTTAGCTTGCCAGTTGCCTCGCCTTGTAGGTAGCCAGCCGCGACCACGCAACACACCTTTTTATTTATTTATTTATATGTGCCGAGACACAAAGACCACCACTTTCATTGAAATCGCTAGGCCCTGCAGGTCTGTACAATGGAACGAGAATAATATTGAAAACGGGTAACAGGAACAATATTTAATGGTTTTTTAATGAATGGCATATAAAATATAACATTTCAAACCACTTGTACCAATAAAATCCCGTAATTTTCCGGGATACGGGATTTTCAGTGACGTACCTCTAGATATAATTAGAGAAGTAAATAATTCTTATTATAACATTCCTTTTATATATTTTTTACTTTTCATTAGTGTATTAGTCAATGCAACTAAATAGAACTGACAGTGAAAGAAAACAACTTAGTACAGTAAGCGTAAAGTGCTTGTATTTCAAAAACAATAAAGTAACAGGAAATAGCTTTGAAGTGTTGTTAAGCTATTGCATAGCTTGTATCGCGGGCCTTGAGCGTGGAGACCGAATCCAGAAATTCCGTAACGAAAATAACCTAACCTAACACTCGGGGCGAGGCACGATCGAACAATTTTGAATTTCCGAAATTTAAAAGAATTTAGAAGAAAATAAGGATTTTGACAGTATGGTTGCCTATGGTAACCATATCTGCCAAAGTAACAAAAATTTAATTACAAAAGTCAAAATTAGAAAATACATAAAATTAAGCCATTGCATAGCTTCTATCGCGGGCCTTGTTAGTTTTATAATTGCAAAAGTTGATAAAAAATGCTATGCAATAGCTTTACCGCGGCAGTCTCCGAGTGCCACACGTCTTTTTTTTCTTGAAGTGAATAGGTACTTAGGTAATAAAATCACATCAAATGTAACACAATACTTCTTTAGGTACAGTCAACTAGTCCACCAAGTACCACAAACAAGAAAATCTTCAACCGATATGCAATTTAAAAGTCAGTTGGCATAGTCCAATATCAATTTAGAAAAAAAAATATTTTGTGAAATTGACCGCACCTACTATTAAAATTCTTATAAGTGTCTTTCTTCCATAATATCTATTAGGACTAATAAGATTTTAGTTGAGAAGTGCGACACTTGATATGATGTACCTATGGGATTTCATATGTAAACAAAGTATTGCCAATTATACATGAACTCTTAGAATAATAACGCTTATTCTAAGCATGAACTGTTCACCGTATTTATGTTCGTGTCCTTAGAATAATTATTCTAAGTTCGTGTCACTCGGTTAAGTTTTGAGATGCTCTTTATTTAATAAATGGAACGCATCTGTATTATATATTTTTTAAAGGCAAAGGAAATCATTACTATGGGCCTTTTAAAAAAACCGAAAAGGAAATGGCAATGTTTAGAACTAGTCATGTGAATACATAGTGTGAATATATGGCACCAAAGCTGCAGGATTACTTAAGTTAGAAGATTCGTAATATTCATTCATACATTTATTCATATCTGAAAATGCTGGAATTTTACTATCTCGTGTCGGATTTAATCACATGAACAGATAGCCAGCGGAACCTCACGATCCCAAAACGATTGTTTGGCAATCCAGATAGAAACGATGATTTGGCAATCCAATCGAAGAAGGAGGGCGATATCTATGACCATAATAATATTTATGATAAAATATATAAGTAATTAAATCCGACACGAGACGGTAAAATTCCAACTTTCAGAAATATTAATTTTTGAAAATCACGAATTTTCTAACATAAATTACTTGGCTCATAGCAATCCTACAACTTTTGTGCCAAATGACTAGTTCTAAACATACGTACCTAAGTACCTTTTTTTAAGGCCGGCGCGGCACTTTGAAAAAACTTTCGAAAATTTAATGAAGCCTGGATGTTCGCCTTTATTTTAAGAGCGCAAGTAGCCATATAATATGCTGCCAGTAAAAAAAATATGATGTACTGGTCATTTTACTACGACGGTTCCCGCGTTTTTCTTTGCAAAGATTGAGCTTAACCGCGAACATTTGCGTGCTATGATATAAGTATTATGATTTTAAATTTGGTTTAACTGAAGCACTTAGCCGACTAAGACGACTACAATCAGCGTTAAGGGAGTCTGCCCCAACTCGAGCAACAATTTAAACATGGTTCAGTGTTTCTTAAATGGTTTAAAACAGACGAAGATGATCATAGAAGTGGTTTCCCAGAAAAGGCAGTGCTTAACTGCAGAAAATGTGTGGGCAACGGAAATGATGGTGCGAGAAAACATACGAATTACTTACTTACTCGGACATAGAGAAGATTCTTGGCGTTAGTTTGGGGAGCGTTGTTTTGCATCAGCATCTTGGAGTAAGAAAGCTATGGTACCTAGGTAACACTGAAAATGTTTAGAAAATGAAAAACGGCTTAATGTAGAAAGTTGCCAATACTTTTATTGTTTTTCGAAGTAATCTCCGTTCCGTTCTACACATCGTCGCATTCGATGGAACCACTGAGAAAAGCAGTGGGCTCTTTATTCCTTACTCTTCTATGGCATTTTCGTACGCTTTCACCGCATCTTCAGGGCTCGTAAAGCGAATACCTCGAATTTTATCTTTAGTTTTTGGGAATAAATTAAAGTCACAGGGCGCCAGGTCAGGACTGTATGGCGGATGACTCTTTATCTTGACACCTGCTATAGTCAAATATTCAACAGTCCGTTTTGCGGAGTGCGCTGAAGCATTGTCGTGGTGAAGAATTGTCGTGGTGCTTCGAGGGCGCTGCTATCGAATTTGTTCTAAGACAACAGGCAAACAGCGATTGACATACCAGTCTGCAGTAACTGTCCTTCCATCTTCTAGCACAACTGTCGCGGAATGACCTTTCCGACCAAAGAATGAGGCAATCATCTTTTTTCCTTGACTTCTTCCTTTCTTTGCCTCAGTTGGCCGATCCTCGAAAGGAAACACCCACTGAGCTGATTGTCTTTTGGTTTCGGGTTCGTAGCAATATATCCAGCTTTCATCACCTGTGACGATATTAAATACAGCATTTGAGTCACCGCCGTCGTACTTATCTAACATTTGGCGACACCAGTCCATGCAAAGGTGTTTCTGGTCGTCGGCTAAAGTATGGGGAATCCATCTGGTACAAAGCTTCTTGACGCCTAAATGTTCGTGTAATATATTTTGAACTTGACTCATAGCAATGCCTAGGCTTGCCCGTATCTGCTGATAGGTCACTCTCTTATCTTCCTCTATCATGCGTCGCACAGCACTGATGTTATCTTCTTAAACTCGCTAGACCAATTGTAAATAGTGGCACGAGATGGGGCTTCATTAAGAAATGCTAATCGCAGCCTATCATAGCTTTGTTGTTGAGTAAGCCCGAACGAAACGAAAGTCATAATAAATCATTGACCGAAAATTTTCTCGCGTTAGGTTCATTTTCACGTGTAACAAGAGTTTTAGATTTGCCGCCAATTCACAAAACCAAATGACAAATGAATGCATTAGACCATAGATATAGCATTAGGTTACCAAAGAGTTCTAAAATTTAAATTCAAAAAAAGTTTTTATTAGCAATGTTTCTAACACAGTTCTAAACATTTTCAGTGTTACCCACGTATCGGTGGGTCAGACTATAAAAAACAGGCCCGTGTGGATTGGTGCCGCGAAATGAGTCTACAATTTGAAAACGGAAAGTCCAAGACGTGTTTCGTAAATAATCACAGACGACGAAACGTGGAATTACGAATATGATACAGCAAAATAAGAGACAGTCATCAGTATAGATCTATCTGGACAAAACTGCAAAGAGGTCGTAAGATTAGTAAAAAAATTGTAGCTAGTTTATTTTCTCGAAGCGGGCGTGAGTCGATAATGACATCAAAAAAAGGAGGCCAAAGACTGAGCTTCGGGGTATCGGTCTGCATCACGATATGCTTCGTCAAACTGTCTTTTAGAACAAGGCGTTTCTTGAGGAATCCGGTGTTAAAAGCCATCCACCGTACAGCCTCGATTGAGCTAGCTCCTTGTGATTTCTTTTTGTACCCGATAGTCAAGGAAAAAATAGCCTTTTTTCGTGCCCTAAAAAGGCCGTCACAGCCTACGAAGTTGCAATTTCGGACCTATCTAGGCCCTTATTCTGCTATTTCAATTGCAGTTCAATCGTGATTGAATTGGGCGATTTTAACATTTACGATACGATTTGGTTAGAAGAATTAGGGGCCAGATTAGACTAGATAAAGTGTTAATAGTAGGTTTAAGCGAATGAAAGTTTACATAGAGGATGAAGGAGTGTATTTCGAAAAGATTAAAATGATTTATTGTTTATTTCTTGTATCAAAACTCACCGAGTCACCTACGAAGCTACTACACAGTCATCAGCCTCATTATACGGTAATTGAGTGGATTTACAATGTTTAATTGAATAACTTATACATGAACGCGACTTCCCTGGATAGTATATTCCCTGGATATACTAATAACTCTGGATTTGCTGTAATTCCCGTTTTAAAGCTTATATTCTAATCAATATGATGCAGAAGCATTAATATTTTTCGCAATTTAGATACTGAAATGGTTTATTTAAGTAAAATGTTCTTAGATATGAGTGCAAGGGGCCGGTTCTTCGAAGGGTGTTCTTTATCGTGGTGGATCAGAAGGCCTCTTCGAGTTACGAACTTTTCCGTACAAAACGAACAATGGAACGGCTTTTCTCCGGTATGTTGGTACATGTGATACTGAAAAGAAAAACATCATTATACGGGTGTTTGTCGGACAGTAATTATTAGATTTGCGTACTACAGTCTACCGAAGATTTAGGAGTAAGTAAAATTTAGGAAACTGTCAGAAATTTCATTTTAAATTTCTTAAATTTTACTTGAAATCAATTCCATAAAGATAAATTTGCATTAAAGTCCTAGCATCCTAAACATTAGTATTAAACATTATTAATTTCTATCGTGGACGTTTTAGAATGTCATTTTTGTTTACATATTATAACTAACTACATAACCTGGTTCTGGTTAAGTAGATTTTTTTAAGTTATATTTATTCAATTCTTATGGTACAGCGAGTTCCATAAGTACAGCACGTTTTAGCAATTAATATTTTTCGCAATTTAGATACTGAAATGATTTAGAAACCCTTAAACCACCACTTTGTCAGTAATCGTGTTTATAAATAACTCATTCTAATTATTTTCAAAATAAGTGGACATGTTTATGAGTTCATAACGATGTTTCGAAAGTTAACTTTTTGTTTATCTCAAGTGCCACACAGAAAAAGTGAAGATCATTTCACAATAGTGTTTTACGTGCAATACTTTGTACAAAATCTGCGCTGTCTCGTTTCAGCATTATTATCAATTACAAAGTCAGCTTCTCGTCGTCAAATGGATGTGGAAACTGCGACAAGGGCAGACGTTATACTACAAGAAGGAGAATCGTAAAGATCCGTTGCTATTTGCCTAATTCCACGCGTACGAAGTCGCGGGCAACAGCTCGTAATCATTTATGGTAATCCGTTGAGACATACGAAATGTTCATGTTAAAATCGTATCGAAGATACTATAGAAATAAATATGAGAGCGTAATACTTTAACCAAATATGAATACCTAGATAAGAACGTACTTCGTTAATCCGAGAAATGCATATTAGGGGACGTATTTACAAACGCAGAATATTCACAATAACTTGGACATCGATCCCCGGGTCAGGCAAAAAGAGTTTCGAATTTTCCAACGTCGCTCGGGTTTGCGATCACCAACCCGCATTTGGCAAGGTAAGTATGCCTATAACCATCATTGCTGTGGTAAAATAAAATTTAATCACAGTACGCCTTTATCGTGCAGAGTGGTCTGATTAAGACTGTTACTTTACTTTTTTATTATGCAATCTGCAAATCTATAACGATTGTAAACAAAGTGGAAGAGGCCCGAGTGGCGCGTGCCTTGTTCGTTTTTCAAGTTGCTATCTTCTTTCGATAACTGACTAACAGAAATTAACAGGATGCACACATTGGCGACAAGATCCTACTGAGCATATTAAATCGATGTAATTGACTTAGAATCCGCATCCGCATTAGCATCTGCAAATGTAAAAATGTTTGCAACCATAACAACGCTAAAACTTAAATAAAATATATATTTACGAACTCTAAATTCATGTTTATTTTGGTCTATCCCGACGCATCGAACACTTTAAAGCGTTCATTGTCATAAGCAGACATGGTCATAGTCTATCCGGCGTTTACGCAAAGGTCATCATGTGTGAAAGTAGTGTCCAGACAGAAGTAGGTACTATACGATCAGAAAATCTTAAATATTACTTACTGTAAAATTGTCCCGTTTCACAAAGCTATGGTCACACAATGTGCACTGGTATTTGCAGACGCCCTTAAAGGCTAGCACGGGGGGCCTATAAGGCACAGCGCGTGGTGTCTGTAGCTGGTTCTCTCGCGACACGGGCAGCCGTCGACGGATTATGCCTTCCACTCGCCTCCCAGGATGCATCCGACTGCGGTGCGAGTAGCAGTTTCCAGAACTCGCGAAACACTTGTCACAGAAGGGACACTTATATGGCTTGGCTCCAGTGTGCTGGTTTATGTGAAACTGAAATGTTATTAGTTAGATTTTTAAAATGCAAGTAAAATATGAAAATTTGCATGTAAGTTATTTTAAATGGGATGCACCTTGAAAGCTATAAGATGTAAATCATATTATGTCTATAAACAAAACCTAGAAAAAAAACATTGTTTCAAAAATTAAGTTATTATTACCTTTAAATCTTGGTTCCTTTTAAAACTCTTTTTACATATATTGCAGTGGTATGGTCTTTCATTACTATGTGTGATGCTGTGAGTCTTCAGGTTACTCTTTGTGTTGTACGAGCGACCACACACCTTACAGGTATATAATTTACTTGAATTAAGGTGAACAGCCATGTGTGCTGCTAGATTTCTTTCAGTTCTAAAACTAGAGCATTAAATTTTTTAATTAATCACATTTAATAATTTATATTTATACAAAAATAAATCTTTATTTCCATTGGTCATCGCATCTCGCGTTTGTAAAACCATAATATAAAACAGAAAATTGTTAGAAATAATGTGGAATTAGTCTCACAAAAGGGAGGGTCTTATAAACTGGTGTAATGGACACTTTTGGGCACGCAAATTAGGGCTAAGCGAGAGGAAAAATCTTTAACTAGGATACAGAATTAAGTACCTAGTGTCTAAAAAAGGATAATTTCACAACTGCACTTTGTGCTCTATGCCACGGCCTCTACATAGCCATAAAAGATGTGAAATGTACAGGAAAATTGCTGTAACTTGAAAGCAACCAAAGTCCCAAACAAAAATCATTGTAGCACCCTGAAACAATTATCACGGGATACTCATAACCGATCGTTGTGGAGATCCTTGGGGGAGGCCTATGCCCAGCAGTGGGCGTCGTTCGGCTGATATGATGATGATGATGATGACCCATAACCGAAACATAACTTTAATAAATAAATAAATATAATAAATATTTTAAGACATGCCTCACTGGGCCACACAGAGCCATCTAGTCCCAAATTAAGGTAGTATTAAGTACCCTGTCGTATGGGGTACTAGACAACCGATAAACTTACTTATATACTTTTTTTTTGTAAATACATACTTATAATACATGGAAAACACCCAGACCAGTACAAACAGACATGTTCATGCACACAAATATTTGTACTGTGCGGGGATCGAACCCGCGACCCATGGCTCAGAAGCAGCGTTAACTACCGCTGATCCAAATGGTCGTCAAATTAACTTTAACTTCGTCAACTTAACTTTGCTGACCCACAGGAAAGCACCTATGCCGAAACACTTAACTGTCTTCAGATCCAAAAGAAACACCTAAATAAATAGAATTTAGCAGAAATTTATTGAAGCAATCGGAAAAAAATTACTTATTTAAAGAAGTTTACCCATACCATCAGCCCTAATGGGTAAATTTGTAGACAAATCAAGAAAGTGACGACACTTAACAACTTACGCAACTTGAAACATTAAAATACTCGAAATTGAGATTATGATCAAAGAGCATAACTAGGATCTGGTGTACCGATATGCCACTGCACAACTACTACAAATATTGTCATTCAGGGATATACATAATTATGATACTATACGCTTAATACGTTATCACTCTCGCTAATGACTGCTTTTCGTAAGTACAAGATAACTTACAACCGACTACGATTTTAATTTAAACACAGTGCGGAAGACACTTTTGAGGATAAATAATATTTCTCGAAGTTCAACAAGCCTTCGATAGGGTGTGGCACACGATTACTATGTAAATAAAGGCAAACTTACTACATAGTTATACTTCGTGCTACAGTTCTATCTTTAGGAGGTAAAGGAGGCAGGATCTGATTCTAAGATATCTGAGCAGGGGTTCCCCAAGGATCAGCACTAGGTCCAATCCTTAATATTCCTCATTCTGAACCCTGTAGAGCTACCTCAAATGAAAAATGTCACCACTACTACTTTTGTAGACAACAAAGATATAATAACAAGCAACATAAAACGTTAACAAACCGTTAAGAAAATGTTACTCTTCCACATAAGGTTGCCTACACTCTGTTAAATATCTTGGTTGACATATTAATCGACGACTAACTTGGCGTCAACATGACTTAAAGAGAAGAGCCAAACATTTGGTATAAAAATCTTTACTGGTTGATGGGAGACAACAGCAAACTGTCAACTGATAACAAACTACTCATTTACAAAGCAATAATTAAACCTATATGGTTGTACGGAACAACAGAACACAGCTCTGGGGTAGTTCTAGCAACTGAAACTACTCAATGTTCGTCATCATCGTCAAAAGAAATGATCCTCTAAACAATAAGTGCCATGGATAATCATAAATAATGAGATCAATCTTAAATCAATCTTAAGATGAACACTATCAGGGATAAAAAACTAGCAACATCCAAAAACTACAAAGCGTCTCTAAATACATCACACAGAAAAAAAAACATTATAAACTAGGTCCAAGGAAAGTATTAAGCTAAAATCACAACCAATTTTTTTTTTAAACTAATACAGAGAAGTAGGTATGAGTTGTGTACCGAAAGGGTAGGGGTAGGGTAGTGTAGGAGTAGTGTAGGGGTAGCGTAGGGGTTTCAGTAGTGGTAGGGTAGGGGTACAGTAGTGGTAGGGTAGGGATACAGTAGTGGTAGGGTAGGGGTACTGTAGTGGTAGGGTAGGGGTACAGTAGTGGTAGGGTAGGGATCCTGTAGTGGTAGGGTAGGGGTACGGTAGTGGTAGGGTAGGGGTACAGAAGTGTTAGGGTAGGGGTACAGTAGTGGTAGGGTAGGGGTACAGTAGTGGTAGGGTAGGGGTACAGTAGTGGTAGGGTAGGGGTACAGTAGTGGTTGGGTATGAATAGGATAGGGTAGCGGTAGATAATTGGTAGGATTGGAAGAGGTGGTAAGGATAGCATAACAAGTGAAATTAAATTGTGCCAGCCAGCTGGCATCCGTTTAGCCATTCAGGCATGACTGAGTAACAAACATAAAAACCTAATCTTTATAATATTAGTAACAGTAAGATTTCTTACCTTCTGCTACAAAATTGACAAACTCCATTAGTCCTATGTCCTTTTAAATGCTGTATTAAATCAGTCTTAAAATCAAAGCCTTCATTACAGATATTGCACTTGAACTGGTTGTTGCACTTTTCCACATTTATGTGAACCCAAGAGTGATTTTTTAAAGCTAATTCAGTAAAGAAACCTCGCTTGCAAGTAATACAAGGAAATGGTTTGGGGCTCCAGTCGTCTTTCCTGTCATCATCATCTAGACCTCTTTCTCCTTTTTTTATCAGTTTTATTGTCACATTTTCACTGTCTACATCATGCAGGTGAGTAACATCTTCAAAAGTGGTGCAACTTTCATCAACAATTGGAGATGGGCATGGCGATTGAAGCTCTTCAGAGTTTTGAAGGACTACACTAGGGTCAACACTGACTTCCATTCCAGTGAATTTGCTCTCATCATCTGAACCTTCAAATTCTATTTTAAGTCTGCTACTGGTCGATCTTAAACTATTCTCAGTATTATACTCATCTATCATTATACTTTTTTTCAGCAATAAGTCTTGCGAATTTCTAGCAGTGTCAATAAAATCACATACAGTTTGCAGTTTAGAACAGCATTTGATGCAAATATTCTTGGGGAGCTTATCATCTTCATCAACCTGAAAAGAATTTATAAAAAAAAAATTGTTAGGCCTCTGAAATTCTAAAGCAGTTTGCAAGTAAACAATAAATAGACAGTAAGAATCAACTCTGTAAGTGATGGTGGTGAGTCTTTTTAAACCTATGGATTTTGAACACCAAGCTAAGATTGAAAGTCTTCTCTGTGAAAAAACAAAAGGCAAGCAGCAAAGAAGTATGTACTGTTATCGTGACAAGCAAGTACCAGAACATGGACTGCTAGTAAATAAAATAGGTGTGAGTAATGTATAGCCTTACTCAGTAATTGGATAGTATTATGGCATCTACTAAAGTTTAACTCATTGATTTACTTAAATTTATGTAATCATTTATGTGTTATTTTACACAGAAAGAGAAGCAATAAGATTTATGTTTTATTTTTTGGGCTCAGAAACTGATTCTTACAATAAGTAAGGAACCTTAGCCGAAAGTAACAAAAATTTATTTAATAAAAATGTTTTAAGCATTCTGACTTATGTTTAAAAAGTTTTTAATTTAATTTAATTCAATTCAAATAATTACTTTTGCTTTGAGTATTGATTAAGAAAACTGATAACTCTTTACTTTTTTTAAAATAATTATTTATTTGTCTAGAATCCTGGTATTAAAATTAAATAGGTAATAGTTTAAGATTGCAATAGAAATGGTATTAAAATTTAGTGCTGCTTTTAGCTAATGACCAGATTTTTGCACATACCTCAATTAAAAGATATTGGTTTAACTTGTTTCTGAGTAGCATAGCCTCTGCTTCCTCACTAAATATCATTATTGTCACCTCTTGCTCCTCCGCACAGAGGCGGCAGGACCTCTCAAAAGATTCTTGCAGTGATTGTTGATCCATGATTAAAACAAGTATTTTATGTTTGTCATACCTACTACAAGTAATAGCACTCTTACAAAGTATAATGTAACGATTTTTCCTTCTTAGCTTGCAATTCCAGTAGAGTACGACGCATGCGCGTTGAGAGATAGCGATGAATGTCGGTGAGCTTTGTATACTTCATCGTTATTGATATTTTTCCAAAAGGTATACCGTTACCGTCTGGCTTGCAACTTACTGCGCAGACTCACATGAAACATTAACTTTGCGAGGACGATGCGCACTACAACGCAAATCAAATCCAAACAAGGAGAATATTTGAATAAACAACAGCAGAAATACATATTATAATGTGTCCGTGGTTTATCCAGTTTCATTCATTCATTTACTCTATTATTTAACTATCAACAAAAAAATATTTAATAACAGTAGATATTATAGTAGTCCATAAATTAAAGCTTGATTAGAATTTAGAATGACATTGAAAGGTCTGTCAACTGAGGTGACTAGTGATGGGACTGATTCGACTGATCAAACGAAAAAAAACAGTAATGGCGAATTAAATTAAACGAAAATCAGATATATTAAGATTGAACAGTGAGTCAGTATCGTGATCATTATCAAAATAATTGGAACAATCATGAAAATTTATTAGATTTTTTTTATCGCATATACAATCTAATAAATTTGAAATTTTTTCGTATACTATTACTCGTAATAATTGCAATTTGATATTCCTAGCATCAACCATTGCTCATTAAATCATTTGTAACTTATTTTACATAACTTCGATTTTGTAATATTGTTAGTCTGTCGATTTCGATTTGTCCATTTTATGACATCACTAGCGATTATGAAAAATTACTTATCCTTGTAAAGACGTCTTTTAAAGTTAGGTGTAATTTTTGTGACTGGATTATTTTAATGTTTTTTCATTAAATATATATTTTATATAATTAAATTGATTAATATGTACAGCAATGTATAAAAAAATATTCAGAACATGCCCGTTTCCAATATTTTTTCCTGTGCAAATGTGTTTCACTTGTGTGACGCTGGTACAAAGTTACGTCGTCTGTTTCAGTGACACCTGTCATTCTAATCAAGCTATATTTTAAGGACTTATAGGGAGGTGTCTTGGCATTAATCGATTATTTTTTCAATCCGTTAGTTAATTTGATTATCTTTTATCGAATAAAATTAATCGTGATTAAATTAATCACGATTAATATTGTAATCGTCATCGTGATTAAAAAAATTAATCATTAATTGTTAATCGTTAATTTGATTAAAGCTGATTAGGTTATGTTCAATAAAGAAAAATAAAGTTTATTTAGATTAAATTAACTACTTTTTCAGATGAAATCCAGTCACGGTATCGCTTACATGGCTAAGACAGCGTAATAGGCATTTTCCCTGTTTTTCAAAATATTGTAGTCCTATCATATTATTATTTCACTAGCTGTTGCTTACGGGAATCGTACCTATTCCCAGGAAAAGAGGAGCCTGTATGCTATTCAAGCCAATACCTGTTGTTCGCGGTTTCGTACGCGTGGTAATTTTAATTTAAAACTTTCTTTTAAAATTATTCCATACCGTACCAATGGCGTATCGAGGTGAACCCCGACAAAAGTGCAGCAATGTACTTCTAACGGGGTAACCCCATAGCATCCATCCCTAATCCGTCCTGCCCCAATGTTCCCAATCATGTCACCCTATTCGGCCAGCAGAACCCATGGGTCTAGCAGAGTGGATCAGAGTCAAATAGGAGCGCCTTTCCTTGTTTCTCACTTTTATTTGATTTATCCTACTCACTGACACATTATTATAACAATGCCACCACTTTATCACAATATATGCCGCTTAATAATTTCACAAAATTACGAAACAAAGTCCATCTTTCTCTTCTCGTTTCCCGCACAAAAACTCTTCATGGATTTAAATTAAACTGAATCGAGTACTTCTTTATCTCACATTTTCAAAATGTGCATTCTAAAACAATAATGCTAAGATTACTTTTTCTCTGCCAAATGGAAAAAAAGAAAACGAGCCAGGTGAGATAACTAAAATAATAGTGTGTCCTTGTCTAGCAAGTAACCAGTGTAAAATAAAATCTGCTTTGGTAGTGAGTTGTCTACTCTAGTCTAGTCTTATTCATTTAATCTGAGAGAGATAAATTTATAATAATTTATACTGCAAAAAGAAACAAAATCACCACCACCGCAGTAGAAGTAGTAAGTAGGCGGGCCCCGCGTATCACACATAGGCCACGCTTGGCGCATCTCATCCGCTCCCTTTTACGCGCTTCAGACGGTGACAGTTGCTAAAACGTGTTAGACGTTGTGCTAGTCGGACAAAAATCTTTAAATATGCTGACCTGCACAGTATTAGAGTGCAAAAACACAAGCACTAAAAATAATTTATCCAAAGGAGGCGTGACATACCATCGGTAAGTAATATTAATTGTTATTTTAATAGAAATTATAAATTTTCACGGATAATAATAATCCATAAAAAACACAACCTAAAACCATTCCACTGCTCATAGAGATAAGGTAGAAACTATATTTTGGTAATACTTATTTTTGCAATGTTTCGAAACGCTACTCATTTAGGGATGTGGTAAAATATCGATACTTATAATGAAGAATGTTAACTAATTTTGATTATTAGCATTCCATATTCTCTGTCAAAAATAAAAAATACAAGTGAAAGAATTACTTCGATACGTCAATCAGTTTCCAATTTAGAAGTAAAACAAGTTGTAACCGCACGACGCGGGCTGCCAGTGACAGTGTGACGTCATCGTACAACACGCTCAGTCTGGCTCACTCAGTCCGCTCGCGATCGCACACCCGTGCCGTCGAAATTATACCTAAATATTATTAAAAATGTCCAATCCAAATACTAGGAAATCATGTGTTGTGCCTAAATGTAAAAATACAACTACCAATTCGCCGGAAAAAATGTTTTTAAGCTATTGCATAGATTCTATCGCAGGCCTTGAGCGCGGGGACTGAATCCAGAAATTCCGTAACGCAAAAAACCTCACGCTCCCCACTTCGACCGGCACAGCGGTGATACGGCTGTTCGACGAGGTGCGTGCGGTTTGACGAGGCGTTTGCCATTCGACGAAGTGGGTGCCGTTCAACTAAGTGGGTGCCGTTCGACGAAGTGGGTGCCGTTCGACGAGGCAGGTGCCGTTCGACAAGTTGGGTGCTGTTTGACGAGTGGGGTGCTGTTTGATGAGGTGGGTGCTGTTCGACGAGGTGGGTGCCGTTTGATGAGGTGGGTGCCGTTCGACGAGGTGGATGCCGTTTGACGGGTGGGGTGCTGTTTAACGAGGTGGGTGCTGTTTGACGAGAGGGGTGCTGTTTTTCGAGGTAGGTGCTGTTTGACGAGAGGAGTGCTGTTTTTTATTTATTTATGTATTTATTTATTTATTCATTCAGTCATTCATTCATCCATCCATTCATTCATACATTCATTCATTCATTCATTCATTCATTCATTCATTCATTCATTCTGTAATTCATTCATTAATTCATTAATTAATTCATTCATTCATTCATTTATTTATTTTTATTTATTTATTTATTTATTTATTTATGAATTACGCAATAATATGACTATACTTAGGAGCTATGAACAAAATAAAAAGTGGGAAAATAATCGGCAATTTCATACTTTAACCCCTATTATAATTGCATAAGTTGATAAAAAATGCTATGCAATAGCTTTACCGCGGCAGTCTCCGAGTGCCACACGTCTTTTTTTATAGTTCCAAAGGACGTTAAAATGCGAAACAAATGGATAAAAACTATGAAGAGGTTAGGTCCGTATTTTGTTAGTAAAAAAAATACAAATAAAAAAAGGTTTAGTACATCTGCTGTAACATTCAACCCACTACATCTACATCCTCAATACCTATTCTACTTCCTACTAATATTATAAATGCGAAAGTTTGTGAGTATGTATGTGTTTGTTATCTTTCACGCAAAAACTACTGAACGGATCTGGACGAAGTCTGGAATAACACATAAAGCTACTTTTAATCCTGGGAAAATGTACAGTTCTCGAGGAAAACGGGGGTGAAGCTGCTGGCGGAAACTAGTTTGCAATAAATCAATATTGTATGTATTAATTTAAATTTACTAAGAAGAGCGGTACCTACCTACCTATATATACATAGTCAGGTCATAAGTTCTGTAACACAATAAAAACTTTTGAATTTAGGATGCTGGCCACAAAAAAGTTTATTGAATTCGAATATCGAATTTTTCATGAAAATAAAAATGTTTGCTTTTTAGAATTCTCCTCATTTTTAAATATGGAGTGGACACTTAAAGAAGACCGTGTCGTGGTGATTGCGTTGCATCGTTGCGGTTAAGCGCCAATTCAGATTTTCAACTTACTGAAAAATTTGAATATAACCAAAAGATTCGTTTATCGTACCATAAAACGATACAATGAAGGCTCTAGTGTAGATGACAGGTCAAGAAGTGGTCGCCCTCGCTCTGTTAGGACTCCAGCAGTGATAAAAGCTGTGAAGGCGCGAATTCAAAGAAATCCCGTACGTAAGCAGAAACTGTTGGCCCTTCGGATGGGGTTAAGCAGAAGCAGCCGGCCAGAAAGCCGAAACTGCGGTCGTGAGCGTTAGCCATCTGCGTCGAACAGCACGCGTGGGACCGCTGCACTGGAGCCCCGCAGCGCCGAAGCCGTCACGGAAGTCTGATTGTTTATATGCATGCAAGATTGCTTGTTTGCATGCATGTTTGCTTGATTGCATGCATGCTTGCATCCTTGTATGCATGCATGCTTACTTCTTTAAAATATAGATAAAGTTTTAACTTTTTATGAATAAAAATTTGGAACTGTAAATGGTAGGTATTAGGATATATTCGGCTAAATGTCGCATTTTGCAAATTATAATACGGTGATATACAGTAAGGCGTAGTAAATATAGGCTAAGAACGTTTAGGAAGAGTGAAAATGTGCGAAAAAATTTTAGGCTTAAAGTGCATGCAAGCAAGCAGGCGTGCATGCAATCAAGCAAACATGCATGCAAACAAGCAATCATGCATGCATCCAAACAATCAGACTTCCGTGACGGCTTCGGTGCTGCGGGGCTCCGGCGGTCCCACGCGTGCTAATCGTCGCAGATGGCTTACACTCAGCACCGCAGCTTCGGCTTTCTGGCTGGCTGGGCCAGCCAGCCTCAGCCGCGGCGCCTAGCTTACAGCCTCCTGCTCCTCAGCCCGCGGGCCTCCTTAACGCTCCGCGCCTACGCGCTTTTAAAATTACACTTTAGGGGTAGGGCTGACAAGACTGCTTGGGGTCGGTTTGTGAGCGATTCGTTTTTTTAACTTTTTCGGTTAAAAAAAAATGGCTTTCATTACTTAGCGTTATGCCAAAAGAAAGATGCGAATATATTTATAATTATACGTTATAGGTTTAGGCCAATACGGTTCGGCCAAATGAAATTAGGACTTCAAATTTTAGGCGAACCGAAGGGCACTCTGAACTGACTGCGGCGTCTCAAGTCCTGTTATTTATATATCCTAACATCGACGCCGGTCGTACATACTAGAACGTTCGTTTTCCAGAAAAATCACAAGGACATTTAAACGTAAATAACACTAGTGAGTTATGCCATTTTGCACCTTACTCAACTTAACTTAATGTCAACTTAACAATTTGAAGAAGGAAACTGTACGGAATCACATAACTAAGATAATCTTGTTAAAAGTCAATAATCAGGGATTGATTCATCAGGGGCCTTGCCATTAGCTCTTAAAGCAGGACTGCTATTGGACTGCATTGCTCTTTTGTACTATGACATCGTTTTTAGCAGGCCTGTGCCAGACCAATTTACGTTGACGTTTCTAAACCGTTCACCAGTTTTTTACTATGAACTTTTCAATCTTTTCATACCATGACACTCAATTTGACAGCAGGTAAACGTCCTTTTGAGCGAAGCTAATGTCATCCTAGCCATCTTGAAAAAGTTACTAGGAGACTAACTTTTTTGACATATTTTATGCGTTTCTCAGACTTTTTTCAGCAGTTTTGTGAAAATTTACATGTTTCATTATAGATTAAGGAACCTAATTACAGTGTAAAGAAACCTGAAGGTCTTTGAGTTAGTATTTTGTATAAAATGTTTATATCATCATTTACCAAAATGAAAATACAATTTCGACAAAATTGTTAGCATGGTTTTGTGATGTAATAGGTAAATACAATAGAATATATTGAAAAAACTGTACTTTCAAATTTTATAACTCTTCTTTCTTACTAATATTTATGTGTAATACTTTTTTCAGATTTGTAACAAATACATGGAAATTATAAGTGTAAATGATGGCTATGATTCATTTAATTTACAATAAAATATGGTCTCATCATCCTTTGTAGTCTCACTTGAATGAACTGAGCACTATAGCATCTGTATGGCTTTTAGGTAAACATACAATACACATTTTAGTTTAACTTTAAAGATATGTCCTTTCCGTTCAATTGAGTAAAAAGAAAAGATAAAGAAACATATTTTACAGGTTATAGCACCTAAAACCCTTGTGTTATGAATATGTTGCTGATTTTGTTTGTTTAAATATTGCGTGGGTGTAAAAGGAAACAAAGTTTTAGTTCATATATAACACATTTGCAGCAGTCTTACAAAGATGATAAAATTAATGAATATTTCCTTTTATTGTAGGTGATTCTAGATATTCACTGCTCAAATTTATGATGACAACAATTGTTAAAGCAGAATTAGATTTTTCTGAAGCCTATTATACCTATACAGAGACATGTAAAAACTCTTAATGACAGAGAGAGATCAAGTATAGGTGTTCTACAGACTCTTATTCAATGGTTCATTACCAACCTCAGGTAGCTAGCCTTATTGCATAAGCATTTGTAATCCTACATAACATTTTGCAATGCAGCTAATCAATTATCTCACAGATCAAGCAAATTTATCTCACAGACGAAGAGGTTCACCAATAAGCTTATGTATTGATGTATTTTTTAACCCCTTGTAATTCCAGACACAAATAAATTGTCTTATGGCTCGATTCCACAACTTCGGTAGCCGACCAGTTAATACATATAACTAGAAAGTTATGGTTGTTTTGTTAGATTTTAAATTTAGGGTTAAAACTGAAGTACTGTTATATTAAGTATGTCTTTTTTATTTTAATATGTGTTTGAAATATATTTTTTTGTAATTATATTACATATATGAAATCATGTGTTTGTTTTTTTTACTGCAAAAATTCTACAAAACATGTCTACTGTCATGCTCGACTGGTAGAGAATACCTAATATGTAATATAATTTTCTGTTTCCTCTTCCTCTCCTTGAATCATTAATTATTTTATGTTTTATTTTTTGCATTTAGTCTACCCAGTCAGTACTAAAATAGAATAGATTATTATAATACCCATGTAAAAAGTAGTAGTAGTCTTTTACTACACAGTGTAACTGAACCAGAAACTTCATTCAAACCCTAATTTTATGACTACATCGCCCGCAGAATTAAAATTTCTGCCACCCTTTCCATTCGCTTGGAGTGGTCTCCAGCTGTTAAAGATTTGTTAACTGTTATTCCCAAAGGTTATACAATTGGGTGTAAGAAACTAGGCGTTTTTTTTTGTTGGTTTTCACTGAAAGTCAATGGATGATCACTTTTTTATACTAATATTTTAATAAAATTACTTACAATTCCACTTTACTTTATTCAATACTTACACACAAGTATGACATTGTGAAAATATGGTTTAACCACATGAATAAATATTTACTCATGTGGTTTAACTCAATGTTTAACTGTAAATATAAAATAGTTGAACGTACGTACTACTCCGGGAAAATGGAATATTTCTTCAATTTTTGAATGTTACCGCCAAAAATGCAGGCAGAACCGTTCCAATCATGATCACGTTAAAATGTCTATCCACATTTCAATAACCAACACTGTACATTAATTACTATCGCCAAGAAGGTAATTTTACTAGAATTGAGTATTTTAAGTAATCTCCTGCAAAATAGCAACATTTAGATCGACTTTTTCTCTTTAAAATCCAATAAGTATAAAGTTTTTCAAAAACCGGTAATTTGGAATAAATCATGTATTTGTGTATTTGAACGTTTTCAACTAAAAAGAGACAGATTTATCTGAACCAGTATAGCTCTGTCTCGTTCATGCAATCTGCAGACAAACAGACCATAGACAAGCTTAGCAGTTCACCTTTTGGTTTAGCGGTGCTAAAGTCGTTCAGCTATTCAGCGGTTATGGTATGATTTTTAGCAGGGCAAAAGCAGCCCTACTGTTGAACTGCCTGGAAATTGAGTGGCTTGCTATAAGCTGATGGTAAGCCCCCTGAATGTAAATGTTTATTCAGATTTTGTTTACTTGTTCTTTTTCACTTACTGCCATTGATGAGCTCACATGGACGACACAGTAGATGACACGGAAAAATCTTTTGAAGAAATAAATAAAGAAAACTAATTAACAATGGCTGTTATTTTTTTATTAATTAAAACTGTTTATTTTTAAATTATATGTAAAAAATATACTCACCGGGCACATTTATCTGCCCACTATTATAGTTGTAAGAAGTGAGGGCGGTTAGGTATGCCGCAAAGTAGGTGCATAATCTCGAGATAAAAACAGTGTGACAGTAAACATTATTTTCCAAACGATAAACTGCAATTATTATCGATAGTCTAAAAATGTTAAAGGTACGTCACTAGTTAACACATTTTACACACAACACATTGACAAATCAAAACTGGTCACGCATTATCGGGCTGTCAGTCGATCTACTTGTATCCTATATCAATGATTTAGACACACATCAAGTGTACATACATTCTAGTTAAAGTACAAGTTCTTTGGTCAAATGTCAATGTCAGTGAGTGAGCCACAGAATAACAAAAAAAAATGAAATTAAAGAAAAAGTTTATATATTTTTTTCATGATCACGTTGGTGAATATTTGCGCGTAAAAGTTAACAAAGTGTTGTATCCCTTACATTTAACCATAATTAAAGTTAGGGATCTTTTTTATGCTTATTAAGTTTCACAGAGGTCATTTTTAAAAGTTCGAGGTTGCTCTACCATCGTCGACCTTCAAAAGTGACCCTAAAACTTGTACATATCAATACAGAATAGTGCGCATGTGTAAAATTTCTGTCAAATTGTGTTTGGCGCGCTGATAAGCTCGCTCAGCAATAGCTGTTCGCTGTTGATCACAATGAGTATGTTTTTTTTAGTCGTTCAACAGATATCGTGTAAACTCGACGTACATTCTCGCTGCTATCACAATTTGATTTTTAATTAAAATGTCTACTAATAACGATTTAACCTGCAAATTTAAAATGGCACGGCAAAATGGTATTGTGCAACCCTTACTCACTGGTAAGTCGAGCAAATTTTTTTGATTTTGGAGCGAATTTTAAATTACTCGTCTTGCACTTTGGAAGTTGGAATATACTTAGAGAGATGATTCAAAATTTTTATTAACACAATTTCTTTCATTAATTAAAAAAAAACTATTAATTTATAAGCAAGGTAAGGTATTGTACTGAAGAGGCACTCAGAAAATTTTAATTTGTGTTTCTCAGACCTTTACCAAATCACCATGGCCTACGCATATTGGAAAGCTGGAAAAGTCAATGATGTTGCTGTATTTGATCTATTTTTCCGCACCAACCCATTTCAAGGAGAATTTACAATATTTGCAGGGTTGGAAGAATGTTTAAAGTTTTTACAAAATTTTCACTACTCAGACAGTGGTTTGTATTTTTTTTGGTGTCATATAGGTAGTTTATATTTTATAAAATGTATTAGTGCATTACATAGTATAGTATTTGTCAGATAGTAAGTAATGTAACAACTTTTTTACCAGATATTGAATATTTGATGCAAACACTCCCTGACAACATTGAGCCTGAGTTCTTTGCTTATTTGAAAGATTTAACATGCAAGGACATTAAATTAAGTGCTATTGAAGAGGGTTCGGTAGTTTTTCCAAGGCAAGTACTAATGTTTTAATTGATTTAGAATATTGTTTACTTTAATGGTTTGTATTATAATATTTTTAATTTCAGGGTACCACTATTGCGAGTGGAAGGTCCATTAATAATTGCTCAATTACTGGAGACAACCTTATTGACCCTTGTTAATTTTGCAAGGTAAGCCAGTATCAAGTATGATAAATTTATAAATTAGATGCCTTTATTTACCACAACATTATTATTCATTTTGAAATATGGCAGTAATTAATTGACAGTATTTTGACTTATAAATATGACCATCTATAAGATTGAAGGTCTTCTCTTATTGTTTTCACAGTTCCCTGTACATACTATGTAATTTTATATTGTTGTCATATTATATTTATTTAGATTTGTGATTTAGCAAACAGTCAAAACACTGAAAATAATATTTTGGTAAGTAATTCAAATTCAACCTAGGTACTATAGTTTGGGACTGGGTGGAATTATTATAATAGCTGACTTTGATTATGCATCTTATTTGAAAAACCTATTATCAATTTATATTTTTAGGGTTCCATACCTCAAACGAAAAAATATAACTTATTAGATCACTTTGTGGTTCATCTGTCTTTCTAGACCCTTTATTTTAGAAATGAGTGGATTATTCAAATCTATGCTCCCATATTTTTTTAAAATAATCTAACAATGCAAAAATGTTTACATAAATAAACTATATGGCTGTTTACTCAGAAAATATGCATATCTCGACATTCTCAAGGGAAGGAAAACTCATAGGGTGCTTTCTGTTGACCTAAAGTAGTTCAAAATAGTAAGAAATATTACCATAGTACCTAATTGGCATGTAACATTCAGTTCGGTTTCGAATTCCGACAAAAATACCTACAGACAGTCTGTTTTTTTTTCACTGTAATATTCAAAATATACATTAATATACCTGCATTTTTGACTTATATTGTTTTTTTGTTTAAAATATTTTATGTAGATGTGTGACCATGATACATTTATCTACTAGGTTTTGTTTTATAATCCAACTTAGTTATCTGATAAATAACTAAATTGTCTTTTTCGTTTTTTTTTTACTTGCCTTCACAAACTTTGTAATCTCTATGTCTCAATAAACAAAGGATTCTAAAATACCTAATGTTTCAAGGTGCCCAGTTTAAGTCAATTTATGAAAATTCATCATCATCATGCTGAGCATAGGCTGATGATGATGATGAATTTTCATAAATTGACTTAAACTGGACTGTGATAAGTAGTCACAGTCGATCCTCGGCTTCTCGCATCCAGCTCATGCCAGCCACCTTGCGCAAATCATCACTCCACCTGGCCTGAGGGCGTCCTACACTACGTTTGCCGAGACGCGGTCTCCACTCAAGAACTCGTTTACCCCAGCGGTTGTCGGTTCTGCGGCTAATATGGCCAGCCCACTGCAGCCACTTCAGCTTGCTAATCCGGTGGGCTATGTCGGTAACTTTAGTTCTCTACCGGATCACCTCATTTCTGATTTTATCCGTAAGAGAAACTCCGAGTATAGCTCTTTCCATAGCCCGCTAAGCGACTTTGAACTTGTGGACTAGCCGTACCCTCAGTGTCCACGTTTCGGCTCCGTATGTCATGACGGGTAGGACGCACTGATTGAAGACTTTCGTCTTGAGGCATTGTGGGATCGACGATGAGAAGACTCGACATAGTTTCCCAAATGCTGCCCAACCCAACTGAATTCTTCTGTTCACCTCATCCTCAAAGTTATTTCTAAGTACCTAACTGCAATGTCTGCCTGAGGTACACGTATTTCTGAACAACTTCGAGGAAGGTATCGTGCATCGCAATCGGTTGCGGTAGTACATGTTCATTGAACATAACCTTGGTTTTATCCAGGTTCATCCGCAAGCCGATGCGCACAGAAGAGTCAGCCAGGTCATTCAGCATCTGTTGTAGGTCCTGCAGCGTTTCAGCCAATAATGACGATGTCGTCTGCAAATCTCCAGTGAGATATGTATTCGCCATTGATGTTGATGCCTTTTCCTTTCCATTGCAGCGTCTTGAACATATCCTCCATTGCATTTGTGAACAATTTTGGGGAAATGACGTCCCCTTATCTCACTCCTCGATGCAACGGTATAGGTTTTGTTTGCTGATTCTGTACTTGGAAGGACATGGTGGCGGCTTCATAGAGACATCTCATCACTTGCACGTACCGCCAATCTACTTGGCAACGCTGCAGGGACTCCAAAACGGACCAGATCTCTATCGATTCGAAGGCTTTCTCATAGTCCACAAATGCTAGACACAAGGGCTGATTATACTTTTCGGTCTTCTGTATAATCGGCCGCACTGTGTAGAAGTGGTCTATGGTGCCGTATCCGCTCCGAAATCCAGCCTGTTCCTGTGGTTGGAATTCGTCCAGTCTTCGCGCAAGGCGGTTCGTGACGACTCTCGAAAACTTATAGACGTGGCTTAATAGGGAAATGGGTCGATAGTTCTTCAGCAGGGAAAATTCATTAAAACAAACAATTACACACAGTTATAGACTTATAGGGTTATTGTTGATTCGCCACAAAGTCGGTTTGCCACGAAAAAATATCTGTGTAAACTCGCCACACATGTTTTCTCAGTAAAGACAGCAGAAAAAACAGACACGTGATATGAATAAAAAAAACTGTTTCTTATTATTAAAATCACTGGTGGTTTGTAACATAGTTTATAAAATATTATGTTCTTATTGCAAAAATAATAAAAATTTAAAGAATCTTATAAATCAGCCGACGAAATAACAGAGTTATTATAATTATAGAAATCTTCCATAGAAAAAGAAAACATCAGTCAGCTGATTTGCTGTTTAACTAAATAGCCTAAAAATAATTAAGAGCACTGTTATTCTTAGTCATATTTATTTATTAATTACAGTTTAAAATCACAGGATTTTTTAAATTGCAGAAGTACACAGTTGGCTAATGTGCCTGCTTTATCGTATTAAGTTTTAGCCTAAAAACTAATAATTACATCATGAAGGAAATTATTTTAAAGTAAGGCCTACATAATTAGTAATCACATTTTTTCAATATTTTTTATTTTTACAATTGAGCTTAGGTACAGTCAGCTGCAAAAGTAGTATGTATACACTTTTGAGTAATGTTGACTCTTAATATAACGTCATAAGGTTGGTAAAACCAAAAAGTGTTTACATACTTTTGCAGCTGCTGTACAGGTAAACTACTGTAACTACTACTATGATTTGTGTCTAATTTAATTAACTAATATCAGGATTGCAATAATATAATTGCTAAAAAAGATAATTCAAAAATTCAAAAATTCAAACCTCAAACCAGTAACCAGAGTTTTGACTTAAAGACTTAAATTGCCTAAGTGACCAACAGAGAATATTTAAATAATAGGTATGTATATCGGTCGGCGAAACAATACACGCAATTAATTTACAAACGGATGAACTCGACTAAAGTAACGGAAATCATGATTTGAGTTTTTTACTCAAAGATTGTACAGTACCTAGTTATCATTACAGAGAGACTTATGATTGTCGTGTAATTTATCATAAGTTCTAATTACGCACTTTATTTAATTTTAGTATATTCTAATTAAAGTAACGTTATACATATTTTTGATATCTAAAGCCCTGTTTGATAACATAAAATATATTTATTAAGGGAGAACTTTATACTGAAAGTAAGTCTTCTAACTTGTAATAGACGTGCGTCTATAGTGTACCTTTATATGCATAGGCGTCAACGTTATTAGCAACCCACATACGGTTATCAGTTGTCAAGCTCCACTAGTTCAATTCATTGCTAGTCATCCATTATCACGATTTGAACAAGTAAGTAGAGAATTGCTGCATTCAAATTACACCAAAGCTTTTTTTTTTCTGTTATGGAAATAAAAGCGTCTAAAGAACTGACCATATAAAGACTTTGCGAGGCACTAGCACACTAATAATTACAAGTTATTTGATCAAAAGCCGACAGTGAAAATACATTCCTTTTTCACCGATGGTTCATTTCATCGAAAAGCCATTTCACCGAAAAGTAAAAACCGACGTTTTATTTCTTTAGAAAAGTTACAAGCAACGGCAATACCAGACATAAAGATCAACTTGCCCTTACTGGTTTCAATATGCGTAAGGTGGGAAATGCGCGTGGACATGCTGGGCATGTCTCGCACTAATTTTTTAGGGGTTCCGTAGCCGAATGGCAAAAATTGGAACCCTTATAGTTTCGTCAAGTCTGTCTGTCTGTCCGTCCGTATGTCACAGCCACTTTATTCTGAAAGTATTAGCATTACACAGATGAAACTTAGTAGGTAGGTGTATCCTGTTGACCGCTTTACGATTATTAAACAAAAAATAAAAAAATATGATATTTAAGGGGGGCTTCCCATACATAGAACTAAAACAAAAAAATGACATATATACCTAGTCAGGCCATAGGGGGCGTCCATAAATTACGTGAGGTGTTTTTTTTAATTTTCTGTCCCTCTCTTCCCCCCCTGGTGAGATATCGTGAGATTTTATTCAACCCCCTCCCCCATCCCCCAATCTCACGTGAGATTTTTCAAAATGTGGGTTTCTTACGTAAACTTGAATAAAATTATTTTCTTTCGAACGAATTAGTGAATCTTAATCATATTACGATTACGCTTAAGATTAAATCTTAAGCATGTATATATGTGCAATCTGGATTAAATGGACCCTAATAGTATATATTTTTTTTGTTTCAATCAGAAAAAAAATTGCGTGATATTTGCCGAGACCCCCCCTCTCTCCAACGTAAGATTAGATGAGATTTGACTCGACTCCCTCCCCCCCTTAAATATCTCACGTAATTTATGGACGCCCCCTAAGTTCTGTCACACGTGTAATATGAAATAATTTAGACATGTTTATTATATATGTAACCATTTATATAGCAAAATGAACTTAATAAAACATAGATTCATATGGTAATAAAGTTTATTCAAAATGACCCCCGCGATTTTGAATACAGGCCTTCAATCTGCGCGGCCTCTACCGCAGCACGAACGAGGTCCATGTCAATATAGGCGGCTGCCTTAATCAAGGATGCCTTGAGTGACTCCAAATCAGGATAAGGCTTTGAGCAGGCCTTTTCCTCCAAGTGTTGCCATATCTTGTAATCTAACGGACTCAAATCTGGACTGGAGGAGGGCCAGTCTTCGTGCCGGATGAAGTCGATTTCACGCGCCGCAAGCCAGTCTTGTGTGCTTTTCGCTCTATGAGCTGGCGCAGAATCTTGTTAGAATACCCATTGCCTGTTATTAAACATGGTATGAGAAAAAGGTTCCACAAGGTTCTTGAGGACTGTATTTTGATACACAACTGCATTCGTTTTTACGCCTTTCTCACAAAAATGTACCTCAGTTAAGCCCCAATAAGAGACTCCCAACCAAACCATTAGCGAGGATGGAAAATGACCTCGTTGGACACGCGGAATACGGTTGCTCGCTTCTTCACTGCTGTGTGCGTACACCTTATCATTTTGTTTGTTGTAGCTCTCTTCCACGGTTAAAATTTTTTTATCCGAAAAAAGAATTTCCCGATGCTTTTTTCCCGCGCACCGCTTCAACAAAGCGCGGCATCTCTTCAGTCTCAGGTCCATTAAACGAGCGTCCGAACGATGTCCTGTTTTTCTTCGATATGCCCTAAGCCCTAAGTCTTCATTTAACACCCTTTTCACCGTGGTTCTGCTTAACCCCATCCGAAGGGCCAACAGTTTCTGCTTACGTACGGGATTTCTTTGAAATCGCGCCTTCACAGCTTTTATCACTGCTGGAGTCCTAACAGAGTGAGGGCGACCACTTCTTGACCTGTCATCTACACTAGAGCCTTCATTGTATCGTTTTAGGGTACGATAAACGAATCTTTTGGTTATATTCAAATTTTTCAGTAAGTCGAAAATCTAAATTGGCGCGTAACCGCAACGATGCAACGCAATAACCGCGACACGGTCTTCTTTAAGTGTCCACTCCATATTTAAAAATGAGTAAAATTCTAAAAAGTACACATTTTTATTTTCATGAAAAATTCAATATTCGAATTAAATAAACTTTTTTGTGGCCAGCATTCTAAATTCAAAAGTTTTTATTGTGTGACAGAACTTATGACCTGACTATGTATAGGTTTCTAGAACCATTTTTTCCAAAAGTCTAACATTTGGAAGATAGGCGCTTCCAAAGTGGTAAAATGGGTGTCCCCCCCCCCTCTAACTTTTAAACTAAGCAAGTGAAAGTTTTGAAAAAAATACATAATGTAGATTTTAACTTAATTTCAACGAATATTGGTTTGAACCCAGGACCCCGAGATCTTGGCCTATTTACCTGTTACTTTAACTAATAGACCCACGGGGCGTCATACATGTAGTTGAATTTATTTTATAGTACAGACAACAGCAGGTCAACCTTCCTAAAAAGTTAAAAAGGTGATTTAATTGATTTTTAACTTTAGGTCCAACAGGTAGATATCATTATCAATTGAGAAAAATTCGACGTTTTGTGGTAGGTTGACGTGCTGTTGTCTGTACAATAAGTTTGCCTTTGATTTTTAGTTTATTCCTTTAAATATTTAATTACTAGCTTCCCTCGCGTTAAATTCGGGGTAACAATAAAATTTCACCCACTCTTATGGGGTTGGGGGCCGATTTAAAAAAAAATGATTCACGATTTTTTTGTTACTCACAAATACCTAGTCGCTCAATTCCCAAAAGCTAATTAATTATATCCAAAAAGTGTCAAAAGTCCCGTTTGGGAATTGAGGGACTAGTCCGCATACCAATTTTTAGCTTTCTACCTTGAAAATTTCGGAATGCTCCATACAAACTTCCACCCCCCAATTTAGGAAAATGGGGCATTAGAAAGAGACAATAAGTTGCCTATGTCACTTCCCATCCCTTCAACTATCTTCACTTAAAAAATGACGTCAATTCGTCGCTCCGTTTTACCGTGAAAGACGGACAAACAAACAGACACACACTTTCCCATTTATAATATTAATATGGAAAACTGCAATTTATTAACCCTAAGACTGTCAAAATCTCTGTCAAAAATAGAAGAGGGAAAATCTGGTTTTATATCTGTTGTTTTAGCTTAATGGCAACAAATGCTGCAAGGTACAGAATGGTAGCCGGCAAGAGCGTGTCCCTACTGGAGTTCGGTTTGCGCAGAGCTCAAGGACCTGACGGTGGGCTGTCTGCATCGAAATATGCTTACATTGGTAATTAACATTTTAAAATGTCTTGCCTTGAAAGTACTATGTTATTATTTGAAGATTACGTAAGATAATACTAAAATGTACCTACTTCTGACACGGAAAACATGTACAAAAGAAACTTGAAATGTAAATAGGTATTAGTTATAACAATTTTCAAACTTTTATATTAGTCTAGTATATTTTTTAAATATTCGCTAGCTTTTGGACTAATGGATTAAAGTTCTTAAAAAGTAGCGTAAATGAACTTGTTCTTGTATTATCGATTATATTAGCGTGTTTCCGCAGCCGGCAGGTGAAACCGATCTCACCGTGCCTGGCACTAGTCCGCCCGCCCTGTTCAAACTTGTGCAATATAACACACCGCCGCGCCACTGACTCATAAGAAGCTCTCATAACGAATATACTTTTATTTGATTGGTTTAATCAGGCAAGTTTTCGCGAACTTTGCCCTTGAACGCCAACGTACCGATAGTAATGCCTACTAAAGTTTCCAATTCCTAACTATGCTATCAAATTCTACGATCTACCACAATACCTTCACGTACCTATTGTCTACGACCTTCTACGCCGTTATGTAACTAACATACTGTGACAGGCTCGACTTTATGATGCCATGTAGCTACGAGTACAGCAGACTTAGTAAAAACGCGTCGTTGATCTTTATTATGCATGTTGATATCATTCAACGTAATTGCTGAGCTACGCCACCGCTTGTTAACCAACGATGAAATCACACTAACAAGACAGTATTCAACCATGAATTAAGAATAAACGTACGAGTGCGCGTACTCGTATAAGTACACGTAGTCAATAATAAAAAAAGTTTATTCACGTAACCTCACCTGTATGTTGTTTTTTTTTCAACTGCTGAATTTTAATGTTTTCTTTTTTTTGTTTTTTATTTAATATTTATCTGTTATGACCCTTTACAAAGCCTACCTTTTAGAAAAGAAAAAAAAAACTTTTGAATACACAGAAAATATATTATAGGTAATTCATATAGGTATAATCATTATCGTATACATAAATAAAAGCTAAAGAATTTTTCTGTTACTTAATATTTTCCACCTAAGTACCTTTCCCTATGTTAAATACTCAAGACATCATATTTATTTTCAGGTGGTTTCGATGGAACTAGTAATGTTTTAGCCGGAAAAATGTTTAACATACCCGTTAAAGGGACGCATGCACACTCATTTGTGACGTCCTTTAGCACGCTGGACGACGTACATTCCGTGATACTGAGGCACGCTGAGACGCAGGAGCCGTGCAACTTGCTAGATCTCTCCACAGAGTGGCGGAACCGCGTCTCCTCCGTCATAGACATATCTCCCGAGGAGGCAAGCGACGGCGAACTGGCCGCACTTATCGCATATGCCATAGCCTTCCCAACAGGTTTTCTGGCTCTAGTGGATACGTACGATGTCAAGAGGTATAATTTTCAAGGCTTACCGTCACGACACAGGCAGCATATGAATGGGCATTCTGGCTACAATAGCAACTGTGGATCCAATGATACTAGACTACTAAAAACACCGATACATAGTACATATGGATATAGCACGGTCGAACGCACACTGAGGTAAAGATGCAAATAGACAAACACATTGACATTTGGTGTCTGATAAACTTGTATTATTGTTTTGCATTGTTCATTTATGTCTAAGTTATGTGAAGTTTCGATTATTAGATTATTTTTCAAAGCTGGCATGTGTCCGGTTCATACATACCTCCTCATTGGGATGGGCATGAATAACTCGCATCTGGTGGGAGACATGATGGCGCACGTTACACAGACTCCCCTCGGGGCCACCTAACATTAAACTCATGGCCGTAGTACGATATATTTTGTTTGGCTTTTTCAGTGAAGCGTAAACGGACGGCGCTTCATTCCCAACCGAATGTAAATAAACGAAAACACAGTCGAGGAGACATTTGCTTCAGTGTGACGTATTGTCCTGGACTTACAAGCAAAATTGGGGACAATTTTAGTCATTGGGCACAGTTGCATTGTATAGGGATATGCACATGATCACAGTAAATAAGTTTCCAGTATATGCATCCATATTTTCATCTTTGATCATCCACATATTAATAACACGTAATTTTGTTAAAGTATCGTCAGAATTTATCGTAGTCTATCCTTGCTTGATGTAGCGGTAAGAATACGTTTCATATGACATGTTATACTATCAGCAATAACATCATCCTGCATTACAGCGTTAACATCTAATGCAAGCCCGCAGTTATAAGTATCCGTATAAGTGCTAAAGGAGTAGTCGCCGACACTGTTGATATTAAAGTGCACCACCCGCTCTTTATTTTTAGATAGCATCAACCTGCATTCATTACATGCCGGCTTTTTAAAGTATCGATTAAGTAATTATATTCCGATAAGCGCTACTTTTATGCAAATCAAACAGTTTTGATAAACAAATAAGTTAATAACAAAAGTCGGTTAGAATTGGTTCGCTACCTATATATTTTTTTGTTAAGACATACTTTAATACTATATGATGGCGGACAATACTGGACATTATAAGTATAATGATAATAGATGTGCAGTACAATCATCCTGTCCCAGCTTTGCACGGATAGAAATATAAATGTTGATATGTCTCGATGACTCTACTCCAATTCAGATCCCTATGGTACTCGTATCTACGGGGTGAATTTGAAATAAGTCGACAGCATTTAATATCATGTTATATTCATATCACAGATTCACATGAAAGGTGTTTCGACACGCTAATTTTAGGAACTATTGATGCGAATCGATGGAATCGATGAAATTTCCCATTTATCGAGTAAGGCTATACATAGGTTAACATAACTTCACGATACGACCAATAGGAGAGGAGCGTTAATGTAAAAATGTTGTAAAAACGGGAAAATATACCTTTTGAGAGTTCTGCGTAAACGGTTAAAAGTCATGTTAGATAATTCGACCACGACAGAAGACGACAAGCTGTAATGTATCTCAGTAATAGAAACTATCGTCATAGTTGGTTGAATGTATTCAAATTCACCTTGTTGTTTTGGAGATAGGCCTGCACATGACGTGACAGACGCAGACAAACTGCACAGAAAAGTAGGACTTCATTTTTAATATACTTAGTGCCTTGAAACTGTTTCTTCCACACCTCCTACCATACCCTTTTGATATTTTTTTTGTAGGCAGTGATAAAATGGTTAAAGTAAAATTTACGTTATTCCTTTATTAGTGGCTATTTGGCTGAACCTTTATCTAAGTTATAAGTTTCAAAGTATTTAATGTTAGATTTTTCCAAAGTCTACATTTAATAGTTTTGCTTCCAATTACATACTGTTTCGAATACTGTGTGACAGATTAAAAAAGTTAAACTTCATTGGTAACCCATATTAAATTCTAATTTTTGATTAAAATTAGTGCACTTGTAATGTCTACAGTACCTAATTGTTACCTACCTGAATAATCTATAACTATTAACCTTTCCAGTTTCCACCTTCAGAATTGTCTGATAATTTTAAACTTCATAACCTTGAATTTCATTGGATTTTCATCTTTTCACAATTTTGGCTATACTCATGTGAAGTGCAAGCTTAAGGTTTTATTTAGTTTGGCTTATGTTGTTAAACAAATACGGACGCAGTTGCTTGTTTACGTTTTTTACCTTTTTATCGTCGATATAAAGATAATTTGTTTTTAACAGGAGTGGGTTGCTGAACTTCTGCGCTGTGGCTTTGGCTCTTAACGACTGCGGCTATAGGGCCGTAGGCATCCGTATAGATAGTGGGGACTTGGCATATTTGTCAGTATTAGCTCGGGAGACGTTTGAACAAATCGCTGAAGCTTTCAAACTGCCGTGGTTCTCCAAACTGACTATTGTCGCGTCTAATGACATCAACGAAGACACAATATTGAGCTTGAACGAGCAAGGTCACAAAATCGATTGTTTTGGTATTGGGACACATTTAGGTAAATATTCTTTATTAAACGATTGGTATTAGCTATATTTAACTAAAGTGCCCTTACGTCTAGGTTGATCCAAAAATAGTTTGTGCCATACTGCGATCTTTACTTTCAGTCCCTATTTAATAATTGCTTAAATAGATATAACTTTTATTAAGTCAATATGAATTATACTAGTAGCCTTAATTTTCAATTAATTGCTTTGATTAACACTTTACTGCTCCTGATAATAAAAGTAGTAATAACTTACAAAGTGGTCATGGTTTATGATGTTTCGCGGTTTTTCTATGATGCTTATTTCATTTATTAGATACTATCTACTACCCGCAACTTCATTCGCGTTAATACTCTGATTTTAAAAAAAACTATCCCACGGGAACCCTTTTTTAAGTATGAAAGGTAAAGTATGTTATTCTTTGACCCCTAAAAGACCACTGCACAATAAATTATGACGGTCCCTTTAACTATGGAAAACATACACAGCAATCCTACAGGAACCCTAATTTTTTTCGGAATAGATAAAGTAGCCTGCTATGCTACTTTATATCCGGGATTATTTATATATTTTTTTTATATTCTTTGGAAAACATACAGTTTGAATTACTTAGTAAAAATAACACATTAAAAACTATCTACCATTTACATGTTTTCGCATTATGGATTTATACATGCTTGTTTTGCGAACTAGATTATTATAAAACAATATTAATTTGAGTTTGAGTGCTCATCAAACCAGTCCCTGGATACAGTTTTCTTAACGCTATTTACACTGGAATTAAAGAGGTCAAGCTCGATCGTTATCTTCAAGGTCAACCCTTTAATAGATGATGATAACAGGAAGGCCGATAATGGTTAGCCGGCTTAGTTGATATTGTTGTTCTACAATTCCACATCGTTAGTTTTTAGCACAGGTTATATTATTTCTATGACTAATAGACTCTGAGATGAACCGCGTACGGACAGACAGACAAACGGACATTGCAAAACTATAAGGGTTCCTCGTCTTCACCAAGAAACCCTAAAAAACCACCTTGTCATTGACTCTTAATGTTTATTTACACTGATAATTACTTTGTTGATACATAAATACTTTACATTGTATCTCATTGCTTCTTCACAATTAAATACAAGATTACTTGATTAGGTTGTTACTTTTTTCTTAGTAGGTATGTTCAATTGCATTGAAAGTGAATGACAAAGCGTTCAACAAATTTTAACTAAATTAAATTCTTAGTGTAGTTTAGAAAATAAACTCAATGACGAGAAAGTTTTAGGTTGAGAAATGTTACAAATTTGAAGAAAACTGTAGCTCTGATGTTCTTAATAAAACAAAAAGAAAAGTGTTTCCAGATTTATCATACGACCAAACTTATACTTTTATAAGA
This sequence comes from Anania crocealis, assembly GCA_949315895.1. NCBI lineage: Eukaryota > Metazoa > Arthropoda > Insecta > Lepidoptera > Crambidae > Anania > Anania crocealis. The sequence continues at coordinate 17,334,938 of OX438882.1, forward strand.
TCAAATATTAAGGTCATATTAATTCAAAAATGTTGTAATAACATAGTTGAATGGTATCCAAAAATCTTAAAATTTCTAACACGTAAGAAAAATTCTTAAAAGCATTATACAAGTACCTCGTATACGACCACTAGAAATATGTGTACGAGTATGATTGTGTTTGTTGTAGAAACTTTTTTCTGGCAATTTATTATCGATTTTGTTTTTTCAGTTACATGCCAAAGACAGCCAGCGTTAGGGTGTGTTTACAAGTTAGTGGAAATAAATGGACAACCACGCATCAAGCTGAGCCAAGATGTCGGCAAAGTCACGATCCCAGGACACAAAGAGGTAATGAATACTGTTTTCTTGAGTTTACGCGAACACTATACATTGAAATGCCTAACCGTGACCATGAACGCTGTAAAGTGCTCGAAAGGTCGGGTTAAAATCATAAATAAACGCGTACTATAATCCGTAAACATTATTATATTTCATTTCAAGGTAATGAATATTTTTCCTATTAATGTAGTAATTGTCATTATTTTTTATCTTTATATATAACTTGTAAACAACCCGACGCAGTGCATATGATGAACTCCGCATATAAAATATATTTATTGATGTTCAGTACATCTTTCCATCTATAGTATGTTTTACGCAAGACTAGCGCCAAGGTTTTTTAATGTTTAGCAACTGGTAGCACTGGTGTTTGGAATTGTAGGGCGGCGGTAGGTCTTTGTTAAAGACTAACATAACCAAGTAGTGTACGAGTAAGTAACATTGCGATTCAAGAAATATTATTATGTTGTTAATGATGCGGTTAAGTTAAAAACACAGAAACATAAATTTATGCTGTCAGTTTTGTGCCTTAAAATTCTACAACATTTCTTATTTAGTAATATCTTATTCACACAGAGCTCAAACCCTTCCTAAGCCATTAAGCTACAAAAACAATAATGTTTAAAATTGTAAATCTCAATAATCTAATGACTGATATTTGCCGTCTGTAATTAATAAAATATTGTACTGTGATTGTAATGAGGTTATCTATGAGGACTTACTTTCAAGTAAGTAGTTCGCGAAACAAACTCCGACCGCCATAGCATTTTACTTGTAATTATTGCGAGTTAATTGCGTTTCAATAAGTTTCAAATATATTTTATAGTCAGTAGGACGCGTGCCTTAACACATCGTTCAATAAGTATCTCTGACTTTGTTTGATATTAAGATACATTAGGTACTCTAGTTACAAAGTCATGCTATCTTATCATTATTATTACTGACGTAATAAATAACCAGACATTGTCGGGATAAGATGCTCGTTTATTTAGGCTTGATAACACGCTGTAAGTATATCTAGGCTGATATTTATAAATATTGCATCCACGAGAACTACCAAAACAGTAAATCAACTTAATATAGATTTAACCCTATTTCTCAAGTACCTAAGTCGTGCTGCTTTGATAAAAATGTTAAAGTACAGACAGCGGCAGGTCAACCTACTCAAAAACTTAAAGGGCCATTGAATTGATTTTCAACTTTCAAGTCCAACAAGTAGAGATCAATATCAATTGAGAAAAAGTGACGTTTTATGGTAGGTTGACGTGCTGTTGTCTGTACAATGCGAAATATTTACTTACTGTATAGTTTTTTTTTCGTTTTAATGACGATTTTATCTATTATAGTTATAATGATATCAACCAAAAGATATTAGTGTAATTAAAGCTGGAAACATGTTCATGCAACAACCCTTATAACGTTTTTGACATTATTTGACGTCATATCTTAAATCTACCTGTTTTTAAATTAAAAGTCGGTTTATAATCATCGGAACTTGTATCTAGGTCACTGCTAGAGATTTGATTAGGTTTGGAGATTAGATTTGATGTAATTATTTCGTTAAACAAGCAATAGATAGGATTACAAAAAAATAAGTAACCCGTCGCATAAATTCAGGGTAGGTACCTAAATGAGTCTGCAAAATAATAAAGAAACTAGTGACAAAATATGATTTGAATTTTTAACTCACAATAATTTCATACTTTATTATTATTATTACTGACGTTATTATTGCAAAGGTTAAAATTATTCCTAGGGTAGTCAACCCCAGCCTGCCATGTTATATTCGGTATCAGCCACCTGTTAAGACATGTATAAATACATTAAACCTAATTACCATGTTTTTACAATTAAAGTGACCTAAAAATGGCTGCTATTATCTACTGTAGGTATATACCATTTTAAACGTTCTTGGCCCTACGACTGCGCAATTTCTAAGTTTAAATACGCGCACGGCCTATACAACGTGTTAATGAAGAAGCGCAAAACCTCAGACACCCCAACTGTTATTTATTTTAAATTATTTAATAAAATTTTTACGTGGATTATTAACGAAGATATGATTTTGTTGTTTTCTTGTGTTTGTAGCAAACTTTTTTATGGTAATGACGCGCAATCTAGCGCGACGTTGCCGCTTCGCGTGCCGCCGCAGTTCGCATTCAGTCAAACTCAGATTGCAACGTTGCCACTTGGCGCCGTACGTAGTTAATCGTACAGAGCACGTTAAACTTGACACGTTTACTCTTATCGCAAACGGAACAGAGTTGCTTTTTTCACACGGTGATTGAAAGAATCCAAAGTAGGCATACACATGTATGAGGAGGTTAGTAGATAATGTAGATAGTAGAGTGGCCTCTGATAATAGAGTTAAGTAATGATTAAATATGGCGAAATAAAAATATTTTCTGTAAAAATTAGCCCCTATTTTTAATTATTGAAATCGATTCTACTCTCGATTCTAAACAAAATAATTTCAGGTTTTGAACTGTTTCATTAACACGTACTATCTTTGAGTCAATCAAATAAAACTCCTACAAAAGTTTTCAAAGTATAGATAACAACGAACAGATAAAGTGGCGAGTAAAACATAACATTTTATTAAGTTAAGGCGGTTTAACCATTACAGGCTTATAGATTATTCGGCGCCGATGGACACGCCCTAATCGACTTGCTACAGAGGTCTTCAGAGCCCGCACCCGGTGTTGGACAGAAGGTTCTCTGCCGGCATCCTTTCCAGGAATCCAAGAGGGCATATGTTATTCCTAGCAAAGTAGAACATCTTTATAAGGTGAGATAAGGGGCTTAATTTTATTTATATTCTTAAGCGAGTCTGAATTTTGCGTATTCAGGATATAGCATTTTTCAGGCATAGATAAGCAGCAGCATAGTTACAGCCTCCGAGTAAAATGCCTGTGGGCAGTGGGTGATAGTTACGGCATCTTAATATAGTCATTTAATGTGAATTTTGTAGATATATATAGTTTAAAGTTTAAACTATATGTTTAAACTGACTACCTAAACACAGGTCATATTAACGTCACACGATTTTTGAGATTTTCAGCGTACCCCCCCTACCCCCTTGTCACTCATTTTTACGAAAATTCCCATACTATTTTTCCCAATGTCACAAAAAGACCCCCCCCCCCCCCCCTTAATGTGTGACGTAATTTGTGGACGGCACCTAACTAAATATATTCTTTAAGAATAACTAAATATTGTTTTTGTTTGTGAAGCGTGCCCATAATCAGACTCAATCGGAATTCAAAAACCTACTACTACTGCTTTTTTAATATAGAAAAATCAAATGTATCATGCTTAACTTACCTAATTCATATATCTGGACATACTGTCTGTCTGTTCTTATGTAAATTTAATGTTAATAAATCTAGCTTTTGGACAATTTAAGGTGTACTGGAAGGATGGACTTGTTTGTATCCAGCCAAAGCCACTGCTGGGAGTGCGAGATCGGGTACAGTCGTCGTTGCGCACACTGCGGCAAGACATCAAAAGAAACTTGAACCCCACTCCTTACAAGGTAACACTACACATTTCAAGCTAATAAGGATTTGAAAAACTACTTTAGTACCTACTGTACCTCGTGTTTTCATAAGTTTTGAGACGTATGTATTTCTATTCGGAACGTGCGAAGTGGGTGGAAGGGATAAAGGAAATCATCGCTGCGCTTGTCGCGGCAGAAATGTGCAATAAAAGGGGCTTCAGTCAGTCAGTCAGTTAGTTATCAAACAAACTTGTCAGTTGTTTTGAAATTATTGAAAATGAGTCACTATTGTTGTTGTATCGCGATATCGTAGACTGCAAAAATAACAGCAGAAATAGTCAGTGCAAATTTTATAATTTTCCTAAAGTGGCCTGGAAATTAGATCAAAGATCTAAATGGATAGCTGCTGTAAGAAGGAAAAAGTTAGTGATTAGATGTACCCTAAAATTGCAATATTAATCAAATCAATTTTATTTGCGTTGCATTCTAAAGGATATTAATTGAGTACCTAATTATTGTTTTAGTGTTGATGGTTCGATGATTTATTTAAATGACTAGCTGTTTCCCGCGACGTCGTCCGCGTCAATTTCTGTTAATAAGAATTCGATTATTTTTGCAACATTTTTCACTGATGCTTCGCTCTTATTGGTCGCAGCGTAATGTTATATAGCCTAAAGCCTTCCTCGATAAATGGACTATCCAACACAAAAAGAATTTTTCAAATCGGACCAGTACTTCCTGAGATTAGCGCGTTCAAACAAACAAACAAACAAACAAACAAACAAACTTTTCAGCTTTATAATATTAAGTATAGATTAACACCCAATTTATTTGGGGTTGGAAACTTATTGTGTGACACTCTCAAAACCAGTTTTTATAATAACGTCCATTTTTCAATAATGAGGTTTTAACAAATTCCTCCAAAAATACCATTTATTACCTTTCTAAATATATTTTATTTAATTTATTCTATAAAAAATAAACGTGTTCTTGTTATTAATTTTTTGACATATGCCCCTAAAATTGCCTAAAACTTCGTTTGCAAGGTGGCGCTACTGTCTTGCACGTTCCGAATACACAATAAAAACAATTTAAAGAATACTGGCAACATTCCTTTTAAATTCAAATCGAAAATCTGAAATTCAGAGAAAATGTTTTTTTCTAACACTTAAAGAATGAGAGAAAACTAAAAGATAGCCATCTTATGGATAATGTGCATTACCACCCAAATGTAAACATTGGGGGGTAATGCAATGTTTACATTTGGGTGGTAATGCTTGGTGTGACGTGTAATGCTTAGTTTCGTTTTTACTATCACTTACTTATCCAGTGATGTTGCAGTACACTTTGGTGTACCGTCTCGGTGCATGTCTATCCGACCTGCGGGGCGCACATCGTAAGTTATATAAATTGTTTATATTGCGTTTTGTGTTTCTTAGGTGGCCGTCAGTGATGATCTCTACAACTTCATTCATGATTTGTGGCTTCAAAACGCGCCTATCGGAGAACTATCATGAAAATAAATCACATACCTTAATAGAGAATTCAATCAAATATATTTATTTGATTATTGAAAAAGAAATCATGTAATCATGGAAAAAATACGTAAAAATATATTACAATTCGATGTCCCAAGTTTATGTTTTAAACATAGTGTTTAGTCATAAACAATGTGAAATGTGCACAAACGTACAATACTACTTTATCTTTTTGTTGCATGTTGTGTTATGTTTGATTGTTATATACATATTTTAATATGTTGCCATGCAAATATGGTACCAAAGTTATTTTATAGTGTCACAATGGAAAACCTTATTTATTGGGTTGTTGATTGGTAAAATAGGAATAGATTATAATAATAAATAAAATTGTGTCTCTTAGGCTAGGTTACACACTAGAGAATTCTGTTGTTTCATGATTTTTATTCTAATAAGTGTCTAAAAGTGCCCAAAGAGAGATCATTGTGGCTCGTCATACATGCAATTTTTTTTGACATAAAGTGTCTTTCAAAAACAAAAATTATATGGTATAATATTTTCTTGCAAAGGTCATAATCACAGAACATGGGAAAAAGTTAGGTAGGCGATGTAGGCGGGTCAGGCGCGCCACATAGGTTATGATAAAATGCTTGTAAGTGAGCGCTGTGATTGGTTTCTTTTGACGACGCGCGACCAATAGGGTCGCCAAACGAGTTCGCTGGATTGGCGTTCTTTGAACACGTTTATGTGTAGTGGGGCGCAAGCGGTGACATTGGTTCTCATACAAATGGCGCATGACAGCCATTCTAACCTTTTTTATATTCTGTGGTCATAATGGTAAACATACAGCGGTGATAGTGAGGTTTTAGGATATATTTAATATCGTTATATGTGATTATCATTGATTTACGAAATCTGGACACTACTGTTCCGTATAAAACTGCACTGTTAACGTCGATCATTTGACCATTAAATTATACTAGTAGGAGTTAAGGTAGCTACAATAAATTATTAACTCGCAAGCTTGGCGAAACCTCTTCCTATTAACTTACGTCTTTAATTTCGTTGAAAAATAAGTTCTTTGATTGTGCAATTTTAATAAAACAACACTAATAAAAGATATATTTTTTTTTGGCATTCATGGTATGACAGAATGCTATAGTGATAATACTGAATGGGACACCTAAATTATATTCCTATTTTAAAGTGCTTTAGTTTAAATTTATAGTTTATAGGTCTTTTAATTATCTTTTAACTCCTGCTTCTCATACAAAATCTAAATCCGAAGATATATGTCACACAAACCATAAAATAATTAAAATTGTGAACTAGTCAAATTAGTTTTAAGGTTTTGTTGACACTTTTAGTTTGTTATGGCTCACATTATGTTACAAGCTGTTACGAGAAAATTGTGATTAAGTCGGCAGGTAGATGTAGGAAGGTACTGGGTGCCTAGTTAAAGATTCGTTGGGAAAGTGCCCACATGTGTATTAATATTGTACGTAGATACCAATATAATTTGTAGATGCATACTTTAGCACATTATTGTAAAGTGTCGACAAGATGCTAAAAAGATGTTAACCGAAGGTTGACTTAAAATAACATTCAGGGTAATGTTTTGGTAGTTGTTTTTTCACGGCATAACGAAACAAGAATTCTAATTGAAATATAAAATGATATTGCTCATACAAATAGGGAAAAATAACAAAAAATATATTAAAAGTTAGTGTGAAAAATATAGAACTTGCTCTCGTGGCAATAATAATGCGATTTATCATATTTTTTATTTTTAAAAATAATTTTATTTGTAACTTGATTAGACTTCTAATATGTAAAACAGAATCATTTAGCTGCGGAAAAAAACTACTAAAAGTCACTGTAGATGAATGTACCTAATATACATAATATTTTAGGTCAAACACTTGTGTCTCGTAGTTAACGTAGTATCTTAAATAAAATACCTTGATAAAAAGTGCATTGTATTTATAATACGTAGTTTTTTTTTGTTTTAGGTTCTTAAGACGCCTTTCCAATCTCTTAGCTATAATGTCCATAAATCGTGGTATTTTCGCATTCCTTAATGTTTGATAGTACTCGTAAGTTACAGATCGACCAAACGAAAATCTACCTAGTTTAAGGTAACTAACATATTAATGGTAGTTAAGAGAAATCTATTGTTCATTTGATGTTGGTACGGTACATACATAGGTCTGAAAATGGTTATATTTTATACACAAAAAAGTTTAATAAATTATATTATCATTGAACTATGAAATATAAACTTTTAGATAATGCTTAGTACATGTAGTTAAACTGAGTAATGGTAGAATATACGAGGGATTTATTTTTTTAGTGTACGCATTTCAATATATTTTCGAAAACTCATTTTAAAATGTAAGTGTTTCATTGCTAAAGATAAAATGCACAAATGTAATACAGGGTTAAAAAATGTTTAGCACCAAGACTAAATAATAACATACTATAGTTTCCGTATCTCACTTAACAGTATAAAGCTTTTTTTCCAAGTATTAGCTTTAGACAAATTTACGAAGGCTGCATTAAAAAGTGGAATAATATATGATTGTTTTCCAAAAACCCTTAGTAAGATGAAAGGTCACAATGCGAACATTGTAATTTAACATTAATCATAAGCCATTCAACTATGAATCAGCCGTTCCTAAGTTCGTTTTTTTTCTAATACCTTTAAGTATCTACAAAAGGTAAATTACAAATCGATTTCTATTATATAGATCAAGTGTTTTAAAAATGGATTCATTTCGTTTATAACATCCTTCATCCTGAGAGTTTTTAACTAAGTCTTGAGTTTATACTTCATGTGACCTCGTATTCGTACTATAGTTACGTTCAAGAAATGTTTAATTTGGGAATCCTTCATAGTATCACTGTTTTCGGTTACATTATTATGTACATAAAATAAGATTCATTTAGCAATGTTTTCTATCTTTTTTACTTTTATGATATTTACTATGTAGGTTCGAATTATCCTGGTTTAAATTGTTATTAAACTATAGTTGCAAACCATTCGCTTTTCGTAAATCTAGAATATTTTTTGGTAAATAGGACATTATTGTGAATGCTAAGTCTGAAGGGTTCTCTGATATGAAAAAAATATGTTTTAATTAACATACAGGGTGTAAAAAAACAAATCAAACACAGACCCTGAAGCTACGCAATGTGAACATTCAAGTCATATTACAAAATATTATTGCTGGTTAATTATTTTTATTTATAGGACTCAATAAAATATTTAATTCATAGTGTGCAATGTATAGCAGTCGGAGCGGGCCGAGCCGCGCCACGCGGGCGGTGGACAGTATGCCTAGTGCTTACGCAGCGGCTGCTTTATGGCATATAACTAAGTATATGTATAACGTATAAAGCTAACATTTTTTTAATAAGTAAAGTTCACAGAGTATTCTTAAAACAAATTGATTGTGATATATCAGATAGATGATAAACGAAGGTCAAGATTTTTAAAATAATCTATAATATAAAAAGAAGTACCTAATTAAAATCTTAAGTAAATGTACCTACTTTAATTTAATAGGTGATAAGCACAACGGCTAAGGAAGTACCTGCTTGGTGGTTATTTTTGCTCGCAAGCCTACTTTATTATTGACAAAAATGATTTTTGTGCCTTCTTTAATTGTTAAGGTTTTATTAACTAGCACTGGGTGTAAGTTTAGGTTCACGTAAAATGCTTTTGGAATAGTAATTTATTGAAATGTATGAAATTAAAAAGTAATTTTGTAACTTTGCATTGTTTTATTTGTCCACAAAGTTATTGAAATCCATTTTAAGATATTAAAATCGAAAGTGAATGTCTGCTTAATTTTATTTACTTTTTTATTTACTTTACTTTAGTATTTATTATCTGTGATTTTACTAATCTGCTGAATCGGTTCAGATAAAATAGGTTCACCCCACTCTTCTTCCAAAAAATGCCTATCAAAAACTAATCATACGCCGCGCCGAAGAAATGGATCCTGAATGAAGCCTTTTGTACAAAAAAGGTGACAAGACACTCTTACGGAACTGTTGTCCAATCTGGTTTCAGATGCCTTACTCTACAACACGAAGATACTGATATGTCTCTCTTTCAGGCACTTTATGACATCGGTAAACTAATGAGTGATAGGGACATATGGATTCGAATATACGGACATTGCTGCAGAGTAAGGCCTCTGTGACAAACTTCTTAGGATTCACCGTACGGGTGCCGGGTCTATCGTGTGGCAGAAAGAGAAACACCAGAGTAGATCCCGGGACACGGGTGTAGGTTTAAGGGGCCCTTTTCCGACGTACATCAACACTCACCTTCCCTACTCGTGTTTCTCTCCCTGCCCAGTAGTGCCCAGCCAAATCTGGTACGACGAACCTGCTGATACAAATTTACACTCTCTGATATCAAATTTCTGACACAAATCTTTGAATTGAAAATAAGTACCTACCTAGCTAACTTGCACTTTTGTTAACCGAAATCGATAAGTACCTACTTACTTATATTGGTTTTAAAGTGAAATACCTACTACAGAAATATTGCCTTTTGCGTTTTCGATTATCTCCTCATTCGTCATCGCCAAACAACAAAATAAAAATTTTGCGTATGACGATATCGGCGCGTGGGCAGAGAGAGGGGGTGATAAAACACTATCCCGGTTACAGTGTTGATTAGATTGTTTTTAGTTACAATCCATCGCTGTACCTAGCAGCTCAGCCAACCCGCACCCGACAATCTACGCAACAATCGAATAATATCGATAGTTATTCGAATGCCTTCGAATAAACATAACAATTGAAGTACTTATTACTAAAAACAATCACCATCGCTAACGCTAATGAGCTGTGAGTTGGGTGGGATTTTTGCGCGGGAAACGAAAATAGAAAGGTGGCCTTTTTTTTTTGGCTCGCATGATTTGTGCATTTGCCACGACAAAGTTTAAAGTTAGGGAAACGATTATGGAAAAAAGATAGGAAATGGAAGGAAAACAAAAACAGTATTGGATCAGGTTAGTAGGAATAACGGTGTAATATTTGATACAAGGTAGACTTATCTACAACTTAACAAATTCTACCTATAAAAAGTATAAAATAAAAAACTAAATAATTATTATAAAAAAAATCCCTACACAAAAAGTTCCCTTTAAAAATTTAAAAACAATAAATGAAACTCAACCTTAAAGTATCTAATTACGTATTAAAAATATATGTCGAATAAATCATCGTCATTATTGATAATCGATATCGACATTTGTTTTAGGTTGTCACAGCCCTAATTTTCGTTCAGTGTGGTCAGATCTTAAATTCAAAAATGCATCATTTCGTGATAAGTTTACTAGAACGTATTTAAAAGAATTAGAGAAAAACGATTTCAAATATAAATTAGATAAAACTTGCTGATTTATTTTTATGATTTATGAATAAATAATAAATCTATAATGAATTGAATAATTGATTATAGATTACTGATTGTCATGTTTTATTTCATCGAGACATAATTATGCAGCTATATGTTTTCTATAATATATTATAGTAATAAACAAAACGCATATTTAATTAGACGTTTAAATCAAGTCAAATTTTATAAATTACACCTTTATAAATTACCCTAAATTACATACGATTACTATTTAGTGGCAACACTTGTTGATTGGGAAATGTTCTTGTTATTTTGCTAATTTATTGTATTATTTGTTAATATTAAGTCAAAATAATACTTAGAAATGGAAAGTAAAGTTATCCTATTGTAAACTAGAGGATTTTGACCTCTGTTTACACGCAAAAACGCTGCAATCCGGCATTTCTAGCTCAGGTCTGTTGTGCGCTACTGACATTTTCTGAATGACGTGGATCGTGTGGCAACTAGTTTTATATAACCAATATGACCGGCGGTCTCGTACCTTTGGCAGCGGGGTACGCCTGTCAATGGCGTCTCCCGTTGAAATGCTCTAAGATGTTTGATTGAATTTGACGGCTTTGAGGTAGAATTTTGCGCGGGAACCGAGAAGAGAAAGATGGACTTTGTTCCGTAATTTTATGGAATTATCCTAAGCGGCATTTATTGTGATAAAGTGGTGGCATTGTTATAATAATGTGCCTATGGAAAGAAATATAGTAGGATAGGATAAATCAAATAAAAGTGAGTAACAAGGAAAGGCGCTCCTATTTAACTCTGATTCACGCTCTTGCGTAAATTCCTGTAATCATTGAAATGTATAAACCACCCATACATTTTAATGAGTTGGGTTAGTTTAGGTTTAGGTTTGGTTATTATGTTCATGTAAGTATTAATGATATTGTATGTATTTTCGATTGACATTATAACTGAAGACTAGGCTGTATGGACTCGTCCAAAGCCGTTAAAAAATTTATTTAAAAAAAAATTGAGGCATCCATTATCTGACAAATAACCTATAATAAGACTGATTTTTTATCGTTTTACACCGTTAATAATTATAAAATAAATATTAACAAGTTCTTAATGTGAAAGTTAGGTGACCGGCATTCATCTGAAAACTTAAGGTAAGTTGTTAATGTAACGTATTTTTGTTGGTACATTGATATTTTGATAATTAATACTACCTGCGTAACAACAATGAATTATTTATTTCTGTGGCTTTATTTCAATTTAATGCCAGTCATTTATTATCTATTTAATACCTTCTTTAGATTTATATAGTATCATTGTATGTATATGTTATTATGGGTAGTGTGAATTATATCTATCCAAATTTCCGAAGCGCATTCTATAGGCGAAAACATTTAGTCAAGATTTTTTATATTTACATATTGGACACAAAAGCGCTATAATTCTAAGTACTTAGGTTTCTTATGTATGAGATGATTGTTGATTTCTATAAATTTTATCTACGTGCTAGGAAGAGTCCTTCTTTTTCACTATACTTACTCGTTCTTTTTACCTATAAACAGATACCAAAGCTATTACCCAAATAGGTTCCAATAAAAACAGATTAGGTGAAAAAGAAGATAGTGCAGATACTTAAATATTTAATTTTTTCTAAGGCTAATTAGGAAGTTTATATCATAAATCCATTTTCGAAGTTAAATATGATAAAAATACCTTAAGTGTTGTTATAGCTGCTTTAGGAATCTTTGGATGTATACCAAGTAGGAGATGCTAGACTGATACAATTGTTAAATGCTAATAAGCCACCACTATGCACAAAATTATGTCAAGCTCAGTAAATCAAAATAAATCTATCCCACCACATTACCATAAAGTTTTTCAGGATGAAAAATAGCCTTGTGCTTTTATATATTAGTATGAAAAATAGCCTTGTGCTTTTATATATTAGTCAGCTCAGTCCTTCCGAATGCCCGTCAGACCCTCAATGGGTGCCTCAGTGTATTGAATTTCAAGTATCACTATGACAATTTAGACTTAAAAATGTAATTTTATGCTGCCATAATTTCAAATGTTACTAGGCTGTAATAAGACAATAATTTCAAACTTTATGTTCAGACCACGCAAACTTCGTATAGCCTCAGAATAGTATTTTACTTTGATGTCTTAAATGTCATTGTCATCGAATATGGAGTGATAGGAAAAAAATATCAAGAAATACATTTACAAAATTTTTTAAACATTTACTTTCCAACGTTTTTGATACTTATTATCCTATTCCAAACAAAGACAAATCCAAAAACACCAAAATCATAAACTATTTGGGCCTAAGTTTAATTTGCTTCTTTTTTAGTTTTATAAGTGGCTGCCTTATTTAGTCCGCTTGTTGCATAAACAGAATATTATTAAACTGCCCTCTTGAAACACAACAAATAAAACATTTGCAATGCCAAGGATGTCAAATATTAAATACAATACCTTAAATAAAAATTTTTTAACTGTCTAAAAGTAAAGTAAGTAACAGCTTACAGCCTATAATCATCCCACTGCAGGGAAAAGGCCTCCATCATTGAATTCAAGTTACCACTATAATGATGGGAACTGGCATAATCACCACACTTGCCAAATGCGGGTTGGTGATCACAAACCCGAGCAACGTTCGACAATACGAAACTATTTGTTGCCCGACCCCGGGATCGAACCTGGGACCCTGAGATCTTGGCTCGATATTTAACCACTAGGCCAACGGGGCGTTTCAACTGTCTAAATGGGCAGTAATTCCATCTAACCAATTGAGATACCCAGAAATCATTTGTTTCCGATGAATTTATAAAAAAGTTTTTTGGTCTATATGTTATATAGCAGCAGTTGCTTAAACTTGTTTTTTATAGTTGTACTTATGATTTATGTTAAATGAACATTAGAATTGTTAGAATATTTATTGCCAAATTATAACTAAATCTATTAGTTTATGGGCGTAGCCACGGTGGGGCAGGGTGGGGCGCTTGCCCCACCCTGGATCTGACCTGATCTTTTCGTTTGTGTGTGTGAGTGAGTGGTTGACTTGAGAGGGAAAGCGACCCGCCACCCGCCGCGCCCCCTTCCACATCCGCGCAGCGCAGAGTTTCTTGCTTCTTCTATCGCGGCGCGATTCGCATTGTTTGCCTGTTTTCTATTTTATTATTAAAACATTGTGAAAATCACAACGGCAGTTTCATAGCTGAAGCTCATGTAATAGCTGACGCTCTAAAAGTATGTTATGGAAACGATCGATGTTTCCCCTACGCAGACAGACTCGCTCACTGGAAAAGCATTTTTTTGGATAACAACTGACTAACAAACACGACTTCGACCTGATCCCGAAAATGAGGACCCTAGAGCTACACACCACTACACTCAAGACCTGCCAGAAGACAGCGAGATCGAGACTCAGAGACGAGATCGAACAGAAATCGAGATGGCTCTTAAACAGCTGAAAAACGGAAAAGCCGCTGGAGAGGATGGCGTTACAACACAGTTGCTGAAGGCTGGAGGTAAACCCGTACTGAGGGAGCTTCAAAAGCTTTTTAACGCTTTCCTGTTTGAAGGGAGAACTCCCGAGGCGTGGAGCAGGATTGCGGTCGTCCTGTTCTTCAAAAAGGGAGATAAGACCCTCCTGAAGAACTATTGACCGATTTCCCTTCTAAGTTACGCCTATAAGCTGTTTTCAAGAGTCATCACGACCCGCCTTGCGCGAAGACTCGACGAATCCCAACCGGAACAGGCTGGATTTCAGAGTGGATACGGCACCACAGACCACATCCACAGATTCGAGATCTGGTCCGTTTTGGAGTCCCGGCAGCGTTGCCAAGTAAATTGGCGGTACGTCCAAGTGTTGAGATGTCTCTACGAAGCCGCCACCATGTCCGTCCAAGTACAGAATCAGCAAACAAAACCTATACCGTTGCATCGAGGAGTGAGACAAGGGGACGTCATTTCCCCGAAATTGTTCACAAATGCAATGGAGGATATGTTCAAGACGCTGCACTGGAAAGGACGAGGCATTAACATCACTGACGAATACATCTTTCACTTGCGATTTGCAGACGACATCATCATGAACCGCTGCAGGACCTACAACAGATGCTGAATAACCTGGCTGACTCTTCTGTACCCATCGGCTTGCGGATGAACCTGATATGTGTACCTTAATCCCTCAGCTCCCAAAAGAGACTATAGTCCCTTTTTGGATATGACTAATTAGCTTTTGGGAATTGAGGGCAGACATTGCAGTTAGGTAGAAACAACTTTGAGGATGAGGTGAACAGAAGAATTCAGTTGGGTTGGGCAGCATTTGGGAAACTACGTCAAGTCGTCTCATAGTCGATCCCACAATGCCTCAAGATGAAAGTCTTCAGTGTGTCCTACCCGTCATGACATACGGAGCCGAAACGTGGACACTGACGTTACAGCTAGTCCACAAGTTATGTCGCTCAGCGGGCTATGGAAAGAGCTATGCTCGGAGTTTCTCTTAGGGATAAAATCAGAAATGAGGTGATCCGGCAGAGAACTAAAGTTACCGACATGGCCCACCGGGTTAGCAAGCTGAAGTGGCAGTGAGCTGGCCATATTAGCCGCAGAACCGACAACCGCTGGGGTAAACGAGTTCTTGAGTGGAGACCGCGTCTCGGCAAACGTAGTGTAGGACGCCCTCAGGCCAGGTGGAGTGATGATTTGCACAAGATGGCTGGCAGGAGCTGGACGCGAGAAGCCGAGGATCGACCTAAGTGGCGTGAAACTGGAGAGGCCTATGTCCAGCTGTGGACTGCGATAGGCTTGATGATGATGATGGTGATGATGATGAGATACAAGGTGCTATGGGGTGTAACCCTTTTGTTTGAAAAAAATAACCAGGGTTAGACCGTGGGAATAGTTTTCTAGTCATATTTTAGACTGCTGCCCCACCCTGAGCCCATGGCTGGCTACGCCCATGATTTACCTGTGATTCCTACACTAAGCTGGGCCTGAAAAGTAAGAAACACTTTGAATTTCTTACTAATCAGGCCCAGCTTAACTCCTACAGGATCTTGACCGCCGGCGTCGCGATAACAATTGATTTTAATCGTGTCTGGAATAACATACAATCGAGAGGTTAAATTTAGGTCAAAAAGTTTCTAATATTGCAATAACATTTACGGATCATAATATTTTTATCAAGCTAAAATAAACGTAAAGAAGCACTTGTGTGACTCCAAGCCAACGAGGATTTTGGACATGTCTCTTTGCTTATAATATGTTGAAAGCTCTTTAGGTTACATAAGCCAAGAAACTTACGTATGCATGTTTATCTACAAGTTCGGCAACTAAAACTTGAGTGTTAACTTATCAAAAATGGGTCATTAAAATTATTCTATGGATAATTGAATACATATTATTATGTATAGTACAGTTGAAGTAACTAAATGGGCAGTTAGGTGTGGGCAGTTCACAAATCAGAATTAATCCGTAAGAACATTGTTTCTAGGCAGTCTACAAACAATGAGATGTTAGGTAACATGTACGTATATTCAGCGTGTAATACGAGGGCGGGTCAATAAGTCCGTGACTTTTGAAATAAAACACAGATTTTTTGATAAATAAATCATTTTATTTTTCAACGTAGTCTCCCTTGAGCTCTATACACTTTGTCCAACGCTTCTCCAATTTTTTTATCCCTTCCAAAAAATATGATTTGTCGAGGTCCTCAAAATAGACCTTTGTTTGCGAGATGACTTTATCATTGGAGTCAAATCTTTTTCCACCAAGCCATTTCTTCAGGTTTGGGAACAAGAAGTAGTCACTCGGAGCCAGATCTGGAGAATAGGGCGGATGAGGGAGCAATTCATAGCCCAATTCATGGATTTTTGCCATGGCAACTGCACATGTGTGCACCCTTGCATTGTCTTGGTGGAAAAGAACTTTTTTCTTGGCCAAATGACGTCGGTTTTTTTTTCAAATCGTCATTGAAGCGGTCCAATAAGTTGGCATAATATTCCCCATTGATTGTTCTTCCCTTTTGAAGGTAGTCAATGTAGATTATCCCACGTGCATCCCAAAAAACAGTCGCCATAACTTTATTGGCTGACAAACCCACCTTGGCCTTCTTTGGCGCTGATTCACCCTTAGAAACCCACTGTTTTGACTGTTGTTTGGTCTCTGGTGTGTTGTTATGGATCCATGTTTCGTCCACGGTTACAAAACGGCGCAAAAACTCCTCCACATTGCGACTAAACAACGCCAAACCTTCCTGGGAAGTTGTTACACGATTGCGTTTGTGGTCGACTGTGAGCAAACGCGGCACCCATCTTGCGGAAAGCTTTCTCATACCCAAGTGATCTTTCAAAATTGAAACCACTGAGCCATGCGAGATCCCTACGGCTTCCACAATCTCTTGCACTTTCAATCTTCGGTCGGCCAACACCATGTCGTGAATTTTTCCGATTGTTTCGGGTGTAGAGACCTCAACTGGGCATCCAGGACGTTCGGCATCTTCAGTGCTTGTACGGCCACAATGAAATTCAGTAAACCACTTTTTTACCATTGAAATCGATGGTGCAGAGTCCCCATAGTATTTATCAAGCTTAGCCTTGGTCTCGGTAATGGTTTTTTTTCGCAAAAAATAATGCTGCACACGAAATTCACTTTTTTCCATTTATTCCTCATATTACTGGGTAGTCTGATAAAGATAGCTGTCAGACACAAACTAACTGACGCAGCAAGTTCAAATTTTGGTAGGAGTCAACTGACAGATACCTGTTGCCAGGAGTAGTGTTGCTTTTTCGGTAAAGAGGTCAGAAATTCAAAAAGCATGGAATAGTTTTTTTCTAAAATAATAAAAAATGCACGATTAAAAGATTGTTTTAGTTTTAAAAAAGGTCTTTCAAACGATTCAGCCATCAGTTTAGGTATTACCTACAACGGCTACAACATTTGGGCGAGAATGTTGTTGTAAAAAAAATAAAAAGGAACACAGCCAAAACGAGAACAATTAATCAATTGATACCTCTTTAAATTGCTTAGTAAGCTTAAAGTTGTAAGTGCTATTTAACATTACCAGTCAAGTGACATAAAAATAATTGTCGAGTCTAATACGCACGCGCGTCCACTTACTTGCACCCGCGGCGAGTCATTACTTGCAGCCGCTATCTATTTATTGTCTTAGAATGTTTTTCATTTGGCCCAGACCTATTATTGCCACACCTTGATATAGATATAACATATTATGCTCTGTTATTTACCAAGTATGACAATCCAGGGCGTTGGCAAATTACTAATTGTTTAAGTAACTTTCCAATGGAAAAAAAGCATTTCAGAAAAAGGAAAAGGAATTAATTAATGGACGAATGACTATAAATGAATGGAAAAAGCTGATATAAAATCTAAATTTTTACATCATTTCTAAATTACTTTCCTTCAAAAATCAGAATGTTATAACTGTGTTCCTCATTCGGGAAGAGAATATACCTACCTAAATTAGGGAGCACATACTAACAGATGTTTGGAAATTCATGTCCTTCAGGATATAAAGTTTTGGACGAAGCAGTTTAAATATGGCTGCGAGAGAGTAAGAGCGCCTTGCGCGAGGAGGTGGGGTCCGTCGGAAAAATCATCACTATCATGATCATGACTCATGACATGACTCACATGGATGGATTCATACCTCGGGAGGCGGAGTGGCGTACACACCGGTTTTCGGGGTTCGATTTCCGGGCGGGTTAATGTAGAAAAGTGTTTTTCTATATTTTTGGGTCTAGGTGTTTGTAGTACCTTAGTTCTTTTTGATTTTCACAATACGAGTGCTGTAAATAGTTACTCACTTAGTGATTATTATTATACTGACGGACAGAAGTTGTACAAATAGTATTATATCCATATTATTGTTCAACACGGTCTTTAGGTAAGCATAAATAACCAATATAAGTAAAATTAATATGTAATTATTAAAAAAATACAACGTTTCGAAAATTAAATGATAAATCTTTATTTGCATAAGAACACGGTATTAATAGATGTTATAAATAATAAAGTGTGCACATACATGTCTTGCCAAATTTTTAGCATGCAAATAATAATAGAAGTGTAAAATTAAATAGTTATCATGTCAAAACAATATGTCATGGTAGAATAATTCATAATAATGATCTTACAAATGGCCAATTCAATAATTAATTACTATCACAATCATCATATTTTACAGTCAAATAATTCTTTTATGTCATAGATATTGTTGTCATCATAATAAACAAAATTAGTTCGAAAAATGATAATCATAAGCAAGGTACTATAAAAAAAACCTGATCTGTCAGCAGAGCTGGGTGTATTTAAGGCGATAGGCGGAAGCTTTTAACATGTAAACATTAACATTCCTTCACAAAGTTCATTTTTGGCGATATTTGCGTAACTATGGCTGCTTTTTAACCGACTTCCAAAAAAAGGAGGAGGTTCTCAATTCGACTGTTTTTTTATTTTTTATTTTTTATGTTTGTTACCTCACAACTTTCGACTGGTAGAACAGATTTTAAAAATTATTTTTTTGTTTGGGAAATCGAGGGAATTCCTCAAATTTTTTATGCACGTATCACGTATTACGTTTTTGCATATCTGTCTTAAGGTTTTTCAGTATTTACGTCTGGTACTCATCATTTTATGTTGATGAGCTGATGATGGAAGGTACAACTCTTTAACGGTTAGGAGTAGGAGTATTATTCTTTAAATATTATAGGCGCGTATAGTCAGATAGTTGTCTTCCTTCAGGTTATTCACGTGCGCTGATGATGGAAGGTCAAACACCTAAGCAGTTAGGAGTTGGAGGATGATTCTTAAGCCTTTAACTGCCGAAGTACTAGACACAATTAAAATTTTATTGTTTGGAGGTCACCGGTGACCCCCATGGCGCTCAATGTGTTAAAATTCTATAGCGATGCGATGAGAAGTTTCTCAAATAATTCATACATTTTCATCTAGAAGTCGTCATCACTATTTTTATGTAGGTACTGTTTTCGGTCAATAGAGGATTAATAATTGTTTAATTTATTTAACACTAAAAAGAGAATAATAAATTATTTTTAAATAAAAAAGTTAACCGACTTAAAAAAATCACTAAAAAGTACAAAATAACACAAGAACAATGTTTTATTTTAAAACCTATTTACCTACTTACAATATTATTTTAACTACTAACAACTAAATAGATTGAAGTCGGTGCCGAGCCCAAACAATACAAAAATAATTTTACAACTGTAAAAATCAAATATGGAATTTAAAAAAACATGCTACTCGTATGTTGATGAGCGGTAATCAATTTAGTAGTGATTATACCTACTCCTATTCTATTTGGCTCGGAAACGACTTTGATCTGTTTAGTTATTAGTAGTTAAATAATATTGTAAGTAGGTAAATAGGTTTTAAAATAAAACATTGTTCTTGTGTTATTTTGTACTTTCTAGTGTTTTTTTAAGTCAGTTAAACATGGGATCAGCCTATTCAAAAATACTCACCTATGCCGACGATACAGTAATCCTGGTTCACGGTCAAGACTGGCAGTCTACAAGACAAAGAGCAGAGGCTGTGTTACGTAATGTAATGGAATGGCTATCAATAAATCTGCTTACTTTAAACACGCAAAAAACAAAATTTATTACTTTTGCACCTAGAATTGCGTCCCAGCCGTCTGATTCCTACATATTAAAAGCCCATAAGTGTAAAGATCAGGATCAACTAGAATGTCACTGTCCCCACATTTTACGTTCACAGACCATTAAATACTTGGGTGTAATGATTGATAGTAATCTTTCTTGGGAATGCCAAATTGATTCGCTAGTTACGCGAGTCCGTAAACTTATTTTTGTTTTTAAATGTCTTCGAGTATCTGCCGATGTTAGCATATTGAAGACTGTTTATTACGCGCTTGCCCACTCTATCCTCACTTATTGTATACCTGCCTGGGGAAGTGCTGGTAAATCTCTTTTTCTTCGCCTTGAAAGAGCACAAAGAGCAGTTTTAAAAGTAATACTGCAAAAACCAATGCGTTTCCCAACCGATGAACTGTATTACCTGAGTGGTTTACCCAGAGTAAGACACACATATGTTTTGAGTTCTGTACTTCGCAAACACTCTGAGCTTGTTTTTGACCCTAATTTTCAAAAGAAAAAGCGAAGAAAAGACATAGTCTGTAATATTGAAGCGGCGCGTCTGGCTGTAGCAGGTCGACAGTATCATTTTCTGAGTCCAAGATTATATAACAAGGTGAATAAGGAACTACAAATTTACAAGTTAAACTATCATGAGTGCAAAATAGCTTTAGATCGATGGCTTCATACTCTTAACTACGATGAGATAGAAAAACTTATTAATGTCAATGAGTTATTCATTCAATATTGCATCACGTAGTAATTACTTGCTCAGTGATTCCATCCATAAATACATTCTAAACATTGTACACACACCAAAGAATAACATTACACAGGTATGGTGACACACACTTGCATGCACATGCACACTCTTACATACACACACATTCACACATACACAATCATACACACTCTCATATATATACACACACACCACACACACACACACACACCACACACACACACACACAAATAAGTTTGACTTTCTGTGCTATTTTTTCTCTGTAACGTTTTCCGTGCATTTTGTTTACGCTTGTTTATTCATTGTTTATGTTTATTGTCAAAATTAGGAAATTGAGGAATGCTGTCTACTCTTGTTACTGGAGGTGGGCGTTAATAACTGCAACACAATTTATACTACAGCTGTTATTTTCGTGCACATTTTATATTGTCCAAATGTTTTTATTCCAAATAAACTTTTTTCATTTTTAATTTTTCAAACTAATAACGAAAGTGCGATTGGATCTATATTTTAACAGTGACTAATGTAATAAAATGAGTTTCAGACGGTATGCAGTTCCAAAATGTATAAATACTTCTATAAAAACTTAGTAACTCTGTTTGTAAGTGTTCCAAAGAAAGCCTAAGAGCGCCGAAAGTGATTGCAACTTTTTCGGAGGGATCATAATACATAGCGAATAGTACAAATATTTTCTTCTGCAGTTCGATGTAAGTAAACATAATATTTATAATTTTAAATAATTCATTGCACTAAGAATGTAAATATTTTGTTATTGGTTTGAGGTTATAATACCTCTAATGTTTTTAACAGAATGCCTCTTGCAACTCACTTCGAATATTTCTGTTGTTTTCCATATATTCGCTAAAAATTGTAGCTACAGTCTTATGATTTCAGTAGTGTAAAAGTGTAATGTTCACTTAAAGATCACGACTATCTAGTTTGTTTGTTACAGATTTTAAACGAATGTTACTGCTTTCTGCTTTACAAAATCGTTGCCATTTGTAAAAGTAATTGACAGAATTTGTAAAATATTGGAAATAAATCACACAAAAACAATGGATAATATTATTATAGGAAAGTATTATCAAAACATTTTGGTAAGATAATATAACACAAGTAGGCAAACGAAGTTAACGACCAGATGACGTCATCATAAACCCAATCAATCAGGAGCGTTTCGTGTCACGTAACAAACGTTTAAATAAATGCATTTTTATTTCTGTATTTATAAATAAATCGTTTATTATTTCCAACTTCCGTTACTAAATAACCATTTTTAAACTTATAATATAAACTGATAATAGTAATTCGCACTTTATTTTTCGCATTGTCAAATAGCCTATTACGTACTTTAGATAAAAATAGTTTTAATGATTTCTTTACGTATGTGTATACCATTAACATTTTTGCCAACACTTGCAGTAAAAGTCGGTTTTATTTGCCAAATTGTAGAGCCCAGGTCAACGAAAAAAAACCTATCAATTTGTTTACATTGGGAGTGTCGAAATATTTGTTTTTTGTGGCATATACGCCGTATTATTTTTTACGTTTACTCAGAGATTTGATTTTTTCACAACTTCAAGGGATAGTAAACCTGAGTATGTTGGGTTAAATTTCAACTCCTTCACGCGATTCCTAGATAAACAGCCTTGACATACAGTCTGAAGGATGGACAGACGATAAACCAAGTGATAGTGAACCATTTATGTTATTTGAGGAAAATTACACGGATGATTTTTATTTGCAATGTACTCCTGCAAAATCAAATGTAATTGACTAATTATGAAATTGGTCAGTTATTGACATGATATTAAAAAGATTGTGTTGGGACTTGGAAGTCGAAATGGACATTCACTGCGTCCTATATTTGGCCTTAATACTTTTCAAAAAAAGTTTGGTGTTAAGGTTCTATCAGTTAAATTATCACAAAATAATCATATGATTACGACTTATCATAATATTTCGTATGACTTTCCCTAAACGTTATTGTATGTATGCATACATATTATGTGATATTAGTTTTTGGGATCTCATTTTTATTGGCATCTACAAACATGCTTACTTTTGCATCCCGAAACAAGGGGATGTGGACTCCCGATACCCAAGTATATACCCCGATACCCCGTGGGTGGCGAGATGCGCCGGGCGCGGCGGGCGGCGCATCCGCCCTGCTGCCTGCTGCCCTGCGTCAGTCGCCCGCCGCCGCGCGCCCGGCCGGCCGCCGACCTTAACCTCACGCCTTACTAAAAGACGACTCAATTGTTACATTACAAAACGTTTCGTGACTTAAACACACGTTATTCACCTTTCATATTCTATTTTTAGCACAATTTTCTATTCACTTGTTACATTGCCTTAATAATAATTGTTTACTATTAGATGTTTGAGAATTATTAGTAAATAAACAGAAGTTGAAATATATTTTTTAATAACAATATTCTAATTATGTTTAAAAGTTGTTGTGCGCGGCCAAATAAAAAAATCAGTAAAAGTAAATCAAAGTCTGAAAACATGGATTCAATTCCGGACACGATTGAAACAGAAACTAAGGAAAAGTTAGAACCTGACATCGAACCAGACATAAATACGAAAGACGATCACTTAATTACACCTTCCGAAAATGTTTTAATTCTTGAAAATAGTGACAACGACGAAGTAAGTGATTCTCAAGCAAGAACACTGCATTCGGAACCAAATAAAGTTGTATTTGATGACTCAGTAGTCGACTCGGGAGATGGGGATATATTAAACCAAGTTCAGTTTAAGAAGGATTTATCAAAAAAACGATTTTCCGTGGACTACAAACGTAATCGTTTGGATTTCAAAAGATTTTCTGTAGATTGTCGTCGAGATTCTGCTACTATAGAAGAGTTAGCGCGTCTTGAACAAGAATTGGCGCGTACGAATGTTGACGTGCGACGTGGGGTCAGAAGGAAGTCTTCAGGTATCTTAAAATCAACAACAAGCAGCAGTAATGGTGTATCTGAACAGCGAATGCCCGTTAAATCGGAGTTTTCATCGGATGATGATGAAGTGTTTGAAGGAGCTGCTGTTGCAGCAATCGATGATAATGGAGATGGACCACAAGAACCCCCAGCTACGCCCGTGGGTCGAGATGAATTGGCCTTACGAAGGCACAGGTTTTTCTCTGACCTCGTTTGTGCCGCACGTGCAGCAGTAGAGCATCGTGTACGCTTTGATCCCTTGGGACCTGTTGTCGCTGATCCGGGTAAGGCGAGAGTATTTTATTTGGCTACTTTTCATCATTTTGTGTTTGGCACAGGTTCCCACCTGTCAAAGAACACCTTAATAATAATATTATAAACTTGCTGTTGCCCGCGATTTCGTCCGCGTCAACGAAACGGATGCCTTAAAATATAAATAATTTTCCACGTTTTTGCAAAACTTTTCACTGATGCTTCGCTCCTATTGGTCGCAGCGTAATGTTATATAGCCTAAGCCTTCCTCGATAAATGGACTATCCCACACAAGAATATTTTTTTAATTCGAACCAGTTCTGCTACGCAGTTTGGCAGATGTGAGAAAGATGTAATAAATATAAGTGATTTGGTAATAAATAAATAAAAAAAAAAAAAAAACTTCGTGAGATTAGCGCGTTCAAACAAACAAACAAACTCTTCGACTTTATAATATTAGTATTATTTAGTATAGTTAACGATGTTACTCTGTCTGTCTGTGTGTTACGCAATCACGCCTAAACAACTTACCCGATTTAAATGAAATTCAGTACAGAGATAGCCTAGAGCATGAGAAAGGACATTTGCTACTTTTGAATGAGAAAAAATGGCTGTAAATAGGTTAAAATAGAGGGTCAGCGTTTGTATGAACGTTACGTCATTTTTAAAGCTAGAACCTTATTTATAGGCTTTTTATACAACATACAAAAGTAAAAAGAATCGCTAAAAGGGTAGAAATAAGTGATGTAAGTTTTGATGTGAAACTTTTATGTATTGATTCCCCATATTCCAATAATTCCGACTTATTTACTATTTCGGTTTTTAAAGAGTGCAGTTTTCCCTGAAAGCAGCATTTGCAATTACAGTAAATGAAGCTCAATAACATACGCTTAAAGTTGCAGGTGTTCGTTTAGGAAAAGGTTTTCCCATGGTACACTTTATGTTGTGATTCGGAGAATTATGGAAAAAGCTAAAAACGTCGTTTGTTAAAATGTACTTAAATAAGATATTTACATTAAAATACTGTACATATCCCTTTTAAATGTATGTTTGTGTTTATTTGCGAAATTATTAGCTTAAATAATTTAAAATGCTGCTGATAGTCAGTGTTCCACTGGGACGAAGTTGCGGGCACAACTAGTTTATTACTCAAGTTATTTTGGGCAAATGTATCTTCATTAGATTATCTTGTAGTGGTGGTAAAAGTATGTCAATTCATATTTTAAAGAAAGGCAATAAACTGTCGATAATGATTTACTATGTTATTTGATGAAAGTATAATAAAATAATAGTCTATTTGACAATGCGAAAAATAAAGTGCGAATTACTATTATCAGCTTATATTATGAGTTTAAAAATGGTTATTTAGCAACGGAAGTTGAAAATAATAAACTATTTATTTATAAATCCAGAAATAAAAATGCATTTATTTAAACGTTTGTCACGTGACACGAAACGCTCCTGATTGGTCGGGTTTCTGATGACGTCACCTGCTTGATAACTTCGTTTGCCTACTTGTGGTTTAATAGCTTTTCAAAATGTTTTGATAATATTTTCCTATAATAATAGTGTCCATTGTTTTTGTGTGATTTATTTTCAATATTTTACAAATTCTGTCAATTACTTTTACCATGGACAACGATTTTGTAAAGCAGAAAGCAATAACCGGCCCATTTATTTAAAATCTGTAACAAACAAACTAGTTAGTCGGGATCTTTATGTGTAATGTTTATTGAAATCATAAGACTGTAGCTACAATTTTTAGCTAATATTATGAAAACATCGTAAATATTCTAAGTGAGTTGCAAGAGGCATTCTGATGAAAACATTAGAGGTAGTTTCATAAACTCAAACCATTAACAAAATATTTACATTCCTAATTATTAAAAAATATAAATATTATGTTTACTTACATCGAAATGGTCCTCACAGAAGAAAATATTTGTACTATTCGCTATGTTATTATGATCCCTCCGAAATAGTTGCAACCACTTTCGGCACACTTAGACTTCCTTTTGAACACTTACAAATAGTTTTCCGAAGTTTTTATAGAAGTATATTTATACATTTTGGAACTGCATACCATTTGAAACTCATTTTATTACATAAGTCACTGTTAAAATATAGATCCAATCGCACTTTCGTTATTAGTTTGCAACAAATGTTATATGTATGTATGTAGGTATATGATTATGTGCTACAGATCACAAGACAGGCAGGTGATGTCACCGACCCCATTGCAGCGCCATATTGACAAAATAGCGTTTTGTTCAGCAAATGTGTACCAGAATTAAAAAAAACTACTTTTACTGGGTTCTTCAACCTCTACTTAATAATATAAAATGGATTTCAAAAACCAGTAAAATAGCCTATTGCTAGGTATTAAGATCTCAAGAGGACATCATCTTCTCCGGAAAAATGGTGAAATGTTTTGCAGTTGTCAAAAATCAATGTTGGTTGGCTAAAGCCCAAATAAGTTAACATTTTTGTGTTTAAGTTTCCCTGCTCCTTTGAATTTTTTTATTTTATCAGATGATTAGGTCGGTTGTGCGTGTAGCCAATTACAAGAGCGTACATCGTCAATTTGCTCTAATTGGTATTGACTTAATTAATGGGGCTACTCGTTCAATTGCGTTGAGTAATACAATTAATTTGCCATCCGGCCAAACCCTTTCCAATATTACCATAAGTACCAAAACAAATGAAAATAAACCCTATTTTCTAGTATTTGCTACTTTAACTACTATAGGTATTCATAATTATGCCTAAAATAATATTTCCTTAGAAACTTCAATTCCCAATAATTAACAACTACACTTGTTTGTATAAAATCTTCCCATCTCGTACTGTACACATAGTATGTACATTTAATCAAGATATTTCGGCCTTGGTAAAATCACTTTCGTGAAAATCGTGGGCATGGTAATAATGCAAAATTCTCTTTAGTCTATGGCATTAAGTTAGGTCTGTTTCCTATGATATTATCGTTTATTACTTGATCTGAACAAGAACAGAAAGTTATGTCAGTGAAACATATTTATGTACACTCGTAATGTGTAATGTACCTATTATTCTTTGATCAAAGTGTGTAACTTATGAAAGCCATTACAGTTGGTCCTCAAGAATCGTGTGATACTCAAACTCAATCTGCCAAAATTTACAAAAAGGCAATTTAATCAGATTGCGATAAAGATAAGATATTGTAAATTTCAGACTTACCTACTATACATACATATTATTTTATGCAATTTATATATCAGGAATACGTGGTCTTATCAGTATCTTATGCTACACTATAATTGTAATAAAGAAAATATTGGCTACCATTATTATGAGTTCTTACGTCACGAAAATGAGTCATTATGATGGCTCATTGGTGCTCTGCACCGAGTAAATTTGGGCGTTCTCTTCTGCTTCAGTAGAGCGATTCTAGCTAAGTAGCTAGAGAGAGACCGGCTGACAACAGATCGGTGAATCACGGTTGTATCCGTTCGCCGAGTACGCTCTACTCAGTGACCAGTGTCAGTGTTCGGAAACTCACGCGCATGTTAGCACGCGTATGTGTTGCCATACTACCAGTGCGTGAAAAAAACGGTTTTGGTGTGAATACGGAGTGCTGATATTCGTGCTCATTTCAACGGATTTTTAATTTTTACCCGTTTCAAAAGGTAACATAAATAAATAACGTACCTTAACAATATTCAATCGAAGCGTTCGTACTAACCCATTATTTTGGTTGTAAAGAACGGAGTTTTTTTACCTAACCCATCGGAACTCCTATCATACGCCGACTATATTCTTTCATTCTCATTTTCTTCATTTGCCTTTAGGAATACGTATCTTCATTTCCCCAAAACATTATTAATAATACTTTCATTATTCATGCACGAGTCGTGTCGTGTCTATTAATAAAAGTGTTATGGACAGTTAATGCAGATGAGACCTTGAAATACTTACATTGTTGTAATGACCTTGCCAGGAGTAAAAAAATCCTGTGTATCTTTGACGTTTCTTAGTTCTCCTGTATTTATAAGCATACATGTCGCCGGATGTAACATTAGCATTGATGATACCTGTCCTGCGATATCTAATGTCATTCAACTAAAGATATTGGCGTCAAGTAATATTATTTGAAAACATGCAATTTGACAATATTTTTAAATAAAATAAAAATGTCTTTAAAATAATGATTTTTATGGTAAATTAGACAGTCTGTATTTTTTACTTATGAATTATGCTAAAGGATGCCCTCTTCCCCTACAAATAAAGGAAAAATAGCCCCCCAAAATTTTAGCACACATGGTGATGACACTTTGCATCATGGCAACGACTAATTGCGACATGGTTTTGACCTATCAGAAAACAATCTGTCATGAAATATTTTTATAAGCATATTTAGATATAAAAAGTGTCGAAGTTTTAAGGTTTTTATATAAAATGATGCAAGCAAGGCATGATTTTTTTCTTTTATACTTTAGTGTCCGTTCCGGGTTTTGGGACAGCCATGGTAATGAAGTTTAGTCACTTTGGCGTCGAAAAAATAATATAAATATATTAAAAGTAGAAGAATATACAGAAGCAACATACGGAAACAGGTATAATAAATAAATAAATAAAACAATAAAGTATTAAAACACTGTGATTAAAGTGTTTATTCGCCTGGACGTCGAAATTGCATGTTTTCAAATAATTACCCGCAAACAGCCTATTTTTATTAGTAGTGTGATGACTGTAAAATAGCTTTAGATTGTTTTTTAAATCCAACATCAACATAAAAATAACGTCCCAGATAAACAGTTTAAAATTAGACACTGAAAACATCCGTATACCTATAGGTACGATTCTCGATTAAAAATGTTATCTAAAATGTTTTAAATGTTATTTGTATTATTATGTTCATATTCTAGTAAATAATAAGCATTAGACTAGGTAACACTTTTAAACTTTCATGGTCACAATCACTAGAGTTATTTGATTCGGGATTTATACCATGTACCTTATTTATTATGAGTTTTCGATATTACGCCACTGTTGCAAGCGCCATGATCACGGGAGAACTGAGTTCGTCCAAATAACTCTAGGTAACTCTTTCTTTGAGAAATTACAATGGTTATGATTTCGGTGTAGAACTAATCTGGAGTTAGAAACTTAAATTAAAGTTTAAAGCCAATAAATTCCGAGAATACTGGTCAATTAATGAAAATTAAACTTTATTTGATATTTTAGCAACTTAATTGCACTTATATACTGAAAATTAAACTATTAATACCTACTAATTTTATGTTTTCTTCCGCCCAACTACCTGAGCCGTGGTGAGTATGAATGAAAACAAACAACATAGGTACCAATACCGGTCACATTGGAAGTGAACTGTAAAGCTAGCTATCATACAAAGTACCTACATAGTAATGACCTGGTATTTTCCTGGACAAAAATAATCGACTTATCGGTAGGATTTGATACTGCAGATACCCTATAGTTACCCTCTTAGAATAATTCTAAGGTTACCCTATAGAAGTTAATTTTGAAGAGCAGTCGGCAGGCTTCAAACTGAACCACGGACACATTACCATACCTACATATAAAATATTTTTATTTAAATTGCCATAATTCATTTGCTTTTTCATTAATGTTTCGAAACAGAAAGGCATAATGTATCGATTCCGCTTGCCATTGTCTGAAAGCTATTGATGTGGAAAACACGTATTCAGTTGTGGTTTGTAGTTTGCCGGTGCCGGTAGTTGCTTGTCTCTACTTACATCCTCTCGAAAATGTGAAATTCGCAATTCCGGAATTTGTTGCCTTAAGGGCCGATTTTTCGTCAAACGTCAGATAAAACTTATCAGACTGAATAAGTATAAAACGACTAATTGCTGACAAATAGGTGACGTTTTCAAATTAGTCATCATCATCATCATCATCATCATATCAGCCGAACGACGCCCACTGCTGGGCATAGGCCTCCCCCAAGGATCTCCACAACGATCGGTCCTGTGCTGTCCGCATTCAGCGGCTTCCCGCGACCTTGATCAGATCGTCGGTCCACCTTGTAGGGGGCCTGCCCACGGAACGTCGTCCGGTACATGGTCGCCATTCGAGAACCTTTCCCCCCCAACGGCCATCGGTTCTCCGCGCTATGTGTCCCGCCCACTGCCACTTCAACGATGCAATCCTTCGAGCGATGTCGGTTGTTTTAGTTCTCCTGCGGATCTCATCATTTCTGATTCGATCGAGTAGGGAAATACCAAGCATCGCTCTCTCCATTGCTCGCTGGGTGATCTTGAGCCTTCTTATGAGACCCATAGTAAACGACCACGTCTCACTCCCATAGGTCATTACTGGCAACACACACTGGTCAATAACTTTCGTCTTGAGACACTGAGGTATTTCGGACGCGGAATTGGTTGATTCGGACGAATGATTCGGAGCTTCCCGAACGCTGGATTCGACGAGAGATCTCTTTCTCGAAGTTGGACTTACATAACTGGACTATCTGTCCCAGGTAAACATAGTGGTTAACAACTTCGAGTGCAATGTTTCCAACGTTAACTAGAGCGGGTGCAACATGGGCATTTAACATGATTTTCGTCTTGTCCATGTTCATCCTAAGACCCACTCTTTGAGAAGCATTACCGAGATCTTCGAGCATAATGTTCAGGTCTTCCAAGGTCTCAGCCATAAGAACTACATCATCGGCAAATCGCAGGTGTGTTAGGTATTCGCCATTGATGTTGATGCCGCGTCCTTTCCAGTCCAGAAGCTTGAAAATATCCTCCAACGCAGCTGTGAACAGTTTCGGAGAAATAACGTCTCCCTGTCTCACGCCTAGCTGTAGTTGGATCGGATTAGAGCTCTGGTTCTGTAATCGGACCGACATGGTGGAGTTTTGGTATAAGTACTTTAACGCCTCGATGTACCTGTAGTCTATTTGGCACCTTTGGAGAGACTGCAGCACTGCCCAAGTCTAAATCGAATCAAAGGCTTTCTCATAGTCCACGAACGCTAAGCAAAGTGGCAAGTTATACTCTTCGGTCTTCTGTATAACTTGCCGCAGCGTATGAATGTGGTCTATGGTACTATAGCCTTTTCGGAACCCGGCTTGTTCGGGAGGTTGGAAGTCGTCGAACCTGCGAGTTAGACGATTTGTAATGACTCTCGTAAACAGCTTATAGATATGGCTCAGAAGCGAGATGGGTCTGTAGTTCTTCAAGAGAGTTTTATCACTCTTCTTGAAGAACAGCATCACATCGCCTCTGCCCCATGCCTTTGGCGTTTTGCCCTCGAGGATGACAGAATTAAAGAGCTTCTGGATAACCTTAAGTATCGGCTTACCGCCCGCTCTAAAGAGCTCTGTTGTGATTCCGTCATCACCAGCCGCCTTGTTGTTTTTAAGTTGCTTGAGAGCCATTCTAATCTCGCACAGGCTGACGTCCGGGATATCTTCAGAATAGTGTCGGGTAAGCTTGGCTCTAGGGTCTTTAGCCTTGCTTTCAACAGGTGTTTTCGTGGAATATAACTGTCCATAGAAATTCTCAATCTCCCTCAGGATTTTAGGTGTTGACGCAATGATGCTACCTGTCTCAGTTTTCAGCCTCGTCAATTGGCTTTGCCTAATAGACAGATCTCTGGCGAACACTTTATAGCCTTTGTTCCGCTCAATGGTCTCTTTAATACGTCGGGTATTAAATTGACGAAGGTCGCTCTTCAAAGACTTAGATATCTGTCTATTGAGTTGCCGATAGCGATGGGCATCCGCTGAGTTCTGTAGCCTAATTTCGTTTCTCTGATCCATGAGTAGGAGAGTCTGACTGGAGAGTTTCTTTGATTTGGGACGGCGGGTTTTAAAGTACTTAGACCCTGCCGTACGGACAGTATCCACCACCATGTTGTATAGATCGTCCACATCGATGCTGTTCTCAAGGGCTTCGAAACGGTTTTGAAGCTCGAGCTGAAAGCACTCGGGGGTTTTGAATTTGAGCCGGTATTGGTCGGAGCGTGGATTTTATCAGTCGCGCTCTTTCAAGCTTTACGTCGATTCAATGTGCCTCTGACCATGCGGTGATCGCTTCCTGTCTTAACAGCGTTGATCACAGCGACATCATCGAATATGTGTTTCTTCGTTGACATGATAAAATCGATCTCGTTTTTGACTTTACCGTCCGGGCTGATCCAGGTCCATTTGCGGCTTACGGGCTTCTTGAAGAAGGAGTTCATAATAAAGAGGTTCTCCCTCTCCATGTAGTCTGCCAGCATCTGGCCCCTTTTGTTCCGTTGCCCAAAGCCAAATTTCCCCATTCTCAACTCATCACCGCAACGTTGCCCCAACTTCGCATTGAAATCCCCCATCACAACCGTGTAGTGGGTTTTAAAGCTATGCATGGCTTTAGAGATCTCCTCATACATAGCCTCCACTTAAATCGTCGTGTTTCGAGGTCGGAGCGTAAACCTGAATGACATTCAGCGAATATCGTTTCGATATTCTGAGTATCAGGTACGCTACTCTGCTCGAAACACTTCCGATAGTAATCACGTTGTTGACAAGGGACTTGTGGATGATGAACCCGACACCACCTAGGGACTGTTGGTCGCCCTCCCGGTAGTATAGTAAGTTACCGGATTGCAGGGTTATCGAGTCCTCCCCCTCTCTTCGGACTTCAGATAGCCCAATGATATCCCAATGTAACTTACCAATTGCCTCTTCCAACTCTACGAGCTTCGCGTCGAGCCTCAGTGTGCGCGTGTTATATGTTGCCAGGTCGAGTCGTCGTTGTTGGCAGCCGGATCGTACCCGGGGATTCTTAGCACCCCCTGCCCCGCCGTTACATAGCCGCTGCCATAGCTAGGACTATCGGGGCCGCCGGGGACTGGGGGCCGTTCTATTTGCGGTGTATTCATATGGGGGGGTTTGCCATAATCGCCACGCTTGGCAGGCGGGTTGGCGATCTCAGTATGGCCTGCTGTTGTGAGGAGACGCTGCTGCCCATCTCCTGATGGCAGTTATCCCTATGTCGGCTCTTACGACACCCACGGGAAGAGAGGGGGTAGTGCTATTCTTTTTATGTGCCGGCACTACACTGCATTAATTAGTCATATTGTATTTTATTTGACGAATATTTCTTATCTGACTATTGAAAAATCAGGCCTTAGTGTAACATAAAGACTACAAATAACCATTGATAAGGCATGTAATTACTCTTTAGGGCTCCGTAGTACAGACAAAGACCATTATGGTTTCGCCATGTCCGTCTGTCTGACTGTTTGTCTGTATTGTAGTTTGATTTTACACCAGCAATTTAATGCTAAAAATAAAGTTTTAAAACATAGTCATTGTTATTCTGCCTAGGAAGAGCTTCATAAAAGTATAGATACTATGTAGACTTCTAGCGCTGACATTATTATTAAAAATATACTAAGATAACTTATAAATCTAAATCTAAATTAAATTTATTGTAAAAAGTAACTCAAGTATTACACGTATTTTTGTATTTTGAGATTATGTACATACAACGTTACAAATACAGTAAGATAGCGTTTATTTAATCATCAGACTTCAAATTATTCTGTGTTAGACGTGTTAGCTTTAACCTGTAGGTATCTAATTTATTGTTGGGGACATTATTAATCTTTGCATTATATATTTTTTTGACAAGATTCTCTATGGTGTTGTGGCATATTTTAACACACATATGCGGACCCGATCTGACCCGGCTGGCACACATCCCAAGCAAATGTAAATATAGAACGGAAAATATTGCTGGAAAACGAACACTCCATGACATCACTTTTGCTATGGTTTCCCTGAGCATCCTAATTATGCATTACGTTACAATAGTCTTTTTTCCGAGCCTTTACTAACCTACGTCAATTATCAAACACGTACCTATGTATCTTAATTATTTATTAGCGTCTGAGTTCTGTCACGTTCTCAGTGGAAGGTGCTCATTAAAAATATACACAAGATGGTCGTTCAGTTAGTAGGCAGTACTTACCATGCGAATGTAGAGCGAGCTAAGAGGTTCCCACTCACATCTTGCTTGCTGGTCTCACCTTACTTCACTATACGAGTAATAAGAGTCATTTTTAAAGGGCTCGTGTAAGCTTAAGATTTGCTTTTAGTGCAATTGTTATAAACTACCTACTTACTTCACTTTTTTACTAACTCTGTTAACGCTAGGTTGCCATGAGGTCCATAATTGTTTAATGATGACATACGTTTTCTAATTTATGACCGACCTGGAGGTTGACTGTATCAACATAAGGTACAAATGGTAAAGCTTACAATCCTATAGCAACATAAGGTATTATCATCAAATACTTGATAATTCGTTTTTTACTAACTTCATGATAACAGTTTTGAATTGTACATGCAATTGTTAAATTATTGCCCCTACAAACAAAATATTCAGTTTCAAATATAAATGAAGTTCGACGTTGCTTGGTCATCCACAAAAGAAGAAAATACTTTGTACGATTTATCCTTTTTGTACCCCTAATCGGCATTCGTCTGGAGAAATTATGTTACGGAATACTGCTACGAATAATCTAGGACAACAGAATACAGTGCTTAAATTTTCGCGATGTGCATTTTCTATTAAAAGCATTGTATTTTTAGGAAAAGTATCCTGGCTGAATAATTATTGACTCTATTTTATAAAATAAAATATGTTTCTTGCCTTAAAAGTTCTTAACACATTGAGCGGCATGGTGACACCGGTGACCGCCAAACAAAAAAAAATTTAATTGTGTCTAGTACTTCGGCAGTTAAATGCTTAACTGAAACAAATGTCTTAAGAAAAGTATGTTTGTGTTGAATAGTCCATTTATCGGGGAAGGCTTTAGGCTACATAACAACATCACGATGCGACCAATAGGAGCGAAGCATCAGTGAAAAATGCTGCAAAAATAATCGCGATCATAATAACAGCTAGTGTCATATAAAATCCATACTTAATATTATAAATGGGAAAGTGTGTGTGTCTGTTTGTTTGTCCGTCTTTCACGACAAAACGAAGCGACGAATTGACGTGATTTTTTAAGTGAAGATAGTTGAAGGGATGGTGAGTGACATAGGCAAATTTTTGTCTCTTTCTAACCCCTCACTTCCCTAAAATGGGGGGTGGAATTTTGTATGGAGTATTCCGCAATTTCCGAGGTTGCTACAAAAAGCTAAAATTGGTATGCGGACTATTTGTGACTAACAAAAAAATCGTGCAACTTTTTTTTTTTGGAAATCTGCCCCCATACCCTTAAGAGAGGGGTGAAATTTTATGTGGGACTTTTCGCAGTTTCAAGGTAGGAAGCTGAAAATCGGTACACAGACTCTATGTTACCTTCGAAAAATACCTCTTATTGTTTTTGGAAATCTGTCCCAGACTTGTCCCGACGCAGTGGTAGATTTAAACATTGGGACGTATAAAAGGGTACCTCCTGAGGTCTATTTGCAGAAATAAAACTGATTTTACTAAAGTATACCCATGCCGAACTAAGCTTTACACTACCAAACACTTCTCCTGTTCCTATAAAGTTCTGAAATATTATAGTCTAATAGTAGTCACCAAAGTTTCGCAGTAAATCGAGCTCGGATTCTGTAGCAGGAAAAACAAGATCATAAAACTTCTTAAATGTCTTACTATAGGTATATCTTATTTCCGTAGAGTCCCGTGTATTTTAAATGGCTGTTGTTACTTTATCTTAGAAAATGTGTGTATAAATGTTTTGTTTTCGTCAATTATTACTTTTAATTACACCTCTTAACAGCGCTTTCTTTGTCCTAGGCCAGGTACTATCGCTCATAGTGTGGGATTACATACAATACCTATAGAATATGCGATTACCTATTAGCGTGACGATTGACGATAGTAATGAACTAGGGCAATAGACAGCCATCATGTAAGCAAATCAGACGTTTATCCCTAAGCAAATGCTAATTAACCTCCTTGAATAGATAGAAAATTTAAAAAAAAACAATTTCAATTTTAAAATTGATGTGTTTTGTCAATAATGATTTAGAAAATCGTGGAAACGATCCATGGGAGTTTGTGTCTCAATGATAAATATGTTGTTCTTAGCATCATTGTATCCTTCCATCCATCCATCATGTATACTTACTTTACCGTAAGCTTTTACGCAAAAGTAGGTGTGGACTCCGATGAAGTCTACAAATCCATAAATGTTGTGTTTATTCCTTATTCATCCTATGACGTGCCTATTAAAGTCAGTCATACCATTTCTTTCCCTATGGTCATACCCATAACGGGTCCGAGTACACCTCCATTTATTGCTTTGTGGTCTTGCGGTTTGAGCTTACTTACACTTACTGTTGGTTGATAGGTACCACTATGTATTAGTGCGTATAACATTATACGCACTAATACATAGTAGTACCTATCAACTAACTTTAGATACATATCTATCAGCTTCGGTTACGGGAAAGTTATGTAAGATACTTATGCTTGATAGATAGATACAACACAGTCTATCTATAATATGATAGATCTATATTAAGTGTTGGTTTATTGATTGCTTGCACTAGAATCTTACTAATATTATTAAAAAAATGGGAATGCTTGGGTGGATGTTTGTTACTCACGCCCAAACGACTGAACAGATCTGAATGAAATTTGGCAGGGATAGGCAACTTTAAATCCCAGAGAAATGTACGGTTTCCGGACTAGTTTCATCGTTCATTCAAAGGGACCGTCATGTTTTTGTGCAGTGTTCGTCTAAGGGATAACATGTTCCACTTTTATTTTATATAATTATTTTTTTACATTAGTGGATTTTAACGCGGGTGAAGCCGCGGGTAACAGCTTGTTATAGCTGATGCCCGCGGCTTCGCTCGCGTGTGATTCGATGTTATAAAGTTTTTGTCGTGATTCAACCCCCTTTCCACCACTCTTTTGCTCGACGTCCATAGCCAACAGCGTACCTTTCCCATCTCGGGAAAGGTGGCGGTGGGCACTTAGTAGCGTGACGGTAGTAGGATGAGAGGGGCTGATTTATACTATCGTTTAGTTAAAGGGAACCGATGTTGGTTTTCCCAACGTACCGTGTCCCTAATGGGCTCGCACCACATCTGTGCTATGGTGTGGGGCAAATAATTATTCCTGCGAGAGGACAGTACCTACGCTTATTTATTGAGTTTATCCATTTATTGCATTTTTCACATAACCATTACATAAGAGTAAGTACTGTTCTTTGTTTACTTGTTAAAAATGTTAATGTGAAGTATTATAAACATAGACATAATATTCCATAGACATAGTATACAGGTTCACGGAAGAAAAGGTCTAGTTTTACTAACCAGACTGAGGAAGTTAACTAGAACGCATAGTGCTATACGTGACAACTATACATTTAGTAAATTATATTTTTAAAATCTAGTTTTTAGTAACGTGAATTTTCTGGTACATTGAACACATTTTTCGGTACACTTTACCATCAAATTTGTACTGCTAGCAATACTTAAACATAGTTGTGCCCATTCATCATCATCATCATCATATCAGCCGAACGACGTCCACTGCTGGGCATAGGCCTCCCCCAAGGATCTCCACAACGATCGGTCCTGTGCTGTCCGCATCCAGCGGCTTCCCGCGACCTTGACCAGATCGTCGGTCCACCTTGTAGGGGGCCTGCCCACGGAACGTCGTCCGGTACGCGGTCGCCATTCGAGAACCTTTCCGCACCAACGGCCATCGGTTCTCCGCGCTATGTGTCCCGCCCACTGCCACTTCAACGATGCAATCCTTCGAGCGATGTCGGTTGTTTTAGTTCTCCTGCGAGTATCGAGTAATCGAGTAGGGAAATACCAAGCATCGCTCTCTCCATTGCTCGCTGGGTGATCTTGAGCCTTCTTATGAGACCCATAGTAAACGACCACGTCTCACTCCCATAGGTCATTACTGGCAACACACACTGGTCAAAGACTTTCGTCTTGAGACACTGAGGTATTTCGGACGTGAATATATGCCGTGGATACGTGGAGCTTTCCGAACGCTGCCCATCCGAGCTGGATTCGACGAGAGATCTCTTTCTCGAAGTTGGACTTACCTAACTGCCCATTACTAACTCATTATTTTGATCTTAACAAAGAAACTAGTAACTGATACTATTTGACATGTTTAGTACACTTATTTACCATTTTTTTTTTAGTATTTGCAATTAAGCGACTATCCTTAAAACTAATTCCGGTAGCGATCGCAGTTTTTTGTTAACTTTTAATAGATTTGTTTTTACAAGTCGTTCTGGTAGTATTGTAAAATATTTTTTTCTCCGAGTTGTTAGGTAAAGGATATAACAAGCCGAGTCTATGTTAACATATGCATATAAATACTAAAGTGAAGTCAGAAATTTGATATCATCATTTTTTTATTTTCAAACAAACAAAAATTTTGAGATTCCGATTTGTAAGTTTTTTTTTTGTTTAAGATTGATGATAATTATCAAATTTCTGATTTCGCCATAGTATTTATATGCATATGTTAATGGTTGGTTTCGGCTTGTTATACCATTTACCTTACACCCTGTATAGAGTATAGGATTCGGCATTCGGAAAACCTTATTGGGTATCTTAAAAAATTAAAACACTTCCTTGTTTTAATATTTTAAGATACCCAATATAATTATAGAAAAATATATATGTTACCGGCCAAACCCGATTTCAGGATAAACTAGTAATGCCCAGGCTAAACTAATTCATCCTACGTGCAATAGGACAAACTGGTATAGCCTAGGCTAAACTAGTTCCTCCTAAGCCCGATAGGATAAACTAGTTTAGCCTAGGCCAAACTAGTTTATCCTCATAGAAATACATACTCTTAGGATAAACTGGTATGGCCTAGTATAAACATATACATAGAAAGACAAAATAAATAGGTAAATTGAATAAAATACCATTTAATTGAAAACAATCATTTTTATTCAAAATATAATGATTCTATTCACTATAACTATTGGATGATTGGTAACACAAACAATCTTGATGTAACAATAATAAGAGACTCAAATAATTATCTAGATAAATAAGGCCCCCGCACTGTAAGCCTACGATTACGTCGTCGAACAGCACCCCGCTCGTCAAACAGCACCCACCTCGTTAAACAGCACCCCGCTCGTCGAACAGCACCCACCTCTTAAACAGCACCTCACTTGTCACACAGCACCCACCTCGTTAAACAGCACCCCACCCGTCAAACAGCACCCACCTAGTTAAACAGTACCCCGCTCGTCAAACAGCACCCACCTCGTTAAACAGCACCCCACCCGTCAAACAGCACCCCACCCGTCAAACAGCACCCCTCTCGTCAAACAGCACCCCACCCGTCAAACAGCACCCCTCTCGTCAAACAGCACCCACCTCTACAAACAGCACCCCTCTCGTCAAACAGCACCCCTCTCGTCAAACAGCACCCACCTCGACAAACAGCACCCCTCTCGTCAAACAGCACCCACCTCGTTAAACGGCACCCCATCCATCAAACGGAATCCACCTCGTCGAACGGCACCCACCTCATCAAACGGCACCCACCTCGTCGAACAGCACCCCACTCGTCAAACAGAACCCAACTTGACGAACGACACCTGCCTCGTCGAACGGCACCCATTTCGTCGAATGGCAAACACCTCGTCAAACCGCACCCACCTCGTCGAACAGCCGTATCACCGCTGTGCTGGTTAGGTTATTTTCGTTACGGAATTTCTGGATTCGGTCTCTACGCTCAAGGCCCGCGATAGAAGCTATGCAATAGCTTAAAAAAGAAAACTTTGTAATGTTACTAAATACGTAAACTTCTAACTTAAATTTGCAATAATGAACTAAACGCACGGTCGCACGGCTGACAACTAGATGCAAACTGCGAAGTGAAGAGTGGCGCGGGGCGCTCGGGGCGCGACTTGGGAATCCCGCATGTACAAGTCCTGACATGTTCGCTCAATTACTTTCGTTTTTTTTTTTACTTTTTTTTACTTTTGATTGGGCTAAACCAGTTTAGTCTAGGCTATACCAGTTTATCCTGACAGAGTGAGTATTTTTATCAGGATAAACTAGTTTGGCCTAGGTTAAACTGGTTTATCCCATCGGGCTTAGGACGAACTAGTATGGCCTAGGCTATACCAGTTTGTCCTATTGCATGTAGGATGAATTAGTTTAGCCTAGGCAAAACTAGTTTATCCTGAAATCGGGTTTGGCCGGTAAAATATACACGAAGTATAAATAAACTAATACAGTATAATAGCTGCGTCTTTTTTAACCATTCCTACTGAAATGATTTGTGTAGGTTGGTTCGCCTTGTTTTGTAAGAGACAAACAATAAATTAACTAATAAAAACGCCATAGCTGTCTTCTTAAGGTTTTGTTTATCCTGGATTTATTCATTTAAATGATTAGTTAACTTGTGGAAGTACATGGCTTTCAGCTAAATTGGACATAGAAAATCAAATACAATACTGTTAAGGTCTAGATTACAACTAATCAAACTTATTGCATGGTTACGTTGCACTATTGATTGAAATATTTAGTGAATGAAAGTTACTGTTAATATACTTTTTTTTTAAATACACGTCGACAATAGAA
Source organism: Anania crocealis (assembly GCA_949315895.1). NCBI lineage: Eukaryota > Metazoa > Arthropoda > Insecta > Lepidoptera > Crambidae > Anania > Anania crocealis. Next base: position 17,375,781 of record OX438882.1, read on the forward strand.
CATTTAAGTAAGTCGTGTATCTATTTTTACTGTAATATACGATCGTTATTAGTATGACTGTCTTTAACATAATAATCTATTTTAGTTATTGTGAATCATATCATGTTGATTGTAAAACGTTATATTTATTTAATACTAGCGGACCCGACAGACGTTTTCCTGTCTTTAACTATAAATATTGATAACGAAATGGTATATTAAAAAATAATGTTACCAATAGTTTATTCTTATTATGCTTCATGATACACAACATTCTTTGTTTTTTGTTCTGTTGGGTATGTAAATAGCTTTGTTGGTATTCCGACACGGTAACAGGTGACATTACTAACTATGTGCAAAATATAGTTTTTTTACCCCCTATTTGACGATATTTGCAGCACGCATTTTGTCAATGTTATGTCAAACGCCATACATTAGAAAAGTTTAAATTTTCAAAAGCGATAAGGTTGCATTACAAATAATTTAGTATAGTGAGTATGTTTTCTTAAATTTTCTAATTTTCCGCGCAATTTTCTTAATTTTTTCTTTCATAAGAACATTCTCCTGACAATAACGAACAAAACAAAAAAAGAATTAGCGAAATCGGTCCAGCCGTTCACGCGTGATGCGATGACCAAGGGAAATAGGGATTCATTTTTATATATAAAGATATAGATATGAAACTGCAAATTATAAATATATGTCTGGCATTCTGCCTACTTAGGAAAATTGACGCAAAAAACGCAAGACGTCTTATTGTATTTTCTACTTGCATGTAGTTATAGTATTAGTTTCGATTAGATATAGCAGCTTAGTGGTTTTTATTTAGTCGTGCGCGTTATAGTGCGGCTCTGTGGCTAACGATTTTAATGAATAAAAGCTAATAATACTCATCAATCTTCAATAATAGAGAAGAGAGTATTGAAAAATACACTCCAATTCTTATCAAAAACAAAACCGTTGAAAAGGCTGAGTTATTAGGGTTTGATACCTTACGTTAAATAACATCTCTATATGCGTTGACAACTTGACATGTATGCGTAAGAGTGTCAACTACATTTAATAATTTAAAGATACTAAAATATTTACCATTTTGAAACCTGCGGCCTATTTGTAAAAAAAGTACAAAAATTCAACCGACTTCAAAAAACTCATTATAAAATAAAAAGAAACTCACTAAAAAATAACACTGGAAAAACGTGAATGTAATTATAGTAAGGACTATATGGAGTTCTTAAATAATGTTGTACCTAGTAAGTCTAAAAAATTGTATATATGTATGTATCTCAACGGTATTTGGATTTATCTTGTAGCAATTAGATAAGAGGGCCATGGTGACTGTCAGTATATGAACCATTGTAATATGCTGGCTCATGTACTGACTGCCGATAGAATATATTTTTAGTTTAATTAAATCTTTTGTTTTATTATTAATAGTGTTACGAACGTGGAGTTCGGGATTTGGATAAAACACCGTTGACTTATTAGAAGAATTTATTAGGCGATGAACAGGTCGCAAACACTATCACACAAGCCAAATCACAAGAATCGTAGTCCGGTAGGTCGCTGAGGTCGTTGGTTCCAAAACAATATTAGCCAATCCTTAGAGTAGTCCTTAGATCCGTTGGTATCGCTAAAGTCGTCGTTACCTCGCACTAGATCACTTTTCGCAGGTATCGCACCGAAAGCTCAGAATGAACTGACTGCGGCGTCTTAAGTCTAGGCCCCTAATTCGCGTAACCGAATCGTATCACAATCGTAATTGAACGACAGGTTTTTGACAGTTCTAGTATGGGATAAATGTCAAAATCGTCCAATTCAATCACGATCGAACTGCGATTCGGTTACGCGAATTAGGCCCCTGTTATTTATATATCTCAACATAGATGCCGGTCGTACATACTAGAATGTTCATTTTCTAGAAAAATCACAAGGACGTTTAAACGTAAACAACTCTAGTGAGTCAAACCATTTTGCGCCTTAATCTGTAAACTTAAAGTCCAATGTCGCTTGCACTAACATCTTGTTATTACTTTGTGGTTCAACTTAGGTAGTTATGTACATTCCTCTAGCGATATCTCGAAGCATCTAGCATGTCCGCGACACTGCCCCCCTCTTAGAGATGCTCGTCCCGAGCGTCATCGTTATTCCCGTTATAACGTGCCAAGCGGTCGATGTGAACTACCTTAAGTGCTCCTCTCGGTGGCCTTTGGATCCGGTATGTAACATCGTTTATTCGCGTGACAACTTTGTACGGCCCTTCCCATCTTGTCTGTAATTTAGGTGACTTCCCTTTTTTCCGTATCGGGTTATGTAGCCAGACTAGTGCTCCTTCATCAAAACCACTGGTATTTGCTTTCCGGTCATATCTAGTCTTCATGTTTTCACTCGACTGCAAGCCGTTTTCTTGCACCATGGCATAAATGTCCCGCATCTTGTCTTGCAAATCGGAGACATAATCCTGTACGGTGACGTGATCGTCTGGCGCTCCTCCGGTTACAAGGTCTACCGGTAACCTTAGCTCTCGTCCGAAGTTAATATATGCCGGCGTCGTTTTCGTGCTCTCATGTTCCGAAGTCCTGTAGGCGAGAAGGAACGGTGCAATGTACTTGTCCCAGTCCCTTTGATGGTTGTCCACCAATTTTGCTAGATGCCTCTCTAGTGTTTGGTTAAACCTTTCTACCATGCCGTCGGACTGAGGATGATAAGCAGTGGTTCTCGTCTTGTGTATGCCCAATATTTTGCAGACTCCTTGAAACACGTTCGACTCAAAGTTTCTGCCCTGATCGGAATGAATTTCCAGGGGTACACCATATCGGCATATGACTTCTTCAACCAATTTAGAGGCTACGGTCGTAGCTTCTTGATTAGGTATAGCGAAGACTTCTGGCCACTTGGTGAAGTAATCCATAACGACCATAAAGTACTTGTTCCCCGACTCTGTCACAGGGAATGGTCCGGCAACATCCACTGCTATTCGCTCCCATGGTGCACCAACGTTATAAAGTTGAAGGTGTCCTCGACTCCTGGTGGATGGACCTTTTACTGCAGCACAAGTGGTACATTTCCGGCACCAATCTTGTACATCAGCTCTGCAGTTAAGCCAGTAGAATCTATCCCGTAGCTTTGTTAAGGTCCTTTTTAAACCCAGATGTCCTCCTGATATGCCATCGTGTACCTCTTGTAGAACATCCTTGATCCTTTCCCTTGGGATGACCAGCTGTAGATGGAACTCTCTACCGTTAGGTTTTTCCCATTTCCGGTAAAGTATCCCGTTCTGCAAAATGAAACTGTCCCATTGAGCCCAGTATGCTTTAGTCGTAGCACTCGTAGACGCAACTTCATGCCATCTCGGCTTATCGTTACCGCGTTTCTTCCATGCAATGATCAGTCGTATGTCTTCGTCTTTTTCCTGAGCTTCTCTCATGGACTCATCTTCCCAGGATCTTGGAGGACTTGTCCTTGTTATTTGTACACAGTCCTCTTTAGACTCCAGCTTGATGCAATGCTTGCACTCTTCTGAGCATGGTCTTCTTGAGAGGGCGTCTGCATTCCCATGTGTTTTTCCACTACGATGTTCGGTAGTGAAGTCGTATTCTTGAAGCTGTTCAATCCACCTAGCAACTTGACCTTCGGGACTCTTAAAATGAAGCAGCCACTTTAAAGCAGCATGGTCGGTACGAAGCACGAACTTTCTGCCGATAATGTACTTGCTGAAATGTTGTAGCGTTTTGACCACTGCTAAAAGTTCTCTTCTTGTCACACAGTAATTCCTTTCAGGCTTCGATAGCGATTTGCTGAAGTAGGCAATCACAACTTCTCGATCTCCTTGTTTTTGAGATAGCACTCCACCAATAGCTGTGTTGCTTGCATCCGTATCGACGACAAATTGCCCATTAGCTTGTGGGTATCCTAAGATTGGAGTCTCACATAGACATTGCCTTAACCTTTGGAAGGAATCCTCGCAGGCTTCATCCCAGCAGAATCCTCTCTTGTCTTCCGTCAGGCGATGCAATGGCTTGGCAATTTCGGAGAATCCCTTAACAAAGTGTCTATAGTATGAGCATAAACCCAAAAATGCTCTTACTTCCGTTTTATCTTTGGGAGTTGGCCACTTCTGCACGGCTTCTATTTTAGCTGGATCAGTCTGTATTCCGTCACTGGTGATAACGTGCCCGAGGTAGTTTACCTTGTTTCTGAACAGATCGCATTTCTTCGGGTTCAGCTTTAGGTTGGCTCCACGTATCTTCCTTAAGATTTTTTCCAGGTTAAATAAATGGTCTTCGAAGTCCCGACCCATGATGATCACGTCATCCAAATATACCAGGCAGGCTTCTCCCACCAATCCTGCCAGGATACATTCCATGAGTCGCTCAAAAGTGGCTGGCGCGTTGCACAATCCAAATGGCATGACGTTAAATTGCCATAGCCCCTTCCCTGTAGAAAATGCTGTCTTCTCCTTATCCTTTGGATGAATTTCAACTTGCCAGTATCCAGACTTCAAGTCAAGTGTCGAGAACCACGTCTTGCCACTCAGGGTATCCAAGGTATCGTCAATGCGCGGTAGAGGATAGCTGTCCTTCTTCGTGATGTCGTTAAGTCGTCGATAGTCCACACAAAACCTTGTACTTCCATCTTTCTTCTTAACTAAGACGACAGGAGAACACCACGGACTTGCAGAAGGTTCGATGATCTTATTCTTCCTCATGCTCTCCAGCATATCCTCAACTTCTTGTTCCTTGGCAATCGGTATTCGCCTTGCTCGTTGCCGGATAGGTCCTTCATTTCCGGTGTCTATCTTGTGCTGTACCAAGGATGTCCTCCCCAAATCTCCTTCTTCTGAAGAAAACACGTCTGAAAAGCGCTGAAGCAGGTCTTTGGCTTTCATGCTTTGAGAATAACTTAAGTTACTTTTGCATCCTTTAAGAAGTTCTGCAATGGTAGATTTATCCTTGGTTTTCGTCTTAGTCAAAGTTGTTTGGCACTTTCTCACCCAAACAGCTTCTTTGCATCTTCCAATAACGTCGCCTTCTTTTAATTGGATCTCGTGGTCTTCTAAATTAGCAACTCTAACTATTGCAGTTGTGGACCCCTTGACTAGTGTCCTGGCTGCCAGAAGCTTTTGTGTCTTCGACTTGCTAAGTGTATCTTCGATCAACACACACCTATTCTTCTCATTCTTCTTAGCACATGGTAGCTTCACTAGCAGTTCAGCTTGTGTTCTTCCGGGAATGTTGATCTTCTTTAGGCATGTTACTTTTCCTTCGGGCCCACCCAGGATGAAAAGCTCTTCATTACCACACTTAAATATGCCATTGGTGACATCAATTTTGCAGTCATATCTTCGCATGAAGTCGAGGCCCAATACGCAGTCGTCCATTATTTCGGCCACGATAACGTTATGAGTATATGATGCTTCACCTACTTGTAATGTGACCGAAACTTCTCCTAGAACGGGTATTTGCTGGCCGGAAGCGGAAAGTAGCCGAATATTAAAGGTGCTGTTGCGCCTTTTCGCGGTCTCCACTAGTTTCGGCTTGATTATTGTCCTAGAGGCTCCTGTATCCACCGTCATCTTGCAGTCAGTCCCATTCACCGAGCCGCATATCATCAAACTGTTCCCATTGCATGCCTGGGAGACAATCATCGTCGGGGCTTCTTTCGTTCCAGCCAGCACCCGCCCCCTAGTTCTGGCTGTTACTCGTTTCCCTGGTTCCCAGCAGAAGATGGGGTCTCCTGCTTCTTTAACATATCCAGGCGTTCCTCCAACATCTTGCTGATAATTTCAGCAAGTTTAGCTGTCTGCTGCGTCTCGTTCTTGGGACAGGTGAATTGCAGATGACCCTTTTCTCCACATTTATAGCACATAGATCCAGTTATTTTTTTCTTAGGAGGAAATGATGTCTTCTTTTCCTGTACTTCTTCAATCACTTCTCGTATTTTGTGAGTTGGCCGAACATCTTTCCTCAGGGCTTCTACTTCCAGAGCGTGTGCTAGAGCTTCCTTCAGTGAGGCATGGTGGCGCAGCCCCACTGCAGCCCTAATCTCCATGTCTCTGATCCCATCGAAGAATGCTTGGAGTAGGGTAGAGTCCACCATCTTTGCATCAGCAGATGGGTATGCTTTGCGGACTAATTTTTCAATCTCCAGAGCCCATTGCTGCAGTCCTTCTCCAGAACGCTGAACCCGGTCCCGTAGTTGAGCGCGGAAGACATGCTCCAGATGGCGTTCTCCATAACGAGCTTCGAGTGCCCCCATCAGATCGCTGAATGTGCTACCCGAGGATGGTAGCGCCTCCAAAACAGAAAGAGCCGACCCCCGCAGAGCAACAGTGAGAGCTGTTAGACTCTGTTCCTCTGTCCATCCGTTAGCAGAGGCAACGGTCTGAAACTGTTGGCGGTAAGCGGTCCAGGACGTAGTGCCGTCGTAGGATGGTATTTTCACCCTGGGTGCCGGGCTGGTAAATACGACGTCACTCGGCGCGGGGGGTCCAGCGGTCTCCAGTTTCAGAAACTTTTTCTGTAATCCAGCGAGGTCCACTTTCACGCAGTCTATGTTGGCCTCCAGATTAGTTACCCTTTCTTCTACCAGGTCCACATTCTTCTGTAGGTTTTGCACCATGTCACCTACTGAACCGACGGCAAGCAGTACTTTTTGTTGTTCTTGATGCATTTCTTCCTGTTTCTCTTGAATTTCCTCTTGCATTTTATCCTGTTTCCCTTAAATTTCCTCTTGCATTTTATCCTGTTTGCGTTGAATTTCCTCACGCATTTCTTTTTGCTCTTGGTACATAAAGTCCATCATCTGCATTAATCTACTGAAGTCGAATGCAGATTCTCTGGCCTCTTGAGCTGAGGGTGTAGGGCGGTGAGTGGAGCCAGTAGGTGGGGTCTGTGATGTAGTTGGTAAAACTTCCATTCCAGTACATGGGGCCTGGTCGGTTGGCGATGCTTGATGGGCGGAGCCAATGGGCGTATCCCGCTGATCGGTGGTTTGTCGAGCAGCAGCTGTGGCTTCCGCAGCTTGCTGTGCCCTGGTTCTGACGCCAGCAGTATCTTCCCTCGGAGTCACTGGCATTTCCAAATCCACTTCTGACACCAAATGTTACGAACGTGGAGTTCGGGATTTGGATAAAACACCGTTGACTTATTAGAAGAATTTATTAGGCGATGAACAGGTCGCAAACACTATCACACAAGCCAAATCACAAGAATCGTAGTCCGGTAGGTCGCTGAGGTCGTTGGTTCCAAAACAATATTAGCCAATCCTTAGAGTAGTCCTTAGATCCGTTGGTATCGCTAAAGTCGTCGTTACTTCGCACTAGATCACTTTTCGCAGGTATCGCACCGAAAGCTCAGAATGAACTGACTGCGGCGTCTTAAGTCCTGTTATTTATATATCTCAACATCGATGCCGGTCGTACATACTAGAATGTTCATTTTCTAGAAAAATCACAAGGACGTTTAAACGTAAACAACTCTAGTGAAATAAACCATTTTGCGCCTTAATCTGTAAACTTAAAGTCCAATGTCGCTTGCACTAACATCTTGTTATTACTTTGTGGTTCAACTTAGGTAGTTATGTACATTCCTCTAGCGATATCTCGAAGCATCTAGCATGTCCGCGACAATAGTAATAGATTATTATCTCATGCATTGAATGATGAATGAATGTATAATCACGAATACCTCATTGAAGTCGTAATGTAACTAACTTAACATCTTTATGCCTGTATTGTCTACAAAGTGGATTATGTTGTATTAATTTTGCGCTTTGTGTTTCACAACCGATACGTTCGGTTTAAGGTAAACTTCGCGCCTTGAGTCGTTTTGTCTTAGGTAAGGGATGGTATTGTATAGGTATACTAGCTGATGCCCGCGGCTTCGCACGCGTGGGTTTTGATCTGTTACAAAGTTTTCGTCACGACTCACCCCCCTCTCCTCCACTCTTTTCCTCCACTTCCTTTGCCTACGGTGCCGAGGGTGCCCATCTCGGGCGAGGTGGTGGTGGGCACTTAGTGGGAGCCGATACGTCGTTGCCGACTTACCGGGGCCCGTTGTTACAATAGTTGGATGAAAGGGGCCGATTTAAACTATTTAGGGATCCGGTGTTAATTCTCCTAGCGAACCGTGGTCCAAGCGAGCTCGCACCACATCTGTTTGCATTTACATGAAATCTGAAGTACAATATCATTTGAAACTTTCAAAACTGTCAACGCTGTAGTACAACAAACCATTCAAAGCAGCTTGCAAGGCTTTTTTCGATTATGATCAACACTGGCGTAGAGCCCTGGAAGAAGTGGCCCTGTGTAAAAAACCACATTCTTAATTTCCAACCAAGTAGGTTACCATTTTTCTCGATCCATAAGCGTTAAAAATGCGATTTTACTAAGACAATTTGCTTGCATACTACGTTTGGATAGAAGACCGGTGTAGTACCAGCATCGGTGTAGAACTCTGAAAAAGCCAGTCCTATGTCATTCTCCCTTCATGATCGATAAACGAAGTTTCAAGTACCTCAATATGATGTTAAACACAAATAATTAACCACAAAATTTTCAACCGTTTTTCACCCCCTCAAATATTTAATTATAACAAAATCCTTATAAACAACATAACAAAATTTATACCAAAAAGCTGACGTAGTTTCACAAAACTTTCATGTGGGATGTGGGTTCGAGGCATGAATGGTAGAGGATGATCAGTAGGATAAAAAGTGTTCAGAAACTTGACAGGATAGAGAACTGATTCGACTGTACTGACCACTGTGTCTATAAATTTTTATATTTCTTCAGCTTCAAATGATCTCAGCAAAACATCATTAATTACTGCTTCTTGGTCATTAGTGGGTGCGTGGTGGTAGCTATTCCTAAGTTAAACAACACGGAATTATGAAGTGAGGCGTTTTTTTTTTCAACGTTTTATTTTCATGTTTTAAAAGTGTATTTTTTTAAATATGGAGGATATTAAATAAAAAGATTATTTGAATACGTTAGAAAGGCAGTTTCACTAAACAAACTTTGCCAGGCCCCCAAAAGCGGTGCGTCCTAGAAAAAATAAACCGTTACCAAATGGAAGTTTATCAAATTATCTTCTAAATGGAAGCTTGTCAAATGGTCTACCAGTCTATATTGATTCAATCCACCAGTCAGCTGCTTAGTGTTGTTGCAACACACCTGTTACCTTTTCCTGCCTGAGATACGGGTCTATGCCCAGTTCAGGAATTATTTTTGTACTGCTTATTATGGGTGATAATGTCATAAGGTACAACAGTGTAATTCTATACACTTTTTTCGATTTCCCAACATTCGTCTCTACCGTATAAACAAAATTCGGCCTAGTGCAAGTCGGACTCGCGCACGAAGGGTTCCGTACCATTGACTACGAAAACAACAGTAGGTACCTACATTAATTTAGTTAATGTAGTGCCTACCTGTTACCATTTATTGATATCAAGCAAAAATAAGCAAAAAATTGATTTTTTTGTGTGGGGTTCCCACACAAATTCCGTTAAATATTAGTTTAATTATTTATTATTAAAGTTAGAAATATTATAACTGAGTGTTTTGTGAATATTTCAAGTGCCTAGCTGTTGCCATTATTAATATCGAATGAAAAAGGACAAAAAAATCGCGTTTCGATTTTTTTGTCCCTTGAATATTTGTTTTATTTTGTTTTTAGTATTTGTTGTTATTGCGGTAGCAAAAATACATAATTTGTGAAAGTTTCAACTGTCTAGCTATCGCGGCTCTTGAGATACAGCCTGGTGACAGGCAGACGGACAGACGGACAGACAGCGAAGTCGTAGTAATAGGGTTCCGTTTTTACCCTTTGGGTACGGAACCCTAAAAATGAAAGTTCTAAATAATACCATTTTTATGGCAAGTACCGATATTTATTTTCTGAATAATATGTACCAATATACATATAGATAAGACATCCAATAGGAATTTTCAAGTTTTATCTTTTCGTTACATAGCCTCCTTATTTCTTCGTCAATTTTGTCCTTCAGGGCATATGGAATACGTCGCGGCTAGATGAAAATTGGTGTCACATTTTCTTGAAGCACTAATTGAGCTTTGTAGTTTGATATTCAAACAAGAGTTCCGTCAAACACCATTGTTAAATCTTCTAGTAATCTGTCCGATTTTGAGTTGTTGATAATTTACTAACTGAATTTTATCCAACTCTTCAAATTCTAACTCACAAGGATCCCGTGGAGCACAAAAATATAATATAATACGTTTTCTGATGTAATTCTGGGCTCAAAGATGTATGATTGACGTGTATTTCCTTGTATCGATATCATCACATCTGTTCAGTTTTAAGTACGTATCCAACCGTTTAATGATGTTTTTGAATGTTTCGTCCTTGTCTAATGGTACTGAGTTCAATTTAGATGTCCTAAGATTTGTTTGTGACCGACCTTTGCTCCTCAGTACCCTCTGCATACATTGAATTGTTTCGTGCTATCGAATTCAAACTCTGCAGTTTTAGTTTAAGCTGTGTTGTAATACCCTGAAGGCTACTTTTTTCTTCAATCTCAGTTTCCAACTGTGGGTCATCAGTAATATTATTTGTAGTCGTATCTCTTCCAAATTATTCTTGGTAAATTTGTTCATTTGTCACTTCACCAGCTGATCACTCACTAATTTTAATTCATAATCAGAAATTTCTCGTAGGTTTTGTATCTGGCTGCCGAATTTTGTAATGCAGCCTTTAATTAAAGTTCTACACGTTTTAATTCAGTTAATTCATCCATTTCGGCGCCAATTATTAAATTCTAAAATAATACCATTCTGTTTGTAAGAAATTACCTATTTATTTTCTGATTGACACATTGAATGTCATAACAAACTAAGTAAAGTCAGAGAGTACAAATATGTAAAGAGTATGGATATGACGCGGAACCGAACCAACTTTGCCCACATTTTTTATCCCCTTAAAGATTAAATTTTCAAAAATCCTGAAAGACGTCATTCTTAATTTCTAATCAGGTAGCTGGATACCAATTTTCATTGACTTAGCTTCAAAACTGAGGGAGTTTCATACAAACTTATGGGGCCCTTTTTACCCCCTTAGAGGCGGAATTTCAAAAATTCCTTTCTTAGTGCTCACCTACACTATAAAAGGAAGCACGGTGAAAATTTTCAGATTTTAAATCCCAGTAGTTTGGGCTGTGCGTTGATATGTCAGTCAGTCAGTCATTAAATCAGTTTTCATTTTTATATATATTATTTTTGAACTGTTGTGTTATTTTTTGATTCTGTAAAACTATAGCAAATATCTTATCTACCGATTATCGAGTTTACTTGGTTACTCGTCTAAAGACATGTTATCTCTCCATATCTTCTACCGGTGATAATGAACGCGTGCAATCAGTATAATGTTACAACCGCAAGTATCAAGTTTATAGCATATAATCCATTAGCAGTTTATAATATTCAATTATTACCAAAAATAAGTGTTAAAGCAGTTTAAATTAACATGGAGGCAAGAGCACGTGCTAGAGTTCTTATAGATATGTTCGAGTCACGTAGTGCGGATAGAGAGGGTGTGGCGAATGAGTCGACTGATGAGCTAGACGATAAAATAGGTAATAACAAGATCTATCTATAATTCTAAAATACATATATTTGCTTTGCCTTTGATGTATCACGCAATTTTCTTTTAGTGTAATAGTGTTATTTATGGTGTTATGTGTTAAAATTACCATTTTTTCCATTCAGGTAACGTAACAATTTTATTGAATTTTGGGAAAATACCAGCTTTTAAGTATCCTGAAAAAACGGGTTGATTTTTTTTATGAATAGGTAATGTGTTTGTTAGGCTACATGAAAAATCCGCCCCTCCTACCATGTAGAAATTTATAACATTTACCTGACTCCAGACTAGGGAATGCAAATCTCGCAAGATTAGGGCTCAAACGAAATCCTGCGAGTTTATGAATAACAATCCTGTGAGATCTCTCCAATTTCGAGATCTCGCGAGATTGGCAGTTTTGTGTGTGTTTTTTTGCAAATAATTACATACAGTGTAAACTCTATATAACGACACTAAAGGGACTGTACATTTTTAGGCGTTATAGAAAGTTGTCGTTAAATGGAAAGAAGAAAAATCAGAATTATGAAAAGAAAAAGTTAACGCTACAGTTGGAAAGTTTGTGAGCAACTAAGAATATGATAACGTATTAAATCCTTGACTCCTGCTTATTAGTCATGGTCAACAACAGTCTAACAGGTGCAATCCCAATTTGTAAACAAAAGAACGATTTTCTTAGACAGTCGTGTTTATTACGGGCTAGGATAATAAAGCGAAAAAAGAACTTACACAGCTCCGCGATTTTCACTCATTTTAGCAACTTAAAAGGTATTTTTTATTACTTAATTGTTGTCGTTATTGAGAGTGGGTATAATGCTATATGGAGTGTATCATTGTATGGAAAACAAGCTAAACCAACCAAAGACGAGTGATTTCGACTCTTTAGGGAGTTTGTCGTTAAATCGAGTGACGTTACATGGAGTTTACACTGTATTTAAATAAATTAGGACACAAATAAGAAAAATTATGAAGTGTTATCATTTATTTTCACGATTTTTTTCAACAGACGTTTATGCATTAAACATTGTTTGACTTATCTGTCTACAACCTTTTAATAAACTTCAAGTTCTCATCAATAATCGAATATAAGAATCTTATCAAATAACAAATGAAAGAAACAACCAAGAAGACTGGTTGAATATAAAAAGAATTCTTTTAGTAATAAAATACTTTTTTTATAATTGATTTATGCTCGAGTGTAATCTCCTTAAACTCGCGAGATCTCGCCCGTTATTCGTCCGAGATCCCAGATATTTTTTAAATAAAAAATATCTGGGTTTGTTAGCCGACCTAAAAATTAGGTTTAGTCTGAGGCATCCGGTCCACTTGTTTTAAAGGCAAAATATGTATACCAAACATGTCTTGGTTGAAAATGGCGGTTAAAATATGGCAACTTTTTATCCAACAGCGGACGAAGTCGAACGGGCGGCTGCTACCTCAAGTCCGGCCGCAGAGCTTGAGGCCTTGATCGAGCGCTTGGAGCGGGTCACCTCGCGGCTGGAGAGCCTGCCGCAGCTGCCTGAGCGCACGCCTACCCCTCCACGCTCCTCCGTGCCCTCGCCTGCGTCTACCTCAACCCCACCACCGCCGCCACCGCAGCCGCTTCCAGAACCAGAAGCTGTTGTCGTCAACACCATGAGTGTCAACGGTTATCAAGATATTGTGCAGGTTTGAATAATATATTTAATTAAGCACAATGATTTATTAATTCCAACTCTTATACTATTATACTTATAGACCGTAAAAAAGCTACTATCTCCCATAAATATGGACTGAAGAAAGTCTGAAGAACAAAAATGTATTAAAAATAAATGAACGTTTAAGCTTACTAGTCTGCGTCATAAACATGTTCTGGTGAATAGCCAATAACAGTCACATAGTTTATACATACATACCTATTCCAATTGCATGAATCATCACGAGGATGAGAGGCAATGAAGGTAGGGTCAAACGTGTATATTAATTCTGGGTGAAGGTATTCAAGCCAAGCAAACAACAAACTTTTGTACTTGTTTTGAATTGAAAATCGTGTCACACACAAACCAAGGAAACTTTTACTTCGGCTCAACAAAGTTTTAATGAACCTTAACATTGATACGTATATGCTTACTGATTTAGCAAAGTTTTTCTGCCATATAAATTATCAAAATATTGAAATCGTGATTATAAAATGGAGATTTTAGGAGGATTATAATTACTATAGGACACTGGATTCTTTGGCACATTGGACATTTTAGGAGACTATACAATGTCAGACAGAAGGCTATTCTCATACCTACTAAATGTACAAAAAAAAAGAAATTATTAAATTATTTTCTGAAGTGTGCGACTACAGACACCGTGACACGAAATTATTATTTCCATACTTATTATAAATGCGAACGTGTCTCTCTGTTTGTTACATCTTCACGCTTAAGTCCCGAGAAAGAATATAGATCACTTTATATTGAGAGTACTATCCCCCTGAAGAGTTTGTATGGATATTTATTCACGTTTTGATTTAGTTATTGGAATAGCGGAAGAACAGATATTTTGGGTAAGTAGTTCTTTTGGGTGAATAGATTATTATGACATGACATGTATCTAGCATGTCCTCTTTCAGTTTTTGTAGCCCGGGGGAGTATTATTCGGTGATGACATGATATTATTATCATAATTACCTACCTACATAATGCGCAATGTAAAATAATATGAAGTAAATTTGTGTTAAGTAATTAAGAATGTTTAATAAAAGATAAACCACACTTCGAACAACATTTTAAAATTTATTTTAACATAACTCAAATTCTCTCATGTAAGGACATGACATAAATCATTTTAAAAATCTGAAAAATATATCGAAAAAGTGTTCGTCTACCCCTGACACACACGCAAAATAGTTCGTCCACCACTTACGGCCATTTCCAATAACCTATCTATCTTCAGTTTTGGCATATCGGAGATAGAAAACAACTTCTGTCTTTATTTCTCTGAACGGCAAAAACAGAGATAGAAACTGTTTCCCTATCTCCGATGTGCCAAAACTGAAGATAGATAGGTTATTGGAACCGGCCGTTAGTTGTGACAGCTTTACTATCAATGCGAAGAGGCTTGGTTGCAACTAATGCTACACACTCGTCAGTCGTAATTGACTTAAGCACAGCCAAGAGTTTAGCCTTTAAGTTGCTCTTCGATCTTGATACTCGTATTCTGTAGAGAATTTTTGCGGAGAACTTTTTTAATTTTCTACCATAGGATCTCGATGGGTGACAAGTTCAGGCTGTTTGATGGCCATTCGATTGTAGGGATGCTATTTAACACTAGCCATGCCTTAGAGTATAAATTTACAACCGTTTACCTAAGGACATAAAGGAGTGTGACTCATTTGGTCTCTTTAAATCAAAATTAAAGCAGTATATTCACAGCAAAGTTTTTTAACACCTTCTAAATCAGTGCGATGCGTTGGACAAGTGAAATATAACATACTTTTTATAAATAGTTAGTTTATAAGCTTATTGTAAGTGAACTATGTTCTTTTTTGAGTCAATAAAATTATTTAAACCGAATACTCTAAGAGCCATGCCTTTGTTGTCCTCGCAGTATGGCAGAAAGATCCATTTGAAGGAATCTTAACGTTAGAGTAACGGAATAGGCGGGACAGTAGACTTTCATCCAATGTGTTTTGATATCTCATACCATTGATGGAACCATCCACAAACTGCATCCTACCAACACCTTGTGTGGACATGCAGCCCCACATCATAAGGGACGCCGGAATCATGACTTTTCATTTGATGCAATCAGTATGAAATGCCTCACTTTAGTTCCAGATCTTTTTTTTCTTTCATCACCGACTGACACTTCAAAGGATATTGACTAAAAACTATTAAAGAGTAGACACAAAAAATATTTCAGAAATATAATATAGGTTTACGAGAAATTCAATGGCAGATTAGACATTTTGAGGTTATGTTTTGTGATTGCATTAGTTAATGTATCTCAACAAGTTTTTATAGCTAGCTATCGTTTTATGGCATACCAAATGATGACCAGGATGACTTAGGAACCAATTAAGGCGAAATTATGAGGCACATATAAATTAAGTCTGTAAATGCTTGATTTTTGGAGCCAGATTTTATTATACATACATTTATTTATGTTGAACTTACAGTCCTAAGATATGTTAATTAGGCTAATGTAGAACTCTATCCAACTGACACCAAAATCAAGCTATACTTTACAAAGTATGTGACAGGAGAAGTAAAACAAATAGGTACCTAGATATTCAAAATATATTTATTAGTGTATGTCTTACATTCTTATTATTAAATAACATTATATACCCTCATCAAAAAAGTTATCTAAAAATGGAGCAAGAGCCTGTATGTCAATTAAAGCGAGCGACCCCAGCTCGTACCAAACCACTGTCATAATGTTTTTTTTTAATAAACATTTAACGGCTTTGGACGAGTCCATCAGCCTAGTCTTTAGTTTTAATGTCAATTTAAAATACATACAATATCATAAATACTTACATAAATATAATAGCCTAACCTAGCCTAAACCTACACTTACCTAACTCATTGAAATGTATGGGTGGCTTATACATTTCAATGATTACAGGAGTTTTACGCGAGAACGTGGATCGGAGTCAAATAGGATTATTGGAGCGCCTTTCTTCGTTTCTCATTTTTATTTGATTTATCCTAATCACTGTCACATTATTATATCAATGCCACCACTTTATCACAATAAATGCCGCTTCGAATAATTTCACAAAATTACGAAACATAGACCATCTTTCTCTTCTCGTTTCCCGCGCAAAGCTCCTGTCATAATGTGTGCGCAACAACCTATAAATTTTTGTTGTGAAAAACGGAATCGGGAGACAGAAATGCTTTTCTCGACTGACAGTGACTGATACATACGAGTAGAATATGACAATTACAAATCGGGATAAATGGCGCTCCGTTCCGAATTTAACCAATATCGATTTTGACGTACTTAAAATTCATAGTTCCTTGTCTTTTAACCCGTGTGTGCACTATAATATCGATTTTGGCTCATTTCGGAATACTACACCCGAAATGCATTACATTGCTTAAACTTAAAATTAATGGATTTGCAACTATTTAAGTGTTTCTTTAAAACCCCTATTTATTGGATATAACCAAAAATACCAGTACAATTATAATTTGAAAAGATATTTTTGAAATATAAACTTACAAAGACGCAAACTGGGCCTGCTATTGGTCATTATCTTTTGTACTCGTCACTCCAAATGATACTACGCCAAGTCCAATTTAAGTGATCACAAGCGAACTTCAAACTCTTTTTCTTTTGTAAAGCAATCAATAAGTAGTGGTTTCTCCTTAGCGGTGTCAAAACCGTAACCCATTACCCAATTTTTTAAAACTCTTGCAGGTATCAACTGAGACGTCTTTGTGGATCATGTCTCTACATTGCACCTTGAGTTCTCCAGCTCGAGCACAACGATTTTTATGACAACTTTCTTGAAGATTCTGTTTTCCGCTTCACTTGTGATACGCGGCCGGCTAGTTTTCTTCAAACAAGTAGTATTTCCATTATTTGTATAGTGCTGAATGATAGATTGCACTGTAGATCTAGTAAGTGTCAGGTCTTCAGATATTTGGTTGCTTGATTTGCCCGCATAGACTTTCGAAACTATTCACTTTCGAAGTTCTTTAACCACGGGTTGGCCACGGCCCAAAGGAGACAATTTTTTTTAGTATGGCGAATGGGCCCACTAAAAAATTGTGACGTATAGTAATGAAACATATATCAAATTGTTCTTTATAATGTCTAGAAAACATTAGCAATATTAGTATTTCTTTATCTAACGGGAATATTCAGAAAATAATCCTAACTAAATGACATAACCTAAAAACTTTTTACAAGTTTTATTTGATTATTTGCATACACAATGCTATTTATATCAAAGATATACATGTCTTAGCTAGGAATCGAACCCACAGGCCTTAGCTGACTAAAGTTAATCATATTTTTTCAAGTTTAAAAAAATATAGCCATATTCTAAATAGAGGTCAGAAGGTTCATTGTGATTTGTGATCAATAACAAACAATAATATCATGTACCTACAGTTTATCCACTTAAACGTAAAGAAGGAGAAGTATAAAAATAAAACCACCGAAAAATCAAACCAAAATACGTTTATTTCTGAGAATCATCATTTTCGGAATCGTCTCTCAGTAGCAGTACTTCCTCGTCCAAGAAAGATGTAGGTATTTTGACCTGATCCTGGTAGCGTGCTTAAGATAAAAACCACACAATGGACATCACATGTGCACAACAACCGATAGTGCGTCTGCCTACCGGACAATTGCAACAGTATCACCATAAGTTTTAGGCATATTTTTAGTCGTTTCTGAAAGTAATTTTCTTTGCATATTCCGTTGAAATCCCACTGCATGCTGACACAACGGTTCAGTGGAATAGGAGCTGTACTTGATACCATTTTCTTCTTTATTTGTTAAAAATAAGGAAAAATCGGGGAACATAAACACTCAGTTCGAAACAAACGGAAGGTACAATGTCAGTGATAACTGTCAAACGTCAAAACGGAATTGCGTTCCGTTCCACGGCTTTACTAAATGAACATTTAAGCAAAAGTGTTAAAAATTGAATTAAAACATGTTTTACTGAGTTTCCAATTATTTAGAATAAATAAAAGTAGATTAAACGTGGTCTTAACATTATCTCCTAATTAAAATGGTTGATTTTGTTTCTATAACAACCTTGAAGTTCCTTTACACGAATTGTAAGACCTTGACACAATAAGTTATTCTATGCCTTGACTCTAAAATGGAGGAATGTTATAAAAAAAGTCAATACAACGCATTTTTAAATTGATTTTATGATTCCGGTTTCATTTAAACAAGATCTTTTGTCTAATTGTCTAAAAAAATTAGTTATTATTTTAGGACACAATGACATCTTTATACGGTACCGTTGCTACTGGGCCCAAAAAAAATTTTCTCCTTTATTAGAAAGCTGAAGAAAGAAACAGAAATTAAAGAAAATATACGGCCTCACTTTACAAAATGACACAGAATTACTTTTCCGAACTTTAATAGTAAAAAGTAATTTAAAAAAGGGAAAAATAATATTTAACTCAATGATAGAGAAATTCTTTTGCATCGATTAACAACTACCTACATGAACTATTTTGCTTACAATTTCCTCAAGTTCATAGCAAGATATAATTAAATTTAAAAAGTTTATTACTTTATAGTAAAATAGTGCATCAGTAACACATCATGCAATAGTAGAAAAGTTTTACATTTTACATAACTACACAAAAATAATAAAGTTCGAAAAAATCTTTCTCCAAGTTTTTCATACTAGACGAACTTTTTTGCATCTGGGCTCGTACCTACCCATGCGGAGATTTTCTAGCGACACAAAAGGTATTACAACTGTTACAACCTACGTATTTATTATAGCATTCTAATATTTTACGATGTAAAGTACCTACGATGCTTCCCTATTAGCTTTTTAACGATATTAACTTGGGATAATTGATGAGGTAAATTTAATATACTAAGGTCTAATACAATATAAAGTCACATACATACTTGCAGTTACTATCACACCAAGATTTTTAATATTTTGTTTCCCTATATTCTCTGCAGTAAAATTTCTATAATTTAAATTGCGAAAAATATAGACATGCTATTCTCAAACAGCATTAAAAGTTTTTGTTGTTTAGCCTCTAGGTGAATTCCTTCTACTTTTCAAATGTCTTAAAATTTACTATATTTTATCACATACTTTTAGCCTGTAGATTGAAGAAAGGTGCTTTTTAACACAAAGTAATTCATGCGCAATAGTTTTTCGAATGCCCAAAATACTCGTATATTCCAGCACCTCTATACAAAAGTATCATTTTTGGAATAGACATTAAGGAAAATGGAGAAAACGAGAGCACTCATGAGTCGTATTTCTATAAGAAAATGAAATTAAATGATTTTAAACTCTCGCGATTTGAACACATAATATTATTTAAAGTACTTACCTACAAATAATAGGTTGTTATAGGGTCGTTATCACGTAAAATATTATAAAGGTAAATATACCTATTTTCAGTTTTGGTGGCTAAACGTCGGGTAAATAAATAGATATTTATACCTTTATAATATTTTACGTGATAACGACACGTTAGTGTACTTTGATAGGTTGCAGTTTTTCAACGTATAAAGAGATGAATGAAATGACAAACAGACAATTTTAAACATCCAACAAATTTTAAATGGTGTGATGTGTGACACATAGACAAAATTTTATAATGATCAAATGTATTCTGTTTTCTGGAGATTACAAAGAAAATAAAGTTAAATCATCCATTTATGTTGTTTTAGGGCTACATACTCTTACCTACCTCAAAAGGAAAAATCGGATTTTGCCTTTTGAGGTATACCCTCTTAGGATCACTTTGTCGTGCAGAATTTGTAGGGTAGTTTCCGTTGACCAAAAACTATATAATTTGGCAAGTAAAACTGTGCTGTTATTATATAATTAAAAATTGTCTTTATTTAAGTACGTTATCATGGAGGTTAAGCAACGGTATGAACGCACCGTTGGTCTAGTGGTTTTAATACCGGGCCAAGATCTCGGGGTCACGGGTTCGATCCCAAATCGAATTTTCGAATATTGCTCGGGTTTGTGATCACCAACCCGCATTTAGGAAGCGTGGTGATTATACCAGTCCCCATCATTGCTGTGGCAACTTGAATTTCATGATGAAGCTATTTCCCTGCTACTTGCATAATACTTAAGACGCTGACATGAGCCAAATTGAGCTCAATGAAGATTGTTTTGCTTTGAGCCTATGGCTCGTATTGTTGCCAAATTCTATGTAGTTGTAAATGATCATATTTTCGACCGGGTGGCTGTTTCCAAAACACGATTCTAAAAACTTTTCTCGATAGAAAAAAATTTTAAAGTAGCCTCTGAAAATACATAAATTACCATTTTTCTCAGCAGTCCGTATAACAATGATAATAAAATTTTGCTATATTGTATATTACATGTTGCTTAAGCAAATGACTGATTTAGATTTTTAATAAAATGGCAATTTTAAATTGCACAACGAATTTTGTTGTTTGGCACTTAGGCCCTTCTATTCCATGCGCTTTTTCTCTGTCACTCCTACGAGAATCGACAGTGATAGCTGTGGCGCGTTTCAAAGAAATTCAAAGACGAATAAATTTGTGGGCGTGTTCCTTCGAGCAACGCGGCCTTCCGTCCCGGAAGGGAGTAGGCATAGCGATTCTATTCTATACAAAAAGTTCTGGCATTTCTTTCGGGGGGAAATGTGCACACAAGCGCAGGTTCGCATACTCACATACAAAAACAACACTGTAGTGACGACACTCACACACAAAAAATTAAACAATTCAGCAACAATTCGTGTACGGATAAGTTATAACTAGCACATTGCCCCGTTTTCAACGTAAATAGAGTTGGTCTTAACTGTTCATGTAGCAATATCGATATTTTTTTTCTGAAGACGGAATAAAAGTAACAAAGTGAAACATTTATTTATTAGTAGGATCTTAACAACAACTTTTGATATTCAAATAACGATCGATTTTGATGTTGATTTTTTGTGTTAGATTTGATGGGTACGAAACTAGGACAAAGACTAAATTTTATACTTACCGCTAAGAGCTGATGATTTTATACCGCTATCGCTACAAATGAGCTGTTTAGAGGAGTGACACCATATAAACCGTGACACGACATTTAAAAATATTAGAGGGATGGGAAGGACTGGAGGGATTGGAGGTATGGGTTTAGGGGTGGGAGGGACGAACTCTGCCGGATCCGCTAATTATGGATTAATAATGAATTTGAGAATAGTAAATTACGTATATGCGTGAAAATTTTGGTTCTTAAAATGAATTAATTTTGTGTAAATTAAATTTGGCGGATGCAATTTTTTTCAATAAAAAAGAAATTCTGGTGTCAATATATTTTTCTATGATTGATCTTGCTAGTAAATTTAATAATAAAAAAAAAAACGAGTTTAAATGATTACATTAAAATCATTTCTATATATTTTAATGACAAAGGAAAAGAAACAAGTTGCACACAATACATAATAAAAACCGGCCAAGTGCGAGTCGGACTCGCGCACGAAGGGTTCCGTACCAAAAAGG
Source organism: Anania crocealis (assembly GCA_949315895.1). Taxonomy (NCBI): domain Eukaryota; kingdom Metazoa; phylum Arthropoda; class Insecta; order Lepidoptera; family Crambidae; genus Anania; species Anania crocealis. The sequence continues at coordinate 17,397,542 of OX438882.1, forward strand.
CCAAAAAACGGGCCCCCAATTCCGCTAATTTACAAATGGCTCAATAGCATTGCAACTGTATATTTTGACACATTTAACATGGAAGTAATGTCAAAATATACGATTGCGATGCTATTGAGCCATTTATAAATTAGCAGAATTGGGCCCCTGGTGTGTTGTATGGGAGGCCCCCTTAAATATTTGTTTTATTTTGTTTTTAGTATTTATTGTTATTGCGGTAACAGAAATACATAATTTGTGAAAATTTCAACTGTCTAGCTATCGCGGCTCTTGAGATACAGCCTGGTGACAGAGCGACGGACAGACGGACAGACAGCGAAGTCTTAGTAATAGGGTCCCGTTTTTACCATTTGGGTACGGAACCCTAAAAACTACTAACTAGAATGATTAAATCAAATAAAAATAAATTATTACTATTATGTTATTACTATTAAAGAGTTTCAAACTTAATAACAGAAAAGACATTTTACATCACACATAAAACCATATCAACAATTATTTGTCTAATGTGATTAAATATATTATATAACGTCGTCGTCGATAACCACCACCCTTTATCGACAAACATTATGTCATGTGAAAGTAATAACATCACTATGTTGCCCAGCGGCAAGAAATCGGATTTATCGCGCGACCGATCTGAAATTTGCACGGGCGAGCGGACCTGATGTTGTCGAACAAATCCAACAACTATTCAAGAATAAAATATGCGAATTTAGTGTTTAAAGGTAATTAAATGGCAATAATACGATACAAATTTACTTATATGTGAAATGTAACACCATCATTATGTAAACTTGATGTTGCAGACCTCTTTTTACAACAGAAAACTGAGCAATTCGGCATTTTTTATACGGCAGCGTTCACTTGCGCGACTGGACTCGGTCTAGGAAGAAATCTGAGCGCAACTAGTTTTTATAAACGCTAATGCCCAATTGGGCTTATACTTTTGACAGAGGGGAAACGCTTCGTATGGCTACTCCCTTACGGGACGGAAGGCCGCGTTGCTCGAAGGCGTGTTCATTGCTCAAGGTCATCGGTCAGCGTCTTAAGCCTATCACAGTTTCGGGACAAGTGTGGACTGGTGCCGAGAAAAGCAGGCCGGGAAACTCGATCACTATGGTCAGCTTCTTTTAAATAAATATGTTTGTTACACAAGAGTTACGCCAGTGCGTGCTAGGACAGTTTAAGGTCATACGTTCCTATTTCATTAAAATTACTTTGACATTAGTTTAAGTTTATGTATAAAAAAAAAACAATAAAAATAATAATAATAATAACTCCTCCACTCCATAGTCCCGCGATCGGAAACAGACCAACATAATAATAATAATAATTTAGCAATAGACGGGGCAATTGATTAAAATTAAATATAACATGAACAAATGTAAAAAACCTTTGTTGCAATGTATCCACTAAGGTATCATAATTATAGCTTCGACGACCTCCGTGGCGGAGTGGCGTACGCACCGGTTTTCGGGGTGTCGCCTGCTCCGACGTCCAGGGTTTGATTCCCGGACGGGTCAATGTAGAAAAAAAAGTGTTTATCTAAATTTTTTCGGATCTTCGTTGTTTCTGGTTTCCAAAATACGAATGCTTTTAATAGTTGTTCGGACATTTATAATGGGATTTGTTTGTAATAGCTATACTTAGTAAATAAGATTCTTAAGTCGAGAACTACTGCCGACAAACTGCTACGCAGTTTGGCAGATGTGAGAAAGTTGTAATAAATATAAGTGATTTGGTAATAAATAATTTTTTTTAAAAATATTACTAAGCAGTAAATGTGTACGCTGCCATAATATATGTACTACGGAATCCTCGATGAGCGAGTTTGACTCGCACTTGTCCGGTTTTATTATTATTAGGTAGACTACTTTTCAGCCTCCCCTCGTATTTAAGATGAAAAAAATATTGTAATCGTTGGGATCAGTAATAAGACTTTTACAGATTTGACAATCTATTGAGCTTTATAAATAATGCTACACGTTCAATTTTAAAGCAATTTTGGTAAAACTTTCATGTCTTTCGGGAACAAATTTATTTTAACAAAGTTTGTATAATTACCGCTCCCATTCGGTAATTGTATAATTACCGCTCCCATTCGGTGATATTAGAATCAAAGTAGTTTTAGCATTTTCATCGCCCTTCTTTTTGAGGAGTTGCTATTTTACAGTGTTACAAAAAGGTTACAATTTTTTTGAATGATTTGATAAACAGGACGCCCGTCCTAATACTTTGAGTTCCAATATCGATGACGCTATTACACATTCTGAGATTCATCTCAAACCTAAACGTCATTATCGTCTATCACATCGCTCCATTAACCCAGATGTGCGAAAGCAACTCATTTATAATCTACTATACCAAAATATAGGACGAAATAAAATTTGAATGAAGAGCTTTACCTCGGCGAAACTTTTTTGTTATTCATGCTATCTGGCACAGCCGGTAGTCGGAAATCCGCCACAACCGAGTGCTAGAGAAATAAAGTTGATGTTTAAACAATTTATGATAAATAACTTTTTAAGAGCGTACGTCATGGTCACTCTAGGTACCTAAATAATTTCGACGAAGAAAACAAAATATTGCCTATTATGATGATTTTGACCGCTGTGATTGGTTTCTTTTGGCCGCGCGCGAGACGTCAAAAGAATTCGCTTGATTGGTGTTCTTTGAACTCGTTCATGTGTAGTGGGGCGCAAGCGGCGACATCAGAACTTATACATATGGCGCATGACAGTCTTTCTAACCTTTTTCCATGTTCTGTGGACGTACCTATAGGCCGATATACATGATCGTTTTATGATGCAGGGGCCACTCCGCACGTACATCGAGCTATCCCAGCAGATCGGCGGAGATGTTGCTACGCACGCCAATTTAGTCAACTCTGCCTTCCAGTAAGTCTAACATGAAACTCGTATCCTCGTATGTACTGTATGTAAAATGTCCGCCGGAAAAATAATTGACATTATTCAACAGGGCTCAGTTACGTTACATTCAGCAGGCGGCCTCTCGAAGCAAGCCTTCCCAAGGCGATGAGATGCAGCTCCTAGCTCCAACCAGCGACCAGATATCCGCCATTCAACAATTTCGTGAGAAAAACCGCGCATCTCAGTTTTTCAATCATCTCTCGGCCATATCGGAGAGTATCCCGGCTCTCGGGTGGGTAGCGATAGCACCTACCCCTTCACCGTATGTGAAAGAGATGAACGACGCAGGGCAGTTTTACACTAACCGCGTGTTGAAGGAGTGGAAGGAGAAGGATAAGAGGCACGTGGAGTGGTGCCGCGCCTGGGTGCAGTTGCTCTCCGACCTGCAGGCTTACGTAAAGCAGTACCATACTACTGGACTCGTATGGTCTGGTGAGTTTACTGTTGTATGTTATTACACCTTAAATCTAAACTACTGTCAACTGAATAATACACAAACCATGCAATTTGCTAAAGTTACAAGCTTACCAGCTGTAAAGCCGTCGTCACAAATCGAAAGCCGTAAAATAAAGTTGATTAAATTCACCCCTCTCTAATTTGACACGTCAAATCTCGAGTCTACATAAGGGAAAATTAAGTCTTTAATAAATTATTTCATGAGACCTTCGCAACTGCCCGCTAGCGGTCGCCTTGATTTAATGAAATGGCTCTATCGGGTCCCGAGATTTGTTTGCTTGATTTATTATTCTTTTTTAAAACTACTACGGAATTTTTGAGCACGTAAATAATATCTAGGTACTCAGCCTTTTTGCTTTTCATTAATGTAATTAATCACTTGTGTAAATTGAATGGCACTTTAGTGATTAACATTCTATTATAATTACTTCCGAATATTGTAGCTTGTAAGTTTAACTACTAATTGAAATCTGTTGTAGATTTCATCAATGCGTATTAGGGTATCAAATTTACTACTGTTTTATGTGAAATATATGGTAAATCCAGGATAGATGGACCCACTTTTTGAAACAGCTAGTAATTAAAAAGTATATTATTTTATAACAATGCATTCAATGCGTATGACTGCATTTGTTTTAATATAAATAGTATGGATTTTGTGTAAATCATCATTTTTTTTAAATCAAAGTCAAAGTATTTTTGAACCCCTAATAAATAGGATAGGTAATAGGTGCCTACCGTGGGGATAGACGACTCGTTGCAAAAATTAAACGGAGGATAGATGCCCTTTGAACTTAAACAAGTTAAAGGACATAATTTTTTTACTATGGAGCTTGGTACTAAAACTAAAGTGGGCACTAATTTAAACTAGGTGAAAGAATAAATTTTTACGAACCCATTGATGCCCGATTTATTAATTTAAAGACCTCCGGTTTTTATTAATTCACTTAAAATAAAAATATGTTTTAGGCTCATTTATAGCAACATTATTAAAGATAGCAGCAATTTAAAAAAAAAACCTGACAGTTGTCTGTTGTCAAGTACTCTGTGGTCAAATCTATCAGTCATACGATTCGTACTAATTTCGATAATATTATTTTATTGTATTAATTGTGTACCAAATCTAGGGGAGAGTCGGATATATCGTACCAGTTTTTAGTTTTAGCGAAATATCTTGGTTCTATGTAAATGAAAACAAATATTTTTTTCTATATTACCTAGATCATTAAACCCTTCATCTTATATCGTAATGTTAAAATCATACTCTTAGCCGGTTTTGCAAAATAAGCGTTTTTCCAAAAGCTTTCCATTGGTACAATTTAGCTGACTGGTTGGTTTTAATGTACCATAGGTCTGGTAAATTGTACCAGCATAAATTAAGGAAAATTCTGTAATGATAAATAAATAATAACTCAATGAAATGTTCTGAATTACATAATACATATTAAGTAAATTATAACAGTATTTTAATAACGTAATAAAGAAAAAGTTCTACCAAAATAAATATTTTTTCCCAATATGTAACATTCATGATAAGCTATCAAAAGCAGAACCGTTTTAAACATTTAGCAAACTTAAATACTTATTATAAAAGTAGTTATAAAATTAAGTTTAAGCAAAAAAAAAATATTGCACTAAGAGCTATTATTATAATAAACAGTTATATTATTTATTAGATTTAATTATTTTTTACTGTGATCGAATTATTTATGAAATTTTATGTACCTTATTTTAGTTTAAACCACTGTCACGAATATCCAGTAAACGTTTGGGCCTTTTTTTATCACAGTAGTGAACATAACATATAGCACAAATATTTTCCTTGCCAACTCTATAAAGAAATCCTCACTGCTTAATAGAATAAATAAAATTGAAATATAATTTTTGAAATGCTTAGAATAAGTTTTAGATATTTTGTTTAACTCATTTTATTCTTTTTTAAAGCTGATAAAGCCCTTTCCAAGCCTTATTTAGTCCATATGTAATATTTTATTTAATTATCCTCTAATCTAAAAAAAACACCTGTCTGAATGTATATGGTTGGGTACATTGTACCAGTACAATTAAGAAAACTACTGGTGGTACATTTTATCGAACTAGCTCATTTCAAAAACATCTGTTTGTAATAAAATAATCTCAAAATCTAGTACGATAATTACGTTATAATTTAAGAGGTAAATAAATTACTGTTCAGTAAAAAAATATAAACAAATTCACAATTACCTTTTCATTGATTTATGTTCTTAGGTTTGCGCTTCAAAAATTGCATCAAGCACACCCAAAAACGTTTTTATTTTCTCAAACTGAGTGTGCTTGCCTGACACCAAAACCAAAAACAAAAGTAGTAGGAGGCGCTGTCAGCGCTTAGTTTTGTGTTATCAAGAAAGAAAAATAATGACGTTTGGTAGGAAATATCAAGGTGGTACAATTTATCATGCAGTACGATATACCAGACTCTCCCCTATATTTTTGTTGTTATTTGCATATCGATTGAGGCAGAAAACAATCAATAAACGCAACGGCACGCGTGTCCCTTGAGTAGATGTTTGCCAAATCTTCACTACGCTGTATCTGGACCCGACGGACCGTTACTACGTTAGGCAATTTATCAAAAATGCATTTTAAACCTTTAAAAACTGCAAGAAATATATTCAAGAACGGAAACGTACCTATGACTGTTTCTAAACTAATATACAAAAAGCTGTAGAAAACCGTGGTTAATAAATAAAAACTGGATGTTTAACTACAGCTTTGTCTTATTTTGCATTAATATACCAAAACATGTGAAATTATTGTCGTGTAGTGGTCTGCTAGTGGACTAATATTGTAAAATGAAAACATATCTTAAAACAATGTATTAATATAGTTTATATACATATATTAATATAGTATAAAAAACATAGTTTTAAATTTTGATGAACATAAAATATCTCATTCAATGTACTAGGTCTTTTGGGATACGAATCTAACACTGTCTACTATAACTTGATTTTTACTATTTGTACTCGTACATACACACAAGCGATGACTGCGTCTAACACGCAGTATTTTGGAGCAAATTATTGCAATAAATCAAAGCTCAACACTAATAATGTTTGCATTATCAATTAATCTATTGTTTTGTTGCTGCCAGAAAAATATTTGTTTTTACTTTCTGCTTATTTCGGAACAGACTAAGGTCTGATCCATGCTGCCTAGTCATTAGTGAATTCAGTCATTCTATAAAGTCATGAAACTCAAAAAAGGCAATTTTTTTCTTTTCCCGCGCACAAAACCTTAGAAAAATACATGTTTGACAGCTGAAAGCCGTCAAATAATTGTCATTAGGCCAAGTAAAACTCGTAACTTTTGTTCGGAATCGCATACAGCTTAGGTTAATACATTATTATTTTTTACTAAAACGGAGGTCTTTAAAAATCTTAAAGTTATGCAGAATGATAGCTTTTAGTCTCTAGATTATAGTTGTATATAAATTCTGTTATGGTATACGGGTACGCGACCCCGGCCCCCCGAGCTACTACTGAATTATCCCTAGCCCTCCGAGACAGTAGTATCCTTTACACCTTCTTCCTGTCAATGATCATACATTTCCTATCTTATGTCCCCATTCCTTTCAGGGTTTCCCTTTCCTATCCTCTCCGCCAATCTAAGGTCTGCCGTGCCGATGGATGCGTGGCTAGGGGCGAGCCTAGTCAATAGCTTGCCAAGGTGCCCTGGGGCCTGGTGACCCCAGAATAAGGCTTACCCTTGTCTGGTACGCGGGGCTCTGCCAGGCTCGAGTATATTTCCCTAGCTACTCGTGGGAACGCAATGGTCTCAATAAACTTTAACACCCAATTAGGCGGCGGTGCGGTTCGCAACCCATCACGTCTCGTTTCCAACGGGGGCGGAAAGCGGGCTGAGGAAAGCCGCTTTGCTACTTTGAATGTTAGAGGGGGATTGAATGTTAAATTAAATGAAGTATGTCAGATGATGGAGGAGAATTGATGTTCTGTGCGTGAATGAAACGAAGCGAAAGGAATGTGACACCACAAAGCATGGACCCTACACGGCGTATTGGTCTGGTGTACCCAGCGCCAAAAGAGGCTGCCAGGGTGTTGGTGTCATTTTGTCTGCGCGGATGAATGATTGTATGATTGAGTATGAATGTGTGACCCCTAGACTCCTCTGGATTAGGTTAAAAGTAGGGCTTACCCGAATTTTTGTCCTAGGTGTGTATGCACCTACGGATTTGGGTGTAAGCGGGTCTACGATAGCCAAAAAGGAAAGGGAGGAGTTCTGGGATAGCATGAGAGAAGTTTTAAAGAAGTGTAAGGATAATGAAAGGATTATCATGTTGGGCGACTTTAATGGATGGGTAGGTGTGAAGCGTGATGGGTATGAAAGGGTTTTAGGCACGTTTGGTGATGAGAGAATAAATGAAAATGGTAGAAGTTTGCTTGAGGTATGTTTGGAATGGAATCTTTTAGTAGCGAACACAATGTTTGCTCATAAAAGAATCCATATGTATACAAGGGATGAATGTGGCATAAGAAGTATGATTGATTTTGTAATCGTAGACGAAAGACTGAAAGGGCAAGTTCTGGATACAAGGGCGTACCGCGGTGTCGGTATTGATACAGATCACTTCCTGGTGATGTCCAGGATAAGTAGTCTTTTCAAACGATGGCGACATAGGACAGCGGAACCCAGAACTAATCTAGAACGCGTCAAAGTAGAAAATTTGCAAGAGGAGAGAGTGAAAGAAGAATACGTTAAAAGGTTGAAAGAACGATTTGTTAATTTGGATAAGGAATGTGAGATAGAAAGTTTTTGGAAGACTTTTAAGGAAGGTGTAGTGAATGTTGCAATTGACGTATGTGGTGTCTGTAAGAGAAGAAAAGGAAGAATGCAGAAGAAAGAGTGGGTGGATAAGGAAGTGCAAAAGGTTGTAGGTAATAAGAAGAAAGCATGGCTGGATTGGTTAGCAACCAAGGCTAACCAAAGAGTACAAAAGGCGACATTAGAGGATGTGGATAAGGCAAGAAAGGTTTATAAAAATATGAAAGGGCTAGTGAAAAATGTGATCAGTACGAAGAAAGAAGAGCAAAAGGATGAGTTTGATAGAAGACTCTCTGATAGTTTCCAAGACAATATTAAATTGTTTTGGAAATCGATTAGATTAGCTCGAGGGAAAACATCAAACTCGGAGCTATCTAAAATCAGAAGTAAGGATGGGAATTTTATAAAAGGAGAAGAATGTGTGCTGAGAAGATGGAAGGAATATTTTGAAAGTCTTTTTGAAAGAGAAGAGGGCCTAGCACAAATGCTTTTTCGGCGGTAGTTTGCAAACGTGTTAACATTAGTTTCTATGTTTTAAATATTTAAAAATAGTTTCTTCCAAATTTTTAGTGTAAATTCTATTGAAACATTATTAATATTAATCAAAATTTAACATACAGTGTAGTGCACATCCTCCTATGATTATTTAGTGAAATCTGAGCATTTACCTGCTGGTGACAGTTCACTTGAATATTATTTACATTTGTTTGAAACACTCAATTTTACTTTGTTATAATGGCAAACTATGAAGAAGTTGTGGAATCACAGCTAGCACTAGAGAGGTCTCTTATGCTGAAGATGGCAGAATTTGAAGCACACCTCCGAGCAGTTAAGGAGTCCGCTACACCAAACAAGGCCATAAGTCTCGCATATCTGACTGATGAGTTTTGTGCTTTCCGTGAACACACTCTTGGAGTTGTCAATAATCTCAGGAAACAGTTATCTGAGTTAAGCAGAGCTGTGGACGTCATTGAAACTCGACACAGAAGAAATTATCTTCTTGTAGCTGGTATACCAGAGGCCAATGATACAGATCCCGTAGCTGCTATTTTGTCAGTGCTGCAGAACAATCTTGGTTTATCTGAAATTACTAAAACTTCTTTCTCTGCCTGCCATAGACTGGGCATTTCTAGATCGGGTCGAACTCGACCCATTCTTGTGAAATTTGTTCACGATCACTTTCGTTCTCTTGTGTGGAGTAAAAAGACTTTACTGAAGGGCTCTCCATATGTTTTGTCAGAGTTTTTAACGAAAATCCGTCAGTCTATGTTCCTGGCTGCTCGCAAACACTTTGGAATGAGAAGTGTATGGACACTTGACGGAAGCATATATATCAAGCTGCCTAATGGAGATCGGGAGCGCGTCTCTAGCGGGGATCAACTGCATCGACTCATGGAGGCCCATGTTGCAGCCTCGGCGGATGTCATTGCCACACAGCAGCCTGGCCCCGCTGTTGCACCCGCTCCTAAGCCCTGGCTTAGGAGCTGTCCTGCACGTCCTGCACGTCCGCCTCATCTTAGACGGTCCTGACCGTCTAAGATGAGGCGGACGTGCAGGAAATAGGACTGGTTCCCCTTCTTTTTTATTTCTACATCCATAATAATAATATGTCCTAGTATATTGTTTTGTGTACGAGTCATGTTTAAGTATGCTGAAGACCCCGAGTATAGCACTTTTTTACGTCAACCCTCACGTAACTTTTGATTAATTGTTTTGCCGCTGTGTTTTATTTTGGGTAGCTGTATTTTAAAGTTTATCATTTTACCTTAATTTGTTTATTTCTAAATGTTATCTCAAGCTTTAACTCTTGCGCTGACAATGACTTTGACAGAACTTTCTTTTTTTTCTTTTCACTAAGTTGACACCCAAGTGCAAGGGCAAATATCACATACAGCCAATTTTTTTTCCTATCCTTTCTCTTTATATCGATAACGTTTTTTTTATACTGCTAGTTAACGTATCATTTTAAGTTATTATTATGTATTTGTATGCAATGTTAGTCTAGCGTGTTAAGGTATTTATAAAAGTTTTTGTGAACAGTCAACCGGCGGGTCAAGCTCAGAAATCATATTTCATAAAATATTACGTATTTAATGCAAATCTTTAAAAGGTTTTTTTTTTATATTACCTATATTATATATATATTTATTTGTTTTGTAAGTGTACATTACAATGTCAATTGATGACTCGTTTCACTCTGCGAGTGATCTATCTTCGTCTTTTCACTCTTTAAACTCCTCGGCCTCCCTTCAAAACAATTTGTACTCTGAACTACTAAATTTCACTAATCATTTAAACGTGTCATTAAATCGTTCTACCCAACTTTTAACTATTGTTGAATCGGTGAATCTTTCTCTTTTACCATTGAACCCTACTCACCACAATCTTGATACGGAAGACACCTTGATAGATCTTATCATGACAACTCGTCCAGACCTTTCGGCCAATCATGGTCAATTGCTCGCTCCTTGTTTCTCTAGACATGATTTAATCTTTATCTCTTACGAACTTTCCCCTCCCAAGTGCAGGCCAGAGATTGTGCATATGCGGAGTTTCGCTAGAATCGATCAGGAAAAGTTGCAGCTTGACTCCTTTTCAATCGACTGGGCTCTGGTATGTAATGCTGAAACCATTGACAATAAAGTTAGCTACCTTAATAGTAACATATTGCAGCTCTTCGACAGGCATGCACCAGTACGTTCTGTTCGTGTTCGACGTCCGCCGGCGCCTTGGATAACTGACCTGGTCCGTGATGCTATGAGAAAGCGGGATACTGCTTTCCGTTCCTTTAAAAAAATCGCTGCTCTGCCAAATGGGAAGCTTTTAAATGTGCTAGGAATCGGTGCAATAATTTGGTAAGGTCCGCTAAACGTCACTACATCCATACAAATGTGCTTAAGACTTCTGCTTCAGAGGTCTGGAAATTTTTACAGGGTTTGGGCCTGGGTAAGGGCGTCTCAAATATTCCGTCCTTAATGTTTTCTCCTAATGAGCTGAACAATCATTTTTGTTTATCAACCGTCTTAGATAATTCTGTCAAGCGCGCCACTATTTCGTATATAAAATCTCTTTCTTGTCCCTCAGTTAATTCATTCGCCTTTTCCCCGGTCACGGCCGATGAAACCCGTAAAATCATTGTATCAATTAAGTCCAAAGCTGTGGGTTCCGATGACATCAGCAGATCTATGATTTTTCTTATTCTGGATACGAGGGCGGGTCAATAAGTCCGTGACTTTTGGAATAAAACACAGATTTTTTGATAAATAAATCATTTTATTTTTTAACGTAGTCTCCCTTGAGCTCTATACACTTTGTCCAACGCTTCTCCAATTTTTTTATCCCTTCCAAAAAATATGATTTGTCGAGGTCCTCAAAATAGATCTTTGTTTGCGAGATGACTTTATCATTGAAGTCAAATCTTTTTCCACCAAGCCATTTCTTCAGGTTTGGGAACAAAAAGTAGTCACTCGGAGCCAAATCTGGAGAATAGGGCGGATGAGGGAGCAATTCATAGCCCAATTCATGGATTTTTGCCATGGCAACTGTACATGTGTGCACCCTTGCATTGTCTTGGTGGAAAAGAACTTTTTTCTTGACCAAATGAGGTCGGTTTTTTTTCAAATCGTCATTGAAGCGGTCCAATAAGTTGGCATAATATTCCCCATTGATTGTTCTTCCCTTTTGAAGGTAGTCAATGTAGATTATCCCACGTGCATCCCAAAAAACAGTCGCCATAACTTTATTGGCTGATAAACCCACCTTGGCCTTCTTTGGCGCTGATTCACCTTTAGAAACCCACTGTTTTGACTGTTGTTTGGTCTCTGGTGTGTTGTGATGGATCCATGTTTCGTCCACGGTTACAAAACGGCGCAAAAACTCCTCCATATTGCGACTAAACAACGCCAAACCTTCCTGTGAAGTTGTTACACGATTGCGTTTGTGGTCGACTGTGAGCAAACGCGGCACCCATCTTGCGGAAAGCTTTCTCATGCCCAAATGATCTTTAAAAATTGAAACCTCTGAGCCATGCGAGATCCTTCCACAATCTCTTGCACTTTCAATCTTCGGTCGGCCAACACCATATCGTGAATTTTTTCGATTGTTTCGGGTGTAGAGACCTCAACTGGGCGTCCAGGACGTTCGGCATCTTCAGTGCTTGTACGGACACAATGAAATTCAGTAAACCACTTTTTTACCATTGAAATCGATGGTGCAGAGTCCCCATAGTATTTATCAAGCTTAGCCTTGGTCTCGGTAATGGTTTTTTTTCGCAAAAAATAATACTTAATAAGCACACGAAATTCACTTTTTTCCATTTATTCCTCAAATTACTGGGTAGTCTGATAAAGATAGCTGTCAGACACAAACTAACTGACGCAGCAAGTTCAAATTTTGATAGGAGTCAACTGACAGATACCTGTTGCCAGGAGTAGTGTTGCTTTTTCGGTAAAGAGATCAGAAATTCAAAAAGTCACGGACTTATTGACCCGCCCTCGTAGTATTCTCCCTGCTCTTACACACATAATAAATTACTCTTTCGATTCTGGAACTTTTCCCTCCTTATGGTGTCGTGCCCATATAATCCCTTTGCCCAAAGTGTCTAATCCAACCACTCCTAATCATTTTCGTCCAATTTCTATTCTACCTTTCCTATCAAAAATTCTTGAAGCTGCGGCTTTCCATCAATTTTCTAAATTTATACTTGGTAATGAACTGTTAGGCAAGTTTCAATCCGGTTTTCGGCCTGGACACAGCACTACTACCGCTCTTCTTAAAATTGTCGACGATATTAGATCTGGCATGGAAGAGTCGCGTTTAACCGTGTTGGTTCTAATTGACTTCTCCAACGCCTTCAATGCGGTTGACCACGACATTCTTTTAGCCATTCTTTCGCATCTTCAAGTTTCATCTTCTGCCGTAGACTGGTTTTCATCTTACCTTCGCGGCCGGCAGCAGTCGGTACGTCTTGGTCCAATTCTCTCTGACTGGAAAAATCTTTCGTCTGGTGTGCCGCAGGGAGGAATACTATCACCCCTTTTATTTTCAATATTCATAGACAGTCTCACTTCTCACCTTTCTTCTTCATATCATCTTTATGCTGACGACCTACAGCTTTATTCTCAGGGAAGCACGTTGGATATCCATAAGGTCATTAGTCAACTCAATGATGATTTGCGCGCTATCAATGATTGGTCTAACAAATTCGGTATCAAAGTGAATCCTAGCAAATGTCAAGCAATCATTATTGGCAGCTCTAGACAGCTGTGTAAATTGGATCTGACGTCAATTCCTCCTATTATTTTTGATGGAGTTGTCGTTGCCTATTCTTCACATGTTAAAAACCTAGGAGTTATCATAGACAATAATTTGTGCTGGAGTCAGCATATTAAAGAAGTAAGCAAAAAGGTAACTGGCACTCTAAGAGCACTCTATCGGTTCAAGCACTTCCTCCCTTCATGTACAAAAACTTTGTTAGTGCAGTCTCTGGTTTTGCCTATTATCGATTATGGAGATGTATGCTGCTCTAATCTCTCTGTAGACCTTCTCAACAAGTTGGATCGTCTTCTTAATAGCTGCATACGCTTCATATTTGGCCTTCGCAAGTATGACCATGTATCCAAGTTTCGCTCCCAGCTTCACTGGCTCCCCATCAAACAGCGCAGGGAAGTTCGTACTTTGTGCGTCCTTTTTTCTATACTTTTTGACCCTAAATCTTCATCATATCTTAAATATAAATTGTCCTTTCTCCACACCTCTCATGACAAAAACCTCCGTTCTGATGATTCTCTTCAGTTACTTACTTACTCCTCGACATTCTTCTGGCTTCATGTCTCACTCTTTCTTGGTAACAGCTATACGGCTCTGGAATGGACTGCCCTCCAAAATAAGAAAATCTACAACAAAATTTTCCTTTAAAAAGGCTTTGAGGAGCCACTTCTCTGAATAAGTTTTTCTCCTTCTCTATCGATCTTCTCTGACATGTGTGATGTGTACAATTATATTATGTGTAAGTAGTTATGTATATATTATTATGATATTATATTATCTTTGGTATATTATGTAATTAATTATTGTTATTTATGTATTCTTCTATTTTATTGATGCATTGCTTTTTATTTCTTTTTCTTTGATGCACCGCCTGTGTTATTTCTGTTTGGGCCAATGGTTGACTGGTAGAGAATGCTTTTAGCATTAAGTCCGCCATTTTGTACTTGATTTTACATGTGCAAAAAAGTGTAAATAAAAATAAAATAAAATAAATGCAAGCACCTCCTCTTGAAGTGAACGAGAGTGAGCATGAAAGCGATATTAGTATGGAAGAGATTATGAAAGCATTGAAAAGTATGAAATCAGGTAAAGCTGTGGGATATGACAGGGTTTCCGTCGAAATGCTGAAGGCTGGACAGGGAGTAGTAGCAAGTCAGTTGTACTGCCTTTTCAACTTGTGCTGGAGGAACGGTCGGGTACCGGGAAACTGGTGCAAGGCTGTGATCGTGCCGTTGTACAAGGGAAAAGGGTCACAACAAGACTGTGTAAGTTACCGTGGAATAAGCCTCCTCAGTGTTGTCGGCAAACTGTATGCTAAAGTGATGATTGAAAGAGTAATGTTAGAAACAGATGACAGAATATGGGATGTACAAGCGGGATTTAGGAAGGGAATGGGATGTACGGATCAGGTCTTTTCCCTACGATGCATAACGGAAAGATATTTGGCAACAAACCAAAAAGTCTTTTGTGCATTCGTAGATTTGGAAAAGGCCTATGATAAAGTGGTGAGGAATGAGTTGTGGTCGGCATTAGCTGTGCATGGGGTGGGCAGTAAGCTGATACGGGCATTGAATTCCCTCTATAAGGATTCTAGTGCTTGTTTCAGAATAAACGGAGCGTACACTGATTGGTTTAATATCCAAAAGGGTGTTAGACAGGGATGTGTAGCGTCTCCGTGGCTGTTCAACCTTTTCATGGATAACTGTCTGACAGATCTGAAAGAGAGTGATTTTGGTCTAAGAATGAATGAGTTACGCGTCAAATGTCTTCTTTACGCCGATGATCAAGTATTACTTGCATCGACGGCTAAGGATTTGCAAGCGATGGTGACTATTATGAATGAAGCTTTGGAAAGAAAGGGAATGAAAGTGAACACAAAAAAGACGAAAGTTATGGTGTTTGAAAAGGAAGAGAGCATGACAGAAGTATGTATTCGGATTGGTGGTAATGAACTGGAGCAAGTGAATGAGTTTGTATACTTGGGGTCGGTGTTTACTAGGGACGGAAAGTATGAAAGTGATACTGAAAGGAGAGTAAATGCTGGTAACAGAGTGAATGGTGCGCTGCACGCCTTTGTAAATAGCCAGAAGATTTCTATGAAAGCTCGTCTAGCTGTGCATAGAGGGGTGTTGGTTCCAACACTCATGTACGGAAGTGAAAGTTGGGTATGGCAGAAAAAGCATGAAAGTAGAATAAATGCAGTAGAAATGAGAGCGCTAAGAAGTATGTTAGGAGTGAAATTGAGTGACAGGATAAGAAATAGTGTGATAAGAGAACGTTGTGGTGTGAAAGAAGATATTGTCACAAGGATTGAGAAAGGGATGCTTAGATGGTTTGGGCATGTAGAGAGGATGAATGAGAGAAGAATGACTAGACAGATCTACAAGACGAGTGTGAAAGGGAACGTTGGAAGAGGAAGGCCTAGACGAACCTATCACGATCAAATACTGACAAAAAAACCGACGAGCATGCATGAAAAGATTGATGAATGTGGAAGAAGCGAAAGATGTATGCCAGGATCGTAGTAAATGGAAGGCCTTGGTCTCTGCCTACCCCGTTGGGAAGGAGGCGTGATAATATGTATGTATGTGTCAGTTCATTTTAAGTACCAAAAAAAATTATGTCCTTTAAAGTTTTCAGTCTTATAATAGTTAAAAACTATTATTTTGACAAACAAGAACAAATGGTAGGTTGGACCTACTACATAAAGCAACTTCAACTTTTTTATATTAACATAGCTACTGGCATCGTGGACTCTATTTTCTCTTTTCTTCATTTCCTCAAAAGCTGCTAGAAAGCTTTCTTCAGACCAGGTTACTTCACGCCCTGATTCCTCTTATGTTTATGAGGTATCTTCATCCTCTGCAACATAAAAATTCTTTGGAACAAGTTGAGATATATGCTCTTAGGGCATCTATAGCTATCGAAAACGAGGCAGCTATACTTTTTACAGAGGATAGATGCCCTTTTCAATAAAATATCTATTAATTATGTAATAACCATAAAATAGACTAATCCATACAGCTTAAGCTTCGTTTAAAAACGGACAATATAAGCCAGTCATATATAATATAATTTTCTTGCTGCGGAAGGTTTTTGCACTCACGGACTAATTACTAAATTACGTTCACGATGACAGGGGTAGATATTGCGGTTTGCGAGGAGGGCGCTTGCTATTATGTAGTGGAATTTTGTTCACACAGCCTTGCCACTAGTAGAAATTGAAATCGAGGCATCTAACCCACTGGGGCATCTATCATGGAATTATCCTAGTATAGTTAAAATATGGTTATAAAATGTGCCGTTTTGAAGTGCCGAATTAGATTCGAATTGATATTATACCCATGAAACAATACAAATTAGTACCAGTTTGTTTCGATTGAGAGTATCTATATCAATTAAATTTGTTCGTGTAACTCAGGTAAAGGTGGAGCGCCGCCGCCACCCCCTCCAGGCGGCATGCCCCCACCGCCGCCCGTGCTGCCTGAGGCGGACTTCTCCAACTTGTCGGTGGACGACCGCAGCGCTTTATTCGCCGAGATCAACCAGGGCGAGGGCATTACCAGCAGTTAGTATATAAAACCGCATTGTGTGCACAAAATGGTTTTTCAGGTTCCTATGGGTGTCGTAACCGATGAGTAAAGGAGATTAGCGGACGCTTGACGAACATGGCGATTATGCCATAATCTTTCTTGAGCTTAGACTGATTTGAGCTGGTGATGGTGATGAGTATTATGAAACTGTCAATGACTCTACCCATTTTTTTAATATAAATCCATTTCTAATGCTTAAAGCCGTCCCAAATGCATAGCTGTGCCTTTCGCGGTGCGCCGATGGAAAGAACACTAAAAGTATACCTTTACTGTATGTTTTAAATGCAAAGCCTTTTACGTTTATTTCCGACAGACAACTAACAAACCATTGTACTCAAAAACCTGCAAAAACATTGCGCAATAAATCAGAAGCATTGAACTTTCCATATTTCAATAGTCAATAACATCTACAACAGCAATTAAATATCGTACATGTGAACACCAGTTACAACTTTGATTTTTGTTTATGATAATAATAATTTTCTTTGGATTTCGTGTTCCTTGCATTAGAATAACTTCCTCGTTAATTATGTTGGCAAAATAAAACTATAAGGCGACACTAACCAGGGACATTTTGCTTCAGGCCTGCGTAAAGTGACATCTGAAATGCAAACGCACAAAAACCCTCAATTGAGGCAGGGCCCAGCTCCGTTCAAGGCGGCCCCGCGATCAGGTGGCGCCAGTAAGCCGATACCGCAGCCGGGCGCGGGCGTGTTACCCGACAAGCCCCCGGTCTTCGCGCGAGACGGGAAGAAGTGGCTCATTGTAAGTATCTTGGGTTTTTATTTTTATTTTATTCTATTTTATTTTAGTTTGGGATAACAAACAATTGCGCAATAAAACAAAATACAACAACATTCATAGAAAAAGACTTAAATAATTACGCAACGAATTGTATTATTTCGAGCAGTGCTGGATTGAAAATGATTGATGCCGTAAGCAATCCCCGCTCTTATGTGAACTAAGTATTACTTGCAAATATACAGTAAAAACCAAAGAATTTGGTTTTATTGAAATGCTTTATGCATTTACCTGTTCTTTACCGACTATATCCTTTTGCTGCATCCTTTAAAAATGAGACATCTCATTTTTATTTTTTATAAAGTTAAAATTTTTTGGCCATGGGATTGTGGTTAGTTTAGTTACTCAAATGGGTAATAGTCAATTGACATTTTGACGCCAATAAGCGATCCCGTTTATTTTAATGAAGCAAGGACAGTCACTCAAAATACAGACAGTATCTCTTCACCGAATTGTTACTTAGTTACTTGACTGATTGGCGATCACAATTCACATGGTTATCTTTGAACTAACTATTTATTTTACTTGAGGTCAGTAACATGACTGCGCTGTATTAGCGTTCTGTACTAACTGTATCACAGAACATAAAAAACGAGTAGAAGTAGCATCCACTCCTATTTGTATGAAAACCAGTGTAACCAAATTAACACATTTGTGATTAAATCACATTATCACGCACACTAAGAATGTCTTGTAGCGATTGGTTAACTTTAACTGTCAGATAGTTCCGCTACCCGACACTAGATGACTCTTATTTACTATCAAATAGTTCCGCTACGCGACGATAGATGCTACCTAAAAACAATTGATAAATAGGGGTGGTATAGTTACGATAATCATAACAAAAATATCGACACTTGTAAATGTCGATATTTAGAGCCAGTGTTATGTTTAACATTGTCTCTCTCATCTTCTTAATTATTACAACTTAACATCTTTTCCAAAAAATTATAAATTATTAATGACTTCTTTCTTCAATTTTGCTTCAATCCATTTTCCGTATATGTTTGGATTGAATTAAATAAATACGAGTATTGATTTATTTAAACAAGTTATTACTTATATACAAAAAAACAAACGACTACAAAATAAGATAAAAAAATTTAAGGCAGGAAACGATAGCAAAGGTTCTCGCTGCAAGCCATTTAAATTGGGCACACAATGTACCAAAGACCGGTATATTTAATGACCTTTTGTAATTTCATATATTACTAATTTTTTTTGGACTTTTTCAATTTTTTTTATTTACAATTATAAATAACAAAAAAAACAAGCAATTTATAAATCTTTTTTATAAGCTATACTTTTTTAAAGTGTCATACATAATTATAAGTATTGATAACTAACTTATCGATATTTTACCACATCCCTAAATGCGCAAAGTAGCGTTTTGAAGCATTACAAAAATAAGTAATTACTAAAATATAGTTTCGACCTTATCTCTATGGACAGTGGAATGGTTTTAGGTTGTACTTTTTAAGGATTGTTATTATCCGCAAAATTTATAATTTCTATTAAAATAACGATATAATATTACTTACAAATGGTATGTCACTCCTCCTTTGGATAAATTATTTTTAGTGCTTGTGTTTTTGCACTCTAATACTGTGCAGGTCGGGCATATTTAAAGATTTTTGTCAGAATAGCACAACGTCAATACGTTCTAGCAACTGTGATCGTCTGAAGCGCGTAAAAGGGGGCGGAAAGATGATATGCGCCATCCGTAGCCGATGTGTGGTACGCGGGGCCCGCCTACTTACTACTTCTATCGTTTTTTATGTTCTGTGAACTGTATTTATAATATCTATACATACATACAAAGTAGGTACTACTACATTATGTAGTAGTACCTACTCATGTCAATCTACTATAGTATATGTCTATCTGTATACATATATCTGTACATTACAACTAGCGTAAACATATAATCGCGCCCGGGAGATCTCTATAAATGCCCAAACAAAAGAGACTGTAAATAAATAAACGGACCGCAATGCGCTCTCCATGTCTCCCTTATTGGTCTGGCGACAGTAACTAGCAAGCTTGGCGTCACTAAGCTAGGTGCTTGAAGTGTGTTTTAAAAAAAAGCTTTTGTCTAAAAGAAGCGTTTTAAGCAAGCTATGTCTATCAATTTTCCCTAATAACATCATAAAATTGTATAATGATAAATATCTTAATGGCTATTCCTCGAAAGTACGAGTATATTTCCAAATTTAATAAACTACCAAAGCCTACTGCTCAGCCATAATTAATCTTGAAGGATTAATCTTTGTTTCATTTGTCTTCCACCGGTAATACCCTCGTTACTTGCTAAGATCCCTCGGTTTGGCGACGACAACTTCGTTTCTTTTTGCTGCGTACCTTTCGAAAAGCTGTTTGTGGAGATAAGAGACAGGATTAAATCGTTTTTTGAGTCCCTTGTCGCCTGAATCTTGTAATTAACGATACGAAAATTAAGGTAGGACTTTGTAAAAAATTTGGAAAGCAAAGCAAATAATCTACTTCCAGAATTGACAACATTGCCGACACTTTTACCCCGGTTTTCGAAAGAGGCTTGAAAATTAGACCAAAACATTGAGTAATTAAACGCTAATAAAGAAACAAAAAATTCCTTTCATCTCAGAAACTGCAATGTTCAAATTGTTCAAGGCATTCACAATAACACCCTCATTTAAAAAAGTATAATTAGAGCTTAGGCCAGGGTTTCCCAACCTTTTTTAGCCCGTGGCTAGCTTACAAGTTTAATTTTGTGACGACGTCCTACTACCATAGCTATTTAAAACAAATACAGTCAAAATAAATAGTACCTAGTCGACGTTGTCGAGTGTGTACTTATCGGCGAGTGAGCAATGGCGCCGACGAGGGCGCCCCTCTTTACTTTGTATGGCGCACAATTTGGGAACCCCTGGATTAGGCAATGTAATAAGTAGTAAAAGTAAGTAAGTAATGTAATAAGTGTACAGCGACATTTGTATTTTTTTTTCTTTTCTCATAGGAATACCAGAAGGGCAACCCTAATTTGGTGGTTGAAAACGCGGACATGAACAACGTGGTGTACATGTTCCGTTGCCGCGATTCAGCGCTGACGGTCCGCGGCAAGATCAACGGAGTTGTGCTAGACTCTTGCACCAAGTGCGCGGTCGTTTTCGACAATCTCGTTTCCAGCATCGAGTTCGTGAACTGTCAGTCAGTGCAGATGCAGGTCAGTACGTTACTAAACCGGTTTTATATAGATATACCATAAAAAACTTTGAGTCAACTTATAAGAATTCAACTTAAGGTTGAATTTTTATTGAGGCTGGTATTGGCGTATGAAACATATGCCATTAGCTACGTAAATGTTAAGTCGCGGCCAGTTAGAAATGTCAGTTTAGTAAGTATCCTTTTTTATTCTCTACAATATTTTTAATACATACAATTAGCATACAACCTACAGGAAACGGTATATTTGCCTAAAAAACGATTTTTGTGACCTCAGATTTTGACGGACGCGTACCTACACCCTACCATGTAGGTTTTAGGACAAGTTTTAGGACGTTAAAAGTTTACTTAAATACAAGTTTATAGCTGGGTGTCTTAAATTCCGAGGTAAACTCCTAATATGACTGGGCTAGGCCAATTTCGTACTCATAAAAAAGTGTATTAAGGTCATTTTTATGTTTTGACACCCAAGCAAAAAGTGATTGCAGGATGTGGGTGTTTTTGGTGGGTGGTTTGATTTGCAATTAGCATTCTAGCTTTCAGGAAATTAATCCATACTACATGAAACTAACTAGTGCGTAGTTATTTAAGTTCATAAATGGCTGATTCTGATGGTTGAATGATTAAAAATTCATAAGCGTATTATAAAAAATAATCGCTAACTTACTACGCCATGGTGAGGTAAGCATTGATTTATTCGTGAGTGCACTTATGACTTTTATAATGTGTTAGCTTAATTTCAAATCTGTCGACAGAACGTGACAACATGTTCTTTTGCATGCATATTTTTAAGTAAATATTACTTAAGAAATAACGGTGAAGATTGTTTCCAAGTTTGATTTAAACAAATTACATAAAAAACGACTTTCTTTTTTATGCACAAAATGTGACTATCAGTTATAAAACCACCCCTAAAATTTGTCATTTGCTTTTGAATTCTATCTTTAGTAGATACATGTTCCTAACATGTAAACAAGTATCTAGTGGTTAACGTCGATATAGTTCAGTTGACCAAACCGTAATATTGTTTTCGACCTTAAAGTTGATGAATGGCAGATATAATTATATTCCATGTTAAAAAAATTAAGTTCTGTGTAATGCATAGCATTTCTGCAATAAATTTTGCCATAATATTTCTATGTTTATAATTCAGTAAGACGGCGCTTTCCAATCATACTATGCGTAGTTACGTGACGTATCAAAAATATAATTTATACACCCCGTGTATTGAGTTTATATTTTTACTGGTCAGTTATCATTACATATAGATAAATAGATAGATAAGTACTCTTTATAGCACACCATAAAATTGAAAAATAACAAATGAGTAAGACTTAGATTTGTACAATTTAAGCGGTCTTATCTCTACCAGACAACCTACAGGTAGAGGAAAGTTGAAACAGTTTTGAAAGGGGAAGTCGGCGGAGAGAATTTTCAAATGAAAACGTAACAAAATATATTAGATGTAATATCACAACCTAAAATATAATATTACACGCATGGTAAACTACATAAATAATATTAAATACAGTATTACATACATGCATAATAAACTACATATTTTTTTTTACCATTTTTTAATTTATTTTTTTTTAAATATATTTTTTCTTTTATCTGAAGTAAATAAATGAGAGCACTATCTCAGTGGCACATAGCAGGTCAGGAATGTTCTGGGAAATATTCGATTCTACAGATATACAATATTCAGGTTACTTGAATGATAACATTTACATATGTTTAAATAATAAATAAATAAATAAATGTGGACAACATCACATACTTGTTCTGACCCCAATTTGAATAACTATTCAAAGCATTCGTATTTTGGAAACCAGAGACAACGAAGGTACCACAACGACCCATACCCGGGAAAATATTGAAAAACACTTTTTTTTTCTACATTGACCCGTCCGGGAATCGAAGCTGGGACCTCGGAGCAGGTGACACCTTGAAAACCGGTGTGTACGCCACTCCGCCACGGAGGTCGTCAAAACGGTGTTTGTTCCGAAGCTAGATGTTTTGTATTTATAATTTCGAAGCATTTCTTTCCCTCTTTCCAAGAACTGCAATCAGTCCTTTTTTAACGAAAGTCGGTCAGTCTGCAGTGAAAGTGACCGATGACGCGCGTCTGCAGAGGGGCCTGCCTATGTCTACCTACACCTGGGTCGCAAGTCCTGGCACTCGGAACAGTGCCTTTTTAAGCGACGCAATGGGCCCTGGCACCCATAGTATATGGATAGGAGCTAAGAAGTTCAGTCTTTTTAGGGTTCCGTAACCAAAGGGTTAAAACGGGACCCTATTACTAAGACTTCGCTGTTTGTCCGTCTATCCGTCGCTCTGTCACCAGGCTGTACAGTTGAAATTTTGACAAATTATGTATTTATGTTACCGCAATAACAGCAAATACTACAAACAAAATAAAATAAATATTTAAGGGGGCTCCCATATAGCAAACGAGATTTTTTTGCCCTTTTTGTGCTCAATGGCAACAGATAGGCACTTGAAATATTCATAAAATACTTAGTTGTATTTTAACTTTAATAAATTAATAATAAAATTAAAATTATATTTATATTTAAGGGGGGGGGGCTTCCATCCAAAAAACGTCATTTTTTGCCTATTTTTGCTGGATATCAATAAATGGCAACAGGTAGGCACTACATTAACTAAATTAATGTAGGTACCTACCTACTGTTGTTTACCTAGTCAATGGTACGGAACCCTTCGTGCGCGAGTCCGACTCGCACTTGGCCGATTTTATTTAATTGATCTTTTTTTAATGTTAATTTTTATCAAATAAAACAAAATATGAAATCGAGCAGTAAGTTTATACAACTGTAACAAATAAATAATGTCACGCTACGACGTGTCTTGTATTGGGTAATCGTCGTCGCTCTTTATCTCCTCTATGGCCACTTGGCTGATGGTCTCCTCGGGCAGTACGCACAGCTTCCGTGGCTCCGGGCACTCGCCCGTGTGCACCGCGCTGAAAGGGTACTTCATCTCGCTGAAGTCTTGTGGCTCGCCGAACTCATGAGATATAGCTGTTTCAGGACCCTCCTGCAAATTTAATTAATGATATCGGAACCTTTGTATCCCCCAATATGCCAGGGCATATCCGATATCAGGAAGTTGGGCTAAGATATCACAACACTAGTTCTCGTCGTGGGCTAAGTATTATTAACAGTCTTACTAATATTTTATGTGCCAAAGATTGGATGTTTGTTACTAAATCTCGACGCCAGAATGGATAAACGTTCTAGAGAGCGAGAAGAGATAAATTATATTATACTTAAATAGTGCAAAAGCTCGCTTTTTCTCCCGATATAGTATAGTTCCAGTGGGAGAATGAATTCCCGGGCAACAGCTAGTGTTTGTATAATAAACACACTAATGATTTAGTCACTATACAAAAAAATATTCATTTAGGGCTGAACGCTTGCTAGAGGAAAGTAATAGAGAGAAGATTGTAGTAAGCGGCTGCTAATGTGCTGAATTTAGGTTAATGTGAATAATTCATATCTGCCATCAGATGACAACGGGAAAAACAAGTTAAACTGGTACGAATGCTGATAAATATAAAATGTCCCCCGGTAGGCAAAAAATAAAAAGAGAAATATTGTATGACGATACCATGCCAACTTTTTGTTGTTAATGTTAGACCTACACAACGATGTTAATCGTAGGATCCCGTAGGAACTTCATAAAAATTCGTCACGCTATATAGTAATTATCTTGTTGATATACTTTTACGTCATGTTTTTTTTAAAGACGTGCTACGGTGCTGCTTAGAAGGATTAATTATAATAGTACCCATATACTGTAGTAAATTCGTTAAGCAAAAGAAATCTATTCAATGTTAAATTTGAGAGAATTTCTCAATAAGTGTGTCACTACGAAAGTTAAAGATGAAGAAATTGCCAAAACATCAATAATAATTGTTATAAAAGTAACTGAGTGCATGCCTGCACGTCAAACAAGGTGTTTATCTCTATTTAGATCATTAGGCTAATTTAATAAATGCGTTATGATGAAAAATTGGTGCTGATAGACTTTCGCATTTATAATATTAGTAAGGATTTTGTAGAAGACTTCTTCAGCTACAGTAGAGCAAGTGTTATACTAGCGGTTGTAGCGACGTGCTCGAATTGTTTTTTTTTTGTTACGGAGCGTTAGGTTTTGATTAGAGACAAGGCACCGTACAAAATGCAGATCCAGAACAGGTGGATGGGATCAGGAGTACCCCATTAAAGCTAGGTCTAATTATAGAGACGGCTAGCTGGTTGACCGGATGGATCGTAGGGATGGTTGCTAGTAGATAGCATTCAAGAAACCATTTAAAATATTTTTCTGGTGTTATTTCATAAAAAGATAGGGGGGACTGACCTCGTAATTGTAAGAGTAACTTCTGTATGGATTTTGGGCCCAGCTGAAGCCGTATTCGTCATAGGATATGTCTGTGCAGCTGTTGCGAAGGTCGCTGTCGGAGTCTGAGGACTCGCGTAGTGTCGGCTTGGAGTAGTCGCCCATCGCCTCGTGCGACGCTACGTCGATCCGCGTATCCATATTCAGGATCGTTAGCTTGTTGTTCATCACCATGTTCAGCGACTGTTGCCAGTCTTCTAACAATTTCTTGATACTATCCATCTGAAAAATATTTTATTATCTACGTGTTTTTGTGGTAGCGCTAATCTAATATGCTTCTGTCTTGCCTCCTTTTAATAATAATAGCGATATTCGTCAATATAATAATTCAGATCCGTTATCAAAACGAGACCCTATTACTTAGATTCTGCCGCCTGTCTGATCTGAACAATTGATTGATTCCATTGCTGTTATATCAACAAATTTTAATTATAAAAATTACATTAACTTCAAACAAGAATTGTAATTTTTCATCGTTTTTCGTTCGACCTTAACAATTATTGTATCTTATTGGGGACCTTTATGTAAATATTTTTAAATAGCATTATGATGTATTTAGCAGTAAAATAAATTTCGTTGTTGAAATAAATAAAAAAGACAAATACTCAAACGGGCAAATTATACAAAACAATTATTCTTACGAACAGACTTGGCAAAGAGATTTTCAACCCAGATTTCTCTCGCAAAATGCTAGTCATGCGCGGGGCTTAAAATTTCCTTTTCCGAGCTCCCCAATTCCCTTTACTGATAAAGTGTTTACTAGTATCAAAACAAGTATTACCTACCTGATAGTAGTGCGATTGGATTGAATTGGCAGTTTCCGAGATTGGTTTCCTCTTACAAACTAATGTTGCGATAGTGGAATAGTAAAAAGTTATTTGGCGTTACCTTCTTTTTCAAAATCGCGTGTTTATGGGCACGTCGAAGACGCTTCTGTTTGATGAAGTGCTTCAAGTAGGCGACTTTGTACACGTTGGTGACCTTGACGATCTTAACCCGGCAGTCCTGCTTTATGTCCATGTCGCTCAACGACGAATACACGCTTGCCTCTGGCGTGTGTGGCTCGGTCTGTGCGTGCTCCCTACACTCAATCTTTTCGGATGGTTCGGTCATTACCATGCTCTCATATTTTAAACCCTTCAGCAGTTCTACGATGAATTCCCGCTCTGAAAACCATTTTAGATAGATAGATAGAAAGATAGATAGATAATTCTTTTATTGCATAAAACAAAGGTAACATAAATTACAATGTGACACATATGTACAATAAGGCGGTCTTATTGCTAAAAGCAATCTCTACCAGACAACCTTTGGGTAGAAAAGGAAAATTACGTCTCAGTGGAGTAGGGGTGACGTGGTGCAAAGTAATAAGTGTGTATCTAACTTATTAAATATAAATAAACTGAAAATAAAAATACATACGACCATACATATAAATCATACATAAATAAATACATATATAATTTTAAATACATACATATTTATACAGGTACACATACATAAACAAAATACAGTTGTAATATCAGTATTTATCTACGCAATCCTGAACCGATGCACACCATCAGCGCGACAAAAAAAGTGCCTTGACTCTAGTCTTGAAAATAGAAATGGATTCTGATTCTTGATTTTAACTTTGACAAAAAACATCCAATTTTACTTTCGCAAAAACATCATTTTACATTATTATTATTTCGTCATGAGCACAAACAGTTATTACACTCTGGACCACAAGCCCTTTTATTTAATATTCGAGAAAGGTGGTGGCCTATAGCTGGTAGGAACCTTGCTAGAAGGATTGTGCATGATTGTGTCACGTGCAGACGTTTGAGAGGCAAAACACTCACTCCAATTATGGGGAACTTACCTAAAAAGCGTATAACTCCTAGTTTTCCATTTATCTCTGATGATTGTACTACATTTTATTTATCAGACACACATTTGTCTCGTCGACTATTTTTCTAATTTGTTTAAAAGTAGATGATTATACCAGTACCTAATCCTAAATTATACCAAACATGTATTTTGACGTCGAGAGAACGAATTCTCTGTTAAAGCTACTGAAGGATGTAGGAGGAACTTCATTTATTTTCTTTAACAATTTTCATTTTGGTTTATATATCCGTTAATCTCAAAATAAAGTAGCATATTATTCCAATGGTAGGTATACATATTTAGTAGGCTAATTTTACGCGGAGTAAAGAACTCGGCCACTATAAAGTTTTTTCCTGCTTGATTTATTTCTATTCACGAAAGACTCAACGATGACTTTGTGTTTGTGTGCTATTGATTGGTGTGTGAAACTAAATATGTGGATTTATCAAGGCGTGGTCTGTTCAGCCATTTTTGCTAGTCGTGCAGTCATGATATATGTTAGCAAATTAGTATCCAATAACCTTGTTCGGGAGTGGTGTGCACGTTGGGGTTCTGGTCGCCGTCCCAGAGAGCGGCGCCGTCCAAAGCCCGCCGCAGGGCTTCGTCGGCCGCGATGATGTTCCTCACGCGCTCGCGCACGCGCCTAAGCCGCTCTACATCCCGGCGCAGCTGATCTGCGCGCTCCGTAAACTCCGCGTCACGCACGCATAACTTCGTGTTCACTATTTGAATCTGTAACTGCAGACGTTTAAGCCGCGACTGCGAATAGCCACTATTAGCTACTTTAAGCTTTATGTGATAGACGCAAGCCTAAGTTTTGTTGAAAAGATTTGTAATTCCGTTGTAAGTGTAAAGGACGCGGCCATTACCGTTATCATTATCATCATATAGTATGAACCTGATGGATGATAATCAGTATACACCATTGTATTAGATAGTTTCACATCTTAAATGTTCAGAAAATTAATATTAATAAGTAATCAAGAATAACCTATACCTACCGTGACACACATCACACAGAATAAGGATGTTATTGAATATACTATTTGATAATTTAGGAAAACTGACGACCACACTGTATCGTATTAATTACAGGGCTGCAGGGGTATTATTACTTTGCTAATTCGAATAACTTTAATTATTCATATTGTACTAAATTTGTTTTGTAGAGTAATAAACTTTAAATTAGTAATGATCAGCTGTTGGCTGCCGCCGTCCACGATACGGTTTATAATAATTAACAGTAGTATAATATGAGCGCATCATAAATGTTAGTACAAACTAGTTAACCTGAAGTTGTATGTCCTCTAGTTCTATCTGCTTCTGTTTTATCCTCTCGCGCGATGTTATGTAAATATTCTTCAAGAACTTATACATGTAGAGCCCAGTCGGAACGTACTTTAAGATGAATATTGTCTGAAAATTTACATAAATATGCACTTCGAATCTTATTTGAGCCGAGCTTCAGCTAAGCGTTATATTGCGAGCCAGTAAGAAATTTCATAAGTTGCTGGAATAAGAATTAACTATAGTTATCTTACTAATATTATAAATGCGAAAGGTAAGATTGATGTCGGATGACTCGAAAACGGCTTAATAGATCCGGATGAAATTTGTCATGGTGGTAGGTTTTACTATGGATATATACAGGAATAACACATAGGTTTCCATCCTGGAAAAACTTAAGGTTCGTGTGAGATTTTTTCAAAATTTCCAATACTTCATGTGTATGAAGTCGCGGCCAACAGCTAGATTATAGAATGACGAATGTACCATCGGTTTAGATTGAACCAGTTTTTAATGTACCCCGACAGGTTTAATTCCAAAATTTTAGCGATACACATTAATTTGGAAACTTGAAGGACTGAAATAGGCAACAGGCAAAGCGGAGAGCATTCATCAAAATTAACTTTGATGTTTACTTTGTGTAAGTTTGTATCTTGCCTACAGAGTTTTTATCTCTATCCCGTTTAACTAATTTAAAGTATATAGAGAGTTCACTTTTGACCTTCCGTACATTGTTTTAGCATCGTATTTACTATTCATGAAACTTGTTTTATTTATTTACTTCGTTAACTCGTATAGTTTCTAGCATGTTGGGGGTTCACATATTTAAATAAACTAAAATAAAACATAGCTTATATGAAAAACATGCATATCGAAATTTTTTGTTAAATAAATAAATAAATAAATAAATGTGGACAACATCACATACATTGTTCTGATCCCAATTTGAATAACTATTCAAAGCATTCGTATTTTGGAAACCAGAAACAACGAAGGTACCACAAACACCCAGACCCGAGAAAATGTAGAAAAATACTTTTTTTCTACATTGACCCGTCCGGGAATCGAACCCGGGACCTCGGAGCAGACGACACCTTGAAAACCGGTGTGTACGCCACTCCGCCACGGCGGTCGTCAAAACGTTTGATAAGGCCAAACATTTTATTTTCATTAAATTTGATAAAACCTAAATACTCGCTTAAAAGGAAATCGCTACGTACCTATGATTAAACGCGAAACTATACAAATAAATAAATAAAAATATTGAGAAGATGGTCGGAAACCACCAACTGCTTTGGGACCCCCGCTAAACCATTAATGATGTCTACAAACTTGGCAACACTGCACTCCGGACTAGACGCGTTAGTTTTAAAATGTTCAATAACTTTTAAAGATAAATAACCCGTGACCAAAAATGCTGTAAAGTGTTAAATTGATAAATCCGTAATTAGATCTTTCATTTCAATGTATATTATTCGCGTATCAGGAAACCAATAAAGCAAGAGAAACTAAAATACAACAAACCACATTGAACCAAGTTAATCTCACGTAGGCGGCATACAATAAACTGATGCACACGTGTCCAAACGGACTGCCGTACTGGTCAATCAGATAATGCCAAAAATGCACGAAGCCACCATCGCTCCCGTTGGTCAGAACTTTCGTGCCTTTCGTCGCCTCGCCGTGTTCCATCATGTTCCACATGCGGAACGCCAAGAGCACCGTCGCCAATATCACGACGAACGTAAACATCTAAAAATATATATTGTAAAAAACCTATTCGAGCAACACATCTGAACGTGTTGAAAAATAAATTTTGAAAATCTTTTAAACTACGCCAGTGACATCGCGTCATGACAGAAATAATAAGTCACCACTTACGTGACGTTCTATATTTTAAAAGTTCTTGTGGTTATACTTTTTACTCAGAAAATACTTTGTAAAAAAATCTCTTTGATGTCATAACGTACTTTAAAGCAATGGACACACGGGAATAAAACTAAAAGAAAGCTTTTAGTGCGGTAGTAAAAGTGCTGTTTTTATAGCACAATAGGGGGTTTTGGGTTGAGGAACAAGTTATTCTTGTTGTATATTACTTTCCCAATTTCAGAGTTCCGTAATATTAGTATTTACTTAATTTGTCAAATTTTAACTAACTATAAACCTAAGCTGGCCAGTGTGGCATATCTTAAAATATTTATTAATTATTTATTAAATGTATGTGTTTTATATTGTTGCAGGTGCTAGGCAAGGTGCCCACCGTATCTGTAGATAAGACGGATGGCTGCCAGATCTACCTTTCACCGGAGTCGCTCAACGTGGAGATCGTCAGCTCCAAGTCCTCCGAGATGAACGTGCTGGTGCCGCAAAGCAACGGCGACTATGTGAGTTCCTAATTGAAATATCTAAACGTTTAAGTCAGCCCTAGATATAATATCACTTTGGATTTGGCTTGTTGACAGTTCGTTTTTTCTTTTATAATTCTGTGATAAAAACGTAGTCATCACGATAGTCATATCACTGTTAGGCTTTTGTTACTAGAAAAAGTCTTATATCAATTTTTGCGATACACACAAATTCAAGCCATCCTCCAAGAGCTTTTTGCTGTTTCTAGACGGGTTAAGATTTACCCTTAGGCTTTTGTTACTAGAAAAAGTCTTATATCAATTTTTGCGATACACACAAATTCAAGCCATCCTCCAAGAGCTTTTTGCTGTTTCTAGACGGGTTAAGATTTACCCTGATCTTATGAGGCAAGTATTTAAATAACCTAGTAACCCCTCGGCAAGTCACCGATACCATGACTATACACAAACAAATTCTCTGATTAATCATTCACTCATAGTCCCACAAACATTAAAGCAAATTATTACGAGGGCTTACTCTGAGCATGTTTATTATGTATAACGGATAAACATTTACAGATTAAATAATCCGATGCTTGTTTACCTCTTAAATGTTTGCTCTAAGGGGAATTGAAACCGCGACGCACAAGTGATGCGTGTCAAAGGTGTGCGCCCAATCAAGTACATACTTCGTTTTACAAACCTCAAAAGAAGTCTATGCGATACTGCTCTATTTTGTTGTTATGTTTGCACACAATTTAGAGGCTAGTTAAAAACAGTTTTAGGGTTGTTTGGGGATTATTTCACGTTTAATAGATAAATCCGATATCGGAGGCCAAAATTATAAAATTACGAAAACTGCAAGTCTAAAGAGTAATATATCTTTTACCTATTAATTCCAAGCAATATTGTATTTTCATTATTTTGCATAGATTTAAAGTCACTTTTTGTGTAAACATGACAGAATATGAATAGCTGTTTGATTTTCTTGTTCATTATGGGTCGACCTTCTATTCGTTTCTATACTATAAGTTTGTAATATGCATCTTCAAGTAAACGAACTCCCTAGTGATTATTTTGTACAAATACTCAAAACAACTTCAACAAACTCATTAGCTAGCTTAAAAACAGGGAAAGACCCATTTTTAATCATGTGAATGTTGCCAAAGTTATGTCAAAATCGGAAAATG
This sequence comes from Anania crocealis, assembly GCA_949315895.1. Lineage (NCBI taxonomy): Eukaryota > Metazoa > Arthropoda > Insecta > Lepidoptera > Crambidae > Anania > Anania crocealis. Next base: position 17,429,734 of record OX438882.1, read on the forward strand.
GTGGTTTAAAAAAAATGCATTTGTATAGTATGGGCCGAATGACACACCAATTTTCAGGATTTAAATTTATTGTATTACGAATAGGAACACGATTTGTTCCCAGCTCATCTAGAATCAAGCTGATTAATATTAATATGTTAAAACTGATTGTTAATTATTTTCAGAATGAGCACCCCATCCCGGAACAATTCAAAACGGTCCTGTCTGGCAACGGCCTGTCCACCACCCCTGTGGAGAGCACGGGCTAAGTCACCCGCGCGGCTTATGCCCGGGAACACCTTTGCTTATATATTAATATGATTAAGCTTCGCAGACACCATTTGTTCGTCTCTTCTTTCGAAATCTATTTGCTTCAAAACATAGGCGGACAATATTTGTCTCAAAATCCACGAAAAGAAACGACTTTTTATTAATAACTCTAAATTAAAGGATTAGTCCAACACATGTGCATCATCTGTGTACTAGCTCGTGTTGAGAGATTGCGTGGAATTTGCGAGCGTATAGTAATAATAATTAATTCGAAACGAGGCGAGTCTCTCTTAAATTAATGGTAATGAAAATATATTTTGCACGGTCTAGTTAAATATTAGTTCACTTGCTGCGATTCGCCTCGAGTATTTAACGTTTAAGCGCGAATTATGATTCTGTAACGGTAAGCAGCCAGTTCTCGGGCCCCTCATTGATCGTTCGTCTTCATCGTCATCTCGAGTTCTGTCTTTGTTTCTCGCTCATTTTCGCTCGATCGTAGTATTTAAAAGTATAGCTCTAATATGACGTAGAAATAACTACTATAACTCATGTATTTACTGGCCTTTAAATAATACTACTGTAATGTAAAGATGTTTCTTACATTCATGTTTTTGAGATTTTAATTTTGACATTATGCAGAAAATGATAATGATATCTTGGAGTACCACCTGGTACGGGTTAGTTAAGTTAGATGTAAGGCGTGTGATTGTCTCGATATCGGAAATGAATAGTTTGCTTTCTCGACTGTCGCTGCGTGTCAGTGTGTTAACTCGTGACTTCGCCAGCTTCTTTCTGTGTCTTTTCTAAAGGTACTCACTGAGTAACCCTACTTTTCCTTCAAGCACCCTACAGAATGATTTAATGATCACATTATTTTTTTATTTGTTTTATTTACAATTATTCAATTCAAGTATTAATTATTCGACTATGTAAATCAGTGTAATTTGTATTCCCTTAAATTGTAATGTTTTTTGTGTCGTCTCTAATTAGCATTCTAATTATTTATTATGCCATCATTATTTGGAATAATATCACATTGTATTACGGATTTGCATTTTGTTAATTTATTTGTCGAGATATTAAACTAATTTTTAAGTAAGTACCCTTTTTTTTAACATACCTCATAAGCACAATATATTTGTTAGTGAAAAAGTACACATTACTGGGAAACAGGATAAAATAAAAAGAACAACAGATAGGTTAATTTTTTATTTCATGGCTGACATCGTCCATTGGAAATTTCTATAAAAGCTAGCTATTCAAACGGAAAAGGCCATCCATGTATATTCAATAAATAGATTTGATTAGATATAAACAAACATGCAGTGGTAAACAAATTGTTTGGGCGTAAAAATAGAGCTATATGTACAAGCCCAAGCTACTAAAAGATATGGCAAAAAATTTCCAGCATTACAATGTGTAGAAAGTATACAATCAAAAATGCAGATAATCGGATATCCGGTATTTTCATTTACCCTACTTGAGATTCAATATTCTTAAACTACTTACAAAATATCAGTCAAATTCAAAAACTTTAGGCTACGATCTAAATACTGGCTAATAAGTAGCTTGCGGGATTAAAGTAAGTTAGTCTGGGTCGTGTGCCTTTGAATTGTTCCGAGCGTGTTTGGGGCACTGCCATTCGTCGCTGCCGTCCGAGCATTCGATGAAGCCGTTGCACACGCTCGCCGGCGGTAGGCATTCTCCGAGAGGACATCTGTAGCCTTTGCAGGTGTCGATTCTCGTCGCCCTTTTATTTTCGGCAGCCTCTAGATCAGCGTAGAAGTCGTCGTCGGAATCGTATTCGTCGCTTTGTAAAGTTGACGTATTGAGGTGTGGCGTGTAGGTGGCGATCACGCTGTCGATCCACTCGATGTAGTTGGAGACCTTTGTGTATACGCCGGGGCGGTTCGCTCTGGCGCAGCCGTAGCCGTTGCTCGTCACGCCGTAGATGTACCATCTGTCAGATTCCTGTATGAATAATAAATACATTGTGAATTCAACTAATATAATGTATATAGGATTCGTATGTTTATTGCAAAATTTAATGTACAAACAACGGCAGGTCAACCTACCCAAAAAGTTAAAGGTCATTGAATTGTTTTCTTTTGGACTCATCGGCCTAGATAACTCAGCATAACGTCTTAATTGGTATAATCGTACTCAATGAAGCTGTGCTATTTGTATGATAGAAAGGACTGCTACTAGCCATATTTTTTGATACTGACATTTCCATTACGTCGCTGACAAGCTTGGTGGCGACTGACTGAAATAATGCTCTACTAAACCTAAAGTTCTTTTGGAAAGCACTAAATAGTTCAACAACCAATAACTACTTTAACGTTTCTTCCTTTGCCCATTCCTTAAAAATCTATAGATATTAAAAGTACGGTTACTGGTGACGTCATACTTTTTTTAAGCTATTGCATAGCTTCTATCGCGGGCCTTGAGCGTGGAGACCGAATCCAGAAATTCCGTAACGAAAATAACCTAACACCCCCCACTCCGACCGGCACAGCGGTGATACTTTTAAGTTTTATAATTGCATAAGTTGATAAATAATGCTATGCAATAGCTTTACCGCGGCAGTCTCCGAGTGCCACACATCTTTTTTTTTTCGAGTTTTGAGTTTAGAATCTTACTAATATAATAAATGCGAAAGTTTTGGATGTTTGTTACATAATCATGCCAAAACGGCTTAAAGGACCTAGATGAAAATTTGGACAGAGATAGATTATGGGCTTCAATAGCATGTTGGCTACTTTTTAGCCCGAAGACCAGTAGTACTGCGTGATACGTTTAAAATTTTAACTAACACGAGTACAAAGCCTTTTTCTTCTTAAGTCCTTTTTCGGACGGCCCTGTCACTGAAGCCTTAAGAGAAGGCTTTAATAAGTTAAACTGGGCAGATATTGGCTGGCGCTAAGAGGGCTCAGCCTAGATCCGCCGCGCTAGCAGTCTCCCGGTCCGGGCAAGATCACTAGGCGCGAAAAGTCAGCTGCAAAAGTATGTATACACTTCTGACTAATGTTAACTCTTAAAACAACGACATAAGGTTGGTAAAACCAAAAGTGTTTACAGGTATACTTTTGTAGCTGACTGTACGAAGTCGCGGGCAACAACTGGTATTATCGGCATATATAGGCCTACCTGGCACATTAGCGGGCCGCCCGAGTCGCCGAGACACGCGTCTCTTCCGCCGCGTTCATACCCCGCGCAGAACATGTCCTCTGTCACGCGGTATAGCGGCAGCAGCCGCGTGCGCCGCCGGCACTCCGCCGTCGATATCACTGGCAGCTCCACTTCTTGTAACGTGTCCGCTGTGTACAAAAGCAATTATATTTTGGGATGTTTATGTATTCAGATTGGAAATGCAATATGTTCAAAAAATATTTTTGTATATTATGACAAATTGTAAGATTAATTAGAAATAAGAGCGTTTTATCTAAGTATAAATTAATAAATTTAGACAACATCACTTATTTTGTGGAAATCAGTAACAGCGTAGTCACAACAAAGACCCAGACCCGAGAAAATACAGAAGAAAATCCTTTTTTACATAGACCCGTCACAGAATCGAACGAATAGCGTACGAACGGTTCGATACTCCACAAAATTATTTATTGCGGTCAACAATCTTGAGATAATAGATAATCTAAATAAGGGTGTCAGTAAGAATAACAAACTTTCTAGGTTCGAACAATATGATGAAGGTTAATTTGTTTGGATTGAATTAGTTATTATATGCCAAGCCATACTGATACAAAATGGAATTACCTAAAGTAGGCACCAGTACTAAGTATCTCTCGCTACTTCTCTCTCAGCATAGAGTATGGACCATAAACCCGATAACGCCAAAGAACTGTAGTAGAAGTTAACCAAATTCGATTTGTCATGGGAGTACTCAGACGCTTTCTTTTTTTACTTTTATTCCACCTCCTGAATCTGCTATTGTAAGATTTTTTTTTTTATAAAAAGATGTTATCTTACGGAAGACTCGCTCGTGCTCGTAAAGTTGTCCCCATCCCACCACGGTGCAGTGGTGCCCCGTCGGTGGCTGCGCCCGTGATGGAGGCAAGCACGCCGGGCGTAGCCTCGCATGTAGCGCAACAGGGTCGATCCTTAGCATGGCGATGTCGTTCCTGAAGCCGCGTGGTGCGTACCGCGGGTGGAGGACCACTTGGCGGACGCGGGCCACGCGCTCCCAGGGACCACGGGGCCACGCTCCACGCCGCAGGGCTCCTAATCGGGCCACCCAGTGGGCCTCAGTCGCTCTGTCAGGACAAAGGTTAAATATTAGTCATGTTAAAGATTTTATCCTGCATAAATAGCATTGTCTAGTTATACGTGGAAAAGACACCACTTAAATTATGTTTCTTTATCCAAAAGCCAACTTAACCCTCTGAGTTTCGGGACACGACTCTCCTAAAATGTATTCTAACGCATATCAATTACAGTCATAACTCAGAACCGGTTAAAACCACTTTTGAGAGCAAAAATCAGTCGGTTTTGATCCGATGAGTTTTAACTGTAACAGATATAGTTAACTAGTTAGAATAAGTCATAGATACCGTGTGAAGTGTGTCCCGTAACTCACGCATACGTATTGATCATGAGAAATAAAATTAACGTGATTAAGAAAATAGTTTATTAATCCTTTGACGATCGGATATTCCAGACACAATTAAAATCAATTGTTATCGCGACAACCGGTTGTCGCTTGGGGGTTGAGGGAATAAAGTTATGTAAATAGTATCCTTTACGTTTTGATTATGGAAAAATTTAATAATATGCTTCATTAATGCAAAAATGTAAATGTTTGTTAGTTAAGTAAAAGTTGAAAGTTAGTTCCTCAATTCTATGTAAAGAATATTGCAGATCAGATTGTCAGAGATTCTATGTGAATTTGCATGGAACCTCGAATGCATGATGATGATGACGTATACTAAAAGAGTATGTGTAGGCAGAACACGGGCAGTAGATATAGTTTTTCCTCCATCATTAGGCAAACAGTGATCGCCTACCCACCTGACAAGCTTGTTGTCGTAAACTGATGTGGCTGAATATGCTTCTTATCGTCTAGCTATCCTTCAAGAATAGTCTGGGGTCAGGTTTTATCAAGTCTATTACTGGTCTGAGATCTGACGTGACTTGTTTTAAGGACTTCCATCTAGCGACAGAAGCCGGGATCACAGCCTTCCGAATCTCGACTTTATCCCCTCCCCCCTTTTTCCAGATCAGAGCCAATTTAGAAACGATTGCTTCTTAAATTGACCCGACTGGGAATCGAACCCGGTATCCTTGCATAGAAGACGGACCACTAGACCAACCGGGTCGTTTATATTTGTAAATGGTTAATAACCAGACGCTTGGTAGTTGTAAGTTTAATAAGTAGGTACTTACTGGTAAAAGCAATGGCTGGCCGAGATGAGCCACTGCGCCGTGATGAGTGTAGCGCCGCACTGGAAGTCTCCGTCGCGGTACAGCGCCGCCTGCCACGGCCACGCACCGGCCGCCGCGCCCGCGCCGCCCACCACCCTGCTCCAGCGCACGCGCGGGGTTACAACCCTAGCCAACACGACTCTTTGGGGACTACAAGTTCGATGTATCGACGCGATCCAAACCACAGACTATTATTATCCTATGGTTTGAGCTTTTAAGTTCTCATGTAAGTGAAATATTATGAAAAGAAATGCTTGTTCATATTGTGCTGTTTGATGATTGCGATTTTTAGGAAAACGACGAAAATGACGCGCTGTCTTTTCATGAAATGATTTGGCAGAAGATTCATTCATTTTGGTGCCCAAAATGTTCCATGATTATTTCGTTCTCGTCAAAGTAATTAATTTCGTTCTCGTAAAAAAAATGCAGACTGTGTAGCGCTTGGTAAGTAGTACCTATACTTTAACCCGCCCCTTTCCTAGGAATCCTGAATGTCTGTGTCTGTGACTTGGAACGCATTGTACCTATTCTCTCCGTGTCGTGCAATATTGCGTTTTTTATAGAACTATTGAATTGTAGATTTAAATTAATTATACGAATATATAATTTGGTAGGTAAGGTAGAAGCACCAGTCATGAACAGTTACCCAGTGTTGAACAGTATTCAAAACTACCAAATGGTTGTAATTTATTACCATTGGCAACACTATTTTCAAAACAGACGCACTTCCCCACCAACGTGATTGACATTTGTCAAATTTCAGCCATGCTGTTTTGACATAAAATGCAGAATTAATTCAGTTACGGTGAAATTGACGAAAAATCCTGATTTATTATAAGGATCTTCATGCAGGTGAGTACAGAAATTATCACATTACCGTAAAAGTATCGGGTGAAGGTGTATTCTTCTATTGTTTCCGTTTCATATGATAATTAGAGGTATATTTTAGAAGCCCCGTTTGTGGTTTAGGTTATGATTGAATTTGCTATAGGCATTGTTTATTATTGGTACCGTCAATGTTTGTTTATCCAGTCATGGACATTTTAATCATAATCGACGTTTTCTCGTAATAATGTTTTTCTTTTCGTACTCGATTCATGGTAATAATGTAAAATTTTAATCTGTTGTAGATTTTGAAAAAATCATATAATCAATAATTAAACAAATTGTCTATGATTGGGTGTCCATTAATGGATAAGTGTCCATAATTGGTTGTCCATAACTGGGTTCAAAATTCTTTACATTAATTCATCTTTAACTGTGCTCAATTTTTTTTTTAGAAATGGCACCAATTAGGAATTACACTAAAAAACAGATGGCAAAAGCCATAGAAGAAGTGAATAGAGGAGTCAAGGTCGCTGTTGCAGCCGTTAAGTATGGCGTACCAAGAATTACACTGAGAAAAAAAATTACTGGTAAAAGTCCTTTAGATTGTGCCCTTGGTCCTGCTACAATTTTAAGTAATGATGAAGAGAAGCTGTTGGTTGATTGGTTGTTCCTGATGAGTGACAATCACTTTCCGGTAACAAAAGATCACCTACTGGACAGCGTCCAAAAGATTATTAAAGAGAAAAATCTGGACTCTTGTCCATTTAAAGATAATCGACCGGGCAAAAAGTGGTTTGCTTCATTCCTAAAACGTCACCCAGAAATTTCTGAACGAACGGCACAGAATTTGACAAAGCCAGAGATGATGTCACTGAAGATGATTTAAAGGAATGGTTTGAGACAAATAAGAAATACATTGAAGAGCGCGGTTTGTTGGACGTCTTAAATGACCCAAATCGCATTTTTAACACCGACGAGAGTGCTTTCTACCTACAACCAAAAGCTGGGAAAGTACTTGTTCGAAAGGGTGAAAAAAACGTCTATAATACTGCTGGAGACGATAAAGAAAATTTAACAGTGTTGTTAACAGCCAATGCTGTCGGCACCGTAGCACCGCCCATGGTTGTATTTCCTTATGAACGTTTGCCAACCCTAATTGTGAACAGTGTCCCAGAAGAGTGGGCTATAGGTAGATCCGAGAGTGGATGGATGACTGCCAGAACTTTCTATGAATATATAACAAATGCATTTAATCCATGGCTGGAGACACTCAACATTGCCAAACCAATTTTGTTCTTCCTAGACGGGCACAGATCCCATATGACACTGCATTTGGCTGAATACTGTAAAAGCAATGGGATAGAGATTATTGCTCTATACCCTAACTCTACACATTTAACACAACCAATGGACGTTGCAGTTTTTAGACCGTTAAAGGTTTTCTGGAAAAATCAAGTAAACCAGTGGAAGACAGAACATCCGGAAAAACGATTAAAAAAGGAAGATTTTGCACCGAACCTAAAAATCGCTTTACAAAATGTCACAAAGGACACAATAAGAAACGGATTTCGCAAAAGCGGTCTCCACCCATTTGGGATCGACTATGTTGATCTGACCAAGCTAAAATCACAGTCTCGTGGCATTGTACGCACTGAACAATATAAATCAGACGCATCTCAATTCATGACCTACCTGGAGTCTGAAATAAAAAGCGTGTTTACAGCTGAAAAATTATTCTTGTTCAATCAACTATATTACATGGAGCGAACAGTTTTAGAAAACATTCTTCCACAAAAGCAAAAGAAAGCAAAGGAAAGAAGAATCGATCAAAGAAAGAAAAAAAGAAAAATTCTAATATACCAAGCTCAACATCAGAAGAAGAGGAAGAGATAGAATATCAAGATAGTGAATACGATATACGTGAAGAATTTGACTATGAGGAATCGGACACAGAAGATCAAGTTGCGGTCGATGCAATTTGTACAGCGATGAGCAACAGCGGTAAACGGAAAAGAAGAAAATCATCAGAATCAGATTCGGAAAATGTTCCTTTAGCAAAGCTGTCGCACAGAAAACAGAAAGGAAGCTATGTTATTATTAGATATGAAGGCGAGTACTTTCCCGGCATTATTGAGGATATAAACGGAGATAATATTGAAGTAAATACGATGGTACTGTCTAAAGGTAATACGTTCAGGTGGCCTGATAAAACGGATAAACTTTGGTACAAAAAAAGAAGAAGTAGTAAAGTATATTCAAGACCCTGTTCAAATAAATAAAATTCTACAAAGTTCAAGAAATGGAAAAACACTTGCCATTTATTTCTTAAGTTACCTATTTTGTGTTGTTTGTTTAAATATTTGTAGTGTCCACCATTGGGTGTTCATAAATGGATGCGTCCATAGTTGGGTGTCCATCATTGGAATTAGTTTGTCCATAGCTGGTGCCCAGGTATAGTCTTATAATTTTTAAAATATTTTACTTTAATACGATTTAATTGTAAATTTTAATACATAACGATGATAAATACATTGCCTTTCATTAATTTACATTACTCATACATTCGCTGATATGACAAGTAATCAGGGAAGAGGTGAAATATAAAAAAATATTCTTATACTGTCCATGACTGGTGCTTTTACCTTATATTTGTTATAAAAGTTGTAATTATTTTCTAGATATTTTTGAGAATATACGTGTAATATGAATAAGAATAGGTATTTCATCGTCGATATTTTATATGAAATTTGTATTTATATGAAAGATGACCAGATGTCAGACCAATAAGATTTTTTATCGTAAATTTGATCTTCTTCACATTATTGTCTACAGTCTACACATTAAAACAAAATATAAAAACTAGAGTTAATTGATTCGGGGTTTATACCATGTACCTACCTACCTTAGTTTTTATGAGTTTCCGATATCCGTCTACGACGGAGGGTAGACCGATTTGCCTGCTCTTAAGACGCTGACATGAGCCAAATTGAGCTCAATGAAGATTGTTTTGCTTTAAACCTATGGCTCGTATTGTTGCCAAATTCTATGTAGTTGTAATTGATCATATTTTCGACCAGGTGGCTGTTTCCAAAACACGATTCTAAAAACTTTTCTCGATAGAAAAAAATCTCAAAGTAGCCTCTGAAAATACATAAATTACCATTTTTCTCAGCAGTCCGTATAACAATGATAATAAAATTTTGCTATATTGTATATTACATGTTGCTTAAGCAAATGGCTGATTTAGATTTTTAATAAAATGGCAATTTTAAATTGCACAACGAATTTTGTTATTTGGCACTTAGGCCCTTCTATTCCATGCGCTTTTTCTCTGTCCCTCCTACGAGAATCGACAGTGATAGCTGTGGCGCGTTCCAAAGAAATTCAAAGACGAATAAATTTGTGGGCGTGTTCATTGCTCAAGGTCATCGGCTGCAGTCAGCGTCTTAACGACTACCCACCCGCATAGACATCAGTTCTCCCGTGATCATGGCGCTTGCAACAGTGCCGAAATATCGGAGGTAGGTACATGGCATATACCCCGATTCAATTAACTCTAGTGATAGTGACCATGGAAGTTTAAATCAGTATAAAATAGATGAATATGTCACCTTGGCTGCTGAGCGTCTGCGTGCGGCCTGATACCGCAGTCCAAGTCCTGACAACGCACGCGCAGCGCGCGACGGCGCGGGCACGTGGCGCGGCGAAACGTCAACTGCGTGTCCGCCGAACGTGCGTCTGCGTTGTGCCATACCTCCCAGTACCCGACCGAGCTCGCCTTCCTACCCTCCCGCGCCTCGCGACTCCAAGGAGAGTCACTAAAATTTATTTAAAATTGATTATGGTGCTATTAGTAAACATTTATTAGGCACGGAAAAAGTGTGGTGTAGCAACTGATTTTGAAATTAATTAGTGTGATATTTTAATGCATCTTAACTCACTGTACTGCCGGACGCTTGTATCAGTCACAAAGTTTGGCTTTGCCTTATCCAACTTTTGGTCAACGCATGAAATAGTTTAATAATACTTACTGAAATGTCATGGCCCGGCAAACAGCTTTGCCTAAGTCTGGAAGTTTCAATGGACTATTTGCCTTCTGCACTACGTCTGTAAAACTTTCCACGCAGAGTCTACCCCACACGCCGCGTTTACGCACCATCACAAAACCTGAAACCAAAAATATTGATAAAGTTGGTGATATATTCATTACAAACCATTGAAATCTAAATTATTAAAATAGGTTTTATTTTTTATGTACCTTCCTCGTTATATGGTACTACTTCATTATCTTCCAGTTCGTCTGCAAGAGCTACACAACTTTTTTCATCGTCACCAAGAGGACAATCTGGTGTTCCATCACAAACCCGATTCATTTCAATACATTGTTTTGCATTTGAACACACGTATTGGCCATCTTTGCACCATTCTAAAAAAATCGTAACATGTAACAAGTCAATAGTTTTATAGATCTATACATCCAACGTGTTCCTTTTGTTATCCCATAACTCTATGGTATGAAACAGACCATGGTAAACAATCAAATTCATCATCATCATCATCATCAGCCTATCACAGTCCACTGCTGGACATAGGCCTCTCCAATTGCACACCACTTAGGTCGATCCTCGGCTTCTAGTTACTTACTGAAAACGATTTACTCGTACCTACTTATCAATGAAACACACACACGTCAATGTTTTTTACAAGTTACGCCCTCCCGCTACTTTACTACTACACTTTAGTGTAAGTTTGCCAACGTCTCGCAAAATTAAGGATTCGCCATACTGGTTAAATTTTTTATCAAATTTAACTAAAATTGATGTTATATTCGAAACTATAAATTTTTGAACCACATGTTTTAGGACGTTTTATATTATTTTTACCTAGGTATAGAATATAATCTTAGAGTTATTGGATATCAAAAGGAACACGTTGTATACATAAATTGTTGTGTTACCGTGTGATACTTACCACATTTATTTTCATCCGAATAGTCCCAACAGTCAACAATTCCGTCACAAATCTTGGACTGCGAGAACTCCGCACGCAAGTAGTCGGCGCAGGAACAAGCACGTTCATCTTCTCCACCAGGACAGTCCAATAAACGGTTACATCGAGAAGTCAAAGGCAAGCAAGAACCAGTTGAACAACGAAATGAAGTAATGTTGCTACATTCTTCTGCAAAATAAAAAAGGAAATATTAAAATTAACAAAACACCTACAGTTAATAAATGTAATATGTATATTATGTATATCATTATTATGATTACCTTCTATGATGATATCTTTTTCTTTCAGTGGTTTGTTAGGATAAGGTTTATTGTATGTTTTTTCAGGTTTGTCCAAACTGTTCTCATCCTGTTTAGATGGTTGATGTTTATTGAACGTCTTAGTTAATATCTTGAATCCTGCTTGATTTAACGTATAACTAGAAGGAATTGCTTTAGTGGAAATCACACCCCCTGGGGATCGGAATAACGTATTATTATTAGAATCCGATATAGTGGCTAGGTTTGCTAGTTGTTTTAGCTTGTCAATCGTAAGACTGTTTGATTGATTATATGGAATTTCTAATACCACGTCGGGTTCTAAAGTTAGCTCGTAAGCTGGAAGACTCTGTGTTTTATTCGCCTGCTTACTGCTTACGCTGCCTGTTACATGATACGACACACGATATGTTCCTTCAGGAACATTAGGTTCTTCTATCAGTTTATCGCTTATAGGAACTTCATCTGTTGCAGTTTTTAAATCATCACTAGATTTTGGCAGTCTATTTTTGCTTGGGTAATTTTCAACTGTGACCTTTATATTATCAGAAACAGTAGCTAACGCCATGCTGTCGTTGTCATCTATAGTAGCTGATGATGATGATGTGACAATTTCAGGGCTATTGTTGTCCTCATTTGATACATGAAGTACTTGCACATAGTTTTCGGTACTAAGATCATTGATTATTTTTTGGGTTTCTGGATCGTTTCGAAAAAAACCACGAATACTTTCTTTTGATGTTTGTGATTCTGCTTTTATTTTAGGACGTGGTCTTAAGGGTCGGTTTACCCCTAGATTCGACTTAGCAGGTAATAATGTAATTACATTTGCAGTAGTTGTTTGTATTTCATCATCAAGAATCACTTCTACCGATCCAGTCATTTTATTATGACCCTGTCTGTCTTCATTTTTTTCAGTACTCTCTGTTTCTTTGATAGGTTTTTCCGTACTATTTTGAGAGTACCTTTTGATTATCTCTGTTAAATTCCTTAAAATAGATACTTTGCTCTGAAAACGAGGGGTAGTGTTTGGAAAAACTGCATCATTCTTGGTTATAATTGCTTGCAAAGTATCATTATAATATTTCTCAGGTGAATTTTTGCTAAAAGTTTCGTTTTCATTGGTAGACGTGTTTACTAATTCCCATGTATGAAGAGGCCCGCTTGTCGTTGGAATAATAGATACTTTGTTATTTGGGCGTTTCGTTGTGATTATTTCTTTAGTAAAATTTTTGTTTAGCTCTTCTAAGATTTCTGATTTATTTGCACTTGTTGCGATGTTTTTAGGTTCAGTTACTGTAGATGTTGATGTTATGCTTGTAGTTGTGCTTGGCATATTTGTTGTGGTTGTAGTAGAAGTGGTAGTTGAACTACTAGTAATTACAGGTTTCTTGATTATTGATGTCCCGTCTATAGCAATTTTCTCTGTGCTTGCATCAGTTTTATCAGATTGGGCTACATTTAAAATGATGGAGGTAGTTTTATCTTTAGGTGGCCTCTGTATTGGCTTTCCGTCATCATCGTCATCCGGATTCACATCAGCTGATACTTCTACTACTGAACTAATTTTATCTACCGGAATAGGATGTGGCTTTACATAGCCCGTACCTAAAGTTTCCATATCTTTTAATGGAGGCGCATAAGTGGGAAGTGTGAAACTTGTATAAACTGGACTTGGTACATAAACATCAGCAGCCAAATTAGGATCAACGTACACTCCTGGTTTGCGCGTAGTTCTATCTCTATTTTTAACAGGAGGTATAGGAGTGAGCATACTTTCTAACACTGATACGTCATCAACAACTTCTGCAACTCCTATTCTGTCTTCAGCATTTTTTTCGGTACTCAGTTCATTAGATGGTGGGGGTGCTTTACTAGATATTTCGTAGTAGGGCCGTGTTATGGGCTTCCATGGTTCGTTATCAATTACGTGTGGGACTGTAAAAAGTGAATCTATTTTGGGCAAATCTTTATAATGATTTTCATTTGTTAATAAATCTAGTAAAATTTGTGATACATTATTTGTAGAGGTTTCTATGGTGGTTGTTACTGGAGTTGCGGTTGATTTTGAAGTAGATGTCGAAGAAGTGGTTGTCGATTTCTTATTATCTGCAAAGTCTCTTTTTGGTGTAGCATCTGTTTTTGTTTTAACATTCAGGGTAGATGTTATTGTAAAAGGCCTTGGTTTCGGTGTAGTCGTTAAAATTCTTTTAACCGTTGTTCTACTAGTTGTTACTTTTGGGGGAGATTTTGTTGTGGTACTAGGCTTTGCTGCTAAAACTGGTTTATGGGTAACGCGTACAGGACTAGAATTCTTTTTATTTTCTGTTATATCTGCTTCTGTTTTTGTTATCTGAAATGTCCCTTGAACTACAGGAATATTTTCAATATCAATTTCAGGCTCTTCAACTTCTTTATTTGATTGATTGGGTTTAACTGTAGTTTTTCTAACAACTCCAACTCTAGTTTGTAATGTTTTATCTTTCGAAGTTTGAGGTGCTAATGACTTTGGATAACTAGTAGCCATACTTTCGTTCATTGCTTCCTTAACATATGATTCTGAATGATATGTATGTTCTAAGTCTCTCTTAATTACTATACTAGATGTATCCACTTTTATAGTTTGTCCAAATGCTGGGTGTTTTGAAAGTAGATCTTGAACTAAAACATTCTTAAGTGTTTCTTCTATGTTCGATACGGTGCTGAAAGCAATAGAAAATTGTAACAATTTAAAAAGTCATTTGCAAATTCAAATACGTTTTTTTCTATTTGAAAATGGTTTAATAAAATGAGTTACCTAGGTATTTTTCTTCTATCTAAATAAAGTCGGAAATGGACATCAAGTCGGCGGTCTCCGAAGCCAGTAACAAGGGCACCAGCAAAGGCCTGCCGCAAGGGCGAAGGGCCGGCGTACACTTGTCGCAGCGCCGCGCCATATCTGCGCGCGCGCTCCCGCCACGCCGGGCTGTTAGGGGCGCCACCATAAACATCCCCGCGTGTCACGCGGAACGTACCCTCGAATGTCATCATTGCTGGAAAACAAAAAACCTTATGAAACTTGTGTATGGATAATTAAAACCTAAAACAATAGCTATTGTCACTTTTTAAGGATGTCAAAATAAAGTTATAGTAAACTACTAGCGGACCCCGCGAACTCCGTATTGCCTCATTTAATTTTGACGTCCTAAATGTCAATGTCATCAAATATGTTGGGATTGGAAATTTTTTATGAAGAAATCTTAGAAGAAATATAGTTTCTTAGTAAATTATTTAACGTTAACTTTCCAATAATTTTAATATTTATTTATTATCCTATTCCCTACGAAGGCGAATCCGAAAATATTAAAATCATAAAAATCGGTCCAGCCGTTCTCGACTTATAAGTGGTGTAACTAACACGACTTTCTTTTATATGTATAGATTATCGTGGCTCTGATGAACTTATTGGTATGAGGGTTGCTTGCAGTTTATTTATTTACACTTTAAAGTACGTTAAAAACGGTACAAATTTCATGCCAAAAGAATTTTCTACCAGGTAACCATAAGGACTATAAATGAATTTAATATGTATAGTATACGTACCTACCTACCTGTATCAGTAAAGATCGTTGCACTTCTATGTGATTATAGAGCAGGGAATCAACCAACATGACTTTTTACTGTTTTAGTCACTGCTTACACATCAAAGTTTCTACGTGACGAAGTCTTAGGCTACAGCTAGTATAACTTTAGTTAGTCACACCTAGTCATGTTAAGGTTCACGTAAGATTACATATAGTGCTTACTGAGTTGAGAGATAGGTATAGGTTTAAGCAAACAAATTGCTAATATAAATTGCAAAATACAGTAAGTACTAACCGAACAGATTGATGAAATTTCGATGGCTGACTGAAAGCAAACTGACTTGACAAAATCGTCGACACACCATGTCTTGGTAGCCCAATGATTAGACCAGTCGCCAGTTATTTAAGGAATTGTGTTTCAAAACAAATTTCGCTCGTAAACGTGTTACTTACGTTCTCCATTGTCAGGTCTAAGAGCACCCATGTAAAAAGCCAGGGCGGCGACGGCTAGCACGGCGAAGGCAGCCAACAGCGCGCCGCCCACCAGCGCCGCCGAGCAGAACCCGCTGCTCCGCCCGCCCCCGCTGCTAGCCCGGGGATACCCCCCTCCCGCGAACCGATATTCACTCTGTGGACAAGCGTTATGATCAAATTAAATACAACCTTAAGATGGAAAGCTGTAAACAAAATATCGATTCACTTCTTGGGCTAAACGGTCAACAACACAATAAATTGATGGTATATTTTATTCATTTTTTATTAGAAGCTCACGCGGTGTGCGCCACATAACTACTGTGTGTACAGCTGAAGTCATGATGTTCCGAAAACAGTTTATGAGACAATTCTATAGGTACATAATTGTCGTTCTCGGTAGCTTATTAGTGGCCAGACCTCACACGGTAAGCGAAAATGACGTGGGTTTGGTTTAATTCTGACTCGGTCAAGTTTTGCAATTGTTAATAATATTATGTATTATCTTAGATTATAATCCGTAATGTCTGTTTCCTATCTCAGATAATTGGGCAAGTATGTATTTAATTACTAACCTTTTTTTCTATAGAGGTATGTATAATTCATGTTTGTGCTTAAAAGTTGTTTAAAAGCTTTTGTTCACTGACATAAATAAATGTCGCTATAGACATTTTTCATAGCGAGTTAGATTACGTGGTGCGTGATCCATTTTTTCCTATCTCAGTGTTCAGTTTTTGTCGTGTTCCTCAAGGTCTGAGATTATCACTGTGCAACCTTCGCAGATGAATCGTGTTTATTACCTCAGTTTTTTATTCTATGAGACAAAGACCTCAGACAGACATATAGCTTCATCGCTAGTCTTACAATCTTTGTTTTTACAATGATGTTGTACATAGGCTGCACTAAAAGTATCGGGAATGGAATACTTTCACTGTTCCTGTCATATTAAAATCTTTTTAATTGCAAACTCCTTGGTTTTAAAAATCGAATACCATATATTTATTTAAAAAAAGATTCTCGGTCTTATCACAAGGTCTTCTTCTTCTTCTTCTTCTTTTTTATGGCCACGAACTTACCTTGTCAAACTTGTTTAGTCGTTGAGAAAATGGAATTGACTCGAGAAAATTCAAGAGCGATGATTTATTATGACTTTCGAAGTGGTTTAACAAAAAAACCGTGTGTTGACCGGATGATTTCTGCATTTGGTAATGAAGCCCCATCCAAAACCACAATTTATCGCTGGTTTGCTGAATTTCAACGTGGACGTGTCAAGCTCAGTGATGATCCCCGTCAAGGTCGTCCAAAAACAAAAACAGTCCAAAAACCCAAGAAAACGTTGATGCTGTGCGTAAGCTGATTGAGGAAGATCGACATGTGACATACCACGAAATTCAGGCAACTTTAGATATTGGCATGAGTCAAATACAAATATTCTTGCATGAACAATTAGGTGTAAAAAAGTTGTTTTCCCGATGGATACCGCATTCGCTCTATAAAGAGCAAAAAGCGGCACGCGTTACTTGGTGCGTCAGAACTCTCGAAAGATTCCACGCAGGATCCTCAAATGCTGTATACAACATCGTATCAGGTGACGAATCCTGGATATACTCGTACGAACCCGAAACAAAAAACCAGTCACGAGTTTGGGTGTTCGAAAATGAGTTAAAGCCAACAAAAATTGTTCGTTCACGGATTGTTGCAAAAAAAAATGGTGGCCACGTTTGTCTCCAAAACCGGCCATGTTGCGACTATTCCTCTTGAGGGATAAAGAACGGTTAATGCAGAATGGTATGCTAGCATTTGTTTGCCACAGGTCGTTTCTGAACTCCGTAAAGAGAACTGCAACCGCCGCATCATCCTCCATCACGACAATGCGAGTTCTCACAACCCGCACAGAACACTAGAGTTTTTAGAGCAAGAAAACATAGAATTATTAGACCATCCGCCGTACAGCCCCGGCCTAAGCCCTAATGATTTCTATACTTTCCCTAAAATAAAGAATAAATTGCGTGGTCAGAGATTTTCATTACCTGAAGAAGCTGCGGACGCCTACAAAACGGCCATTTTGGAGACCCAAACTTCCGAATGGAATGGTTGCTTCAATGATTGGTTCCGTCATATGGAAAAATGTGTCAAATTTTGCGGAGAATACTTTGAAAAGCAATAAATACATTTTTAAATAGTAATGTTGTGTCACTTCCTTGATTCTCGAAATTTTCAGTGCCGCCCCTATATGTAGGTAATGCAATAAAGATTATTATAATCTCTATCACTTATTTAAAAAAATCGGCCAAGTGCCTCGCGCACGAAGGGTTCCGTACCGTTGACTAGGTATACAACAGTAGGTACCTACATTAATTTAGTTAGTTAAGGTAGGGCCGGGCCTGCCTGTAGACAAAAATGGCGTTTTTTGTATGGGAGCCCCCTTAAATATAAATTTTATTTTATTTTATTATTTATTATTAAAGTTGAAATACAACTGAGTGTTTTTTGAATATTTTAAGTGGCTACCTGTTGCCATTATTAATATCGAGCAAAAAAAGGGCAAAAAAATCGCGTTTGTTGTATGGGAGCCCCTCTTAAATATTTATTTTATTTTGTTTTTAGTATTTGTTGTTATTGCGGTAACAGAACATAATTTGTGAAAATTTCAACTGTCTAGCTATCGCGGCTCTTGAGATACAGACTGGTGACAGAGCGACGGATAGACGGACAGACGGACAGACGGACAGACGGACAGACGGCCAGACAGCGAAGTCTTAGTAATAGGGTCCCGTTTTTACCCTTTGGGTACGGAACCCTAAAAAGATCAACTTCAAACCTTAACATATTAAATGCTTTTTTGCCTAACCAATTTATGGAGGTACTGGCTTATCCCAAAATATTATCAATTATTGGCGAAGTTATATTTATTAGAATATAAGAAAAATCCCAATTTTCCAAGTTTTTCAAGACTCTAGAATATATTGTTGAACCTATGTGCGAAATTCCACACATCTGATATTCCACACAACTTGAAGAGCTTAATACAAATCCAACAGAAAGTCAAAATAAACTTATTATGTACGTATGTTTATTGTATTAATGTTGATATCCAATAAGTGGTCTATGGGAACTCAAATTTTGTCAGTATAGTACTGTCTGATGTCGCCTTTAAAGGATGGGAAGTGCCTGCGGCTAGCAATTCGTCTACACTTATTGTTGCCAGCTTGTCAATACAGACCATTCATCATACGTTGACGAAGCAAATACCCTTACAAAATACTTCGAAACTTTGTGGTAATGTAACTAAGGTACCTACTTACTTACTCATCTAAAGGGGATCTCAGTTGGTAATTCTTTTTCATGGGTTAGTACCGAATCTACGGCTTAGCCACAATTGTTGGATAAAAATTATGTAGTAACTATTAGTCTAATAAGTATTTTTGCACCATTCGGTATATCATGTAATTACATTTGTCTGGATCATCTTCAAATACACACAAATCCAAACCAATTAATACTAATAGAGAAGAAATAGTTTTGTGTATTAATCCGTTTACACGTATCGAGAATCGATTCTGGAACAAGTACATTCGTTTGCCGGAGCGAATCACTGCGCCGCTCCTTATACGTAATTTACATCACTTTGACAAATATTTAATGATTCCTTAGAATTATTTCTGTGTGTCTGCATTCTTTTGTCTTGACAACAAAATAATTTTGATTAGTTACTCAGAATAATGATGGGACTTCGGGCGGGCGGTTTTTTGACTGGAGCAATTAGACTTTAAACGCAGCAATTAAGAAAAGCTTTACATTTTCATAAGCACATGACGACATTCTGAAGGTTAACCCCTCTAAATCACAGGTGATGGTTATGGAAGGTGCGATGCAAATTGATAGGATTGACTGGCTGGCCTTGCAACCCATCACATTTGATGGTATACAAATTCCTTTTGGAAGAACAGTTAAGGATCTTGGCGTCCATATAGACAGAAGAAGGCTTTTCGCAGCGGCAGCGTCACTTAGTAGACTACGCAATTTTTTACCTATACCTACTAAAATTGCTCTTGTTCAAGCTTTGTTGTTTCCTATCCTCGATTATGCAGACTGCTGCTACTTAGACCTAAATGAAAATCTGCTCGACTTGAACGCTTACAAAACTTTTGCATTAGAATAGTCTTTGGCTTGCGGAAATACGATCATGTTACCAAATACCAGATCCAGCTAAAATGGCTCCCTATCCGTCTCAGGCGTGACTCACATATACTTGCCCTATTATTTAACATATTATTTAGTCCAAAATCACCCCCGTATCTAAAAGAGCGCTTTCCATTCCTGCAGCCATCACAGGATTGTGACATGCGGTCATCCAAAAAACTGATCCTTAAATTTCCCCCACACTCCACTAGCTATTGTATCCAGTCGTTTACAGTTCAGTCCATTCGCTTATGGAACTCTCTACCTTTGGCTATCAGACAATCAGAGTCGATAGCAATTTTTAAAAAGCGTTTATAAATGCACTATCTGGCATTTTGATAAAGCTACATTAATTTGGTAAACTATTAACCATTGTTAGTTGGTCCTGACGTCGTTTCTTGCGTATTTTTAATTTTATTATTTAAGTAGGTAAGTATATGTATTTTTATTGTATTTATATAGAGTTATAATAGATATCTATGTAGGAATATTTTTGTTGTAAATAATATGTAATAAATAATAGGTGTATTTAAAGTATAATTATAATTTTTTCTCAATACTGTATCATCGTATATACCTTCCCCTTTCACCCAAAAATTTACTTTCACCCAAAGGTTGTCTGGAAGAGATCGCTCATAAGTGATAAAACCGCCTATATTGTACATATTTCTGTGTAAAATCATCTGTCAATAACTGTTTTTTATTTGTATACAATATAGAGTATTCATTCATTCATTCATTCACATATTAAGAAATTCTGGCCAACAATATAAACGAACTCCAAGATAATTTTACTTTTCCATTTCTTTCATCTCTGAAAAATTTTATTGTTCTGATAAGAATTCACGTTCTTAAAATTCAAATTCTTATGTGAGGACGAAAACTTGACGGCCAATCTAGTATGTATGGCCTATAGTGAAACCAACATTTTATTGACTTTGAACCAAGAAAGAGCTTCAGGCCATTAGGCCACAATCAAAGCTTCTCTTCGCTCCTTTTACAGTGCAAGAATTCATATAGGTTTTTTTACACCGTGAGTGAAATATTGACGGGTGGTCATGCGGAATCATCACATTTTTACCATTGGAGCAACATCGCTTTACTATAATATACAGCACGAAGGTAAATAGAGTAATATTGAAACTATTTATATACATTGTTATTTTTCTTGGTACACCATATTTTTACTAAAACTACATATAAAGGGCTGAAGATCGCATCTTCAAAGGTCATATTTCATATTTTTTTGTATATTACATTTTAGCCCGAACAGCTTAATGAAGGCTGTATTTCAAATTTAATTGAAACTTAGGGCGCCGGTCGTGGAATCGTATATCTGTACCCAGTCGCTCCCATGTTGGTCCGTCCGCGGGCCTCTATAATTACAATTATTTCTTATTTATTTAGCGGGTACGCGCAACACACCAACATCCGCCGTGTAATTGCAACTCACTAAACGATGTTGCGTAATGAGGACCATGAACCCGGCCTAACTGCATTTCTGCACTACGGCTAATTTACTGGTGCAAATATTGGGGGAGCCACTGTCCATGCGGAGTGCAAATCCGATACAGACAGACGAGGTTCTACAATTTTGCGACTGCAAACATAACTTTGTGAAGCATACACAGGAACATGATGTGTATCGACGCGGCGGCATTCGAGATTAATTAGTGAAAAAAGTCTCGGTTACCTTCTTTTAATGATGTAGCCGTAATACCTTCCTTTACGAAGTGAAATTCTGGAGATTTGTCATGCCGATTCATCATATTTATACGAGTATTGTTGGATCAACACTGTCGCTTTACTAAACTGAACACCACAATAGAAAGTTTATAAATATTAAGATATACAGGGTGAAATTTTAACCACTTTCCAAAATTTTTATATGCGTTCAGTATCGTATTTAAAGCCTATTTATGAAGTAAAAAATGTAAATCAAGTTGTCACCCGAAAATAATTTTCGTGATACAGTTTTCAATTTTTATGGTCCTAGACCTGTCAACGTATAAAGGGAAATTCAAAAACTCATGAATAGTATTGTAATAAATGAATGAGATGAACATCGCGTAAAAAAGTGTTACTAGGATGTCATATCAAAAATTTTAGATTTTTGGCGGACATTTTCTAAGTCTTTTATCTTGACATTTTTGTACTGGGCTATACCAAAAGGAAAAATACTTCATTTGTTTTTTGCCTCGTAGATTGCTATATTAAAATTTGGAAAGTGGTTAAAATTTCACCCTGTATACTATAAAACATTTTCTAGGTACTTACCTGTCCTGTGTTATTAGAATTTGAATCTGTGTAGCATGTCAATCATAAATGTGTCTCTATGGATTTCTGTAAAAACCTTACTAAGTTTACAATGAAAGACATAAAATGAAAAATAGGTGTTTCATTATAAAGGAAGTTGGTTTATGAAACATAATTGTATTTAAAAAAGCATTTCAGGTCCCACCGAGATTTGAACTCGGATCGCTGGATTCAGAGTCCAGAGTGCTAACCATTACACCATGGGACCACTTATAAAATGGGCTGAAAACTGAAATCATGTTTAAAAACAAGACAGTTTTAACATCTAATAAATGTTTACCCAACTGCAGAAAAGAAGTTCTGATGTGTTTCAATGAACGCCCAAAATACATTGTTCTTAAAAACAATTACCTAAACCAGGATTTAAACAAGCAATTCTTGCACTGTAGCCGTTTATTTTGTGCATCTCGGAAATGGCTTTAACGATTAGAATCAAAGTTTATTTAAGAGTCTACACCTATAAGATTGTGTTTCTGGAAAAACGCAATTTATATAAATATGTTTTCTACCTTAAGTCATGTCGTCTTCCCATCTTGTTACTTTACGTGCTCTGCTTCTAGTGCCGTCTCTTGGGTAGGTACCAAGTCGTCACTTGTTTGCTCCAATATTTCTTTTTGCAACGAAGCATATACGCATATTACACTGACGTGATATTGAAAAGTAATAGGAAATCAATGACCATATAAAGTAATTTTAAGAATACAAGTAGTAACATTGTAACAACTATTTAATATAGGAAAATACGTACGATTTAGCGTAATTATTTACTGCGGGCTGTTTGCGGATAGCAACCCCCCGCGGCTCGCACAGGTCGACGGAATGTATATCGTGACCTGCGCTGATTGACGTATAGTAACGTTGTGCGTCTACAAGGAGGCAATCACTACCAGTGTATGGAGTCTTTAAAGATTTGCAAAATTTCCGACGTGGTGTAGCACTACAATTTTGAGAGTTTGATGCGTTGATGCACAGCAACCAAACTAATAGAGATTAGTATTTACAGGCGCCGTGCTACTACGTTGTGCTCCACACACCACTTCTAAGCTGAACTTTATAATACGCTGTATTTTACCACATCTACCACAATTTGACGTATACATACGTTGTTCAAAGTAGATACGCAGATACATTTTACTAGTATAAATCTCAGTGGAAATAAAGCAAAAAACGACTGGGAATAATCTGGAAGTGGTATTTTTATGTCTAAGTTTGAAATTTATATTATTTGAATTAAAAGTACACATTACAAAAAGTAAATTTTGAAAAATATGCAGCAAAACTATATCTCTAAGTCAATCAAACATACCTGCATCAGGAATAAGACTTGGAAATCGCCCTTCAAACTTATCTACTACATATAGATTCCTATTGGCGATTGGACATTAGGTAGTTAAGAATATTATTTATTTATAAATATTTAACGCCCCGTTGGTCTAGTGGTTTAAATACCGGGCCAAGATCTTGGGGTCCCAGGTTCGATCCCCGGGTCGGGCAACAAAGAGTTTCAAATTATCGAAAGTTGCGCGGGTTTGTGATCACCAACCCGCGTTTGGCAAGCGTGGTGATTATGCCAGTTCCCATCATTGCAGTGGTAACTTGAATTCAATGATGGAGGCCTTTTCCCTGCAGTGGGACGATTATAGGCTGTTACTTTATAAATATTTACCAACGAAAAGCATGCTACAAAGTCACGAAAAAAATCCTAGATATTGATACACCTGGAAACTATTTAAATACATATCTCTGTGGCATCCTTATTAAGTTATTTCGTGTTTTTGTTTGCTGCTTTTATTAATTATTAAAAATAAAAAGTTCAAATTTATTAAAGGTTATTATTTTCATGAATGGTCACAAAAATGCTACTCATTTTTCAGTTTTAACCATGTTTTACCATTTTTTTTTCAAACACTGAAGGGAGGAGCGCCTCTATCAAGCCCTGTTCAAAGAAATTGTAAATCCGGGGCTGAAAAGTAATAAAAATTTTCAGGAGTGACACTATACTTTTCTCAAATAAGTAATCCAGATCCAAAGTTTTCATAATACAAGTACATAGGTACGAGCTCTCGAAAGTCCTATATGAAGCAGAACTGATAATTTACACGGAGTCTTAAACAATTTTCTTATACGGTATAAAAAGTTAATTTTCTCTAAAAGTGGGCTACTTTTAGTGGCACATAATTTTCAATATTGTTTCCTACGGAATTGACATGATATCCATTATTCTGTATAATGTCAATTCTAAACCTTGAAACTGTACCTACTAAAAACCACCACTTAAAATTACCTTGGGATAAGAGTAGCGGCAGACAGAAATCAGTGGAAAGAGTTGGAGGAGGTCTTTGCCGTAAGGCATACCGAAATAAGAGACATTTTAGAATAGGTGTTGCACAGTATAATGTAAATATCTCGGAAATAAAGGCTTTACTATTATATATACATCAACGTTATTATACGTTGTTAGCAGTTGTATTGATGTTTATCTGTACTTTTTGGCACGGCGTATGTATATTTGACGTCATATGACGTAAGTGCTTTAAAACATAGTACTAAATATACGTGCTCTTAGCAGACCGTCTCTGGGCGTCGATCCAGTTATATGAAAATAATATGTGCGTCTCCGTATCGAGTTCAAATAATAGCATGTTCGCGTGAACGTGTTAACTCGATATAGATACATAAATATGCACTTTATTGCATAGAACAAAAGAAGACCAAATATTGCGAATCAGATAAAAATATACAATTGCCTAGGCGGTCGTAAGAACTAGTCGTGCAAATGTCATGTGTGTATTACACCTTATAAGCATGTGGCTAATTGTCTTAGTTACGAGTACATTACGGTAGGTCTCTAACTTTGTAGGTGCTTAAATAAAATCGTTTGTCATTCATAATATTATTATGATTTATGCTATTGCAAAGTATTCTTACAGCTTACGTTGCAGTCATTATGCTTGTTGTTCGAATATTAATAACAATAAATAATTAAATATTGAACATTCAATAGGATGACATGTTGACCGTGGACTCTATACAAGTAGGCTGAGGTAATAATAGTTATACATTATAGTTTGCTTTAATTTTTAACCAACGTAAAAAAGGTAGTTGCTAAGTCGGGGTTTGTTCAAGATACAATTATTCTAAAGGTGCACTCATCTTTAGAATAAATTTATCTTGAATTTCTTGGCGTGTATTTTTCGAAAGAGAGAACACGAGTTGACCGACTTTGTTTTTTTAAGGCGATTTTACAAATTTTTTTTCTATGTAAAGGCAATTGCCCACTTACGATACAAAAAAGTCCTGGCACGTATGTACAAAGATAAATATACTCCAAATTGTTCTTTGATTGTCAAGGAATATATTACATATTCAATTATTTATTATCATTAAACTCGGGAGAAGCCCGTTCCAAAGCATTCTTCTTCCAAGATAGGTTATGTCTAGACGTTAAAAAGGAGGACGCTACAATGTCTAGTACTCAAGAAATGATAGAACTTAATTCTGTACTGCACAGGCAGTTTTAGGCGTTTTCTTATCTAATAAAAATAATAATAATTTTGTTTGGGTTATAATTTAATTTATCGCTACATTTTGAAAATTTTACGTTCGTGGTCATGGATAGAATGAATTTACCTTTTATTGGCTTAACCAGGGTTTTGTTTAAAAAATTTATTGCTTGTGAATATGATAGTGATTATTATAATATTTATAATGTGTGATCGATTCCAATACGATTTTTTTTCAGTGTTATAAAAATGGGAAGAAATGGTACTTTATTTAAAAAAATACCATTAGTATTACCGGTAAATTGAGTTAGCTAATTGGATGAGTGTTTATTAATGTAGGTTCTATTTCAAGCACAAGCCCCCGGTTTTATGGCTGACCGGGCGGCCTTGTGGCAGATGCGCTTGCGCACAGGCTATGGATATTCGGTTAGCTATGTTCGATTTCTTGTGAGGTTTTCCGTTTATTTTTAGACCATTTGGCTTAAACTGTAACCATGCTAAAGGATTAACAATTAATACATAATTCTATACATTAACGCCTCGTTACCGCGCTAAGCCCCGGTCGGGCAACAAAGGTATCGAATTTTCTGCTTGCTGTGATAACATGAATTCAATGATGGAGGCCCTTGCCCTGCAGTGGGATGATTGAAGGCCGTTACTTTACTTTTCTTTATACGAGTAGCTACATTAACAATAAAAAATCTAAGCCTAATATATAATATTTATTAAAAGTTCACGCCTATAATATTCAAATTTAAATAAAATTATTTTTATTTTATTAAATATTTTATGATAGTTAGAAAAAAGGTATTAAACAAGAATGATCCGAAGATTTATCAAATTAAATAAAAAAAATCACCTATATCATTTTGATACGGAAACGGAAACAATCAATAATCCAGAGCTGAAAAGATAGTAATAGAATTAGTTGTTTGAACCCGCATTTGGCAAGCGTGGTGATTATGCCAGCACTTCATTGCTGTGGTAACTTGAATTTGCCCACAAAATGTACAGACCAAGCATGCATTTTCGTCTAGATTCTACGTCTTCTTAGGACCTTTTCTTTATAAATAGACTTAATAAAAAACTAAACATGTATCCCTTGACGAACTATAATATAGAGACAAACCTCCAAGAGGCTCTCCTAAATATGTCCTACGAAGATACGTAGGAGGAATTATTGAAAATTTTAAAATAATTATTTGTAAGACTATATCTACCTATGTAAGTAAGACCTAAACGTAATTTACACCTTTCTTTATTTGCCCTTCTACCACAACATTAAATATTTTCAGACATGCCACACTGGGCCACACAGAGCCATCTAGTCCCAAACTAAGCTACTACTACGAAGCTTGTCGTATTGGCTACTAGACAACCGAAAAACTTACTTATATAATATGCTCACGCTACCAAATGTTGTAATTTCGAGCGAGTAAAAATGCTTATGCGTCACATACATAGTTTAAAGTAGGTTACTGACATGACCTGAGTTATTTTTAGCTTTTGGCAAATAATTATTATGGGTTAAAATTAATTTTATTTAAATGTAGTTAGTTCATTAATTTAATTTATTTGATTTACTTACAATATCTAGTTTTGCACTTGATTGGACTTTTGTTTATAATTTTTAGACTACCTACGCCTGAAATACAGGAAATCCTAGTTCAGGCATTTAGGTTATTTTTGAACACATTGTATTTGTAGATTTAATTAAAGTATACTTGTTGACTTAAAATTTAAATAAATAAATTTGAATTTGAATTCAATGATGGAGGCCTTTTCCCTGCAGTGGGATGATTATAGTTTGTTACTATTTATTTGAATATCTTACATAAGTCACATTATTTTTAATTTAATAACTTTAATTGAGTTAAATGTAGGTAAGTTTATAAGACTTTTAATGAAGAAAGTTTAGGTAATCTATGGAAATAAATTCTATCTGATACTTAGGTTGCATTCTTGATGTTCATTTGCGTCTCACATTTCATGATTAGCGTAGATTTAATAAACACACTATGATCGACTCTATCAGGCATAAGTAGGTAAGTACATAAACGTCGCAATAAATAAGAGAAAGCTTTGTCAGAAATAATTTATTTTGTTATTGATGATTTCAATTTATGATTCAACCTAGATAACAATTTATTATCTTTCAAAAGACTAACCTAGCCAGTTAAAGATTAATAATATATTTACTAAATACTAACGTACAGTTAATTGTTGTGCAAGGTTCCGCCCAGGTCACGGGTGAGCTTCAATAATAAGATAAATGCGGGAACTAATTCGTAGTCATGGCTGTTGGAAAATCATCTAGCACGCACAGGTATGACATAATCGCAAAGTATGATTAATTGATTTTTATTGTGCTTCTAGTTAAATGTAATAGCTGTAAATGTAATAATTATGAATACGGCCTAAATTATGTGCAGTAGCTAAGTACCTACAGTCGCCTCAGTCACGGCAGGTCGTCCTCGTTCGCCGTTTGATTTACCTCATTTTCTTAGGTTTAATGTGTTCAATTACTAAGCTCGGTCGCATGAAACACAAGTAGGTACCTACTCGGATTCGTTATTGTGGTCCTGACACGACACACTTCGAGCTGTCAGCCTTCTATAGAAGATTACGTATAATAAGCGCCATTATTTATAACTATTGTGCCTGATACAGGAAGACTTTTTGTTGAGAAACCTTCGTCTTCAATGAGGTAGACGTTTTGAGTGGGAATAACTAAGATGTATTTAATTTCAAATCTTGGAATCTCGTTATTATACCATGTTAAGTTGACAGCTGAAAAAAGCTGTAGGTAGATATATACAGAAGCAGAGAGATGACACCTACGACAGTAGAAAAAAACAACTACACAATCACAAAACTACGAATAGATAGGTACCCACTAACGTTTGATTAGGAGGAACGATTATTTACCAACTGATAAAAATTAGCAAGCAAGCAAAGTTGTGTAGTGCCAGCACATAAAAATTATATCACCACCAATGCTTTTTATATGAGTGTCGTAAGAGGTGACTTAAAGAGTAGTACTGCCAGAAGAAAACGGGTATCGTCAGGGTTTTTTGACCTACATTGGCCAAACAGTGAACGCCAATCGCCCACCAAACCAGACGATATGATGGAATATCAGCAAAACTATGTCTAGTATTAACTAAAATACATTTTTAAATCCGCATTAAATGTTTATAAAAATTTAAATTGTTAGACACAAAAACTGGTAACTACTAATTAAAACAACAGCCGTCGGTATGTCTATGAGCGAAGTGAGTCACAAACTAGTGTGTAACTATTGTATGGTATATTCAAATACGTATAGTTAATTGCTATGGCACTTTACATGCCGTTGATAAAGTGACAAAAAACCTTGACATGTAGCAACTCAACGTCTATACATAAATCATAAAAAATATGGCCATTACTCCTGTTGTGGCTTTGTACTATATCAAGGTTATAAAACTAGTATTTCGTTGATCTGGTATTTTAAGTTTTTGTGTATCATCTTGATAAGTCAGTTCCTTAGACATAAATACATCACGCAAAGCCAAAATAATAGGATGCCTTGTCATCATAACTAGAGTGGCTGTATTTTACGTTTTATATTTTTTTGGTTGATTTATAAAGTACCTACTTTGTTGTTGCATATTTGCCCACCTCTGAACAAGTAATCACAACGTCGCCGATCCCATACAATGTGTTTTTTCTTTCTAATTTCGCAAGGCTGATGCCCACCTCTGAACAAGTAATCACTACGTTTTAATGCCCACTAAGTACTAGTTTGGTTTTCGCTTTGATTTTGAAACCTTCCCCGACGTGGGCACTATAAATCGATCGATGGTTTAATGCCTAAAGGATTATTAAGTAATACCTTATTAGATAGACGATAATACTCGTATACGTGCGAAGTACTTGTGTACACTGAGCTACGAGATCGTACACCATTAGAAATTTTCATTGGTAACATCTGGGACGAATGTCTTTCCGATGTAAGCCGAAGCTAATTTTCCGTCCGGTGGATTTAGTTGTACAGTACAAAAATTCCAAGCATGGATGGCACGCGTTGCTATGACACTTTTCTAACATTGTACACACAGGTGTCGCCTTAAATAACACAGTTGCTAGTGGAATGCGGTGCGAACGGTCTCTGACCGAGCCAGGATCGCACAGATTGCTTCAATGACGAGTCAATTCGCGATAACATTCCTCGTCTGCCGGCATTACCGGCGACTTTTCTTTTATGGTCATCAATGGATGGCTATATAAATCTATACCCGGCTGTTGTCGCACGCTCGATTCAGTGTCATCCGTCATAGATGCAACGTGTGAATGCCGGTGTAATGGCAAAGCCAGTGTAATAAGCGCTCTTTTTTTGTAGGCGATCCAATCTTTGTAGGAATTTTAAATTCTTAATAGTCTTTCTATGTGTAAATTATATGTAGATAGATATGATAGATGTATGATAAATACTTGAAAACATTTTCATAAAATTGATTTTTTTACTTAGTGTATTAGTCACGCACGGACGCAAGTATACATCCGTCCCATAAAACCCGTTGGAAGACAATATCTTAGGGAATAAAACAGGGATAAAAAATTAGATAAAATAAGTTAGGCTAAAAAGATATAATACTATAGTCTTAAAAGCTAAGTTGCGAGTATTTATACTTTATTAAGTAATTTTAACCCAAGATACGGCCTATAATCATTTCACTCCAGGGAAAAGGTCTCCATCATTGAATTCAAGTTACCACAGCAATGACGGGTACAGACATATTCACCACGCTTATTCTAACCCAAAAATAACTTAGAGCTCATTGTTATGTTGCACTCTACCACAGATAAGACTCTACGGAGAGAGGTTTTATTAAAATAAAACTATTGTTTATTTTATTCCTCTATATTCCTCAAACTATAATATTATCTCCATAGCAAAAACGTATCTAAATTAGTCCAACGGTCCAAAAGGCTGGTTAAGCCGTAACTTAGAGAATGGGTTAAATTACTTTACTCGCATGATAATTTAAATATGGATTTGTTTATTATTAGGCATTTTAACAGTTATAAATAATATAGTAAATTTCGATTCATCTACAACCGTGTCGAATTGAGAATTTCTCATCAACGACGTAATCAGAGGAACGATTATAGCGGGCCGGAGATAAAATAGAAAGCAACAGCGCGCGTTTGGATGCGCGGGAGTTGCTTGTCGCCGGAGTGTGTCGCGTAACGGGAACCGCGTCACGCTCCTCGTGCCATACACTACCAACAGAGATGCGTAACCTTTTCACATGCCAATCAATGTCGATTTAAATAAAAGGATAACAAAAATAGGTAGTTAACATAAAGTAAATTGATATCACTCACATAATCAATTAACTTATCTACCCATTAGTTATTGTGGTTTTTTTTTCATAAAATAATATATACCTTTTAATGTTCCATAGGAAAAAGAACCAGATCACATTATGTCTTCTAATACGAAGGCGCTGATGACTGGTATTGCAAGTGAGTACTTATACAGGATGAAATTTTAACCACCTTCCAAATTTTAATATATCAATCTACGAGACAAAAAACAAATGACGTATATTTTCTTTTGGTATAGCCCAGTACAAAAATGTCAAGGTAAAGCACTTAGAAAATGTCCGCAAAAAATCTAAAATTTTTGATACGGCTGCCTAGCAACACTTTTTTTACGCGATTCGCATCTTATTGATTCATTACGACACTATTCATAAGTTTTTTATATTCCCTTTTTACCTTATCAGGCCTAGGATCGTAAAAATTGAAAAATGTATTGCGAAAAATATTTTCGGGTGAAAGCTTGATTTACATGTTTTGTTTCATAAATGGGCTCTAAATACGATACTTAACGCCTATAAAAATTTTGGAAAGTGGTTATAATTTCACCCGTATAAGTCTATGTTACCCGCACATCACCCACCCTAAAATGCTTGTGGTAATACGACAACGAAGACCGATTACCCTAGTCAAGTTACTAAAATGTTTGTAGTTTTAAATCAACTTTCCATCTATTCATATATCAATATAGATATAATGCCATGAAACAGTGTCTTAAACAATTAAATTTCTTGTGACAATTTGAAATAACAACATCTTCAACAAATATTTCGTCTCGTTAGATAATTTATTCAAGGAACTTTATTGCATTTATGACACTTAGTTAAATGATCTGAAAAAATTTTTATTTTTATTTTTATTGCTTAAAGGTAAGTGCTTGATTGAGGTTACACTTTAAGTTTAAGCTGGCGTGGAGTCGCGGTAGGTAGAGTAGCGTGGACCAATGTAAGTGATGTTGCCATTACTCATACCATAGCAGCACTTTTTGGCGATATTAATTCTAAGCCAACAGAAGACAACATGCAGTCTGCTTATTTCACTTCAAGGATACCCTAATATGTTTCTCAAACTGCACTGTAAGTAAAATTTTAATATTAGGGGTTAAAGTATGAAATTGCCGTTTTGTATGGACGAAATCGAGAAAAGTTATTTTTCCATACTAACAATTTTTTAGTTTTTTTAAAAACGCCTTAACCGTTTTCGATGCAATTAAAGGTGATAGTTAGATGGTTATAAAGCTACGCATTATAGTATTTAAATTTCTGAAAATCAAAGTATATAATACAAATATAATTAATTGAAGCAAGAAGGTCAGCTGACACATTATAAGGGGTCTTTTCAACGACTTCATTTGAAGTAATAGGCACTAGTATTGCATTTTTTTTTAGTCAAAAGTTACTTTATTTAGTTTTTGATACAATACAAAAAGAATTACGCAATAATATGACTATACTTAAGAGCTATAAACAAAATAAAAAGTGGGAAAATAATCAACAATTTCATACTTTAACCCCTATTATACTCGTATCATCAATCATCATGTTATGTTAGAATATTTCCGTGCATAATTTGGGAAATACGAAATGTTATCCATTTCTGCGCTCGTCAGGCCATCCTCCAACGCGTCCGTGAAATAATTGCTTTAACGATTCTCTACATCTTCTACATCTTCTACATCGCATGGCAAAGTACCTACATCTAAATTCTACTACGCAATTTCGAGTTTTAACGCGCACGTTTTTTCTGTAATAAGGCCTATTTAACATGGCCCGACTTTTTACTTTGCCATTTCTTTAAATGTCATAGCCTGTTATAATATTATACGATATACCGTCGCGTAATCTATAGATTTCAATTTTAACATTTGCTTTATTTTGTGCTACGCAAATATTTATCATCTTCAATTTCATTACATGCTTAAAAATAAGCTCTGCCTGTCAGGACCTCAAAGTTTTAAAAACTAACTTTATTATATTTTTAATTAAAGAATAGCCAGATATTAATACCGTACCTATTTAAAATGCAGTGCCTTCACGGAACCAATTGTAAATGAATAGAATTACTTACCAGCAATTATGATCAGGCAGCCACGGAGGCATTATATTCAATGTGAACAATATCTGCTGGTTCTTGCTATTGTGATGTCAGTTACAATATAGCAAAAAGCCCTGTTTAGCTTTGTTCTTCCAATTATTTTAATATGTTTTACTGTAAATACTATGACTGATCATTATTATAGCTTACAAGATAGGTTTTTGCTGATATTCTTTTTTATTACCACGTCCTGTTTTACTCACAAAATAAATATGATAAGAAAATTGTATTATAATAATAAAAAGAAAGTCTTACTATACAGGTTGCATTTTCAACCACCTGTAAAATCAAGCCCAAGTTATGTAACCATTATGTATAACATCTTGGCAGTGTCATTTTTTTTATGGTAACAATATTGGTTCAGCTATTTATTTTTAAACACGCTGTGACGCGCAGAGATGTAGCTGTGTAAGGTCCATTCATCCGAGACCCCGCCGCAGCAAAGTAATACGTCTGTAGCGTCACTGCGTGTTACAAAATTACAAGTCTGAATGAAAATTTTTTCAGATATTATTTTTAATAAAAAAAAAACTGCCATGATGTTATACAAAATGGTCCAATAAAGTGGGTTTCGTTTTCCAGGTGGTTCAAAAAGCACGGTGTATATCATTATTATCAGTTTTTTGTTATTGGTAAATACAATACTTATTACATTTATAGATACTCGTACATTTTGGGACGGGCCCATAATGGCCAATATAGTTTTCAATGGTCGCAGGCAGAAGATGAACGCGACAAGCAGAAGACATGGTAAATCAGGGTAAAATGACGGCTCTCTCCAGCAATGAACTGCTATAAGCTGATGATAATAGAGATTTTAAATAAAGATAATAATGAAGACGGTCACTGTTACTAACCTGCCGGCAGATCAATATATGTATATGTATAAAAAGGTAACAAAGCATGTATTCATAGAACCACTTTCTCTAAGTCGACCATCGCTCTCGATTTTAAGCTATTGTATTGAAAATATAACCCGTGGTGGTATTCTTAATCAAAGTTTCAGTTAGTTTAAAGAAGTAGGAACTTAAATGTAGAAACAGTGAAAATTTATTGTAAAGTAGTTTTAACTTAAACTACTAACTATCTCGAGGTTATACTCGTACACGCGTTAATTTGAGGAAATGACTAAGTATTATGTTTATGAAACCGCCTTTACAAATAATGCATTATTTTAGAACAAATTTGATGAAATAGATAATAGATTTCCATAGAAAGGTAGTAAGTGTGAGAGCGAAAAAGATAGTATGTTGCGACATAATATCTTTTTCATACATACTGTTTTTTTCAGCTTTACTTTTAAAAGAAAACAATATTTCGTCTTATAAGAATGTAACTATAGATGATTTATAAACTGTCATACTTATATTCTGTGATATTAGTAACCTTGAACCCACGACGAAATTCGTTTTGCTAAATTCATATACCCGTCCTTATATTTTTTAGAAAATATGAAAAATATCTTAGCCAAATTGGTACATATTTCTTTTTTTACACATTGTATAGTTTAATCTTGTAACTCACAATTTGTAATTCGAAATGACCCTTAGGGGTCCTAAGTCATGGCTTCCAATTATAATGTAATCAAAATAGACCGGCTTTCAACTTTCTTGGCGAAAGCCAAAGGGCCTTTAGCCCTAACCGCGGTCCAGTTAGAAGGGACGCGGCCAAGGCTGTGGGCTTGTGGGTCAAGGCCTCGGTCACTCACCCAGTTCCCTCCCACGTAACCGTTTTAAGGACCCACCGTTAATGGTAATATTTGGTCGTCCCTCTCGATCTTAACGATCTATGAAAGAGAGTGCATGCGATGGATATTTTAGAAAGTTTGTCTACGAGAACCATCGAATAAATTTTCCCTTAAGTTTGTTGTTCCTATGTTAGTAATGACAACTAGGAGGTTGTCGTCGTTATTGGATCGTCCGTATCGTAAATCTGAGTAAAAATCACCCATTCGAAATTATTATGATTTTTTTGAAATAATTACATGATAATCAATATTATGGCTAAACACATTATTTTAATATTGCCTCTTGTCATAGGTAAATAGCTTTTTCCCGCTACTTTTTCGGAGCCTGCTTGTAACAAAATAAAAAACCTGACGGAAAATAAAAGTACCTACTGTTATTTTATTATTAAATAAAGCCTCTTTGGCACTTCAGGCACTTTTTTTAATATGCAGGTTATAATTTATTTTTATCGAGTATATTCTTTGATCGTTAATATACGTGTAAATGTAGGTAAACAGCATTTGTCAAGATTGCGGCTGCGCGGGCGCAACCTGCGACACACTGACCGCACCAAAACCAAAACGAATAATATGGAAAGACCAGGCACAAACTCTGTTGTGAGACGAAAAAATATATCAGTCGCTTTTGTTCTTTTAGAAAGCGAATCTAAGTCACCATATTTGAATTGCAACTTTTTCTTTCATTTGAATTTGTTATAAGATTGTTTCTTTTACATAAAAATAATTCAATTGAATTAATCTTCCAAGAAGTTGCGATTACAAAGCTCAAGTGCAAATCTCTCTCAGTCAGCTTGAACAGGAAAACATAATTATTATTGCATGAGATGATAATGTACATATTTATCTTATCATTATAATCATTAACTAAGAGGGTAATTTACACTTAACTATATTCGATTGACGAATAAAAATGAACGTAATATTTCGATATTGGAAGTTATTATGTTTAGACACATTTCCATAGGTCTTAAAATTTAAGATTTTGTGTTAAGACAATGAATTGATAAATAATCAACCTAATATTATTTGCCCTGTTAATAAATTATTTCTTTGATTTAAAATGTTCACTTAATTGACGCATTTCGTAATTTGACGCTTGTACGCTTTCGAGTCCGAGCGAAATCGGGATCCTTCATAAGAGTTTCATTATGGGGAAATGATTTATGAGATCATTAAAGTCGGCGGGTTGAAAACTTCAGAAAATAATGAAGGTGTTGTATTGATAAAAAATCCTGGATCAGGCAAAATATATCTCACTCACTTATGTTATTACTTAAGTAGATAATATTTAATTCGGGCCTAAGTTTTCACAGAAAAAAACCTCTCAAATTTCATCTTATACATAAAAATAAAAACTATTCCAAACTTGTCTACGAGTATCATTCTATACATATAGGTAATTTTACTAAATCGGTTTCCAAGTTTTTGCGTAGTTCATTCGCTCCAAATTTTTTTATATTCATAATCTTTCCTCTTTATACGAATCATGTAGATAAATAAAATATTAGATTTAAACTTGAAAAAATATGTCTCAGGCGGGACTCGAACCAGCATCTCCTGATCTCCTTGCATGCCGAGCACGGCGCTTTACCATTTAGATATAGATTTACATTTTGTTTTATTTTGAGATGGAGTAGTTTTTTTTATTAAATTTATTTTTAATTGGTAAAAAAACCGTTTAAAAACATTCAGCTTTATTTTCAGTAAGTAATATAAAAAAATAAAAAGAAAAAACCAAAAAAAAAATAGAGACCATCACGATAAATAACTTTTTATATATGTAAAAAAAAAATAAGACAATGTCAATGTATCATTTGTAAGTGTTCCGAATGAAATACAATAAAATATTTATTAAACTTTTTGACGTGACAACTTCTTAAATTAGGTTGCGGCTGGGAGTCACTTATGAAAAAGTGTAACGCTCGGTAACGTTACGATGAGTCACCGAACGAGAGAGAGGCCCGCCGAATGCCTTGCGTCTCTGTAATTATTTCTTTAATTTCTCCTATCATCGTCCTATCCTCAACAAAATCACTCAAATAGGAATTAGTTAAGTTTAAGTTTACATGTACAATGTTTTAGTAAACAAAATATATTTCTATAGTTAAAATTTGTGCAATTCTTATTTTCATTCAATTCCTTGTTCCTATTGTGCAATTTAATTATATTCATATCAATAAATATTCTACCGAGAAAAAGACGTTGTCACGTAAAATCTTCGCCCGTAAAACCGACTTTACAGGCAACCATTTTTTTTTATAGTGAGGATGTTTTCAACGAATGGACTGTTAAATCAAATTCGGTAAAGGCAGAAACACATTCGGATCACTTATGCTTAGTGTTTTATTTTTTCAAGTAGGTACTTAGTATTTAAAAATATGTGGACACTTATTAATTCACATACCTAGTACATTGTTTTGATCTCAAAGTAAGGTACTATTTAATTAAAGAATTTATTTTGTAAAAATCAGTAATAACTAAGGTACTACTAACACCCAGATCCAAGACAATGTAATGTAGAAAAAAAATTTTTTTTCTAAACTGACCAGTCCGGGAATCAAACCTGGGACCTAGAAGCAGACAACAGCTTGCAACCGGTGTGCACGCCACTCCACCGCGGAAATGTACCAAGTTTTAACTCTACATTGTCTAGTGCTTAGGTATTGTACCAACAGTCCAACCATAATATATGTTTATAGGCAAAATTAAAAATTAAACTGGTATTTATTCTTCATATTAGTATTGAACTGCACGTGCATTACTGCAGGGCAAGGCGTGTTCAAAAGGAACTTGTAATTTGCCTTTTTATCCTAATGGATACTCTCATTGTAATGAATATGAGGTTTGAGAGAATAGCTTAAGGATCTAAGATCTAAATGGCTCCGATACGCCTACACAATAGGGATTTAATGTTTGCTGTGGTAATTAATTGTTTATGAATGGTTGGTAAGCCTGTATTATACCTACTCTACAGATGTTCTTATTTTTAATTCATCGAGGCAAATTATATACATTATAATAAACCATCTTACCCACAAAACGACGTCAATTTTGAGTCGGCGCTTGACGGCGCGGTGATCGTTGTTTTGCACAGATTCAAAATTTTGTTTTTGTTTTTGTAGACTCATACTCGCTCTATTATAATGTCTAATTAGATTTGGGGTGAAATTGTCTTTTAAATTCCAAATGGAACATACTCAGTACCAACTCACTGACTCACAGTTACATCAAATAATTTTTATCATCGACTTAAGGAAGCTCTCTCATCGTGTGAGATTTACACTAAAAGGTACATTAATTTCATAATTTAGGTATGTTGCAGTCTTATTTGGAATTTATTGTCTATGCAGTTTAAAGTACAGAACATGGAAAGTTCCATGTTCTGTGGATTAAAGTTATAAGTTTTTTCATCTTTCAGTGTACGCTCGTATTCAGGGCATTACGAGTCCCAAGTTGGAATGAAATTTATCTCTAAATTATACCGTCGAAATAAATTGATCTGGGATTAACCTATTATTATTATTAGCATGTTTTGGTCTAGCCGCGAGCGTTCGTCGAACCCCAGGCTGCGGGGCGGGTCAAGAGCCGAGCACCGAGCAAGCCTCGCCACATTACGCTATGTACACTAAGGCACAGATAATATAATACACTAAGGGCAGTATTTTTTTCTGTGTACCTAGTTAATCTGTTAGTAAAATTACGTGCAACTATTGATATTAAATTGTTACTCAAAATCAATAAGCTTTTTAAAAATTGAATTAATTGAACCTTAAAATTTTACCAATCAATATACCTACATCTTTACAGTTTGGACTTTAAATTGAAACTGAACTGAAATTATGCCAACGAGCTTTGTGTCCAAGCGGCTTTCATAAACCTCGGATTGACTTAGATCACTTTTCATAGACAGATCTTTGATTTCAAACATGACGTGAAAAAAACTAACGGATTACTCGGCTTAAATGTAGGTGTTAGAATAAAATAGCGCGGAATGCTGGCAGTGAAATTAGTGTTCATGGCACGGATCATTGAAATGCGGCTGGCGCTTGCGTGGTGGGTTCGAGTGGTACGGTCGATAGACCTCGATACGCAACCGCGTAGATAGCACATTCCAATACCATAGCCGTACGAAGGTAGGTACGCAGCCACGATGTTCGTCGATCTGTCAAACTATTGGCTACGGAGTACAAATCAGATCAATTGCCAACGACCTGTAAAATTGCTGTAAAAATTGTTGGTCTAGTTGTCCTTTGACTACCTATGCGATGTGACACACAAGTCACACAACAGACTAATAGGCCTATTATTAGTATTACCCGCGTTTATGACCGCTGTTATTTGGCTGACGATGTAAACCTACTGAATTTTAGGTAGCGTAAGAACGTTGTATGTCAGGATCTATTTGACTTAGCAAACCCAACCACAAGAACTAAGCAATTTATTTCGATGGCTCGAAACACTTTCTTCTGTGTTTTATTTAAACGAAACAGACATTACACGAAATCAGCTGTAAATATGTTTTTGTTAACGAGAGCCGGAGAAAGGTGAGCGACTGGACCCAGTGACCGAGTTGCGAGTACTTTCTTCGCAGTTATTGTTTATTGCAAACATTTGTCGCGGATCATAAAATTTGAAAATATATAATACAGACAGACATAGACTCAACAGTCAACGCAACTGCATGCGCGATAAACTTGCTAAACTGGTTTAGTATCATAAATTAAATTAATTTTATTTTACAGTTCAATAAGGTAATAAAAAAGACAAATAAATATTCGACATTATACTGCTATGTTTGATGATACATCATCTGCGCCTGGCAAGACGCGTCGTCAAATGAAACGCAGTTTGCTTTTCTATTTAAGCACTCTTCTGAGTATAAACGGCGCGATAATGCGTTACTCTTCCATTAATTTTCTTAATGCAGCAGATAAAGTTTTATTTTACGACCTTTATTCCAGCCCGTTTAATTACTAATGCCAGTGTATTTTATTTACCATCAACTTAATGCGGGATAAACAAATTGAATTAAAATTCGAATGGGCCTCTATACGATGGCATAAAGAAATTTGCCATTAAGAGTAACACATCATCTCTCGTGTGATTAATCATACGTATAAAATTCTCACGTTACATTTTTCGTCATCCATTTTAAAGTGAGTACGAAGCCCAAAACGAATCAAGATGATTTCCAGTTTGAAATTAATGTATTAAGGCCTAAGGACTGATGTTTTTTAATTAGGAGGTAGGTAATCAATATAATATTGTACCTGATTTATCATATACATAATGGAAATCCAATTAGGTTAACCCCTCATCTATCAGGTAAGTCATTTCAAATGTATACACCTTAGCACCGGATGTGAAATATTATGGTAGTCATTTACCCTAAACATTACACATCGCGAGGATGGATTTAATTAAAATAAAGCAAGTAGGTTTATTGGCTTATAAATAAGGCAGGACAGGTTGTCAGGTAGCCTAGCCCGGCTAAATATAACTCTAACAAGTCCATGGAGATATGAGAGGGACAAAGCTAGCGCGTAGAGTCATTACAAACGGCCATTACATCCCGGGCCCTGAGGGAAGACAAGGTGCAACTGACAATTCCTTTAACAAAACATTTTTTTAGCAAAGCACGTTGTAGATATTATTTCGCGGTCACAAATCATTATTTAAAGTTTAACAGTTATAAAATGATCATAACACATTTTTAACTTTGCTCTTCGTACCGTAACTAATGCTTAGAGTTTTTCTCATAAAAAGACCACAATAGCCTAACAATACATACATACCACATTGCCTTAGTAAAAATGTTGACTGCCTTAGGTGGGACCCGAACCCGCAACTTTCCGTTAACCGTGTAACTGCTCGAAACAATAATTAAACTACCAAGAAATTGTATGTGTCGACAAAAGTAAGTCATTACAGCGAAAAGTTTTCAATAAATTCGTCGAAACAAATTATTTATTGGTAAAAAATAATAGACTCAGGCGTTGCTTTGCGGAAATCCATAGCTAAATATGGATTTTGAAAATTATTTTGCTAATGATTTCCGACGTCGCGTCGGAGCGCAGCGAAGGCGACAACATCTCCAGAGTATGCTACGTGAAGTGGCGAAACGCGTCGAGGTTTTTCTTATATCTGTGTTGGGTACCTACTAATAATTGCATTATCTGTACTGCATGCATTTTTGTAGGGAGGGCGGGTAAATAGTCCTTGCTCATTCAGTGTTAGCGCGGTTAGTGCGGTGAAGGTACCTAGGCCAATGTTAACGAGCGGAAAATATTAGCAAAATAATTTTCATAACCTATATTTCATGTATTGGTAGCTCAATTATTCAGAGCAGGCCGGTTAGCGGAAGGTTGTGGGTTCAAGTCCCACCATAGTCATCAGCTGTGTTTCATAAATGTTTTTAGTTATGAACCTACCTCCGACATCCGAAGAAAATATTTGACATGCAGTTAAAATAAAACAGCTTTATAAATTTTTTGAAAATTTATATACTTAAAACAAAAAAAAATAGCTTAATGAAACCATATATTTCGAGTGGGATGATTTTTTTCCAGTGTGATCCACCATCAGTTCAATATAAATAAATATAATTTATGGATCAGCGCTCGTCAGTTCAGAACAGCTCCATAAAAAATTTAAAATATAATATAGAAAAATATAGATAGAGATATTAAAATACAAACTGTCGCAAAGGGAATAATAAATGTTCCCTTTTGCAAACGATCGATAGGATCGATGGTCGGCAAAATTTAATTAAGTACGTTACGTTTTCTTTTTCTGTTTATGTTTTTTTATAATTCGTTTTTATTTCAAGTATACGAATAAAGATTCTTAAATTACCGAAACCATTTTTCCGTCTAACACCTGTATCAATGTAATGTAATGAATACTTAGTTATACTTATACTAAGACCGTTTGTTAATACATGGAATTATGCCTGCTTTGATAGAAATTCCCGATTAGTTTTATTTAAAAAAAAAAGGCTTTCTGTTTATTCCTATGACATTATATAGGTGCTATTCAGACTTGCCAATTGGATTCCGTTGAAATCTGCTCTCACGTAAAAAATGAAAATACGGCCTTTTGAAAAGTCACTCCTCACTTAATAAATACTCGATTTAGTTAGATTAATAACTGAGCTGGGAGACTCGAAGTCAAGTGACCCAAGACATGACTTACCTACTACTACAAGGCAACGCAGTCTCCATGTATGCTTCCTAGACATGAAATAATAATTCAAGAGAGAAACAATTGACTTATTATACTCGTATATAAATCATTACTGAATAAGTAAGTAATAAGTAAAAGTAAGCATTGCCCCGAGCCCAATTAAATTTACCAGTCGTGAAAAATAAATTGAAAAACATTTCGCACTTATTTATGGAGTCGGTGGTTCGGATATGAGGCTTTACTCTGCAACAAAATCGTTCGATATTCGTCACTAAAGATCTCTTTCACACGGTCTGAATATATCCGAAAGAGGCTTCACGTTTCGTAGTAGGGCTTGTAGACCGCGAGCCGCGGCGCTCAGGGTCGGGTGTTGTACTGAAAAACGCAAGTGCAAGGCAAACCGCTTCACGTAACATCAAGTTACGACAGTGAATATTGCTCTTATCTATAGAACTGGTTTGAATGCTCGACGTAAACTAATTAGGTAAAGTGCCAACTTATTTATAGTCTGGTTATTTATATGACCTGAGTAAATATACTCGTACCTAGTGGATAGTGTCATTAACGGAATTTTTATTTTACGCTACTTATTAAAAGCCTCTCGATTGTAAGTAGTTTCAGACAATAGGAAGCAATTATGAGCACGGTAACCGTTTGCCACGCGGGCTTTGAAGAGTTAGGATATTGGTTCCTCTAACGATATTCTCAAAAATATGTACTTATGTTCAGTTAGCCTGTT
This sequence comes from Anania crocealis, assembly GCA_949315895.1. Lineage (NCBI taxonomy): Eukaryota > Metazoa > Arthropoda > Insecta > Lepidoptera > Crambidae > Anania > Anania crocealis. Next base: position 17,472,690 of record OX438882.1, read on the forward strand.
AATCTGAAGTTAACCTAAAGTTTACTAGCAGAAAGCTAATGATCGTTTCAGCATGAATATACCTAAATAATTTTAATTCTTAAGTTTAGAAAGTGATTTTAATGTAAGTAGCACGAAAATAAGTACGAAGCAAAGTATTCAGGAAATTAAAATACTAAGCATTTTATAATCTTTGCAATTAGACATACAAATAAAAATGATAACTCATGACAGGACTCACCAAACTTAATTGTTTAGGCACTGGGGCCACATGAATAAATATGTGCTGGGGCCTTATTCAGCTATTTCAATCGCAGTTCGATCGTAATTGAATTGGACGATTTTGACATTTAGCCCATACTAGAACTGTCAAAAACCTGCAATTCAATTATGATTGTGATACGATTTGGTTACGCGAATTAGGGGACAGGTCTCTCAACGTTGTATGCTTCCTAATATAAATCATCATCTCAGCCAAACGACACGCTTTCCCCTGGACATAGTGTGGGGAGAAAAATCCCACGCTTGGCAAGTGGTAAAAAACTCTGTCACCCTTCATTTTATCTGGCAAACTAAAGAATACTCTTTGAGTCACCTCTGAAGACACTCATAGAAAAGAAGGAGAGCTATTCATTTAATGCTCCGGCCCCACACAACATTCTATACGTAACACCTTCAATAAACTCGTGTCCAGTGTTGCATGTTTTTATGATTTTCCCTCAGCTAGTGTTATAATAAAGTATTTCGTAATAATTAATTCGTGCTATAATGGTCGTTGCCGAAGGACCTCGGGGTTCGTGCGGGCAGCCGGCACTCAGGGTCGGCTGTTGCACTGAAGACGAGTCCCAAGTGCAAGGTGAACCGCCCCACGTAACACCGAGTTACGACAAGACAGTGTTTTGCGCTTTTTGCCCCTTACCTTCAACAATCTTCATTACTTGTTTCGTAGCCATGTAGTTATCTTGTTATGTTCTTACTAAGTTATCGGTATGTGGGTAGGGTGCAAAAATTTAATAGCTAGTACCAGTCCTTCACAGGGGCGGGTGGTGAGTTTGTGGGGCTCTAGGCTAATTAAGGTAGGTGGTGGGTTCTAGTTCTACCTTTGGCTGTAGTTATTTTTATATATCGTATTAAAAAACACAATATAATTGCTTTTTTTGCGAATCTATCCCGGAAACTATGCATCGTCTCGTAAAATCGGTTTTACCTGCAGACAGAGCTCAAAAAGTTGAGTAGCTTGGTGTAAATAAATCATTTTTGAAAAAAAGTACGCATAATCGGTTTTACCAATAAAGGGACGATATGGTCCCTTAATGTCGATAGAGGCTGAGGGCCTTGGAGTGCAGCCTAAAAAGCTCTTAGCTAGATCCACCCCTGATCCTTCCGTTCTTAGGGTAAATGGCGATTAAACCAGTACTGCTAGAAGAAGACAGACAACATCATCTTTCGTTCACTTCTGGTTAAACTACGTACGATCACCAACCGGCCTGCTACGCTTGATGATTATACTCGTAGCAAAATCCTCTTGTTGCGAAGGTCTATATCCAGCAGGGATAATTTGATTTTAATAATGTTAATTAAAATGGTGAGGTCGCCTAAAACAATATAATTGTTTAATATCAAAAACTGCAGTTTATTACTATCATGAGATGAGAACTGTTTAAATAATGTAACGATTACTATTTAGATAACATATTAGCAAAGAATCGGATGCAGCATGGTGATTCATAATTTTTTCCTCTTGATTTTATATCTATAGCATTAATCAAACTTGTTCTACAGGTCTATATTCTTCTAAAAATAAAAATATAATCCTCAATGATTATAAAATGATGAGTTTTAATTTATGTTTCCTAGCACTTATTTAGAAGTACCGTTTTTGCATGGCGGTTCTATTGTTTAATTAGATGCGACGTTTAATGTATTTTAATTTTTAACCGAAGTATATTTTAAGCTATTTATGCAATTAACAACGTAAATTGATGGGAAAATCTCACATAGATGAGATGTGCAGACACACTAATGTCCCTAAGGCATCGCAATAAAACTGAGACAAAACCTCGCGAAGGTCGGTCCAGCTTAATGGAATGGTTAGCATTAATTATAATTAAGGCTTGCTTTATATGCTTTGCATAAATAACTTTTAACTGACTCATTACAAAGGCAACCCTTTACCTAAGTATTTAATTCATCGCCCATACAATAGATTAATATACTCAGTTCATGAAAAAAGGGAAGAATGATTCTATTACAAAAAATATGTTAACACTCTTTTCTCATTAACACTCTACAAAAGTACGAAACTAGTCCGATTTGATTAATTCTTTAAGAAAGTTCATGTTAAAAATAAAATTATTCCAACCACGCCATACTTAAAGGCAATGACTTAAAGTCATATATTATTCTAAAACGATACGAAGTTCGCGGGGTCCGCTAGTAATGAATAAAGTCAAGTTAAGAATAAGTAGTTATAATCTCCGCCTTTATCAATTTTAAAATAATGACCAGTACCAAAGATTTAATAAACAAAATAATATTAAAATAATATAGTAACATCTGTTGAATACTATGCTTCCCACGCTCAAGAGATTCTTAAGTATACTTATCAGATAAGTTTTTACAAATATAAATCAAAACATGAATTGAAAGGAAACTGAAACAATCCCAAGTTTAAGAAGATTTAATTATCCCAGCTTAAGGAAGATGAGTTGCAAAACATTGTTTCATTCGGTTGTTTACTGAAGCGAAATATTAATAAAATCACAAGTTTGAAATTCAGAACATCTCCGTGGTGGGGGGTGGTCGGACATGATCCGAGATTTGATTCCCTGACAGATTTTGCATTCCCTGCAGCAATTTAGAAAATATAATGTTGTTCTATAATTTCTAGGGTCTGGGTGACTGTGGTACCTTCGTTGTTTTGGATTCTCGTAAAACAAGTTTACTTATACTTTGGGGTCAGAAAATGTGTGTAATGATTTTTACATAGGTCATGTGATCCCAGAGTAAGTAAACTATACAACGTTATATCAACATAAAAAATATTGTTATTTTATAAAATCGATTTTTTACTGGACAGAAGTACAAACATGTCTCTATCTTAAATAAGATGTTTCTTTTTCTATAAAGTATTTCAGTGCGATAAATCTTGAATGCATCTCATGTTAAAAAATGCTACTTTTAATATATTCATGTCGGTGTATCTGTACACAATGTTTGACCCAGAGGTTATTTACCAATTAAATCATCACCGCAACACATTATTTCTTTACGCTCGAATTCGAGTCCCGTTACTGTGTCCTAAAAAAATATTGTGAAATCAATAAAAAGCAACAAAACACAAACAGGTTCATAGATATCTATTTGAATATAGTTACCGCAACCAGTCTTCAGTGAGACGTGTATATTTAAGCAGGAAATCTTAAGATCATTGACACAAAAATCCCGGTTTAGTATTTGTTTAAAACCGTTGCGTGACACCCGACCCGGACGGTGATCAACTCACAATCGGACAATGCGCGTGAGTTTTTTCTCAGACCCTAAATTTGATTACAATAGACAGAGTGCTGATTAATTTTAATGAGGAACCCAAAAAGTAAAGCTAGCAATATTAATTTGAAGTTACTGTTAAAATTTGAGTAGTGGTCGATGCGAACCTACCTAAAGCGCCCATAAGAAAAGTTTCTTTATTTATCATCATTATTATTATTAGCCTTTAGAAGTCCATAGCAGAACCTAGGCCATGCCCATTTAACGACGAAATGAACGACTCTCGGACGTTTTAAATAACGACTTCCCGCCATCTTAACCAGATAACCTTTTTTACAAGCGACTGTCTGTTCTGCGATCGATGATTTGGCCGTATATCTACCACTATGGCTTTAGCTTGGTTATCCGTACAGTAACCTGTGGATTTGTGGAGCCCTGGTTCTTTTGCTTATTCAGTTTATTGACTACTATATTGTATGTCGACCTACAATCAAATTGCACCACCCCCTCTCGTCCTATGGGTGTTTTACCACTACTACTCTCTTAACAATAAAAGGCTATTATGGTAAAATCCTCCGTTTGGAGGGCACTGGACTGATGATAATGAAGACTCATCGGATTATTTGATCTAGTAAACTTTGCAGTCAAGACCAACAGTCTGGTGCGTTAATCACTAGAAATCCTATGTTGTAGTGGTTCTGGTTAGCTAGTAAGTCAAGCCACCATTTAGTCGATTGATGACTTAATTGTCATTGTCACAGCCAGTCCACAGAAAAACCTAGCAAACCTACAGAAAGGTCGCCAACAAAATTATTGCATGAACTTTTAATAACTAAAATTACATTTTAGTATTTTATCTAAACCACGATCCAGGTATTTTGTAGATAACAGTGTTTGAAATCCAGCTTTGGTTCTAGGTAAATATTGCAACAAATTAAATAATCTCATCTCATGGCTTAATCGTTGCGAAATTGTTACATAATTACGGAAAACTATCTTTACTGGCGCGTGTCTTTACGGTCAGGCGCGCGCGCATCATAGTGCTTCACACTACGCGGGCAATTAACCGAATACATATGCGGAAGAGCGTTCGTCATTATTCATTAACAGCATCACTTAATGGACTGGCTGTTTCCTTAGTTTTTCTGAGCAGGAGCTGATCTGAGGTCTCGCGTGCCGGCCGGCTCCGCTCGTGCGCTTGTGCATCTTGATTCTTACATCATTACTGTGAATAATGTTTACCATGAGTAGCCTTTATGAATTTTAATTTTGCATCTAACTGTGTGTTACCATTATATACGTTAGGTGAGGCGATTTTATCTTTATTGTTATTAATTAATAAAATGCAGGACTTGCACCTAATTTTAAATATGAGAAAATAACAACCTACTACACATTGCGGTTAAAATATATATAATATCAAAGAATCAAAACAGACATGTGTGCGTTAGCTAATAAGGAAATTATGAAGTGTTAATGTGAATTGGGTTTAATAACAAAAACATTGTGAATAATATTTATGATTGTTTGTTGCCTGAGTAGGTACTTGGCTCTAATAGCTATCTATTCAGGTATTTTTGATTGGCACATTACATCATAACTTTTTCGGTAAATTAAATCATTACATTTCCGTGCAAGTAGTGTATCAGGTAATAATATATTAATGTATAATGGCCATAAAACTGAATTAGTACTCATTGAACTTAATTTTAAATATTAATTTCTGTTAAAATTGAATTCTTTTATTCCAATATCACAACTCAACTCACGTTAGTCTCAATATACGCAAGATAACTGTTCATTCAGACGCAACAGTTGTAACACTTGTAACGGGTTGATAGATGAATGGGTCTTTAAAGTGTTAACATACTACAATCATGATTCTTGTCTTGCTACGTTAGTGAGCAATATACTCGTATAAGACGACAGTAACTTGGTGATTCAGCAAAATGAAATAATGAATATCTTAGAAATAAATGAACAATAAGTAATTTTACTGAAACTTATTAGAAGCTAGCAAATCTTTATTTGCACTTAGATTGTCTATAACGAAAATTTACTAAAAACTTGAAATTATATTTAGTATTCCAAAGATAGTTCTAGCACTAATGGTTTATTTTACTTATTTTGTTAGGTGGTGTTATCACTAAATGTTCGGGATTGAGTAATACATACTTTGTCTTTTTCTATTTGCACCATACCTGTTGCCAGCTTTAGTTAGTAGTAGGTAGTCTACGTTGAGCATTTTGTCTACGTTTTGTATGCTTTTGATAAGTTTGTGTTGTAACTTACCCGAGACTTTGCACCGTACAATTAGATCGCTAATCAGAAACTTAATAGACCAATCGATCACTAGATACTAAATAAGTTGATATAATCAACTTTCCCATCGAAAAGTCAAACAGTTTTCTGATCCCACAGTCTGGTGACCATAATTCAATGCTGGTTTGATTACGCGTCCGAGTATCGAAACTTGAATCATAGAAAAAAAACTTACCGTTTTTCATAGGACCGGAAATAAAGTAGGATCGAACAAAATCTTTAAAGTCGACCGACAGTTCGACACCGTTAACGGTAAGCACTCAAGCGCCGCCGGTTATTGTGCATCTTTCTAAATCAAACTACAAAACAATGTTTGGAATCAATAAAATCTTCCTCTGCTCAGCATAGCTCGCCTTAGTGAATTGCGTTCCTTTTTTTTGTGTCAACCTAAGCTTCGTTCATCTAAGAAAACATTAACCTTTGAACGAGATTATTCTGAAATATCCACTTGGTAGGTAGGTATATTGCCTATAGTAAGTAAGTACATTATTACCGGCCAATATCGGTTTGACAAGTAGAGCACGATATTGTGGATCTTTTTATTATATCACGTTTTCAGTGAACTGTGGTCAAATATTGGTCTAGTTTTTGGTTCCAATTTGAATTTTGAGGTAGAAAAATTGAAATGCAAATAAAAATGGAATTTCATGACTATCTTAACCTACTATCAAACTGAGAACCCTGTCAAGTACTATGGCGACTAGCGGATTAAGCAATAGGTATAATAGTTTCAATATTTCTTATCCTATGATTGCTTTTCGTCATCATCACACAAACGTTTGTGTCTTAGGGGAGACCGAGGTGAGTTGTGACAGAGGAGAGTTGTGACAAAGTCGATTTCTCGGAACCTATAACCGTTAGCGAGTTGGCAATACCGCGCAATTGTTTCTTTAGAGACGTGTTAATTGACGCAGCACGCGCCAGAGGCGCACAGCAAGCGATTGTGAGAGTACAACGTCTGCGTGGAAAAAAAAACAAAAAGTAAATTTTTCATCGAAATTTTGATTGCTTCTATATTCAAAAATATTGCATTCACATGATAAGGCTATTTTTTCTTTTATTAAGTGGTTTTTGAAGTTTCAAATCGTGGCACTTTTTCCTATGTTTGCATCTTGTTTTGAAATTATGAATTATTATTCTGACCAAGTAGCAATTTTTGGCACCTAGGAGAGTTGTGACACGCTGTAACAACTCTCCTATTTAAGTTTATTTTAGTTAGCTTATTTTAATTGGTCTTAGTAATGTTTTTTTCTGTTTATATAATATGTTTGTTCGTTTGTTTTTGTCAATTCTTACAACCTAAGTTTGGGATAAATGTTTTTGGCATTAAAATAAAAATTAATAATTTTTGTCAGCAACTTATTTAGGCATGTGTTTTGATAAAGCTTTTTAATGTCTGAATTGCTTTTTTATAATTGATAATAAAAGTACTTTTATGCAAAAACGTGTTTAGTTTACAATACATTACAAAAATATATTAATTTGTCAAATATAGTCTAAGTTCATACCTGTCACAACTTACCTTGGTACCTGTCACAACTTACCTCGGTGTTAGGAGAGTTGTGACAATAGGAGTTGTTTCAGTTTTTGTGGATTTTCTCATTCACCATATAATTTTAATTGACTTTGATGACTATTTTTAAAAGACTAATAATGAGGCTATATTATGGCATAACGTTTATAGTTGTGGTATGTTTCTTTAATGAGATATCTTGCTCTAAGTAAAAATTGTCACAACCCTCCTCGGTCTCCCCTACAGATTGTCTGATCATGTCAGGTGCTTAATCCTTCAATAGGTACCTACTCATATTCATTGATAAACGGATGCAGATGAAATTTTTCCCACAGATCAACTGTAGTCTAGATAAGAACCTCCAAAAAAACAGTAGGACACCAGCAAACCGTTAATAGTCTCTGTGACTAACTTGATTAAGCAAATATAAACGTGCTTATTATGTAAAAGTTAATTAAACCTTGTGATATTGGATGAAGGCAGCTTATGTTCAGTCACATGTTCATACAATGCGAGCTCAGAATGAAGAACCTACATCCCTGATTCCATCAACGTAAAAGAAAGTCATTCACTTCATATTAAGCCGAATTTTGTAAGAAAACTTGACAAAGATAAAAATGATGAGCATTAAAAATGCACCAACGGTAAACAAAAACGAATTCCAAAACCAAACACAAATTTAGTGTTACGTGAGGTCACTATTTATTATGATTAAGATATTATCACTCAAACTTCTATGAATACAAACTTAATTGTTTTATAATTGACAAAATTTTTCTTCTGTTTAATTGTAGGTAATGCAATTTGCAAAATGAAATTAGTCAAGAGCAAGTCAACCAGGTCGAAATTTGATGCCCTGAGATTAAATGAAACGTAACGGTTACGCAGCGACACGGTGAACGACACCGTGCGATCGGCGCGGGCGCAAGCGATGCCGATGTTGCACCAATTATCGTCACGTTATCGATTGGAAATAGATTAACAGAATCAATAAATAAACTAATATTTTAAATCCAAATAAATAGAGCATAGTTTTTGTAACCCATATAGCCGCTATAATAAACTAAGTAGATAAAGCTGAATCGTATCCCAGCGCCGTAATAGGATTAACTTTTAAAAGCTTAATAAAATATAAGTACCGATGTAGGTACTTAATTAGTACTTATTTTGCTCTGTATGCTGAAAGAACTAAATACCTTCTGATTAAAAAAGTCAAACAATCCTGTACTTTGCATTAAGACATTATTATATATAATAGTTTGTTTATCAGACAATATGGATACAAAAGTACCTACTGAGCATGTTAACAAAAACTGCCTTCCTCCGGTAAATCGTGTGTGCGTTACTAATTAGTACACTCGTAAGACCACACGATTGTCAAGGAGAGCCCATAATATGTATTAGCCTGACAAATTGACTATGCCGGGAACAAACTTCCGGCAGCTTTATGTTTATTTCACGATTCACCCGACAGCTTCTTATTTGGTATTGTGCTTACTCGTTCTCTTCCTATTAACAGGTTTTATGAAGAACGCATCATAAAATATAATTGTTATTTTTAAACGCATTTTATTCAGTCACGTGTGTGCAGTATGCATGCATTTTATTGCCTGTTGTCAGATTTTGAACTATATTATTCTATTTTTTCTGTTAGTCCAAATCGAGGTAAATACAATTCTGCGTATCGTATATGAAAGTTGAGTAACATTTACAAATATTTAAAGTGGGCTCCTGAACCGATAAAAAAGCAAGTAAGTCAATAAGTAGGATTGTGTTGTTGATTGTAGGTATTGTAAGTAGTTATAAATGATGTCCGAATTTTTGTTTCCTGTGTTTATGTCCATGTTAAGTAACGTAGAACAAATTAGTAACATAATAAAACCTTCAGTAAAAATTGTTATATTGTTATTATGATTTACCACTGTAAAATGCTGCCGGTGAAATCCGGGGGCAACGGTGTCAGTTTTTTCGAAGTTGATTATGAATGTAAGTATATGAATTAACATAATAGTGTAATAACTAACATTAATACTAACTTAGCTGTCAACCGTTCATGTGCCACTGAATAAAGCTCCAGCTTTCTTTTTATAGCCCCTTAAAATTTAGTGTATCATTGGTGCGGTTCTTTTAATTTAGATACCAGAGAATAATAGTTGGTCGGTTATTCCAGTTTAGCGATCGTCGCGGGTACCGTTGTGGGGTAACGGGACCGGCCTCGGCCCTAAGCCTCGAACCCGCTCCCATCGACATCATCTCGAAAATTATACACTACGCTGTTTGTAACTAAAATTGGTAACGATGGGTCCAATTGTAAACATATCAATTTAGATGCATTGATTGGTTCGGAAATAATCTCAACCTGTGAGGCATCTAATTCTACATACATACGTCCTTAAATGTCTTATCCTTAGATCTCTGTTCTTCAAACGATTGCCAACTTAACATCCACTTTTTAAATATCTACGGGTGCGAAGTACAAAGAGGTAGGTACCTAACCTATCCGAAAAATCGCTAAGTATACTAGCTACTTATATAATAGAGGAGCACCAAGAACTGTGATGTACGATTATTCTTCATGTAACAATTTTTTTTTATTCGTCAACAATTTGATAAATTTCTATAAATATTTTTTGTTAATTTACGAGTTTTTGCGGTTGTTTACATCTAAATTTTCACATTCATAATTGCTATGATTTAGCCGTACATATAATAAATATGTTTAAGATAAATTCCATAGCTTTCATTTATTGTTTTGAGCTTGAAATTAATCATTTTCTTTTTTAACAGTGACTATTTCACTCAAATTACTAAATAATATAAGATAATGGTCGTGTATCGCAATAAAATTACTGATCGCAGTTACTACGGAATATTTGTAAGATCAAAGGTAGCTCTGGGTTTTTTTACATTAAAAAATTACATTAAATAATGATGATTAATTTTTGCAAAAAAAAAACTTGTAAAATCTTCTTATTAACACAAATACCCATAATGTATACCTACTCTTATGTTGTCATTACAGTTTTTGTTCATATGCGTTGAGCTTAAATTATCTATCTAAGTATAAGCGGTCTTGTATTCTTCAATGGTTTTCACCATAATATTTTATGTGCACTTACACCATATTATCGACGGTGTAAGTGTTAAAAACCTCGTTTTATAATACTTTTTTTTCTCTAAATAATAACTCCAAATATAGCGGTCTTCAACATTACTCTAATATAATATACAAATTATGGACTCACTTAACGTTAAATGAACGACTTTTAAATGAAATATTTGTCTGTTGTAATAAAGATGTTAAGAACTTTTTGTCATGAAATATGGTATATTCGTAATATAAATGCGAAGAAATAAAAACAGTGCTTTGACCCATTTCGCAAATGTCAAATGATTTCAATTGCAAATGTTTCTGTATTCCTGAAACTAGGCACGCAAATCTCTTCTAAATAATTTACATTCGCAAGTCCTACAGCCACGACTAGTCCCTTGTGGTTTAATGACATAAGATCGTGAGCGCTTTAATGACAGTGGCAGGCACTCATTAATTAGCTTCAGAGAATCGTCCAGCGTACTCTGAATACGAGTGAGACAATGCGCTACCAGAAAGTACAGTCAGTGATAAGCTGTTGTCCTTTCTCTATAGGTCTTCAAGATAAAGTGTAACTATTAGAGTTATTATGAATTAAGAAAATGTTAAGATTAGCGGCAGGATGAGAAGCTGACTGTACTATCTTCTATCTCTTTGCCATAATCTAACTCAAGCTTTTAATTCGCCAAAGCTAACTGAATTATTTAATTATTTTATGTATTAACTAAACTGAATTAAACAGTAGGTATTCGGAGATCATTCAAGTCTAATTTGAAAAAAAAAAGCATTTGCATCTAAGCTCCGTAATCATTCTCAGAAGGCCTTCTAAATCATCCAGTGGACCTTTACCGAGCGATTTGTCTAGAATATATTATAAAAAATTACAAAATTCAGGACCACAGGTTCTTACTGAGTAGCGGAAACAAGATGACTAATTTTCTCCTTACTTCTCAAAAAAATAATTAAATAAGTTTATTACGAGTAGTACTTTGACTAGTGTTCTTACCTGTGGCCGAAGAGTCGTATGTCTCGAGTAGTAGTCGTGTTGATGCTGATAGAAGTTAGTTGGAGATATCGGCGGCCGATACTTCTTGTGGCCGTAGCCCATCGTGTCCATGGTGTGCATTTTGGCACTAACACTAGTCCATCACACGCACACTACAAGCCGATGTAGCGCGAGTTTAACCTTACTGTTCGCTTTACATCTGCAACAAAGAATAACAATCAGTTAGCTGGTGAGAAATGGCATGGGTAGTGACCACAATATACGCTAATTATTGGCCACTATAATAGGCGCCAATGTTCGTAGAAGAGTAATTTGCATAAGTGTTTGAAGATACAAAATACCAGGAGCTAATTATTACATACCTAGATATGCCGTATGTATAAGATCTGTATAATAACGAAGGCAGGGGAGAATCTATACTTTTATTGTCTATGCAAGTGAAAAACTTCTGAGATGATCTAGTTATTGGCTACGAAAAAATTTTTAGCAAACCAGAAACTCCCTACATTACCGATAGGTATAATAAAGCTAACCCGTCATTTGTTAGAAATTGTGTAACATGCCTTCTTTATAGGTGGAATCTCAGTAAGTAATTTGATCACAATTTTGTAGTTGATTTTTACATAAGGTTGTGTTTTATCAAAATATATCGTGTATTATTCGATAACAAAATAGAAATTTGAAGCATAAATGTTTATTTATGTATGATAGGCGTATTTTAACACATTGTTCGTTTCCTGTGTTATTTGTTAGTATTATTTGTTCTGTTCTGTTTAATGGTTTAAAGTGGGTTCGACGAAAGGAAAGGTTTCAAGTTACTGTATTTGAGATCAGGTTCACCAACTATCCTTAAAAACAATGAGCGTAAATGGTTTGTTCCTTTTCAAGAGCTATGCTAGTCAAATCGTCATCACCAGTACGTAATGTAAGTGTATAAGGCTAATGTGAAGAAAATCTTGTAGGCACAAGTTATGAGATAGAGATATGTCATTGTCATCAAACATGCCGTGGTAGAAGAAAATCATGAGTAGCATTTCTCTTTTTTATGCGTTGAACATAAAAATCAGTTTAGTCATTCTTGCTTGACTTTTACGAGGTGTAACTAACACATCTTATTTATAATTTAGGTGTATTAAACAGATATGCTAAATGAGTTAAGTTTTTCGTAGGTAAGTGGGTAAGCTATAATAAAGATTGTCAGTATTTAATTAACTAACTCATTTGGTTTTTCACTGAGTAAGAATTAACCGGTCAATCAACTCAGGATAATTGAATGTTTATTTATTTAAATGAATTGCGCACAACTGAAAGTATTAATTGGACCCAAACGTATAGTTATAAATTGGATCATAGAAATCTAGTTCATATCGTATATGAAATCGCTCGTCAACGGTACATAGCTTGAGCGTGCGATTGATGGCTTCAGGCAGAAAATAATGACATGTATGTCGGCAGAAATAGTAAAAGAATCTGATGTTGGAACATACTTAGGTGATTCTAAGTATTTTTTAAAATAATTAATACCGGTTTACAGATAGTCACGGTCTTATACTAGCAAGTTCTTTATTTGGTGCTTTATCGGGTCCTCCTTATTCATTTTCTTATAAGCTTATCTGGCAATAAGTACAGGCGAAACCACATTAGGCTAACTGGGGAATCTTATGTCGTAGAAGTAGATACGATTTTGCAACAAAAGTATGATATGTAGGTTTACATGAACTCGTTTCCAGATGTTTTAATCGAGAAACGTATGAACTACGTATACGTTTCTACGCTTATAATAATATATGGAAAATCCGTAGTCATGCACATATTATTATTATTATGGATAGGTATATTTTGGGAACGTACTTCAAAACCTGACATTTTTTCGGTATTTCTGAAAAGATATTATCATTGTTGTTTCATGATCATGGCTGGAATATGGGACACTCATAATAGCAAGTTAATACTTGGCTTACGGTAGAATTCCGAAACCATAAAGCTCTTAGAACAGAGACTTGTAGAGACGGGGTTACGTCCGGGCATTAAGGGCATATAGATAAATATCCGGGCGCAATGCCATCTTTAGTGACATGACCTAAAGGTTTAAATTAGTACTCTACTATATGTCGATAAGTGATAACGACCTAACTAATCTAGTTCACAGTGACTAAACAAATTCGATACACAAAATTTAGGCACCCAAATGAATGACCAGCATGTAGAACCATTTACTAATCGTTCTCAAGTATTTTTTCCCAGAAGTACGTACAACCGGTGCATATGTACAAATATAATATACATCTGAATTAAGCACGTTTATTTTTTTATTATCTTCAGGAGCAGTGATGTGACCTCAGCTCACGGCCAGCCGTTGCACTATCGACTGACGGTTATCGATATCACGGATGAATGGTGTTTTTATCAACGTTTTTCCTCAATGTTGTATCATAATCATAACTACTATTAGAAGTAAATTCAACAAAAAATAATAATTGCGATGTTGAAATTAATTGTTGATTGCTATCAGGAAGCTAAAGCTGTAAGGATTTTTTGGTCATCGATGTTACAAGATTCGTTGGGGGCAATTGATATGTATAGTCCCGTATTTATCGCGTTAGTTTTACTATCAAATATAAAAAAACTATATTATGTAAGTTATAGTAAAGTTTAAATTATTCGTAGCAAATAATTCCACAGTAACATTAATACGAGACTTATACACGTGTGTGTATAAAGTCTCGTATTAATGTTACTGGATATTTTTAGGTTCTTAATATTATATATTTTAGAGTCACTACATAAAATATAATACCTTAAATTTAAAATTATTATAGATACAAAGTACATGTAGTACTTGTATCTATAATAATTTTCTAAGTTATTTAAGTTATCTAACTTCGTCTTGAAAAGCCGTTTGGTATACATGAAAAAAAAATGGACTCTTTGTTTTTGCGATGTTAACCGATTATTTTTTAAGTGGTTACCTTAAAAATGAGTTCTAAAAAGAGTTCTCATTTAAGCTTAACCGGTCATTTGCATCGAATAAGAAGCCGATTTTGAGTTGACACCAAACAAACAACCAACAATGATTTTCAAGCGCTCAAAAATGTTTGAGCACTACAATTGTTACATCGCCGCATTGCGTTCTATTATGTCGTGTCGATGTTGCACATGTTACATACGCGTACAGTTACAACTGTACCACACATCACCGCTAGAGCTAACCATATTACCCTTCTAGTTTTCGCGCGTTATGACTGTTACGAGTCGTTAGCACGTAGCGTTGCCTCAGACCAGTGCACCAGACCTTGCCCCGGCTCTGACTCACCAGCTCACGGCCCGCAGCGTCACAGCCGTGGGAACTGATCTCAGAAGGTACGCGCTAGTGAATAAAACCAGCGTATGTAGATCAAGTGCCTGAGGTTGTTATTGTTGGAAACCTACTCAAGCGATTAAGGATAATGGCAATCGATCTACAACCTAATTATTTAACGCTCCTCACTGTGATGAGAACATAGGTACCAATACTAAAACCTTCACAGTAATTTATTTAAGTTCTAACTATTTCCTCGGCATCAGACGTAAACTATAATTTGTTGAATTATAAAGGTTGTAAGTAATTGAATAATATTTTTTTTATAACCGCTAGCTAGAAGATCGCGTGCCATTATCTTTAATTTAATATACCTACTATAACACTATCGTCATCCAATGTGATAATAACTAAGCACTATTTGGCTAGAGTCTATCCTTCCTTCTAACGATTTTACTAAACTTTGGGGCGAGTTGCAGAATTAAACCATTATACATTTTTATTTTATGCAACTCGTCCTAAATGGACCGAGGGCGTGTGGGGCGAGTTGTTGAATTACTTCAACCTTTGACCAACATATTCAGTTAACATGTATCAATGTATTACATAGTCAATCACACATTCACATGTATTGATAAAACTTCAAACGTAATATTTGAATTCCTTCAATGAACCTTTTATTAATATCGCATGGAATTTCGTTAGTAAACAATTTACCTGCGGGTTCAACGTATCTCAGTGTGACCCTGCCGCATCAATGTCAATGTCACCTCGCTCCGCTCGCTCGCCTGCCCATTGTCGCGGCTCGAGGTTTTGCAACTATATGCCCATTCATACGTATCATAGACGCTACACAATCACATTGCAGCGTAAATTTAACCTTGAGTGTTGTAGTAAGTTGCATGTTGTGACAAACTCGAATATCCTAAAAAGTCTCGCTTTGTTTCGTTTCCGAATTAACATTCGACAACACATTTTTTTATTCGAGTCTCTAAAAGTTGAATTTAGGGTTTTTTTGCTTATTTCACAAGTAAAACGTTATTCTGTATATTCTATATTTTTGTTAAATAACTAAGCAAGCTAGTGGTTTATGGTGGGTGCTCTAACTTGTGTAACTTTATAATTTCGGTTCGATAACCTTAGCACCAACTAACAACTGTCTCGACTAGTATTTCCTATCCATAGGTATTTGAGGTATAACATTTTAAAGGAATAAAAGTGCAGATAAGACATTTTCTTCCAAAGTCATATCATAACTCGCATCCAAGTATTATAGGTACCATAGCGACGTCTCGATCAGACTTGAGAAAAGCTTCATGAATACAAAATGAATTTACTGTCATTTGAATTCACAGAAATCTCTTGCGGTACCTTGACTTCTACTATCATTATTATTATGATAGCTTTATTTCAAATGCAATATCTTTCATGCACCTCTAGCAAAATAAAGTTTTGATTATTCATTATTATTCACACAAACTAAAACGGAGTGAGTAGCTTACACGGAATCTATGGAAAGCAATAATACTCAAAACACCCGTGATTTATTCTAAGTAGATAACATAATAATAGGGGTTAAAGTATGAAATTGCCGATTATTTTCCCACTTTTTATTTTGTTTATAGCTCTTAAGTATAGTCATATTATTGCGTAATTCATTTTGTATTGTATCAAAAACTAAATAAAGTAACTTTTGACTAAAAAAAAATGCAATACTAGTGCCTATTACTTCAAAGGAAGTCGTTGAAAAGACCCCTTACAGTGTGTCAGCTGACCTTCTTGCTTCAATTAATTGATTTAATAATTGATTTTCAGAAATTTAAATACTATAATGCGTAGCTTTATAACCATCTAACTTTCATCTTTAATTGCATCGAAAACGGTTCAGGCGTTTTTAAAAAAACTAAAAAATTGTTAGTATGGAAAAATGACTTTCCTCGATTTCGTCCATACAAAACGGCAATTTCATATTTTAACACTTAATATCACTGTTCGCAATGACAGGATTTATCTACTCCTTGGTTAAACTATTTAGACTTATTTATGAGACGTTATTTTGTTATACCTGATAACTTAAAATTCAAGAATCGTGAGATATTCTATACAGAAATAAAACTGATTCTACTCAGAATTCATATTAATCGTAAAATCTCGTGATGGGTGACAGATATACAGGATAATATACATCAACGCACGTCACCCACTTGTGTTTTAAGTAATTTATGTAAAGGTGTACATGTAAACAAAGTAAATGTGGGTGAGTTAACGCGAATCAGCCGGAATTCGGCCGCGAACGGTACCAGCGCGTGAGACGCAGCCAGATCGTCTGATGTAGAACACCAAATTGACAATAGGGCTCGTAACAACTGTTCAACTACGAGATTAGGCCGCGCAAACACAGTGTTTCACATTTTAGACGTTTTTCACACATGCTATCTAATTCTTTTGAGACCAATTTTATATAGACATGCCCTACCAATTTTTAAAATGGACTCGTGTCGTATTGTGGTCCTGGTACGTTAAAAGAATAGAATCACCTCCACCTCTTCCTTTGAGTGTCTAAAGAGGCGAGTAAAGAAGTACTACCAGAAGAAGATAGGCAAAAACGTCTTCTTTCTACTATTGCCCAAATTACTATCGCCAACCCGCCTGCCAAGTATGGCAATTACGGCAAAATCCTCCATAGTGGACTGATGTAAGCTGGTGATGATGATGATGATCATTCACTTGTGAATTTAGGGTAATAGCTAATATATTTTCAAACTTTCCACGTGTTTCCACTCCTATTGTTTAGCATAATTCTGCTTGTTGTCATTTCGTATGACAATGAAGTATAAAAATAATTTAATTATTTTTTATCAATTTTAATTTAAAATTAGAATTTTGGTGGATCTAATTATTATACGTATAAAACAGAAAGATTAGTATAAAACAGAAAGAGTTGCGCCAAGAACTTTGGTTATTCAAACAAAAAGATTTACGTATGCCACCTGGTTCTGTTAATAACATAATGTGTTGTTACTGTGTAAGTATTTATTATTATTTTACCATTTAAGTACAATTACCATCCATATATTCCTCTCGAACTCTTATTGTATAAATAAATAATAAATAAATATTTTAAGACATGCCTCACTGGGCCACACAGAGCCATCTAGTCCCAAATTAAGGTAGTATTAAGTACCCTGTCGTATGGGGTACTAGACAACCGATAATCTTACTTATATACTTTTTTTTTTTTTTTGTAAATACATACTTATAATACATAGAAAACACCCAGACCAGTACAAACAGACATGTTCATGCACACAAATATTTGTACTGTGCGGGGATCGAACCCGCGACCCATGGCTCAGAAGCAGCGTTAACTACCGCTGATCCAAATGGTCGTCAAAATTATATTTTGTTTCTTTGACATTTCTGCGCTTAATATAGCATCACCTCTCATTAAGGTGCCAAATTATTAATAGGGCATTATTTGTAATCTCTAGATCTAGATAGATTGTAATGCATGCAATTATTTATGAATGCCTCTTTGTTACTTCAAAGACGAAAAGAACTAACGTCGTCAAGCAAAAAAAAATTCTAGTCAGAGTCTGGCATAATCTATGTTCACAAGCAGGATAAAATGCAAATTGCATCGCACCTGCTTGCCGCAAATAGACTAGCTAATCCTATTATAGAACTGAGAATCAGAAATCCCTAGAATAGTTTTATATAAAGACACGTTAAAATTGAATAATAAGTACTTATTACATATATAACTTAGCATTTGCATCCTGGCTGACGACACCAAGCCATTCGTTTTCCGCAGTGTATATCATCCGGTAGTCGTTGCAATAAAATTAAGCATACACTTTACTTTGATATACAGTAAGCTGCATAATTATATGAGCTATAATAGTTATAATATGCACCGTTGTTCTGCGTTACACTTGACGAATGCGTTAGATTGAATCTCTTGACGTATAAAAACAAAGCTTTTTTTATCATTATCTGCGAAGAAGTGAACATGATCACGTAACCGTGAAGCGCGGTTAAATCAACATGTAAGTGACCAGTTAACTTATTTATTTTTAATAATGCACGCGTGCGTTTCCTGCTGCCGAGAGGCGAGAATTCATCATTCTTGTCACGACGCACTAGGCGTCCTTATGGTAGGAGTCAGGGAGGATCCAAGAGTTGGCCTCAAGGATATGGTGGCCAAACTTACAACACCAAAATATGTAATATACACAAATTTCATGAGTGAGTGAGTGTACTTGAAAAAGAACAAATTCATGAGTTCATATCTGACTTAGAGTAGTATAAAAAATGTTCCTATCTGTTTTGTATGCATTTGCTGGTTTATATAGAAAAAACAATTCTTTTAAGAAATTATTCGACTGTCTTAAGTGAGGCATCAACCCAAAACCTTTCGCTTAAGATAGTTCCAACTAGGGCAGTCGAAAGATATGTTTTAGTTAAATTATTTTACGGTGTACTTTAACAAATTATAGCTTTGAATTGATAGAAAAACATTTAAAAAAATAAACAATATTTAATTTTTAAATCATTTGAACGTTATAGTTGAGTACAAATATAACTTTACTATCTATAGCTTGTATACTTAACTTGTGGATCTACCAAATTATCTTTAAAATTTAAAACCTCTATAATTACTCTACGTAGTTATTTGATGTTTCGAAGATATCGGAGATATGAATAACTAAGACATTAATAATGGTCCAGCAAAAATCCTCTTAAATAAACATTATCCGTTTTAACACTTTGAATAAGTTATACCTTCAACATCCAGTAACTATATTTGTGACGTCACGAAATAATTACTATGTTGTAGGTACCTAAACAGCATTCAGATGCGCCGTGTTATCTAATAGTTATGATGATCACGATTGTATAATCATAATCGAACTTATAGCGCGTAAATGACCGTGTACCAATTAACGATTATTTATCTTAAAACTGAGATATACCATGTTTTAGATAAAAATATGATTTTAATTGCGAAATCCGTCCAATTTACCACTTTTTCATCTAAAATAAAAGGATTTCAATTAAAGTTTTAAACCGTTTTAGAAAATTGTTATTCCGGTATCCTTAAAAAGATACGTCGTAATTTACAACGCCCCGTTGGTCTAGTGGTTTGAATACCGGGCCAAGATTTCAGGGTCCCAGGTTCGATCCCCGGGTCGGGCAACATTATATAGTTTCGAATTTTCGAACGTTGCTCGGGTTTGTGATCACCAACCTGCTTTTGGCAAGCGTGGTGGTTATGCCAATTCCCATTATTGCAGTGGTAACTTAAATTCAATGATGGAGGCCTTTTTCCCTGCAGTGGGATGATTATTGGCTGTTACTTTACTTTACTTTACTTTATGGAACAAAAAATCTCAGAACACAGATGTTCATTTAAATGTATATTTAGTTTGTTACCACACCTATCAGTCAGTGTGAGAAAAAACCAGGAACTAATGAAGGATTCCTAAATTATCAGCGTACCGTAACCATTCGTTAACAATACCATAGCTCACTGGAAGATAAGATTAATATTTAGTATTTACTCAAGCATGAGGCAACAGTGCAGCACAAATAATGTAGAGGCAAGTTCACGCAACAGACAACATTGAATGAAAAATTGCGACCGATAGAGCAATGTAGCGTTGCGCGAATGGCGCACGCGCAAAGACTTAACAAGAAATATTTAATAATTTTATAAATTGATAACTAACGTAATAACAATAAACTTTACTGTACTTCTCGAAATATTTTAAATTGTTACATCTTTAATTCTTCTTTTTGTATACTAAAAAAACCTGTGATCTTACGGTGATCTTCCTTCAATGATATTCCTTTTGTACTGCCTCCTGGGAAGATAACTTCTTGTCACGTAGATAATTGTCCAAATCACGAAAAAAATGGTAGTCCATTGGAGCAAGGTCTGGCGAATACGGAGGATGTCGAATGGTTTCTAATTGCAGTTCCTGAAGGGTCAAAACGGTTTCTCGTGCTGTAAGAGGTCTCGCGTTGTCATGGAGCAATAATGGTGAAGATCGATTCATGAGTCGGGACTGTTTTACTGCTAGTTTTGCCAACATTGTTCGGAGTTCGGCACAATAGACATCTGCCGTTATTGATTGACCAGATCGGATAAAACTATAGTGAATAACATCATGCTGAGACCACCAAACAGTTACCATTACCTTTTTATTGGTAAGTTTTGCTTTAGGACACTGTTGCGGCGTTTGACCTGGGGTCAGCCATTGCATTTTTCTTTTACGGTTATCATAAAGAATCCACTTTTCATCACATGTCACAATTCGATTTAATATTCCTTCATTTCTGTACCGATTCAACAAGGCAACACAAGTTTCAACACGCGTTTCTTTCCGCACATCAGTCAAATCATGAGGTACCAATTTTTGGTCTTTTTTTATTTTATTGATTTGATGCAAATGAGTCAATATTGTGGGTAAGGTTACGTTAAACCATGCCGCTAATTCCTGGGTAGTTTGACTAGGATCGGCTTCCACCATCTCTCTTAATTCATCGTTAATCACCTGTGTGGGCGGTGTTCCTCGTGGCTCGTTCTTCAAGTCGAAGTTTCCATCACGAAAGCGTTTAAACCAAAATCGCACGGTGCGTTCATTAACAGATCACTCTCCAAACGCAACATTGATATTGCGGGTTGTTTCTGCCGCGTTACTTCCGCGTCGGAACTCGTATTCAAAAATCACTCGAATTTTTGCAGTATCCATCTTTCTTTTCTAAGTTAAATAACAAAAACAATTGAAAGTCGATATTCAAATGTTTCACATTTTTTAAAAGAATAACATCATAGAAACCATGTGAAAAAAGTTTCATTCGAAAACCTCAAACCATGAAGATTCTATGTCAATTCAAAGAACCTATTACAATAAAACGGCAATTTCATATTTTAACCCCTAATATAATTTTTGTTTCGTAAAATTTTGTACAGTAAATAGTACCTATAGTAAAGTTTTAAGCAACATTGTTAAGTTCTTACTCTACAGCCAGACGTATACAGTCAATTCGTTAGTCACCTGAAAACGACACAACTTTCTTTTATTCTTCTAAATCAACTATCACTAACCCAAATGAATCATTAAAAGACTCCAAACAACAGTCATACTTATTCATTACACGCATATCGACCTACTTTACAGTTACCTACTGTTTTACAAAAAGCCTAGCACTGATAACGAACAAAAACACACGACAAGAAAATAGTTGCCGCGTAAATATTTTTTGATTGTTCTCTTCCCGTTAGCCTAAGCTTGGTTTTTACAAACCAATTGCTGCATTGTTTGAACCCTGTTATGGAAGCGATCGTTGAAATCATTTACGTGAGATAATGAATTACCAGTGCGTTTTACATAGAATTATCGCATGCTCATAACACTATGTGTGTCAACAGTGCCGTCCCGCTACGCTGCGCGCACGCACACACTCCTCTTTATTTGCCTCGTGTGATAGCTGTACCTACTAGCTGTTACTTTATGATGATTATGTGTGTATGTAGATGTGTACATATTATATGCCATACAAAAGTAGTTTTTAGATTATGAGCAGGCTGGAAATATAATCAAAATTTTAAAGACCGGTTTGAAATGACATCAAAAAATATGACTTTACTTCTTTATCTTAGCCCTTTGTCACGTTTTAATAGAAATACGCTTGATCACAATAAGAGATTCGGCAAGCTTTTTTTATCACAATTAATTAGAACAATTATGAATTGATTTCCTAACTTTATTATCCCTTAAACATGGGACTAAACCATTTTTACATTAAGCCAGTGCTATCTGAATTTGGTATCTGGTTTGTTTTAACTCTGTGTGTAATCCAGTATTCTTGTTACTGCTTCACTCACCATTTTTTGTATAGGCATTCCCTAATAAACCGAATAAATACTCGGTTAAAGTATTCTCTATTCATTAAATTAAAATATTTAGGACGATTAAGAACGGGTGAGAATAAAATGCCTAAGCATTCTGTACAACGGTTATTTTATTTTATTTTATTTTATTTTATTTTCGTTTGGGATAACAAACAATTGCGCAATAAAACATAATACAACAACATTCATAGAAAGACGACTTAAATAATTACGCAACCAACACCGTTATCCTCATAGTAATACAGACAATAAATAATAATTTGGTACAAGCAAACCTTAGCGAACAAACATTGCTAATATTTAATTAAAGTTATGAGAAATGCATTAATACAAAATAAAAAAAACAGTTAAGTAATATTTTTTAGAATTTCAAGGATACACTTTTTAAATTGTATGGGTGACAAATCAAATAAATCAACACTAGTGAAGTGTTCATTGTATGTGTTCATTAACCGCCGTAATGGAGCCCTTTTACCAGCGTTGGTTCGACATTGTTTAGGAGCAAATAGACTACGAGTGTAAGCATCACGAATACGCTGGGAGCGACTAGGTATGCGCAGGTAAACTTGGTTTATAAGGTTATTGCAATCAAATCTGTTACGACAAATCTTAAAGAGAATCGATTGGTCCAGGTAAAGTCTGCGTTGTTTGAGAGTTAACATTGAGTATTTATCTAAGAGGCACTGATATGATGACCGAACCTTTACAGATCTGTAATTTAGATTAAGTAGATATTTTCGTTGTAAGGATTCAATTTGGTCACAGTATTTATTGTAGAATGGGTTCCAAACACATGTGGCATATTCGACCTGAGATCTTATGAGTGACTTGTATAACAACAAGTGAGTAGAGGGTTTCTTAAATGAACTACAGGCACGTCTTAGGAATCCAAACATTTGAAAACCTTTTGCAGTGATGTGATCAATATGAGCGGAAAAGTGTAGTTTTGAATCGAAGAGTATACCTAAATCCTTGATCAACGATACTCTTTCTAAAGGTGTGTTGCAAAGCGAGTAGTTATTTTGAATGGAGTAAATATTTTTGGTAAAGGAAATAGCTTTACATTTTGATATGTTCAGGTGTAGTTTATTAGCTAAGCAGTAAGCAGTTAATCGATCCAGGTCCTCCTGTAACTTCACACAATCATCAATAAAACTTATTTTACGAAACACCTTAAGATCGTCTGCATATAACAAAAAGTTGCAGTGCCTAAAACATTTGTTTATATCATTTATGAATAGTACAAACAGTAAAGGACCTAAGATCGACCCCTGCGCTACCCCAGAGGTTACGTTAATCACATCCGAGCCAAACCCTTGGACTACAACCTTCTGAGTTCTATTTTGAACATAGGACGTGATCCAACGAAGTAAATTTCCTCGAATACCGTTATACGCAATTTTTTGTAAAAGTAATGTGTGGTTAGCATATCTAAACTTAAACAACATTAATAAATGTGAAAGAATGACAAGAAGTTATATAGTTTTATCTCGTAATTATCCTTCAGGGTGGTGAAATGGGGATTGGAGTTGGTTTGGGGAAGTAAGATACTTATACGGTTTCTTGCACTAAACACAAAAGAACAAATTATTCAAACAGGGAAAAACATTCAGGGAAAAATATACAATTAATCGGCCTTAACGCTAAAAGCGATCTCCGGACTATCTTTGGTTGGGTACAGGATTTTTAATGGTGTAATCAGTGATTATAATTTCTTAGCCATTTAGATGAGACATGGTAATCAAAAAATACGCAGGATAGTTTTCACCCTTGAAAACATTCCGTATTCCGTAACGAAGCTGAAGAAGGTATAAATTTGTATTGAATACCAAATTGAATAATTTTGGTGTACAAACTAAGAGAGATTGGATTAATTATAAGAAGATCTTCACTATCACGGTGTATTTAATACGAATGTAATTGTTATTCTGATTCTGTGTAATTTGGAAGATCATGAGGTCACGATCATCTTCGACGCAAAAATAAAATACGAAATATCTTGGGAATCATAGACCTATTATATTAGATACGTATTATGTATCGGCGGTATGTTTGGGATTTGTCAATATTTCCGTTCATTTTGTCTTGTTATGTTTAGACAAGAGAGTGAGCAACGAGAACGTTCTGCTTCAAACTAAGCAATAATTAGCAGTAGCCAGTGACTGAGCTTCAAGCGCATTATTCGAGAGCTTATTGTTATTAATAATGTACTGCCTGAGAGAGTACAATGACCTTTTATGCTTCGAATCTTATAAGACTAATTAAGCTAAAACTGGAGCTAACAATACTTTGCTATCTACACGTACAATGTTAAAAAAATCAATTTTCGGTTTTCGGTTTAGTTACTAATATGTTTGTTAAGTTTTTTTTAAAACGTTTGTTTGGGTACATTATTCAATTTGTATGACGTTGATGTCTTTTTAATGAAAGCGCCACGCGCTACGAACCAAGCGAGCTTTTGTAAGTAGTTGTATTGAATACGAGATTGATTTATTGTTTTCTTTGACGTAATGATCGCAAATCATCATAACTATGAATGTAAAGTTATTTCGAAAGTAGTTTTATTTATAATTACAACAGATTTTTGTATTAGAAAAACACTGTAGCATATTTTTTATTCAACTATGTATAACTTTATTAAAACAATTACATTCTATGTTACTATACTAAACTTACTTTATTTGAAATATTTTTATAGAATGAGTTTTACCTTATTCGACCTAATTAAAAGCGGCAGCACATCCAGCAACGGCCGGGTAAATAAAGGCAATGTCCAAACAATCACAACACTAGACGATCTCAAATTTATTACCGTTTACGCATAAATTCGATACATGACACACGGCAAACTAAGTAAGAAAATTCGTAATTGGAACACGACACTGACAACGATGCGCAGAGGAGCGCGCAGCCGCGCACAGAAACGGACCCGTCGGGTGTGCGCCCGCGGTGCACTTGATCATTGAACTGGCGAAGCAACGCCACCGCGGTGCGGACGACGCTAACTTCACACACCTCCTTACAAAACACCACCTATCTAAATCTACCGGCTAACTCTCTTACGGCCCGTATAATTGTAACGCAAAATACGACTAGACGAGACGGCCAAACCGCAAACGCAGTTCGGAAAATGTGTTGTGGTCACCCGCTGAAGTGCAGATAGCTTAATTGATCGTTCAATGATCGCTATCTCTCATATCACGGTAACGTTATGTTATTATCTAGCGAGCCTAACTGTATCTAAAGATATGAACTAATTGTTTTCTAGACGCAAAACTGTTGTTTCTTATTGATGGATGAATAACAATTGACGTCTAATCACCTTTTATACTTTATTTGATATTTTAGCAACTTAATTGCACTTATAATATCAGTATATAAACTTGAAAAATTTTGTCTCAGGCGGGACTCGAACCTGCATCTCCTCGCATGACGGGCGGGCGCCATACCATTAGGCCACCGAGACACTGCGACACGGCGCGAATTTTTCAAGCATATTCTTACGCTGTGAGCCAGCGTTGTTTCATCAAATGTTAGGAGTTTGCACCCTTAACACCCGAAAGAAACATCTTTGCAGATGTTTGACAGTCAGTTAAGATGAAACAGCTATTTATATACTTTATTTGATATTTTAGCAACTTAATTGCACTTATAATATCAGTATATAAACTTGAAAAATTTTGTCTCAGGCGGGACTTGAACCCGCATCTCCTCGCATGCCACGCTGTGAGCCAGCGTAAGAATATGCTTGAAAAATTCGCGCCGTGTCGCAGTGTCTCGGTGCCCTAATGGTATGGCGCCCGCCCGGCATGCGAGGAGATGCGGGTTCGAGTGCCGCCTGAGACAAAAAAAAAGTTTTTCAAGTTTATATACTGATATTAATTACCTTTTATTTAAATACAAGTAAAACTTTAAACGTAGGTATTTTAAACTGAAAATAAGGACATTCTCTAATGTATTATCTTTTTTACAACTTTTTATGAAGTCTACCAATCGCGTTATATTTTTCTTCAATGATGTATTAGCTCAAAATCGAAACTCTCTGATTTAATTTATGAGAAAATATCACCTTTAAAAATGAAAATATAGGGACGATGATTTAAAAAAAACAATAAGAAGGAAGTAAAAGAAACAAATTTTGAATAAAAAAAAAATTGGTTGTTTGTAAAGTAGGTTTACGATCGAGATGTTTACGTGATAACGTCTTATTGGTGATATAAGTTTTTGGGAAGTAAGGAATTAATGAAGATAACAATTTTTTCAAATTTTAAATTACATCTTAAACATTCAACGAAAACTTAACCGCACGAGAAAATCTCCATTCGTTTGTATGCCGCTAGAGTGAGAGAGACGGAAGATCGGTCCACTCACTCGAACGCTATGCCAGCCTCCGCTCGTGAGGATTCCGCGTGACAAGTTTCACGGAATGACTGGCAGCGCTCGAGATGAGACGGGAGATCGGTCCGTCTCTCTCTCTCGTTATACCTGCGATCGCGCTCGTGAGGTTTTGGTGTGACACAAGTTTCTGAACATGTCACCCGACTAAAACGATTTTAAAGACGTTATCACGTCAACAAAAACAAACAATAATTGACGCCCCTGTCTTGCTATACGTCGCGTGGAATAAAATATTTTTTACTACATACTTCACTTCCCTTATGCTTAGGAAACATACGATCGTATCTTCTAGCATAACAAGCTCTTATGATCATCTACAGCCATAAATCCGTCTGATTCATAAGATAGGAATGTGTCTACATCTTTTTGCATGTTATGAATTATATTCATTGCACTCCGATACGCATTATATTAGTTCCAGGTTGAGAAATTATAATCAATATAAATTATGTTTGTTTTTATACGAGTATTTCCCGTCCCAGAAAATATAAATACAGCTAGGTAATAGTAATAAATATGTAGTTAACTGTACAAAACTTTTAATCAGTATAGCAGGTTATCTATTTGGAGACGCATTTTTCTTTTTATTTACGAGTATATTGAATAATTTTGATAAAGAATGCATACCTATAAGTGACATGATAAGGGAACATATTTTTAACACATTTTATTCTAATTAACCACAGTTTGCACGGTTGCACCCCGGGCTTGCACGGTTGTATATTAGTATATTAGTAATATACAACCGTGCAAGCCCGGGGTGAACTGCAAAAAGTTTATAACCAAAAATTACTTTTACACGTTTATTAACTTTTACAACTTTCATAATTTTATTTGTAATTGTGATAAATTTACGTTATCGTGATGGTAATAGAATACCTAAATAATATTAAACTGAAGGTTATCATTATATCATACATACAAGGTAATTGCAGGTATATACAATTTATGCACATAAATTTATGTAAGTAAGTAATTAAATGTAGGTAATATACGAATAATTATTCTCATTATGTGTAACTTGACTCTGTACTTTTAGTTGTAATACCAATAAAATTGTTCTAATAGCATCGGCACAAGGTTGTGATGAATAAAAACATGAATATAGCATTGAAGACTTGAGAATATACAAGCCTCTTACGACCTGCGGTTTCGCCCGCATGACTCCCGCATTCTTGACCCCGGGAACCTGAATCCATATTCAGAAAACAATGTAAAAATTTGATATTCGAAAACTAAAAAATATTAGAAAAAAACGCTATTTTATCAAATCCTGAAAATAGGATATCGAAAGGTAAATAAATAAATAAATAATAATAAATAAATGTGGACAACATCACATACATTGTTCTGAATATGATAACTATTTAAAGCATTCGTATTTTGGAAACCAGAAATAACGAAGGTACCACAAACACCCAGGCCCGAGAAAATGTATAAAAACACTTTTTTTCTACATGGACCCGTCCGGGAATCGAACCCTGGACCTCGGAGCCGGCGACACCTTGAAAACCGGTGTGTACGCCACTCCGCCACGGAGGTCGTCAAATATGACTCTAAATTATAATTTACTGACTTCAAGCAGTTTAAATAAAATTACACAATTAAAAAAGAAAAGCGTTAGATCGAATCCCACTTCAAGCAGTTTAATTAAAATTATTTAAGGTGTTATGTAGGTATATCAAGGTCAAAATATTAATGAACTTTATTTGTCTTATAATCTTATGTCTTATAACTAGCGTAAAAATTCCTTATAATCTTTTAAACGTAAAGCATTTACGTAGAGTTGTATTACATATTTTTTTTTACAAAAGGTTACCTGTAGAATAAGGATTACATGAAACAGTTGTTACAACAGTACATATTGAGGTGTTTAAGGGGTAATTTGATAAAATAATACTGTTCTAGTTTTTTGAGGATTGATTTTGTTTAGAAGTTATAAAATTTAATCAATTGGGGACAGCACTTAGCTCGAGAAATGACGTTACATATCGTTCTAATTTTGTTTGAAGGGAAAACCCAAACAAGGTCTTCGACAAACAAAATTACTTTGCAAGGGCATAAACTATGCATATTTAAAAACATATTACCTATAGCCTTATTATTAAGATCGAATTATGTTATATTATACAGGGTGAAATTTTAACCACCTTCCAATTT
This sequence comes from Anania crocealis, assembly GCA_949315895.1. Lineage (NCBI taxonomy): Eukaryota > Metazoa > Arthropoda > Insecta > Lepidoptera > Crambidae > Anania > Anania crocealis. The sequence continues at coordinate 17,501,867 of OX438882.1, forward strand.
AATATATCAATCTATGAGACAAAAAACAAATGATGTTTTTTTTTTCTTTAGGTATAGCCCAGTACAAAAATGTTAAGATACAGCACTTATAAAATGTCCGCCAAAAATCTAAAATTTTTGATACAGCCGCCTAGCAACACTTTTTTTACGCAATGCACATCACATTCATTCATTACGATACTAATCATAAGTTTTTGATTTTCCCTCTATACCTAAACAGGCCTAAAACTATAAAAAACTAAAACTGTATTGCGAAAAATATTTACGGTTGAAAACTTGATTTACATTTTTTATTTATAAATAGGCTCTAAATACGATACTGAACGCCTACAAAAATATTGGAAAGTCGTTAAAATTTCATCCTGTATACAATACTCGTATTACTATTAGAATATTAGATTAATATTATAAAAAGTGTATTAAAGAATAAACCACCAGAAGAGAAAAAGCCAGCTAGGACTAGAACGCGTCCGCTCTACGCTCGTAAAGGGATTTAATGACGACGTCCTGCGCATGTCCTGCGCTGCGCGAGCGGCGACCGGCCGTCGAACCCGCCACCACCACGCTGCTAAGCCTGACCTTATACTGAAATTACCTGATCGATATTGAGGCAGCGAAATAACGTTTTTTTAGACATTCAGCTTTCAAATTGAGAGTCTTAGAATTCTTAGGATTAAATCTTAAATGAGTTTTCAGGTTTTTTTTTTGCCTATACATTCTAACTACAGTAGATACAGATACAGAACTTTATAGCTGGCAATAAAGCCCTGCCCTATCATATGTCGCTCAATGTAAAAGATGTCACATAAAACATTGCCAATTTTCAGCACAAGCGAGTGGGTACCAAGTACCAACCATAGTTATAGGATACAAGGTACCAACCAACCAATAAAATATAATTAACTATACTGTATTTAAAGCAATTTTAAAAAAAGAAACCGTTAGATCAAACCCACTCGAAACAATCAAATAAAATTATGCAAGGATTATTGTATTTGGTACACAAAAGATTTAAGAAATTTATTATAAGTCGTTTACCTGGCTAAAATTTCGTAACTATCTTTTAAACATAAACATGTTTTTAAAACAGAAAATAAATATGTTTTGACAACATGACGTCCCTAGAAAAGAGTTCTAACCATAGTTTTAATAAAACACGGGTAGGTACTATGTTAAGATAAAAACTATTCGATATGTCTTTCCTGGCATAGTACATTTTACAAAGAAGAAAATAATGTAAATTATTTTCCGTTGTAGTATACGCTGCGGCTGCGCTCGAAAGCTTTATTTCCCAATAGCTGCATGGTAGTGCAGGCTACATCACATAAAACGCCCGCCCCCCGGTCCAGTCGATTTACGACCCTCGCTGCGCGGTGCTCCTCTCACCAGGCCTCGGTTAGCGCCCATTATATCAGACCACAAATAAATTTCACACGCCTTACACTACCTACACCACACCGGATATGGTACAAGTGAAGCTATCGCCATTTTAAACGAATATTTTGAAACTACGAAACTTAGAGATGCTATTGTTGATTCAAAACAACAAATACTCACTAGGAGAAAATTGGTTTTGATGTCATTGTTGAAAAATAACTATCTCATATAGATTTGCAAGGACTTGCGACGAATCGATATTTACTATCGATGACTTAAATATTTTTAATCTTCAAACTCTTCGAGCTGTTATTGTTTTCAAATTTTTGATAATTTATCCCAAGATTGGTATTAGCAATCTCGATATCAATTTTACGCTAAATCAACAATTTCAAACTAATGAATACTTAAAAAGCAAAGAACACGATAAAAAAGAACAATTAACGAAAAAAAAAATTTTTTAATTATCCTACATAATTATAATCATTTATTTTATAGGTATAGGTATAAATATTCCACTTATCCAAAATCATTGTCCTTAATGAAACTAATAAATTGTTTAACATCTAGTATTTATTCCTTTATAACAATCATATTCACTAAAACAGGTAGGAGCTGAATTGAGCAAATTTGTCAACTAACAAATAGATAATTTGGTAAGATTTAAATATTTCTAAGTATTGTCGAATTAGAACATAACTAAATACAGGGCAACAAGGACATATAAAATTAAGACTAATTACAAATAGAAGGAACTTAAAAGTTAACAATATCGTCGTTGCCCTGTAAAAAATTAAATACATACATATAACTACTTACGCCTTAAAAATACACTATCATTTTGTACACTTATTTTAAAACAAAACATATTCGTTTTAAGTAAGATTTCAGCAAGTTTTACAAATGACGAGCAAATATCGATAAGTAGGTAAGTTTTAAACTATATTATGTTTTTTAATATTTATTTAGTAAACACAGACCACTTACCTCTTTGTTTGTATCGACTATTATTACTGAACTTATAAAACTAAGTTTACGCATTTGGTTGAGTAGTGTAGAAGTTTATTCTTCTTCGTAATGTTTTGCGATAGCATCTAAGATAAATTGGAAAGTGCTCGAATTGATCCACCTGAGCCCTGAGGGTAGGTCTGAAGAATCGAGACTCCTGGTCTTCCTACCGACTGTTCTCTCTAGGAAGTAGTCGTCATACTCCATACTGTAGTCCGGAAGGATGGGATTGAATTTTGCATAGTATATGGCAGAGAAACAGGCGTACAGAAGGAGAGCCGCAGTGAAGAGCTGGAAAAAATAGCCATTTATAAGGTTTTTTATTAATCTTTACTGCACAAATATTGTACATAGCATACTCTAAGAGTTAGCCTCAAACATCCCTTGTTTGAGGCTAACTCTTAGATGTTTTATTGTGTAATGTCGCTTTAATTGTTTCAGATATCTAAGTACTAACACTACTACATTGTTATTAACAAAGAGACAAATAAAAAGTTAGCATAATTAAGTCTCCAGACAATCTCATTAAGAATATTGGCCTTACCTCTTGACATAATTGATGTTTACATTACGTATTGATAATTAAGAAATACATATCGTATATTAATTTTGATAGCAGAATTATTTTGATTGATCTTATCAACGGAATCGTGGGTGTAGACTCGTATTTGTTAATGTTTGTTAACTGTGATTTAATTGAAAGCAATAAACTGTGCGTAAACCTAGATTTTCATTCAGTGCTTAATCTGTGAGGTACGTATCTCATATCAATGATTATCAAAAAAAGAAGAGCTTGGATTCGAGAGCAGGAATCTTTGGGCACGGTTACAAAAGGTTACAGAAGGTTATCAAAGTTAAGTTGACTATCTGACTGATTCATCTATTAGGGCACAGCTTAAAGTACTTTTCTCCATCATTGGCTAAACTGCAATCACCAATACACCTGTCTAACGTGGCCATTATTACAAACTCCTACTTTAGGATTTTTTTTGTCTAAAAGTGAAATGATGATGTTGATTTCTTATATCTTGAATTAACAGTGATGAAAAAATATATTAATTCAAACATGCACCCCATTAACAATGCCCTGTTAAGGAGGTGTTAGCCGATCATTTAGCATCGTTTGTTAAAACAAATGAACGATAGCTTCCGGGCGTAGGCGTCGCAGCGTTGCGGAACAAGCAAATAAAATAATAGACCGTTCACGAGAGCCGCGGGTTCAATACCGCGACCCGCACGCCTCCGGAACTGAGCACAACAGTTCAAAGCCATTTGCGATTCAAGATGTTTTCCAGAAAATCGTATAATTAAAACATTTTAGTAAACATTTATGATGCTAGTTTTAAGGTATAATAATAATGTTTGATAGTTCTATCACTCTTCTAATTATTATGTAATTTATAAATTTATTTTTTTTCTATCCGATTGGTTTGGTGTCACGGTAATTTACTCTGATTGCGTAATTTTACAGAATCCCAAGGCTGGGTGGGACTCGGAATCAGGCTTCAGAATAGGAACTTTTCTATTTCGACTGGGAGACGTTATAATACGCACACAGAATACCTACGAATATTCAGAAGCTCCTAAACTTTTTAAAATCAAAATTGGGAAATAGTTTTCAAGAATATTTGTTTTGCTACATGACAAAATAACTAGGTTTAAGAAAACTAGGAAATTACAAAATTACTGGATAAACAAATCAGTCTTCCCTATATTATTATATATGATTAGTGATCACAAATACAATCAAAACATCAATCGACTCGAAACAAGCGTCTTTTCTACGCCTCTAGGCCTATAGGTACAGAACCTTGTCGTGTGGTAATGACAATTTATGTGTCATAATATTATTATCTCATGGGAACTTTGAAATGTTTCAAGGTAAAACAAAAATTACACTGTTTCGACTATTTTGAGACGTTCCCCTAAGTATACACTACATACTGCTTGTACCTATATAAAGATAGTAAACTATTTATTAAGTTCTTTAGCCAAAGAAGGAAAAGGAGATTTTCAAAACAACGCGTCTATTTTTTTGGTCATTTTTTATGGCGTATAATTTATTTTATTCTTAAGCAAAATTTAAAGAATATAGTAATACGAGAATAGCGTTGTACATCAACCTGCCCCTGTACCTATGCTAAATTTTCTAATCGGTTTTCAACTTTACACACAACCTCTAAGATTACTTGCAATTGAGATAATTTGTAATTTTGGGTTAGGTTTATCTAATGTCGTGTGGACTTTAGGTAACAGCACTTGGCCTTATAAATAACGTTTACTGCAGGAAATCACACAAAACCATTTCAATTTTTCCATACAACCCTAAACATCTAATAGTCTATTTAGTATGGGGAAGTGTTTTTTCTTTTATTCCGATGTTAGGGCTGTAAATATATATTTTATGAGTTGTTTTATAATACTTACAATGACCTATCTGGAAGCTAACTAATAAAACCTCATATGTAATTCCAGAGAATCTCTTCCACTCACAGCCACGTTTTGCCCTCGGGAGATGATGTGATTACATATTCCATTACTTTGTATCACGTTTTGTAGAGTAGGGACACGCTTTTGGAGATTTTGAAAAACCTATACTTAAATTATAAATAATTATAAGTTATACTCATATTTTCCAAAAAGTTTACGTTTAGTTTAATTTGTTACATTCACTATAATAATGAATCATCTAAAGATGTGATACATGTATGTGTGTGTCTCTTGTTCAAAAGAAAATCTGGTATTTTGCGGGGAACGAGGAAACTACTTCATAATCATGTCTCGACAGTAACTAAGGTATCGTTAGTATTGGTCCCCAGCTATCGCTTAGTTATGATATATAATAAATAAATAAATATTTTAAGACATGCCTCACTGGGCCACACAAAGCCATCTAGTCCCAAATTAAGCTACTATTAAGTACCCTGTCGTATGGGGTACTAGACAACCGATAAACCTACTTATATACTTTTTTTTTGTAAATACATACTTATAATACATAGAAAACACCCAGACCAGTACAAACAGACATGTTCATGCACACAAATATTTGTATTGTGCGGGGATCGTACCCGCGACCCATGGGTCAGAAGCAGCATAGATATTATATGGATAGAATCAGACCTCAGTGGACTCTGCATTATCGATTAGACGTATTGTAGGTATTTAATTATCTTTGAATATCGCTGCTTAACTAATTCTAGAAATACAGCTTTTCTTGATATTTTCTTGTATTACCACTTTTATAAGCATTGATCTAACTAAAATCAGTTAAAATCAGTTAAAATCAGTTTTATTTCTGCAAATAGGCCCCAGGAGGCGCTTTTACACGTCCCAATTTAAACCTACCACTGCTTCGGGACAAGTCTGGGCTGTAACTATTTAGAATAGTCAGTTTCGAACTAAACTTGTTAGTAATTTACGGATACATAGGTACTATCAACATTTTGAGGTCACTACGATAACGATACTCTCGAATTTATTCTGATTTATGTTAAAATATTTTTTCTTTTAATTTTCTCTATGCAAACCTTGCCCTGAAAATTAGAAAACAAAATAAAAAATTATAATTTAATTTGATGCAGTCATGCAGGTGATCGGAAGATATGCGTGTACATACATTTCGGCGATTCGTTATTATTATGTAGATTTATTAACTCAGTATTATAAACTTTATAAACTCTATCTTGGGGAGAGCTGGCGAAAAATTGCACCATATCACCAACTGTAATATCTACGTGTTAGGTAGGTATCTGATATCTTACTTAACGTGTTAAGATTGTAATCAAAATCTACTAACAGCCCAAGCATCGGAATGTAATTTTTCTACTAATCAATCGATTCTGAAATTAAGCTTCCTCACTACAAAAAAATAACTTCCTGTAAACTAATGTGTGATGAATTTATCGTGACCATAGCCATGTAACGCAATAAAGACGAAAACAACATCCAACACTTCAAACTATGATTAAATCAATTACTGCCTCATATGCTGTGTAACAAGAAGTTACTTGATTTAAAATTTTTTTTTTATTAATAATAATATCTACATTTATATTTAAATCCGTAATCAAACTTGCTGCAGTTTTAAAAAAATATTACACACACATGGTCATATTAAGTGGCTCGTATTCATAATAAACAAGCGGACCCCGCGAACTTCGTTAAAGAATTTTACTATAATGTAGTAAAAATTCAAATTATTGTTTTGGTTGTGATTTCACGTTTTAAAACACAGAAACAAGCACTATTAGACTATCATTGTAATCGTAAAAAAAAACTGATACAGTACATTCAGTCAATCAAATCTGATACATTTTGTATTAGATAAAAATTGACATCTTTCTTGAGATTTCAACGTGGGTCATAATATAATCAAAGTTTTTACACATTAAAGAAATAGATTCCTCCTCGAGAAGGAAGTAACTACTAAATTATGAACCTATTTAGTAAAAAGAAACCGGAAACATTTGATGATACCATTTAAACAATCACGATCATTAAATATTATGTTCCAGTAACGATCTGCGCGAGTTTTTTTTTTAATACAATTCAATTAAGTATTTAGACTAGACAATGCTGCGTTACCGAAGTATGCAAATTAAACAGGGTTATACATACCTACTTATGCTATTTATACTTTTAAGAGTTAATGATAATTAAGCAGTATTACCTGCTGTACCTATGCATGATTGATCATCTACATGTACACCAATATTATAGACGGGAATATTTGAATTTTTCTAATCCGATTTAGATGAGATTTGGCATAGAGATAGCTTGAGTCCCGGAAAGGACACATTTTTTTTTCAGAATTCGTTATGTACTCGGGTGAAAGTTTGTGATTCAAAATTCCCTTCATTTGGCATAAAGAATCACAGATAGCGATTGCAAAAAAAGTAATCACGAAGGAGAGCGGTATAACTAGGAGTACCTACCGGACGGAATCGCGGATTTAGTGCTAGGAATACAGTTCTTGTAAATCTATGTTGTTGTTTTGGATGACTGTAAGTAATGCAATACTTAAGCTAGACATCTAGGTATTTTCTGTACCTACGTATAATCTTTACAATATTATTAAGAACTAGCTTCATCCAACGGCTTTACCTGCGCGGCGTGGGATTTAGCAAACCTGTACAATTCAAATCTTATATGACGAAAATCTTACGTTATAAATACGAAAGTCAGGACGGATGTTTGTTACTCAATCACGCCAACGGGTGAACGGATTCTAGATAAAATTTGCCATAAAGATTACCAGCTGGGTTCCCTTGGGATCACAAAATGTCTGGGTAGCAGTATTTAAAAATGAAAATTAATGTTTCAGGCGGGATTCGAACTCGTATCTCCATGCATACCAGGCGCAGTTTATTTGGAGATGCGGGTTCGAGTCACTCCCACTTGAGACATAATTTTTCAAGTTTATATACTGATATTATAATTGCAATTAAGTTGCTAAAATATCAAGTAATTATTTAAATAAAAATTGAACCGACTTCAAAAAAAAAACTCAGTACTAACAACTAAACAGTTCGAAGTCGTTGCCGAGTCAAATAGAATCATCTACTGAGTCGATTGCCACTCGCCAACAAACCTTTTTTTTTTTTATTTCATGTTTGAGTTATTTCGTTTGTAGAATTATTTTTGTATTTTCTCTTGTGTAATTTTGTACTTTTTAGAGAGTTTTTTTAAGTCGGTTCAAGTATTTTTTTTAATATTTCTTTTTTCTCTTTTTAGTGTTAAATAAATTACACAGTTATTAGTTATTAGTTGGCCGGTACGGTATCGGTACCTACATAAAAATAATGATGACGACTTCTAGACGAAAATGTATGAATTATTTGAGAAACTCCCCATCCCTACGCTATAGAATCTTAAAAATCATCCTCCAACTCCTAATTGCTTAGGAGTTTGACCTTCCATCATCAGCTCACGTGAATAACTTGACAACTATCTTGACTATACGCGCCTAATGTGTTTAAATGTTTAAAGAATAATCCTCCTACTCCTAATCGTTAAGGAGTTGTACCTTCCATCATCAGCTCATCAACATGAAATGATAAGTACCAGACGCAAATACTGAAAAACCTTAAAAAAGATATGCAAAAACGTAATACGTGCCTATAAAATTTGAGAGTTTCCCTCGATTTCCCCGGATTCTAACATCAGATCATGACTTCGTTAAAATGGTACCACACGGGAAGCACCAGCTTTAAAATAAAAAAAGAATTTTCAAAATCCAATCAACCAGTCGAAGACCAGTTCCAGTAGTGACAGTGTTTTTTGACCTAAGTAAAACGTTTGATTTTGTGGACCACGATAAATTGTTGGCAAATGTGAAAAGTATGGCATCAGAGGACAGGCTTTAGACTGGATACAGAGTTATCTCACTAATAGAATGCAATGCGTTGAAATTAATAAAATCAACATTGAAAATGAAGTGGTTTCATAAAAATCTCCTTTTTTGCTAAACAAACTAGGTGTTCCGCAAGGTAGTGTATTGGGGCCCTTGTTATTTCTTGTGTACTCGTACATCAATGAGTTGCCAAAAATCATAAACTACCAGACTGTTTTATTTGCAGACGACATCTCTCATTATACCTAGGCGTGACAAGAGAGTTGATTATCAACAAGAGATAAATACCAATATAGATCGCGTTACCACATGGCTTGCTCAAAATAATCTGTGTGTTAATATATCTAAAACGGCCTACATACAATTTTCTAATTATAAATCAACTCATTTAGACTTGGATATAACGTGTCAGGGTCAAAAAATTAAAGAAGTTAAAGAGTCTAAATTTCTTGGAATAATACTCGATGATCACTGTAATTGAAAATCTCACATATCTAATTTATGCGCCAAGTTAAGTAAATTCATATATGCCCTTAAAAAGTTGCGTTGTACAGCTGGTGAAAAAACGGCACTCACCGCATACCATGGTTATATAGTGTCACTGCTAAAACATGGTCTTATAATATGGGGGAATTCACCTGACAAAAATACAGCATTTCTATTACAAAAGAAATGCATAAGGGCAATCTGTAGGGCTGGGCCAATAGAAAGCTGTCGGCCCTTGTTTAGAAAATTAAGGTTACTTACACTGACAGGGCTTTACATTTTGGAAGCCGGAACTTTTGTCCGCAGCTACCCAAAGTTTTTTGAACAAAAAATTGTCGTCGACTCTAGACTGCGACAGAGAGACACCACTCGTCTTCTGACTCAGTCTAGCTCTAGCGCATTTTTCAGAAAAAAATGTTTTGCAATGTGTATTAGGATTTACAATAATATTCCAATAAACATAAGACAGCTCCCTACTGCCCAATTTATTAAATGTCTACGCAACTGGCTTATTGATCATTGTTTTTATTCTTTAAGTGAATTTTTTGACATGAAATGAATCTTTATATAAATTGGACATTTTAATTTAGGTAACATTTAATAATTTATTTAAGACATTTATATAGGTGACATTCTATTGGTATCTATGACATGTATAAATTTTATAAATAATTGTGACTAATTTTGTAATTATGTTATTTCTTTTTTTCTTTTGCATGCCACCAAGTTGGCGAAACATGTGATTCTTTTTCAAATTATAATAACTTATTTTATTATGTACCATGATTTTTGCGAAATAAATGATTTGATTTGATTTGAAAGTACTGAGGTAAAAAAAATTTAAAAAAATTACTGTCGAATTGAGAACCTCCTCCTTTTTTGGAAGTCGGTTGAAAAGAGCAGTCGCACAGTAATCGGAAGGTTGTATATAGGTTCAAGGCAGTCAACTTATTTATTTAATGAATTGTATTTAAAATTAAGGTACGCAGGAGCATTTTTTTAAATGCATATAGTAATTTAGGTATTAGATAGGTAATTTTAAAATACCTAAAGGAAACGTTTGAGTATAATGACTCGTGTCGTGCAAGGTCCGACAACTGCGACTGCTTGGCCTAGGTGGCACCCATGCCTGACGAGCAGCCGGCCTGACAAAACTGTGTCAATGTTATGACTTCAGCGTTCTACGCAATTTGGTCACCAAATAACGACGTAATGGCTAGTTTACAAGCGGAGCAATTAAAGAAAATACTTTTGCGCTACGATGCGCTAGGGTGAACCTGAGGCCAAAACTATTTGTACTTATTTGAAAACAACAAAGCTAATTTGTCAAACAAAAATGTTGACCACAAAAGTACCACAATGCCAAGGATACAGGAAACATACAAGAATATTGACATACATACTAAGTTACTCTATAGTATACACGATCATTGTTTGTGTGTGTAATGATGTGTTATCTTGTCAGTTTGTGGATAAGAAGGATTTTTTTCGTTTCCAGTCGTAAGATAAGACTTCAATAAAGCTGATATTAGCTACCCAGACATTTAATTTTTTTTAATTAAAATAGCATGTTGCAGTGCGGAGTAGGTACTCTGCCTATTATGAGAACCTCCAATGAAGTGGTAAATAGTTTAACATTTTGGATTTCTTTTCAATTACTTACAGTTAAGTAATTATTATTATTGGTAGCATTACTTTTTGAAAGTCGAAAATGTTGTTTGTTTTTGTGTCAAAGGATTAGCGATAATTTTCTAGTCACATTGCAATTAGTGCATACTAACTTAGTTAAGCCTTAACATGATCAGCGTAGTATTATCATTTAAATTGAGATATTAGATAGTAACAACCCTTTTCGAGTACGAATATTTAAAAATATATCAATCAGTCGAAGTAACAATACTCATTATGTGCCTACTAGGTATATAAAACTGCCCGGACTGAGTTAAAGATTTTATAAAAAGATACAAATAGTTTTAAACAATCAAAACGTAATATGTTTCTTATTATCAGCCCAACTGTCTGTGTATTAATCATTTTATAATGGTGAAAACTAACCTGGAAAACACTCCAGAACTTGAAGGAGCCCTCGTTGATGATCCAGTCATAGTAGCCGGCCCATGGGTCCGTGTATCGACCCTGCTTCATCGGCTTGGCCGTGGTGGTTTCATGGTGATGCTCGTCGTAGTAGTCCTCCAAACCTCGCCCGCTCTCTGCAGTATTATTCCTTGAAACTGACTTTCTTAGCTGAAATAAATATTTCGAAATCAAGGACTATGTTATCATAATAATGGCGGTCTAAACACACAAAAAAGGCAATTACAAAACCATATTTTCAAAATAAACTTTTTCCCCTTTTCTATCCTTGGTTTTCCGGGTGCTTTTATAGGCGGATCATTTTGTCAGCATCTCAGTGGATAGTAGACCTATTATATTAACATCACAATCCAAGATCCTTTGAACCAATTATTTAAAGATTCACATCTCGAGTTAATCAAATAGAAACTAATATTTAAGTGAAGTTAAACATTGTGCGTTTACTGGTGACTAAACTGAAATCATCAATTTTTCCCATGATTTATCGATTTTCTATCGATTTCGAATCTATTATCATATGTTTCCTAATTAAAGACCCATTCCGATGCTGCCTAGCACTCGAATTATTTCCTGTCAATTGTCTATTAATTTGCACGTTTGTGTGAATCCGGCATAATGGTCTGCTTAAACAAGGGTGCCAGTCATTTAACGCCAACACTCGGTCACCCAGTTCAGGTAGTACCGTTATTGTGACCAACTTAAACGAATGAATCGTTAAGCAGAATAGTTTAAGCAGAATACATGAGCACGCTTTATTATTGCTGTTAAGTTATGCGAGATGGCACAATCCGCTTTAAACACACGGAGACAAAACGAACGAAGTGTATGTGATTTTATGATCTATGACTAAACTCACAAAACTTAGCCCATCGCACAATATGACCACCAAAGATAGAACTAATCCAGATACCAATATACAAGCATTTACGAGGAATATGGAAAAGTACAATCGGAGAAAAATCACCGAAGTGTAAAAAGGATCTTTCTAAGATGATATGGGTCGACCTGAAAGTTATGCACGGGGAAGAAATTTATTTTTTGTACTACGAGTAGGTATATTACCTAATAGAAAATGGTTACTTACAGAGAATACCTATATTTCTATTACTAAGCATGAAAATATAGTAACAAGAATTAGGTAAGATGGGGTACCTATAGGTGCTTACTCACCTCTTCTCTTGACTACATCAACTCTTGACTACATTACTTACTTACCTACTATAATATACTTGACTAAGTAATTGTTTCGGGATTTTTGCTAGTGCAATGACTTATGCCAAAATATACGTGGCAAGACATGCTGATCCCGGGAAGTTATGTAGGTAACCATATGAATGATCCAAAGTGATGTAATATTTATATGGTACTCTAACTTTACACCGTGCCTTGGTATTTTCCGTAGAAATTGGTTCACAAACAACTATAATCATACTACAAGTTCATAAAAAAATGGCTATTAAATGAATTTTCACGTATTTTTCATTAAAAATCCCTTTAAATGGTATTTAGTTATTTTCAAAAGTTTGCGTTTGTGATTAAAATTGCTTATTTATTTAGACATTTAGATTAACATTTATTCATAGCAGTTCCCTCTTAAAATACCTATACTTAGCAAGTTTTTGTAAATCACATTCAGACACTTTTGATTCTTTAATTATTAAAGATAACATTTTTAGCCACAATATGAGTTAAAAAGTTATTAACTGCATTGCACTTACCACAACCGCGGTAGAATTAGAGGCGGCCAGCCGACCTCCTGTGCGTTTTTTGTTGACATTTCTGATGACGTCAAGAATTGTGCGCAGGCCGGTGAGGATCAATTCAGAGGGTGGCATTCCCCTTCTAGGAGGCTCCGGTTCGTCCAGCGAGGGCGAGTCCACATTGTCGAACTGTTCGTTGCTACTAAAAATACATTGTTTTTATTAACACGAAAATTCAAAGACGACATTTTTTAAATCTATTATCTTGCGGACCCCGCGAACTTCGTGTCGCCTTAGAATAATTTGATTTTGACGTCTTAAACAACATTGTCACCAAATATGATTTGATTGGAAAAAATATCTAGAATTACGTTATCTTAATACTTTTAACGTTAACTTTCCAACATTTTTAATCATCCTATTCCTGACGAATATAAATCCAAAATTACCAAAATCATAAAAATCGGCCCAACCGATATCGTATCGATATCGTGTAGGTATATAGATTTATTTATGAAAATGCCTTATAATAATTTGATTATTGTTGACTTTATTTCAGTATTATAAGCTATTTTATTAACTGAATTTAGGTACCTACATAAAGGTGGTAAATTAATCAATAATGTCACTATAAATAAATACTTACTGTAAAGGTATGTACTTGTATTTGCTGTAGGGGGGCGTATGCGGCGTAGCAGTGTCGTAACGCACCGCTGCGCTCGCGCCGGCCGCCCAAAGCGCCAGCGCCGCCGCAACCCACACGAAAATGTGACAAGTGAACATTAAACCCCCCCTTGTAGCCATTTCACCCTAAACTAAGTGATTTTTACTAATATTGTCTACACTTCTATTTCTTCAAGCGCACAGCTGGGTGACGGCTAGGAGACTGACTGATTTGAAAACTGCTCCTCCCGTTAAGCCCACAAAGGGACCGCTTCAATATAATTTCTGTAAATATCGCGCGCATGTGTAAATTTAATTTGCTTCAGGCCAGGTAGACAGTGAAAGCTATTGCGGCGACCTACTTGAACGCGATGTAATTCAGAGCGGTTGACGATAAGAACTGTAGCAAATTTGGCATTTCTAGAGGAGAAGCCATTTTGCTGAATCATGTACCAAATCTAAACCTTTTCGTTAACGTAGTGCCGCAACGAAATCTCCATAAAGGACATTTGTAAAACTGTCTCACCTTTTTACCATCATCATCGTTGTATACATTTGTCTTTAAGGTTAAATCATTGTACCTATACGTAGTCATTACCGATTGCGATAACTAAAGTTATTAACATTACCATTATTGTGATACCTAAACTTATTGCATATTATATTTACAGACGAAGTATACAACGTGTTCCTTTTGATATCCCATAACTCAAGGGTATTAAACAGACCATGGTAAAGAATCAAATTGCATATGAATTATTTATCAATTATTAATTTTTATTTGTTTAATTTTTTCATATAAAATAATTCTAAATAGTCACGACTGTTTATGTAAAACACCCTTACCTTGTTATGAACGAACTTTTGAATGAAAACGATTTACTTGTACATGAAACACCCACACACGACAATGTTTTTTTAAAAATTACGCTCTCCCGCTACTTTACTACTACACTTTAGTGTAAGTTTGACAACGTCTCGCAAAACTAAGGATTCGCCATACTGGTTACATTTTTTTAACAAGCCAATGAAACCTTTTGGCATCATTTTTTTTTCTTTCGCCAGGGATGAATCTTAGGTCATAATTAGATACCAATCTAATAAGTTCAAATGCAAAAAAAATAAGCCCCTAACCCGTAACCTACCAGAGATATGAACGTTTATCTTTTGTTATTATCAAGTAGAATTCGTGTATGCGTAGACGCAGCGACGGGTTGTAACTACTTGTAACTTGTACGGGGAAAGGGGGAAAGGGAAGAACAATGACGACGCCCTCACTCACCTTCCACTGCTAGGATTATGACGTGTCCGTGCGTCTCCTGTGACTTTTTTTACGATATTTTACGACTTTGCTTGTTTTATTTTGGACTCTGTTTTGATTATGTTAAATTGTGACCCGGCTGTGCCTACTGGACTTTGTGTTATGTTATTAATTACTTACGTGACGTGACGCAGTATAGTGGGCAATAGGACACTTGGAGGTTGTTGTCACGTAATGTCAATATTATCGTATATGGGCTGGGGAAGACATCAACAAGACTTGACTCCTCCATTTTTATAATTATAAGAAATGAATCAAAAATGAAAATTATATTAGTAACAATGAATAATAAAGTGTTTTATCCATTACTAGAGACGTTTTATATGAAACTGCCCTTTTGTTGCCAAATCCCAAATCACATCAAATCAATCATTTATTTGAAAGAATACACTTTATTTTTGCAAGTTCACTTAAAGAAAACAACAGTTGATTAAATCACTTAGTAAAATAGGACAGTGAGTCGCAGGTACCTCATGGAGTAGGTCAGTGTTTCGTTTGTAACAAACCGACCGTGGCAAGAGTAAAACCTAAAAATCCACCAACCCTTAGCAAAAAGGTTCTCAAAATACAATTTTTAATTACCATAATAAGTCAAGGTACGTATTACTATGAGAAAAAACGCCTATTTAGAAGCCGTCATATCTCTGGTCGGTTGCAACTTAGAGCCAGATATTTTCTTTAGTGAATATCTTAGATATTACTATCTAAGTTTCGTTACTGGCGAAAGAAAAAAAATGTGATGCCACCGGTCCATACTAAAGGTTGCATACCCCTTTAACTAAAATTGATGTTATATTCGAAACTATTGATTTTTAAACCACATGTTCTAGGGCGTTTTATATTATTTTTACCTATAGAACATAACCTTAGAGTTATGGAATATTAAAAGGAACATTTTGTATTTATACACTAGCTATTGCCCGCGACTTAGTTTGCATAATCCTCTGATGAAAAAAATATTATTCTAAATATCCCTCGTGAACTGTTTGTAAGGATGAAAAGTAGACCATGTTATTTTTTGACCCCTAGACGACCACTGCACAAAAACCCTTGACAGTCCCTTTAATAATGAAAAGCAAACATAGATCCCACGCGATCCGTAAAATTTTAAGTCCTATATGCTTATTTAATTCACTTCTGTTCAGTCGTTTTAGCGTGATTAAGTAACAAACATAGATTCAAACATTCGCATTTAAAATATTAGTAAGAATAAAGACGAAATTTTAAATTCCGAAACCTCGCTATTTCCTTAAATCACGCTATCCAGATAGAGATAACCCCACGAAAAGATCATAATATAAAGAAAGGAAATGCATTCATAAGTTTTTTCGCAAAAGAACTTTTTTAGTCAAAGTAACCACATTACTTTGACCAAAAAATATCTTATGCGAAAAAACTGTTGTTGTTCAGCTGTGACCAAAACAAATGCAACCAAAATTGGAAACAGCATTGTTAATTTGAACAACATCACATATATTGCACCTTTTTTTATAAATTAGAAAATGACGTCTCGCCTTTGCATCTTCACCGACTCTTAAATCGTCTACGTCAGTGAATTTACGAAAAATGATTCACTACATAAACAAAAAGTAACGTAAAGGCTCCTATTAACAACCCCCTAAAATTGGTGTCTTAACGACCTATTTCTAAATCATTCATATTAGACTTGTTGGATGTGGTGACCATGAGGTGTGTTCCAGGTTAGGTAGGTCGACGTGTTAAGTGAAACTCAGAATTCTGGACATCGTGTATTGAGAACACACAAGTACAGGTTGAAGTATAATATGGTAGAGAGTGCTTATAACTAATTACAAACTATTTAAGTAAACATAATGCTGATTCAACACCGTTCGCCAATGTAGCAGCGCGTAACGTTAAGTCGCGGTACAACTACTAATATCGTCATATACTACACCTCCCCCGAAAAGTTCCTCTTTTACCCCCGGAAGGCGAGAAAAAAAAATGTGGTCGAACGCTGTTGATTACAAATTAAAAAAAAACATAACAATAAAACACATTTTTTTTTGTAACCACACTACAAACAGACAATTGATATCTTAAAATAAAATTTAACCGAATTAAAAAAATATTTACATTTTCAATTTGTATGAAACAATTTTGTGTTATTCTTATGTGTTATGTATGTCTCATTATTTTTAAGAATTTTTACATTTGGGGAAATATCCTCAATGACCTCATAAGGGCCATTCCACACAGGATCTAACTTATTTCCTGTTTGGTTTTTCAATAAAATAAAATCACCTGTTTTATATATTACTGGTTTTATCTTCTTATCATAACTTAATTTTCTATTTATTTTACACAATAATAAATTTTCCTTAGCATCTAATTGAGCTTTTTGTAATCTAAACTTAAATTCTTTTGGATAACTATCATAATTGGTCGACAGAAGATTTTAAATTATTATGTAAATTGCACAGTTTACCGAAAACTAATTCGTGAGGCGTATATTGTGTCTCCGTGTGTACCGTTGTGTTGAATGAGAAACACCAGTAACTCAACCAACTGCTCCAGTCAGTTTTATTATTACTGCACTGAATTCTTAAATATGAACCTAAATGTTTGTGTGTATTTTCTAATGCGCGTAGCGTTTCGTGGTGATACGCTGTTGAGTTCAGTTTTTCAATACCTAGTAAACTGCAAACCTCTGTAAAGATATTACTCATGAACTCTGTTCCCTGATCGGTAATTATCTCCTTAGGGACACCATACCTTAATATAAAATTATTTACAAATAATCTGCTAACAGATTCTGCATCTTTTCTTTCTAAGGGATAAGCCTCTACGTACTTTGTTACATTACATTGAATAGTTAAAATATACCTATAATTTAAATTATCTATATCTAAGGGCCCAACTAAATCTAAACTAATACGCTTAAATGATGTATTCGGAGTCGTAGTTATAACCATAGGTTCTCTTGTATTTTTATTAGCATGCTTTTGTATTTGACAACAGCATCCTGGGCATGATTGCAGACAGGCTGGACTGTGTGTATATCAATCACTGCTGCAAAATCTCAAGTGGGATGGAGCGGCGGTGATTAACATGTAGCGCTGTATATTACTAACACTAGGTTAAGAACATTACCACTAACAAAATGGATATTATTGTCTGAAATAAAGTTATTTATTATTATTTATTTATTATTAATCAAAGTAATTTCTTAAAAATCTGTTATGTGGTTTAGTTGATCGTAAGTGAAGAAAATAAATTGACAGTAAGTGGGATGCGCCCAAAATGAATGCACATTTCATAGTGTTGCGCCTCCAGCCACCTAAGGACTCCTTAACTTTATTTAAGGAAAATAACATACAAAACTGAAATGTACAGATTGTTTTTTTTTTAATTTTATTGATTTATATGCTATAAAATCATATTTTAATCAAAAGCGGTAATAGAGTCCAAATCTCATAATTTGATGCTAATAACGACCCATGACGTTGTAAGAAATTCGAGAGTATTTATTATTTTACAAACATAAATTTATATCATTAACTAATTAACTTAATTTGATTTTGTATCGTTCGCTCAATAAGATTATTTTACTTATTTGGATCAATTAACGACAAACGTTTTTCTTAGAGATTTTGGATAAAATTAATTTGAACGCTAATCATTATCTCTATTAATGTATGACAATATATTAGGGGTTAAAATATGACATTGCCATTTTATTGTAATAGGTTCTTTGAATTGACATAGAATCTTCATGGTTTGAGGTTTTCGAATGAAACTTTTTTCACATGGTTTCTATGATGTTCTTCTTTTAAAAAATGTGAAACATTTGAATATCGACTTTCAATTGTTTTTGTTATTTAACTTAGACAAGAAAGATGGATACGGCGAAAATTCGAGTGATTTTTGACTACGAGTTCCGACGCGGAAGTAACGCGGCAGAAACAGCCCGCAATATCAATGTTGCGTTTTGAGAGGGATCTGCTAATGAACGCACCGTGCGATTTTGGTTTAAACGCTTTCGTGATGGAAACTTCGACTTGAAGAACGAGCCACGAGGAAGACCGCCCACACAGGTGATTAACGATGAATTAAGAGAGATGGTGGAAGCCGATCCTAGTCAAACTTCCCAGAAATTAGCGGCATGGTTTAACGTAACCTTACCCACAATATTGACTCATTTGCGTCAAATCAATAAAATAAAAAATTACGAAAAATGGGTGCCTCATGATTTGACTGATGTGCAGAAAGAAACGCGTGTTGAAACTTGTGTTGCCTTGTTGAATCGGTACAGAAATAAAGGAATATTAAATCGAATTGTGACATGTGATGAAAAGTGGATTCTATATGATAACCGTCAAAGAAAATTGCAATGGCTGACCCCAGGTCAAACGCCACAACAGTGTCCTAAAGCAAAACTTACCAATAAAAAGGTAATGGTAACTGTTTGGTGGTCTCAGCATGGTGTTATTCACTATAGTTTTCCCCGATCTGGTCAATCAATAACGGCAGATGTCTATTGTGCCGAATTCCGAACAATGTTGGCAAAACTAGCAGTAAAACAGCCCCGACTCATGAATCGATCTTCACCATTATTGCTCCATGACAACGCGAGACCTCATACAGCACGAGATACCGTTTTGACCCTTCAGGAACTGCAATTAGAAACCATTCGACATCCTCCGTATTCGCTAGACCATACTCCAACGGACTACCATTTTTTTCGTGATTTGGACAATTATCTACGTGACAAGAAGTTTTCTTCCCAGGAGGCAGTACAAAATGCTTTCACACAGTTTGTGCAGTCTAGATCCTCAGAGTTCTATCACAAAGGCATAAATGACCTTCCTATTAGATGGCAGCAATGTATAGATAATAATGGTAACTATGTTGATTAAATAAATTTGTTAAAAATTAAAAAATAAACAATTTTGATTTTCAGTACAAATCGGCAATTTCATACTTTAACCCCTATTATTTGCAGTTAAAAAATTCAAAGTAGATATAAGTAAAAAAAATCCTTTTTGATTTTCCCTATAAGCTGATTAATATACAATATTATTCAAGATACACCATCTAGGTTTTGAGTCCCTAATATATGGATATTATACTAATATTATAAATGGGAAAGTGTGTTTGTCTGTTTGTTTGTCCGTCTTTCATGGCAAAACGAAACGACGAATTGACGTGATTTTTTAAGTGGAGATAGTTGAAGGGATGGAGACTACTTTTTGTCTCTTTCTAACCCCCCCATTCCCTAAAATGGGGGGTGGAAGTTTGTATGGCGCATTCCGCAAATGTCAAGGTTAAAAAGCTAAAAATTGGTATGCGGACTATTTGTGACTAAAAAAAAATCGTGCATCATTTTTTTTGCTAATCCGCCCCAAACCCCTTAAAAGAGGGAGTGAAATTTTATTGTTACCCCGAATTTAAGGCGAGTAAAGCCGCGAGAAAAAGCTAGTTCAGTATAAAGATATAGTTCATGTATAACAGGTGTTTTTTCTAAATAACTTACTTACCTAATGCCATTCTCTTACTGTCGTTATGTCGTTTACTGTCGTCGAGTTGGTTAATACCTTTTCTTTTTTTTTTGTGATTTTTTTGGGCTTATTATTAGACCAAAAAAATTCACAAAAATAAGAAAAACTAAAATGGGACTCAAAAAAGGCAAAAAATAAATCAAGTTAGTTAATAACTTGATACCATTGATTTAGTATACTAGTAGATCGACTGACAGCCCGATAATAATAATAATAATTTTTGTTTTGATTTGTCAATGTGTGCGTTAACTACTGACGTACCTTTAACATTTTCAGACTATCGATAATAATTGCAGTTTGTCGTTTGGAAAATATGTTTACTGTCACACTGTTTTTATCTCGATATTATGCACCTACTCTGCGACCGCCCTCACTTCTTACAACTCTAATAGTGGGCAGTTGAATGTGCCCGGTGAGTATATTACATATGGTTTAAAAATAAATAGTTTTAATTTATGAAAAAATTACCAGCCATTGTTAATTAGTTTTATTTATTTATTTCTTCAAAAGATTTTGCCGTGTCATCTGCCGTGCCGTGTGAGTTCATCAATGGCAGTAAGTGAAAAAGAACAAGTAAACAAAATATGAACAAACATTTACATTTTGATGAATCAATCCCTGATTATTGACCTTTAACAGGATTATCTTAGTTATGTGATTCCTTACAGTTTCCTTCTTCAAATTGTTAAGTTGACATTCATTGGAGACGCTTAACGTAAAATAACATTTCTCCGGAAACATTCAAGATAAATGTCGACAATAGTATCGATTAATTTGAGTCAAGCTCTAGCGTACATGTAAAATATTTCGATGAATTAATTATCCACTAGAATAATGTAAATAATCAATAAATAGAACTTTATCGTAACGGATTGGAATAATTTTATATTTACAACATAACAACAAGATCAAATTCAACAAAAATAACGCATTTTAACGATGACGACTTTCTACGTATTTGCCTGTGAAATGAGCAATTTTCTGGATTATTTTTGTGGTTGACACCACAGGCACTAACAGAACATGTGACCATTGTTAAAAATATTATTTACTTTAAATAATCTACGATGTAAGAAATAATTCCATAAAATGTTGAAGCTTATATCGCAGTTGTCACTGGGTGTCACTGCGTCAATCAAGACAGATCACAAAATGAAAAGATTAGTTTTCCTTTTATATCTTGTTAGATTTCCTTAAGAGGTTTTCTTCTATCTCGCAGGCTTTTTTCGTCTATTATATCCTACGTACGTACGGTTAATACCTTTTTGAAATGTGTGACAGATAAATTATTTGTGTTACTAATTTATTATATCTAATTAATATGTAGATAATTTAAAGGAAACATATAATTATTTGAAAACTGATTGCTGCCAATGATTCGCTTTTTTTAATTTGAAACAGAATAATAAAAGTGCGTAACAGTTTTGAAATGAACATAAATAAGTTGCGATCATAATGATAAATTTATCATTTGTTTAAAAAATTTTATGTAGGTATTAATATTTTTTCAAAACCCTTATTTACACGTCTTAATGAATACCTTTTACTACTGTTTTTTTATTTTATTTAATTGTATAGGGAAAGTGACAATTTATTATGGGTCGGTAATTGAAGCGAAAAAACGGTAATATAATCTAATAGTATCGAAGGAACGGTAATAGAATAAACTGCTCTTTTGGATGAAATAATTATTTACTAATATTTGTGCTATAACGGGTGTAAAAAAACCAAACGCAGATCCGAAAACCACGTATTGTCCCCACCATTAGGATCATTTTTATCTTTAGGACCATACCTGGGAAACAGCTGGTTCCGAAGATATTGAGGGTCAAAGTTACAATTTTGTTTTCCATTTTATTACAAAAACTGTTGCCAAAGGATACTTAAAAACTTTTCTTTATACAAATATAGTGGTTGTTTTTATTATTTCGTTCACAATAAGGCTTTATTAATTACAATACGCAATGTACGGCTCAGCGCGGACGACTTTTGAACTTAGCAGCCATCTCCAGCGCAGCGGCCTACGCTACGGCTGCTATACATTGCGCGCTACGAATTATAATATTTTTTTGAGTCCCATAAATAAAAATCATTTCCCAGCTATAATATTTTGTAATATGGCTTGGTTTGCTTTTCAGATTGCGTAACTTCAGGGTCTGCGTTTAGTTTTTTTACACCCTGTATATAGGTAATAATGAATTTACGTACTGAATTTCATAGAACATTTCATTAAGATTAAATATAAATTATATCACCATTCCTAATATCTAACAGTATATCTATTTTTTCAAAGTGAGTCCCAGGATAGCTTGAACTGGCGGTAATAGGAGCATAGATAGATAGATAGATAGATACACTTTATTGCACACCATAAAATTGAAAAATAACACATGAGTAAGATTTAGATTAGTACATTTATACGGTCTTATCGCTTGCAGCGATCTCTACCAGACAACCTTCAGGTAAAGGAAAGATGAAACAGATTTGAAAGGGGAAGGCGGCGGAGAGTATTCAAAAGTACACGTAAAGAAAAGTAATAAAAGAGATGTAAAATTACAATCTGAAATATATCTAATATTACACGCATAGTAAACTACATAAATAACATTAAAATACAGTATTACATACATGCATAATAAACTACATAAACTATACACTAAATATACATACATAACATATACATACATAACATATACACATACAACTACAAACCCAAATACATTAAACGAAAGAGGATCACGTGACCAAAAGTATCAATAATAGGAATTACATAAGTTAAAATTAGACAGGACAGAAATTAAAGTGAAAAAAGATAGGTTTTAAGTCTGTTTTTAAAAATAGGAAGTGATTCAGATTGCCGAATCAACAATGGAAGAGAGTTCCATAGACGTATGGATTTTACAGTGAATGACCGCGAGTAAGAATGGGAAGAATGAAGAGGAGTCACAAGACGGAGTTTATTGGAAGTCCGCATATCGTGACCTAGAGCGGATCGCAAAAATTAAAAACGCTCCTTTAGATAAGATGGAGATTTTGGATTAAATAATATTGAGAACAAAAAGGAAAGAACGTGAAATTCACGCCTGCGACGTATAGATAACCACTTTAGCAGAGCTCGGTATTCTGAGCTATGATCGTCGTATTTACGTTAGCTTACTCAGTGATAGACTAGTATTACAAAGAAACTACTGTGGCCACCAGCTCGGGAAATTGCACTAGATCCTCACAAGTAAAAGTTCCTCGAATGCTGGTTCAGATACGATCAATAAGATGGCAAGCCTAGGGGCTGCGAAGTTCATATAACCCGACCGCGAACCAGCATACTGTGTTGAAATGTTGGTAGTGGCGCGAAAACAACGCCTGCGCAACACGGATAGGCGACTGATCGTGTTATAGGACTATTATACTTATTGCCGCGTTCATTTTTCCGGTCAGAATGTGTTGTGGGAAATTAGTATTACTAACTCTATAGAAATAGTGATTTGGCAGTTGTTATACCTGGATAATGTTTAATAAGGATTATGTTTCATTAATAGTATTTGGTAGGTTTTCATTAATATCGCTTCCTCTGCGAGGTTCACATATTTTAATGCTCAAAGAGTTAAACGCAAAAATGTTGTTTTTTTATAACATACTTCTTTGTTATTTATTATAATGATTTCATCATCACTCTCACCACACTCTCACAATAGATTATTGTCGCAAAAACACCGAATTTATTAATCGTGAAATAAAGTTCACCTTGCTCTATAGAATTAATAGATATTATATTCATCATCTATTGCTATGTACTTCTTCCATCTTTGCATCGTAATTTTATCGCCTCTAAAACATCTATGGAAAAAGTGTATAAGTAGTTAAATTTATTTGCAGGCATAGCGAACTCGGTGAACTTCGTATCCCCGACGGGTTCACTACTCCATTTCGAAAAACGTTTTGTCGAATTACAATTCGTCAATGACATTTCATCGAATGTATAATAAGTCGAACGTTAAATTAAACGACTGCTCAACAATTCGAAGAACGTTTAATCGATGCTACACTCCATCGAAATACTTTCTACCGACGGTATTTCATTGAGGAACATCTTGTCGAATGACAATTTGTCGATGCCCTATTCAATCGATGGATAAATAAGTCGAAGCCTCATTTGATCGCATGCACGTAAGGTAAATGTAAGTAAAACAATAAATTGAAGTGTTAGCTATAAAGTAAGATCCAGGCGTTTTCTTGTCAACTTTATTTTAATCTACCAGCCCTACCCTATTATTACTTTTAACATTTAGTTGCAATCGTGCAGATTACTTCGTAGTTTTCCGAGAAAATTCGTATTTTTAAATTTGTATGAGGCACTAATGTGCTACATCGTTGCGGGGGTTACGCATAACGTTTTTCGCCATAAACTAACAACGCATAATAATGATGGCAATAAAAGTCATTTGTCATAAACCATTAAAGCATAACTTCATTACGCATAACATCTTTTTGGCTGAAACCTTGAAGGCATAATCATAGATGGGCAAAATTTTGAAAAACATAAGTAAATAAAGGCATAATTTTTGTTGGCCATAATATTCTGAAAACATATTATTCAAAAAGCATACATTTTATAAGCATAACCAAAAATATCCCTAAACTTAGGAGTTTAGGGATATTGTTTTCAGAATTATTATAATAATTGAAACTATGTCAACAAACATTATGCGTTTCAAAGCGTCATCTTGATGTATGTATTTTTTATGAATAGTTTTTGAGAACAATTAAATTGATATTTTCAGGTTAAATTAAGCAAAAAATGGCAGTATTTATATGGAGGGGAGAATTTAGGGTTACTGTTCTAACCTAACCTAACCTACACTTTTTCAAACCTACTGGACTTTGTAAAACTTTGCTTGAAAGACTATTTAGTTACATACTGTTTAGCCACTATATTACTAAATCCCAGGCCGGTCCGTTTATATAAATAATAATATGACTATAAATGATAAAAGAGAGTATATGTAAAAGACTATTATGTTAAAAAATATAGAGGAACAAATAATACTAAATTGTTGTTTATTGCTACTGGTATTATTAAGTTGAATGAGTCGGGTTTAATTAATACAATCAGTTTCGTATTGATATTGATTTCCTTATTATAAATTCGAAACTTAAACACAATTTTAAGGTTAGGCTTACTTTGAATTATAAAAATCTTTTCTTAAAAACTTAGGTATAAATAAACATGCATAGTAAAAGTAAAAATTAAATTTATGGCTATTTATAGATATGTTTTCTAAAGTAGGGCTTCACTGAGTTTTGCTTTATAAAAGTTCGTCAGACGAAATTATGAATATTGTCTTTTATGCATAATTAAAATCTGCGTTTCAAAGTATGCTTTATAAAAATATGGCAAATGAAAATATAGATTTATATGATTATGGCTTTTATTATTATGCCTTTTAACAAATCTGCATTATTATATTTATGTGTAAGAATAACTTTGCTAAACACTATTACGCTTATTAATTTGTATGCCATAATATGATGTAGGTCAATTGAACTTATGACAAAAAACATTATGCGTTTCAAAGTGTTACCTGTTTGGGGATACAATTTCTATACTTCATCTTTTTTTATAAGCTAATGTGAAAACTACATTTTGCTAATGTAATCATATATAATAATAAAACTGATTTTCCATAAATCTGTTTTTTGTCGCTTCACCTGCTAAGCAGGCTGTGTTGACTATATTTTTCAGTTAAGAAACCTTTTTTTAAGTCAACCAAGGCAATGATATCAGCATGTCTAATTTCTTCCAAACCGTTATATAAAACAAAACCATTATCGACAAAATGCGATTTCGAATTAAAACAATTCGATTATTCGATCATAAGTTATTAAATTATCATATTCCGGATAAAGACAAATCCAAAAACACAAACGTCATAAAAATCGGTCCTGCCGTTCCCGAGTTATGGTGCCTAACACGAAATTTATTTATATACAGATCATCCCTGTTGGACATTAGAGAATCCATTAGTTTCAACAGCCGTTAAAATATTATAATCTAGTAGAAAATTATTACCTACTTATTATCCACCTAAATTGTAGGCTATACAAAATTTCCTTAACGAACACTGATCAAATCAGGTATACACGAGTTAATGAGTAGGTAATTGTATAATGAACATAGTCACGACACGAATAACAATCTTATATGCTTTAAAGATTATAATAAATCAGACAAGCAGGATTGACACGGAATCAGTGTACAATACGTTTGTACAATATTATAAACTACATGTTCTCAATCGAAATCGATTCTTACCTACCTACTTATCATCAACCGATAATGTATCGAAACCGGCCAAGTGCGAGTAGGACTCGCGCACGAAAGGTTCCGTACCAAAAAGTGCAAAAAAACGGGTTTGTTGTATGGCCCTCCCTTAAATATTTATATTATTTTGTTTTTAGTATTTGTTGTTATTGCAGTAACAGAAATACATAATTTGTGAAAATTTCAACTGCCTAGCTATCGCGGTTCTTGAGATGCAGCCTGGTGACAGAGTGACGGACAGACGGACAGACAGCGAAGTCTTAGTAATAGGGTCCCGTTTTTACCCTTTGGGTACGGAACCCTAAAAACAAGTTATTTTCCTATACATACCATACCTTATTAGCTGATCTGTACGCATTTACGCAAAATACAATTTATCCCACGAGACGCGTTTTTTTTAAATATAATGTAGTCTATTAGTTTTTTCAGACAATTATCTATCTCTCTTCCGATCTAAAAAATAAATGTCGTCAACTTCCGCTAAGCCGTTTTAGCGTGATTTTTGTAATAAAACGTCCATCCAAACTTTCGCAATCATAATATTAGTATGAAGTTCTAATTATTTGGATAAATTGTGTTTTTCCTTAGAAATACAAATTTATAACGACTGACTTGCTTCCAGAAAGGTTTCAAATTGTGTTGCACAGTTTGCCGTATTTTTTTATACAGACATCGGCAGGTCAACCTACCCAAAGAGTTAAAGGTCATTGAATTGATTTTCAACTTTAAGTCCAACAAGTAGAGATCAATATCAATAGGAAAAATTTGTGATTTTTTGGTAGGTTGACGTGCTGTACCATCCCATGATAACATCCGAATTTGATAGGTATTTATTTTCCTAATCAATGTTATCAGTTTCACTGTACAGCATCGCAACATTCGCAACATGTCATATTTTATTTGCCGACGGCAGATTATATTCAAGGAAGCCTAAGGCGCGTTTACATTAAACAAGTTGTAGTGGGTAAGTTTGCAATACAAACAATAAAATTGGTTTGTCGCAGACTTGCTGAAGTCTCATATTGTTTAGCTGGTTGTACTTATGAATGCCATTTTATTAAAAACAAAGCTAAAAAATCAAATCGTTTTGAGCCAATATTTGTGATTTACTGACAGTAACTGTCATCTACTCCTTGAATATAAAAAAATATAAACAGCAAAGGCATAAGAGAAAGTAAAAAATGTTTCTTATATTAATATATATAGGTAATGGCATGGCATTCATTGTTCTACAATAAGCCAGCATAAGCAAGCCACCGCTGACAGATATTTCTAACTTTTCAAGCAGTTGGGCCAGATAAAAATGGTGAACAAGTTGTTTAGTGTATTTGAAGTACAGATATTTTTAAAATCAGATACTTTTTTAAATTGATTGCACAGGTAAATTTTACAAACGGTGTAAATAAATAGCACAAGCCATTCTCTTATTTTGTATCTGGCAATCGATATTTTATTTAGTCTAAGTCCTTAATACTAACGAAAATTATTCTTTCTAATGTTAACTACCCTAAAGCAATCTCTGTCGAAATCCACAGTCTGCAAGTACAGACAACGGCAGGTCAACCTACCCAAAAAGTTAAAGGTCATTAAATTGATTTTCAACTTTAAGTCCAACAAGTAGAGATCAATATAAATTGAGAAAAATTTGACGTTTTGTGGTAGGTTGACGTGCTGTTGTCTGTACAAGAAAAACTGTCTAAATACAACTGTTAACACGATACTAGCTACGCCATTAAGGGGACTACTAGAGCTAAGTGCTCCCCCAATTGATTTAATTTTATTACTTCTGAACGAAATCAATTAAAAAAAAATGGAACAGTATCATTTTAGCAAATTACCTCTAGTAATTATTGAATCACAGTACACTTTTCATTTAGTTGTTTATAAAATCGAATTTTTCGCTAACGCCAAAAGCGGCCGCTTTTAGCAATAATGTACAATACAAAAGAATGCCAGAATGAAAAGCAGTTAACAGTGATTCAATAAATACTAGAGGTAATTTGCTAAAATGATACTGTTCTAGTTTTTTGAGAATTGATTTTGTTTAGAAGTAATACAATTGAGTCAATTGAGGGCTGCACTTAGCTCTAGTAATCCCCTTGAGACTCTTTAAGTTACCAAACAGTTTCCTAATGATCAAAATTTTCACTTAGTCGTAGCTCAGAAAATGAGATGCAACAATACATTTTCGATAAGACGGTCAATCTAAGTTTGATAATGCAACAATATATCATGATGTTGTTTGGGATAACCGTGGTGTGTACAGATCTTTAGGCGCACGTTAAGAAGTTATCTGTCAATCGAGATAGGTTGCTCTCATAAAACAATCAGATTACAAAAAGTGATCAATACTCCTCCGAGTATTGGATAGTAAACAACATGGGTGGGGCAAAATTTGTGATACTTTTGTGTGTAATTTACAAAACGTTCGGATTGCCCCGGGTGGACCCATTGGTCGACTCGAAGGTGGGACTTATCCGAGGTCTGACTGCATCAGATGGTGACTATTCTATGTTTCTGGGTATACCATATGCTACAGTCAATCCCTCAAATCCATTCGGGGTAAGTTGGATACTTAAATTAATGAACACTTTCCGGGAAACACTACGTCTATCGACGTTTCAACAATAAAACTTCTATAAAATAGCACCACTCTTCTTTCCTAAGGGTAATGTAAAAGGATATAAATAAAAGCAGCGCCTTCGAGGGAAGAGTTGAAGGTAACATTGGGCCAACTGCGATCGCCAAATTTAATGTGACAATTATGGAAAACGTAGGCTAATGATTACTACCGTCACAGCAGCTAGTAATTGCCGTGTATTTGCAGAGCCATTTCTTATTCCCGCCTCTGAAAAGTATGCTTATCTATATGCAGAGTAGATAAATTAAGAGATACTCTATCATGTACTTCACACAATACCTAATAAATTCCTTTACCGTAGTAGTTACTTGTAGACTTTCTTATACATAATGTAGTTTAAAAATTTTGCTGAAAAAACATTAGTTACTCGGATAAAGTGAATTGCTTCCTTTTCTTTACACTTTCAAATTATGTTTGTGTTCAACTTCACATTTACAACTTGAATAAAGTAGGTTTTGCAAGCAAACTGTGCTACGCCAGGAGGGTATTTGTGTTTATTCAACAGTAATATATGTGCAACATGTCTGTTCCTATGTAGCATTTACATTCTTACGTTTATCTTAGTTTACAAAATGTTCTTGAAACCATTTCAGCCATCGACTCCACATTCTGGCTTTGAAGGTACATTTGATGCCTACGATGACTCTGCAATATGTCCCCAACAAGAAGAATTTAATAAAACTCTAGTCGGCACACTAGACTGTTTACACCTTAACGTCTATGTTCCAAATACTGCCAGCACTAAAAACCCTCGTCCAGTTCTGGTATGGATATACGGAGGAGGCTTCTCCATAGGATTTGCTGGAAGATATGTTCATGGACCAAAATATATCGTCAGACATGACGTTATATTAGTTACTCTAAATTACAGAGTTGGACCTTATGGTTTTATGTGTCTGGACACCCCTATCGTACCTGGAAACCAAGGTCTTAAAGATCAATTGTCAGCTCTAAGGTGGGTTAAAAACAATATTGAAGCATTCGGTGGTGATAGCAACAAGATAACCATATTCGGAGAGAGTGCCGGTGCAGCTTCTGTTGATTTTCATCTCACTTATACTGAAGAAGATCTCTTTAATAATGTCATAATACAGAGTGGTACTTCTTTGGCACCGTTTGCTATTACGCAACAGGATATTAATTTACCATTGAAGCTTGCTCAATATTTAGGTTTTGCAACAACAAATGTAGAAGAAGCTTTAGATTTTTTGAAAACAGTTGATACAGATCTAGTTATAGCTGCAACACTTGCAACTAATCTTCTACCTCTACCTTGCGTTGAGAAAGAGTTTGATAACGTGGAACGCTTCATAACCGAGCATCCGATTAATGTAAAAATTCCAAAAGCTAAATCAGTTTCCATTTTAATCGGCTTTAATAACAGAGAACAACTGATTTCGTACGCGAATGCTGGTCCTGAAATGTATGAAACAGATACCTTTTATGATAAATTACAAAGCTATTTTATTTACGATAATGAGCACCTTGCCAGAGTAGCTGCAAATGTGCGACAGTTTTATATCGGGGACGAGGATATAACTGAAAGAGTAAAATCAGAAATAGTTAATTTCGCATCAGATTTTTCTTTTAATCATCCAGTGTATAGAGGTATTCAGAAGTATTTTGAAAATGGAGGGAAAAAGATATATCATTACATATTTTCTTATGATGGAGAAAGAAATTTCGTTAAAAGAAGACTAAACGTTACCGACAAAGGTGCAGCACATGCCGATGAACTAACTTATCTTTTTGATTTTGCTCCCTTCGATGAAATCCCTACACCGGAGGATCAGCTTATGATTGACAGAATGACAACATTGTGGACTAATTTTGCTAAAGTCAGGTAAGAACTCACATGCATAATACTCGTACACGCAACAGAACATAAATAATAATAACAACATAAAAATCGACCGTCTTTACTCTAACTTACGTCTCTTTGCTTACCGGTAGACAGACAGCTTTGACTAGCTACCGAGGAATCTAAATGCTAATGACTGCCGATTTCTTCCAAGCATTTCGATGTTAGAGTCGGCATCGTTCATTATGCCGAATATTTGATAAATAATAAATAAATGTTTGTCCTCAAAAATACATACATAGGATGTAGCACACGTTTACTAAGTTTATAAGCCACGTGTTAAGAGTGCGTACGTGTTAGGTCGGACAACGAGCGGCAAGGGTTCGATACTACTTACTTCTTACTACTCACTTGACTTCGGAACAGGAATATAAATATGATTTCGGTCCCCAAATACAGGGTGACTTTTTCATCATCGTCAAAATTTTTTATAGGCGGTAAATATCGTATTTAGAGCCCATTTATGAAATAAAAAATGTAGATAAAGTTTTCACCCAAAAATATTTATCGAAACACTGGTTTCAATTTTTACAGTCTTAAGCCTATGAAGGTATAGGGAAAATCAACAACTTATGAATAGTATCGTAATGAATTAATGAGATATTATGCGCATCACGTAAAAAGTGTGTTGCGATTGCGAGGAGGCCGTATCCAAAGTTATAGATTTTTTGCGGACATTTTCTAGGTGCTTTATCTTGTCATTTTTGTACTGGGCTATACCAAAAGAAAAAATACCTCTTTTGTTTTTTGTCTCTTTGTTGTCTAAAAGTATGGTAATTTAAATTTCATCGTATATTATAAAAAGGGAGGGACTTTTCCGTGCGGTCGCCTATTAAGACGCTGACTGCAGCCGATGACCTTGAGCAATGAACACGCCCACAAATTTATTCGTCTTTGAATTTCTTTGGAACGCGCAACAGCTATCACTGTCGATTCTCGTAGGACTGAGAGAAAAAGCGCATGGAATAGAAGGGCCTAAGTGCTAAAGAACAAAATTCGTTGTGCAATTTAAAATTGCCATTTTATTAAAAATCTAAATCAGCCATTTGCTTAAGCAACATATAATATACAATATAGCAAAATTTTATTAACATTGTTATACGGACTGCTGAGAAAAATGGTAATTTATGTATTTTCAGAGGCTACTTTGAGATTTTTTTCTATCGAGAAAAGTTTTTGGAATCGTGTTTTGGAAACAGCCACCTGGTCGAAAATATGATCAATTACAACTACATAGAATTTGGCAACAATACGAGCCATAGGCTTTAAGCAAAACAATCTTCATTGAGCTCAATTTGGCTCATGTCAGCGTCTTAATACTGTAGGTATACTTAATAACAACAGCAAACATAACTCTACCAGCCAACTAAGTCATCAAAAAAAACCCACTATAAAGTAAAAAAGGAACTCACTAAAATATAAAAATATTTTAAAACCTATTTATCTATTTACAATATTATTTTAACTGCTGACAACTGAACAGTTTGAAGTCGTTAGTAGCAATAGCGGCACAAATCATTTTTTTTAATTCCAGATATGAATTTTTATGTTTGTAGAATTATTTTTGTTTTGTTTGGTCTCGGCATTGACTTCATCTGTTCAGTTGTCAAATAATTTTGTAAAGAGATATTTATCTCAAACCTATTTAGGTTTTAAAATAAAACCGTTTTTCCTGTGTTATTTTTACTTTTTAGTCAGTTTATTGAAGTTGGTTTAATTTGATGACGACTGAAAATGCATGACTTATGAAACTCCCCCCTACACGCTATAGAATCTTAAGAATCATCCTCTAAAACTCCTAACTGCTTAAGAATTTTACCGCGCCTATGATATTCAAAGAATTATTATCCTCCAGCTCCTAACCACACGGGAAGCACCATCTTTCAAAGAAGAAAAGAATCATTAAAATCCGATCAACCAGTCGAAAGTTCTTAGGTAGCAAATATACAACGTGTTCCTTTTGATATCCTATAACTCTAGGGTATTAAACAGACCATGGTAAACTTCGAGCAACGCGGCCTTCCGTTTACGAGACGGAAGGCCGCGTTGCTCGAAGATAGTAAAGAATCAAATTGCATAAGAGTTATTTTTCAATTGTACATTTTTTTTGTTTAATTTTTTCGTACAAAATAATTCTAAAAAATTCGACTGTTTATGTAAAACATCCTTACCTTGTTATAAATGAACTTTTGAATGAAAACGATTTACTCGTACCTACTTATCAATGAAACACCCACACACGTCAATGTTTTTTACAAGTTACGCTCTCCCGATACTTTACTACTACACTCAGTGTAAATTTGGCAACGTCTCACAAAACTAAGGATTCGCCATACTGGTTAATTTTTTTTCTAAAATTTATGTTATATTCGAAACTTTTGATTTTTGAACCACATGTTCTAGGGCGTTTTATATAATGTTTACCTATAGAACATAACGTTAGAGTTATGGGATATCAAAAGGAACACGTTGTATAACATACAGTGGAATTGAGAAACTCCTCCTTTTTTAAGTCATTTAAAAATGGTTCGCACTATGTATCGTACAGGTCTCGCAATATTTGGGGTCGGTTTAGTTTTTTTGTCAAACATTTGAACGCTGTTATAATTTGCGTTATGTGAGCTTTCATAGATACTACCCGATATAAACATATTTTTTTGTTATAATGTAAATAGCACAATGTAGCATTGAAGCAATATTTTGTTAGCAAAGGTTATCGACGACGAAACAATAACCAACGTGTTTGCGTGCGTGACGTGACCTACAAAACCAGTAGGTGTGGGTTCGAAGCCCGCATAAAGCTTAAAACTTAAGTATTTTATTTTTACCCCTTCGCCTTAACCTACCTAGTTAGTCTGATAGTTGGATTAATTTATAATGATTTAATAGCTATGCATCTCAAAATCGTTGTTTTATTTTAGTGATCCAACTCCGGAGACGAGTGATTTATTGCCTGTACAATGGCCGGTTGTCACGAAAGAATCACTTAACTGTCTTAATATTGATTTGGAACTTAATGTTCAGAAGAGGCCATTCCACGAGAGGGTGGCCTACTGGGATTTGTTTTATAAGATGAACAAGAAGTACCAAAAAGGTTACCGAGAAGATTAAAAAGGTTACAGAATTATTTAGTGTCTTAAAATATAAATAGGTATTACTATAACTATCCACCAAATTTTGGTTTGTTTACAAATATTAAATAATGTTTTTTCTTATTGTAGGATTAACACGCAGTTAAAACATTTATTAACTTTTATTTATATTGGATGTTATACAGATACTTAAATTACTGTGCTAAAAATTTAACTGCTACTTGGCTGCACTATTGTAATGATGTAAATTGAAAGACAGAGCCAAGGAATAAAACTTTTATTGAGCGTTTTATTTAACTTATACTAATAGGACATTAACTTATTGTTGTTGTGACAATGAACTTTATTTAATTAACCCTAGAAGGTGTTCTTTGTAGCTTTAAATATGTCCAGTTCACAACATGTTAAAATAAATAGTAATATTACATATCTATTTACATTATTTGTTTTAAAACAATAAAATAAACTATTACTCTGTTAATTTGTTTTTGTTTTTTCATTCATATACTTTTCCGCAGCTTCCGCAATAGCCTTCGTCACTCTGCCAGTAACATCATGTAGGTTATCGTTGGAAGGATTCCACGAGTCCACCGACCGTTTTGAAAAGAACGTTGCTGTCGTGCCATCCGGTTTCCAACTATTTGGATAAACAATTTTGTGTCGAAGAACAGCTTTGATTATAAGAGCCCCTACGTACACTATAAAGTAGACGCTAAAATAAAGTGGTAGGTAATACAGTTTTTTACCCAGGTAATAGTAACTGTACCTATTTACACGAGGTGTCTCTGTCGTGGTTGTAGTCGGATGATGATGATGGTAGTGGTGGAAATCATGGTCATCGTCAAAGTCATGGTGATGGAATTTAAAATCTCCTGGAAAATCGTGAGGGAAACCACTGTCATCAACTGGAGGACCCGAATCTAATCCTGGTTTTGCATCAGGTAATGGTGGCGGTGCCATCATAGCCAAATCATTTTCTTTCATATCACTTGCACCTTTATCATCATGAGGCTTATTAAATATCAAATCAGGATAATCACTGTCGTGTTGATATGATGGACGGCCATGATGATCGTGGCTTGATTGATAGTGGTGATCTTCGGGAGGTGCAGGCTTATCGTAATGATAACTGTGTAAATCCGGTTTTTCATCTGATATTGGTGGTATATCCATATGAGGTTTATTGTAAGTGTAACCTCCCATATCCAAAGCTGGGGGAGAATCGAAATCCATCATAGGTTTTTTATAACTATATCCATTTGTATCCATTGATGGAGAAGTATTGTCCGAATTTCCTGGTTTATCATATGATAAACCATTAAAAGGTTTAGTTAGAGGCGGTAGTGTAGGCAGAAAAGATGATGAAGGGGGCTTGTATCTGTAACCTAAATCCATGGAAGAGCTGTCATCGTCATTATTCAATGATGTGTCGGAACCAGAATCGTCTAAAGTATCAGGAGGACGATACATTGACACTGGAGGGTTGAATGCTGGTGAAGGAGGTGCTGCTGTAGGTGAAGGTCGAGAAGGAGCATAAGGCGGAAATGACTCGTAACTTGTGGGGACAGGAAAGTCATCACCAGTTGTTCTAGGTGGGGGTGGTGGTGGAGGCACTAAACTGGCTACTGTCTTGGGAGGTACTGAGTCTAAACTAGATTGTTTTGATTTACTTCCATATTCTTGCGGCAAATAAGGTTGAGCTGGGTTATACCGATCAATAGGTTGATGCATTGGAACACCTTCTTGAACTTCACCTCTAACTGGATATTTCATCTCTTTAAAATTGTTCAAATTTGTTAACATGGTAATTTTTTTATTGTTAGAAAACGTATCCGTTACAGGTTTCTTAGAGTTTTTAACTTGAAACGGTTTCAGACTAACGTATGGGAAACGAAAGTTAGGTTCAGTACGTATGGCCCTTGATTCATTTTCAGCTCCATTGCCAGGATTCGTTCCAATCCTATAAAAAAAAATTATAATTATAACAACTTTTAAAAATGTAGACATAACACTATGTAGTTAGTTTTGAGTTTTACCCTGGCAGAGCTACATTCTCGTCAATGGAAACGGCTTCAGGTGTTGTGTAAGTATCTTGTGATTTATATTCATTTGTTGCATTATCGTCGTCCTTATTTGAATCAATAGGCACTTCTTCCCATTTATCAACATACTGAATATGCTTTTCATTGTCGATGATGTGCCAGATATTTTCAACGTTCGATGGTACTGACGTAGTTTTAATAGTTGTGACTGGTGCAGAAGTCGTTTTGGGTAAATACACAGGCGCAGGAGCATTATATAAGTTATTATATAAAGCGAAATAGTCCGTCTTATCACTCTCACTGCTTTTGTCGTTTTCTTTTGAGCTTTCTTGTTTCGGAACAGAATAAAGATCATGATTTACGTTGCTAGCTTCTGGAATATATATCGGCTGCGAGGTCGTGGTTGTGGTAGTCGTCGTCGTCGAGGTTTTTGCTGCCACTCTCTCTTGTTCTAATAATTTTCGTATCGATTTTTGCATATCGTTTCCGCTGTCGGACTCAAACTCTGCGAAGATTAAATCTGGAGTCATCACTTTTGGGGTCGTTGAAGTGGTAGTAACAGAAGCATTCTGCGGTGAATCAATTCTTCTCATCCAGTTGTGATAGTAGAACGGAGCCGAACGCGCTTCATTTTGTGGGGCCCGTGGCGATGGGGTAACAACGTACACTGACGGACGAGGAAAAAGGTTCACTGCTTTTGATTTGTATGTTAGTAAAGACACAAGCACCGTACAAAATATAACTTGTTTCATTGTAGTTATATTCGAACATGTAAATTTCGGAGGAGTGAAGCCCGTCAGGTCTGACTACTAACTAAAAATAAAGGGTTATGTGAAAGATTTTGTGTAGTCACACATTTTGAAGCATCGTGTGTAAAATTGCGATAATTGGTAGCGGTACTTCAGCATGTGGCACACCTGAAGCACGATCCAGATCACCCGCCGGCGTGCAATTTGCACTATTAGACACAGCCGATGACACTTGGGGCCGGTAGAAAGTGTTCCATATTTGTGTAAGAAATAAAATTGTGAAATACTGTATAAACAGAAAAAGTATATGAAGACTAGCTACGTGTTCCTAAATGTTTTAACTACATACGATGTTTTATATTATACTAATAGTTACGGTATAGTTGTATTTTTATAATAATTAGTTATTTCAGGTAAGAATAAGTTAGCAGATCTAGAGTCTTAAGTTTAGCGGATTCGACTCCCTTTCATTTGCAGCGTTATGAAACTAATAAACTTAAAACCTACCATTTCTTTTTTATAAATTAACTGAACAATTAGATTATTTGAATGTGCCTAATAGACAGAGTAACTAATCATTCTAATCAACTAGGTACCTGTGGTCCTAAAGACAATTTGTGAACCAAACATCCATAAGTTACATACTATAGCAGTACAGTTAACCGATCACGTTGACGTTGACACGCGCTAGTCCCGATTTTGAGGTATTCAAAATTTTTAATATGATGACCTCACGAATTGGCAAAATTGAAAATAGTTCTAAAATTCATACATGGTATAGTTATGGAGATGCTACAATGATCTCGTGGATATCAAGACAATATACAATTGACAATACTTCACTTGACAGAAAAAAAGACAAAGAAATGTTTAAACATAACCCGAAAACGTCTGCAACACAGAAATTATTTTATTGTAAGCATTTATGTAATATTAGGGGTTAAAGTATGAAATTGCCGTTTTGTATGGACGAAATCAAGAAAAGTCATTTTTCCATACTAACAATTTTTTAGTTTTTTTAAAAACGCCTGAGCCGTTTTCGATGCAATTAAAGGTAAAAGTTAGATGGTTATAAAGCTACGCATTATAGTATTTAAATTTCTGAAAATCAAAGTATACAATACAAATATACTTAATTGAAGCAAGAAGGAACATTGTAAGGGTTCTTTTCAACGACTTCCTTTGAAGTAATAGACACTAGTATTGCATTTTTTTTTTAGTCAAAAGTTACTTTATTTAGTTTTTGATATAATACAAAAAGAATTACGCAATAATATGACTATACTTAAGAGCTATAAACAAAATAAAAAGTGGGAAAATAATCGGCAATTTCATACTTTAACCCCTATTATTAAAAAAAAATAGCACTTACAACGTCAAAAAAGTGTCCCAAGGGAGCACTTTTAGGACAATATATTTTATATCAGGCAAATAGTTACTTACAACATGATACAAATATGTTAATTTGCTATTGCATGCCGTCATAGTTTGGCCGGATTATAAAGTTGACTATAGCTACTAGATACTAGCTACTAGTCACAGATAATATAATACTAACTAGTATTATATTCTTTATTTGATATTTTAGCAACTTAATTGCACTTATAATATCAGTATATAAACTTGAAAAATTTTGTCTCAGGAGGGACTCGAACCCGCATCTCCTCGCATGCCGGGCGGGCGCCATACCATTAGGCCACCGAGACACTGCGACACGGCGCGAATTTTTCAAGCATATTCTTACGCTGTGAGCCAGCGTTGCTTCATCAAATGTTAGGAGTTTGCACCCTTAACACCCGAAAGAAACATCTTTGCAGATGTTTGACAGTCAGTTAAGATGAAACAGCTATTTATATACTTTATTTGATATTTTAGCAACTTAATTGCACTTATAATATCAGTATATAAACTTGAAAATTTTTTTTTTTTGTCTCAGGCGGGACTCGAACCCGCATCTCCTCGCATGCCGGGCGAAAAAAAATTTTTCAAGTTTATATACTGATAGTATTATATTATCTATGACTATAGCAATGATGGACAGGCATAACCACCACCATTATGCCTATACCCATCATTGCTATGGTTACTTGAATTCAATGATGGAGGCCTTTGCCCTGGCAGTAGGATGATGATTAAAGGCCGTTACTTTACTTTGCTTTTTTTTATAAAGTTGACACTACATAAACTTGAAAAATTTTGTCTCAGGCGGGACTCGAACCCGCATCTCCTTGCATGCCGGGCGGGCATGCGAGGAGATGCGGGTTCGAGTCCCTCCTGAGACAAAACTTTTCAAGTTTATATACTGATATTATAAGTGCAATTAAGTTGCTAAAATATCAAATAAAGTATAAAGTTGACACTGACATAAAATCAACGCCAATCATTTAAATGAGAACAGTTTTAGATGTCATTTTTGTATCGGACTGTGTATCTAGTTTTTACTATACAGGGCGTTAGGTAAATAGTATAACAAACCAAAATCAGCCTATGTCTACATAATAATATGCATATAAATACTATGGTGAAGTCCGAAATTTAATATCATCATTTTTGAAAGAAATATTTATATACAAATTGGAATCTAAAAAATTTTGATTTGTAACTATAAAAAAAAGTAAAATAATGATATCAAATTTCTGGCTTCATTATAGTATTTATAGTAGCTAGTTTTGTCTTTTTATACCATTTACCCAACATCCTATATAAGGTCTTTTTTTCCAATGACATGACTTATACAGAGTCTCTAATTATATAAAAGAAAAACATCTCTATCATTATTTCAAAAAAAATCTGGCTAGTTATCATTTCATTTTTTTCTAATAAAAGAAATAATTACTTAAAAAAGCATCCTGTTTAACTAACTCTCAAGAAACGATCCCTACGTAATCGCCTCCGTCTCACTCATTCCAATGCCCCACTCTTCCTTCCTTCTTCCTTCCTTCTCTTCATAAGGTGGGGAGAGGAGGAGTTCTTATTATCTACATAACTGTCTCGAGCGAGCACTACGTAGGTACTGCTTTAATTTACATAAGAAAAATATGAAACCGAGACCATGACATCTCAATTGATTAGTTATAATAATAATATATCGATGGTTGTAAGTAAGGTACAATATCATTTGTAATACGGGGGCCCTGCGTAATCCAAATATCAACCTTTTCAAGTTATAAAATTAAATATAAAGTAGTCGGAAATGATGGATGGTTTTATGAGAGGTGACATTTCTTATTCTAAACGACTTTTGACTGCTAAACTTGTATGCGAAAAATGTGTGATAGATTTTTTGCGCGGGACACTTTCTAGTGAATGATAGTAAGGTTTACGCTATCTACAAAATTTTTTTTTATAATTATTATATTTTGCATATGCCTCATTTCATAAACATCTTTTGAGATTGTTTGTTACTATCATCGGAACCTAAGCATTATCTGCGTTGTAGGTGTAACATTTTAAACGAAATAGCAACCGTCAATTTATTACCGAGATATGAAAAATTATTCAAACAAAACTTATCATCATCACTAACAACATTTAATTAATAAATAATAATTTATTTACATATATTTTATGACTATATTTTATCAATGTACCTAGTTATAATACTTCTTAATAATACTTATTAAAAATAATTTGTATACTTTTATCTATTCTAATTTTATTCTTACAGTGTAATACTATCCGTTAGTTTTTACGTCCTGTTTCCGATCGTTTGAGGTGTTGTCGGTATCATTGTATGCGGGATTGTCGACGCCCGAGTCGCTGCCGCCATCTATACTGTCCGGTGTGATTTTCGGTTGTTGGTTCAAATCTTGTGGTTTCATTTTATCCGGGCTGCTTGCCTTACTTTCAAGTTTAGCAGCGACATCTATCTTTTCTTTACTCGCTTCCATGTTCATCGTCTCTCGGCATTCGACGTCTAGAGCCGCAGGTTTCTTTTTGCAGATGTCGTCAGGGTCGGGAACGGCCCTTTTGCGGATGAAGAACTGATTGAATAAGATGTAAATGCAGCCAGTAATAAAAGTTGATGCGGCAAATATCTGATAGGTCGGCCTAGTTCCAAAATATTTCATTAGGTAACCACCTATTAGACTTCCAGCGCCCCGACCTGTAAACAAATTATGCGGTCTCTATACCTACTATAACAAAAAATAGTTTTAGAAAGTACAAGTAATTGCTAGATTTTTTAAATCATTAAATTAAACACATCAAAACAAATCGGCATAAAATCGGTTTTTTTAATAAAAAAATTTAAGTAATGTTACAATGCTTTGTAAACCGCCGACCTTAATTTTTTATTAATAGTAATTATTTTTAAACTTAGGGCGGTTTCAGACTTACGTTTTTTTTTCTGCGCGTATACGCTCGTTTTAAGCAAAACGCGTGTGTATTAACCGAATGCCAGCGTATTTGCTCAAAATATGAAATATGATATGACTATATTCTCGCTTGCGTTTATACGGTCTTGTATATGGGCGTCAATGCAAGAAGACATCAATACCGAACCTGTACGCGCGTGAACGCGATTCCGAAAACGAGCTTATACGCGCGTATAAAACGCTAGTGTGAAATCGCCCTTATATGGCACCAACTTTGACCCAGACTCCACCGAAAGTAAAAAAAACATTGCAATCGGTCCAGCCTAAAAAAGGATACAAGGTCATCCAAAAACCACGGAGGTATTTGATATTGATTGATGATTGTGATTGTTAATGTATATTTCTTTTTAAACTTGTTATTATTTTACTTTAATTTTATTGAATTCTAATGTATTTAAATAATTAAGAATTTGCGTTATGTTTTATTTTTTATTTTTAAGTGCCTCTGGGCTCCCACTGAAAATCAGCGTCGCAGCATGCCTTTGGCTGTTGCGACCAATGCTGAGTGGGGACCTTTTTGGCACATTAATTATTAACTTTTCTTTTTGTTTATCTAATTATTTTATTGAAGTGCTAAATAAATAAGTTCTATTCTATTCTATTCTATTCTATCCTATTCTATTTTATATTATGTAAAACGTCTTTTGTTTCTTGGTATTTATATTTTAAACAGAAATAAACCTTTAAATAAATATAAATTTCGTTTAGTGTCAAGTTCTCATTAGTTTCATGTCGTAAGTACTTATTCATTACAGCAATTCTATAAGTCTAATAATTGAAATCGTCTTTTAACAAAATATTTATTATTTGCTATTCAGATTTGTATATTTATACAGAAGAAAAAATATTACTTGGTCAAAGGTAAAACCACCATAATCAGTCACACGTACCCACTCCATAGTAGAGTCCTCCCAGCAGCCCCTGAACTGAGGTGTCGG
Organism: Anania crocealis; assembly: GCA_949315895.1. Classification (NCBI taxonomy): domain Eukaryota; kingdom Metazoa; phylum Arthropoda; class Insecta; order Lepidoptera; family Crambidae; genus Anania; species Anania crocealis. Next base: position 17,544,408 of record OX438882.1, read on the forward strand.
TGGTGGTGGAGGAGAGGCGTGCGGCGTACGTGACGGCAGCCGTGAACGACAGCGACGATGTCACTGACTCCAGCGCCTCGAAGATGAGGCACAACCACGGGTTGTATATCAGGGAGTAACCTGCACAAATAATAAAGTCAAGGGTATCCAGACTGAAGTGTATACAGTGCGTAGGTTAGATTACTCCAATCTGTTCTGGCCCGTTACTTAATACGAATATTTCCTTGTGATTTATTCCATCTTCTAAACTTTCCCTAAATGTCCACTATTTTCACTAGACTTTTCAAGACGGAAATGAACAAATTGAATGATGAAATAAAATGAAAGCTTCTAAATTACAGCACTCTGACATTTTATCATGGTATGGGATGGGATATTGTTTATTTTAACTGTGTTGTGTCTTTGACAGTATTTTTATGGAGATGGAATTAAATATAATAATATGCTTTCTGTATAAAGGCTGCACACTTGCTATTATTGTTCAGCCAACGCATATAAAAGGGTCGTTACCATAGTCAAAGACAAAGAAGACAAGACAAAAATACAAAAACAGATTTACAATAAGGTTTATTATCAGTAAATTGACTCACAAGAGAATATCAAAATTAAATCGTCACAACGAAATTTACACCTTCTGTAAGGGGTCGATTTGCTGTATGCATTCTAGTTGTGAAAAACTAGTAAGATATTTTTAATAACATCTTTTATTCTGTGATTACATAATATGCAAGTAAAGCAAAAATACAGTATTCCCTATGAAGAGAAGAGCTGCTTCTCGTCTTCTTCTAAGAGTGCTTCTTTAATCGACCCATTGAGTCACAATAAACTATAAAATTAATTAGTTGTGTATAAAGTCGAATTTGTCGCTAACGCCAAAACTGACCGCTGAATGTACAATATGATAGAATGCAGTTAACAGTGTATAAACTTGAAAAATTTTGTCTCAGGCGGGACTCGAACCCGCATCTCGTCGCAAAATTTTTCAAGTTTATATACTGATATTATAAGTGCAATTAAGTTGCTAAAATATCAAATACAGTTAACAGTGATTCAATACATACTACAGGTAATTTGCTAACAGTATCAGTGGTCTAGTTTTTTGTGAATTGATTTGTTTCGAAGTAACAAAATTAAATCAATTGGGGGCAGCACTTAGCTCTAGTAGTCCCCTTAACTGGAATATATGTTTTCCGGTCGTTAAAAAAGTGTAAATACGACCTCACTGACATTTATTTGGTCATCCTTAAATATCCATTGTTTCATCATGCACGGCTGCACACAATAGAACCGCATGGTGTTCTTGTTTTAGAAGTTTCATATTTTGGCTACGATATACGTGGCAAGAAATAGTAATGAAATTATCATTTTTTACTTCAGTAGTACCTATTTTACTTATTTATTTATGTAAAAGTTTGTGCCTACAGAAGTTTTTACATTTTTTTACACCAAGTAGCACCAAACTCAAGGCGCATACCTATTCCCGAGCGTGTTAAAAAAGTGGGAGGACAATAAGAACGACCGGTCTCTAAGGATATACCGAGAGACAAGAAGACGGTTGTGATGACGAAGGTATTATAAAGGTGGAAAGAAAGAAGAAGCCCGCCCGTCGAAACCTTTGTGGCAGCGATCCGACTGGACAGAACCACCTGCTGCGTCCGGCTATCCCGACAACGCAGTTATACGTGTCCCGCCTGCATTACTCCACGAAATCAGAAGATATTGTGGAGTACATCAGACTGAAAGCCAAATTTACTCTGAGGGTCGAGCGGCTGGTTTCCCACCATAATGTGAATTTTAATTCATTTGTGGTGAGGGTACCAACCGAACATCTGTCGACCTTCGTGAAAGAAGATTTTTGGCCTTGAGGTGTTTTGTTTCGACGATTCCGCGGTCGGATACCTGACACTGCATTGCGCAACACGTCGCCGCCTTCTCTACGTGTATTAGACAATAAATAGTTATTTTTTAGTTGTGTATATTATGTATGTTAGACTTTAAGGTATTTATTGTATGGGCCTTTTGTTGCCTGATTCAAATAAATAAATAATCTAAGTCTTGGTTTAAATGCATACTTTTATACGCAAATAGATGAAAGCGAAACGAAAGTATTATCGAACTGGTAGAAATAACTCATTTGTATTGGGGAGAATGGGTATGGTAGACTACAGGGACAATTTGACTAACTGTTATAAAAATGATGCGTTACGAAATGCGTTCCTCCTATTTTATTTTTACAACACTCTAAAAGGTAATTATCATAAGGTTTTGACAGCGAGTCAACCTTCCACTATAGTCTTATTATATTCGATCCCCCCTAACTGTGATGTACGAATTACATCTAATATACTAGCTGTATATGACAATCAATAACGAAACTACACTTAACTATCAAACCATAAGTGAAGTAATTATTGGTAAACCAGGTACTTTATTTTAACGTAACGAAAAAGTAATTCCTAACACGCAACACTAAAGCGCGTATACTTCGAAAGCCCTTTAATAAAATAAGTAAGCCACCTTAAAAACATCAGGTACACCTACCTAATAGTCTAATGGCATAGAATACAAATCCAATGAAGATCACGTTCGCATGTCCCAGTTTCCTGATGATGGGCCCGGAGAGCACCAGGAGTGGCAGGCCGGCGATGCCTCCCACAGTGATTGTGATCCCCATCAGAGAACGCGACGCCCCTAGATCTTGAAGCAGCCAGAAGAGAAAACTCTCAATATAGCCCCACGCTGTGCCTGTAATTTAAAAAAATGTTCACATTTAATATTCTTCAATTTGTATCTTGTTTCTTTTTAATGTTTGTTACTTTCGCTGCTAAAAGCTATTAGATTTCATAAAGACTATAAACCCCTAAGCCCTAACTCTACAAATCCAACATCTTAGTCAAAATTGTAGCTTGGCCGCTTCATATATAGAACTATTCCATTGCAATGTTATTGCAAGCTTTATATAGATAAGATAAGATAAATAACTATTTATTGCATCAGCATATATATCTAGGGATACAATACCTTACTTTTTGTTTAGCCACCCACCCATCTGTTGTGGTAAATCCTAATCTACATCAAAATTATTTTTGGTTTTAATAGTTAGGTATTAAGTAAAAAAAAAACAAATGAATCTAAGTGTGCTTCTTAGGGTTCCGTACCCAAAGGGTAAAAACGGGACCCTATTACTAAGACTTCGCTGTCAGTCCGTCTGTCTGTCTGCCTGTCACCAGGCTGTATCTCAAGAGTCGCGATAGCTAGACAGTAAAATTTTCACAAGTTATGTATTTCTGTTGCCGCAATAACAACAAATACTAAAAACAAAATAAAATAAATATTTAAGGGGGGCTCCCATACAACTAACCCGTTATATTGGCCTTTTTGGTACGGAACCCTTCGTGCGCGAGTCCGACTCGCACTTGGCCGGTTTTTTATGTCTACTTACGAAGAAGCAAAGACAGGTACAAAAGTAGCCTTGAACCATTCTCCGTGATAATCAGTTATGTTCAAAGAGCATAACTACAAAAATCGGAATATAAAATACATAAATTTACCCATGATGAAACAAGCAATGAACAAGGCGACAATCTCTATGTTCCTGAAGACTAAGATAACATCTTCCAGAAGGTTCTGCGCAGGTTGCTTAAACTCCAGATCAATGCTCAGCATCAGCACACCTGACGCCACCTTCAGCACTGCGTACAGGTAGAATGCGGGTCTGTAATTGTCATTAAAAAAATCATTTCTCAAATAAGGGAACTTCAAGTTATGGTATTATCTACTTTTTAATAGAGATTAATCCAAACTTCTGCAGTAGTTAGTAGCCGAACGTGGTATTGCGAGAGGGAGAGAGCTACACTAAACTTAATAACTGATAAACCTAGTATTTTTTTACATAATCATAATTATTTTTATAGCAATTACACTGCAAACGTAGATAATTGTCAATTATTAAATCAATAACAAATATGCAAATGGTCCTGACCTCTTGGAGAAACTAGTTTATTTAACCTACCTAGCTTATGCCCTCGTAGTCAATAAAGCAATGCACAACGAAGATACAATGCTCCTGGGCACACTATATCGTATATAAGTTCGAGATGCCTGTATTCGCTGAACTTACCTAAAGTCAGTGTATCCCTTGCCCCTGCTCACGTAGTCGATGAGTAGACCGGAAAGTGGAGAGGAGATCATCCCGCCGAGGCTCCCATATAGGCGCTGCAGCCCGTAGTCAGCACGCTGCTCACGGACGATGGCGATCACAGCGCCCTCGAACATCGCAAATGCTGTACCTCCAATGATACCGATAAACACTCGAACCTATAAATAAATACGGTACATTATTTTTGGTACTATAATTAAAATTGTCGGACAACGCGATGTAAGTATGCAGCACCCAATTTTAGTTTTATGTTTTTCGCGACCTGATAAAACGGCAAAGTTATGGAAACAAACGAGGCTATGGCGTCAAGAACTATTCTGACCATCGGCACCGTTCTGAATCAGAGGCCAGGTTAGCGTAGCGAAGCACTACGTGGCTGCATTGTTAATTATGCCTACCGCCCTATTAACTAATGAATCTGTCCAGTAAAGTTGTAGAGGTCTTTAGCTAACAAATTCGATCCAAAGACGTGTATTAAAGTAAACTCCTTTCAGAAGTTCCTACATTAATTCAATTTAAGGTGATCATATTAAAGATAATCCATTACTTGTTATTCATTCTTTACAGTTAATAAAATAGTTACGTAGCCGACACAAGGCCTTGTGAGAATCATGTCAAATAGATATTTAATTGCGTAAAACTCATAAAGCGTTGTCTTAATAAGCAAGTACAAGTAAGTTCAAAACACACATCACTTGCAGAACACACTCTTAACTTAGCCTGAGCATCGAATCTAGGACAAGGCCTTCACGAGCCTCGTCTAATGATTGTGAAACAATAAAGAGGCTAACAAGCTTCTAAGCTCCCTTAGGCTGCGTTTCCACAGAAGCGGAAGCGGAGCAACGTGGAGTGGAGAGGAGTGGACCGAGAATTGACATATTATCACAGTGACATTGACAGAAAAGTAAAACACAGGCTTAAAGGTTTTCATGCACGATGTTCCCATATCCCAAAATGCTGAATGTTCAACGTTATGCACTTGATTTAAGTTTTCTTTCATCACTAACTCTCTGTCGAAATATAAGATGTGTTTCTCGGGTTGGGTTAAATATCTCTTCTTCTTCGTCGGTAACACTCTTGTCAGAGTGGTCATGGTCATCACTTCAGGTGTAAGTGGCACTTCACAACACGCCGCCACTCTTCTCTGATAGCCGCCTTTCCTGTGCATTCATGTTGTGATGATGAGCCATTTACTACCGCTTTTATCTGGTCAGTCCATCTCATAGGCGATTTTCCTCGTGGCCTGGTACCTCAACCTTTCCCTGGACCACAAGTCGCTCAATAGCTAAGTATCTATCCATAGCCAATTGAAATTCAAGTACCTACCATTTATAAATGTTAAAATGTATACAGACCTTTAGCCTAGCCGTGATTCGCATAGCTAACCCACTAAATTCCAATTAAAATTGCCACATACCTATATAACCGCATTTTAACCAAATCTTCAGCAAGATGCTCAAAGAAGTAATGAGCTACCTCTTGAAATAAACGTCATAACAAAGATTTTTTTTCGCATTACAGTAATAATAATAGGTCTTTACCTATGAAATTGCCGTTCAGCAGTACTGGCCATTTCAAATCAAAATAATTTTTGTTTGGCTAAGAATACAATTAAATACAATACAATACAATACACTTTTATTGCACAAAAACAAGATACAAAGAAAAATAATAATATGAAAACAGAAAATTGATACACTAAGGCGGTCTTATCGCTGAATAGCGATCTCTACCAGACAACCTTAGGGTAGAGGAAAACTAATATGAAGAATAGGGGTAGAGCAGTGCAAGAATAAAGACATTATACACAATATACATACATACATTTAAAAAATAAAAATAAATAGTACCTACTTAACTTAAAAATAAATAAAATACAACTATCTACGCAAACTTGAACCGATACACAGCATCAACGTGACAGGAATAGTGACTTGACTCTATTTTTAAAGATTGGAAGGGACTCTGATTCTCTAACAGCAAGGGGTAAAGAGTTCCAAAGACGAACAGACTGAATGGTGAAAGATTGTGAATAGAACTGTGAAGAATGGGAAGGGAATGTGAGAAGTAGCTTACGAGATGACCGCAAATCAACCTGACTACCGGTGGATTGCAGAAATTGAAAACGTTCCTTGAGGTAAAGTGGAGCTTGAGGATTAAATAATACTGTGTACAGCAATGTGAGGACATATATGGAGATCACGACGAAGACGAATAGGAAGCCACTTGAGTTGTGTTCGAAAGTTGGAAACATGATCATACTTCCGTAGCCCAAATACGAGTATAATGCGAATACAAAAATTTTGAAGACGGTCAAGCTTATCAAAGAACTTTTCATCAAGGTCAAGATAGCAGCAGTCAGCATAATCAAATATTGGTTGAATTAAGGCCTGTACACGCGCAATCTTGGTGGGTATCGGTAAAAAGTTACGAAGTCGATTTAGTGAAGAATTCTAATTTTAAACTAATTTTATTTTAAAAACATGGAATTCTTTTTCCAAAAGCAGCCATTTGTTTATTGATTAGTGTTACATTTTCATCGCATTTCAATCTTTTTCGTCACCATGGATACGTTAAAAATTCGAGTAATTATGGAATATGAGTACCGTCGTGGCAGCAATGCGGCACAAGCAGCACGCAACATCAACAACGTTTACGGAGCTAACAGTACAAACCAACGCACCACCTGTTATTGGTTTGCTCGCTTCTGTTCTGGAAAATGAACCTCGCGGTCGTCCGAAGACTTTGGTCGACAATGACGAATTAAAGGCGATTGTGGAAGCTGATGATACACAATCTACGGCTGAATTAGCAGCAGCTTTCGACGTTAGCGTCAAAACAATATTGGTCCATTTGCGTCAAATTGGCAAGGTAAAAAAGCTTGACAAATGGGTGCCCCACGAACTCAATGATCGCCAGCGCGAAGTACGCGTCGAGACGTGCCTTGCATGCACTGCTCAATGGACACACAAATGAAGGAATTTTGCGACGAAAAATTGTTTTTTTTTTATAATCGTAAGCGCTCGGCAAGTTGGTTGGATCCTGGTTCAGCACCTAAACAATGCTCTAAACGAAAACTTACCGCCATCCAGCTTCTTATGCCAGCTTCTTACCGTGGGGTAAGCATTACTGCACATGTGTACTGTGAAGAACTGGACACAATGATGGAGAAGCTGGCACATCTCCAACCAGCATTGGTCAATCGCTCGTCTCCGCTGCTCCTGCACGACAACGCGCGACATCATACTGCACAGCAGACCGGCTCCAAGTTGCAAGAACTGGGGTTGGAAGCTCTTCGTCATCCGCCCTACTCACCAGACCTTGCGCGTACAGACTACTACTACTACTACTTTTACCAGAATTTGGATAATCTTGGCGGGAAAAAAATTCAATACCCGAGAGGCAGTACAAAATTTCTTTGAAGAATTTGTTGCCTCCCGTCCAACTGATTTCCTTAAGAAGGGCATCAATAAACTGCCACTGCGTTGGCAAAGATGCATTGATTGCATGGGTGATTACTTCGATTAAACCAAATAAAAAATACATTAATAAAATTCGTTTAATTTTTTTTTATACAAAACGGCGACAGAGCGATTTGATAAGAATTGTACCTTATTTTATTTAGATGACTCGACTCAAAATACTTACATATAATACCTATGTTACGTTGTACCTAAAAAAATGTGAAAAGCATTTTTTTTTGTGCAAAAATTACACTGGAAAAACCAAGATTTACATAAGTCGTTATGTAATTATGGCATTTCAATCCCCTTTTTATTTTACTAAATCTGCTTACGTGAATCTTAGAGCAATCCTGTGATATCGCGCAATAAAATATTTGAATTTAATTAAATTGAATCGTAATTGAACCCATATCTTTAAGAGAAAATCAGAGATAATTCAAGTATTCCCTAAGAACATTACAGGCACTTTAATAAAATTGATTTTAACTTCGAATAGCGAAATATGTATAATAGTTATATGCCTTCACATGTTGGACATAGCCCTCCCCAACACGCACAATGGCAACCTGTTTTCGGCTTTTAATAGTCGATGATACCTAGCTGTAACCTATCTGTAGCTGTTAAACTTTTCTTCATAAAGAGATTGGAATTAGATATGCGACGAAAAGCTTTAATATTTTGAGTTAGTTAGTTGGACATTACATAGAGTCATATTATATAGGTAGAGCCTATTTTATATAATTACATATTAAAGTAGGGGTTGCTGAAACAACAGCTTGAAATATTTTAAGAGATAGTTTTTAGGAAGGTTGGTACGTAAAAGATTTCAATTCGTGTAACTGTTTATCTAAATGATAGCTTTTAATCATACAATGCGTTGTTATTGCACTTTTCTCACGCGTTTGCTAGTAGAAAACGCGTATAAAAAGTAGGAGTGCCGAGTAGCGACATTGGGTGCAGTAGACAGCGGAATGGGAACGCAGGCAATGGGCCGGGTCGTACGTTCTATATCAAGTTCGCCATTAGCCGGTTAGCCACGATCACCCGACAATCTTCCCATTAACGGTTCCGCCACTCAATCTGCATGCGTTTACGATAACGCTCCACGTGTTCCCCTTGAAACCGTCCGTCTCGGAATTAGGCAATGACGGTCTACCTCCAGTCTCATTAGGTTTATTATTGCATCCTGGACGGCTACGTCATTGTTTAAATCCGCAAGGATTATCAAGTCCCTGACGATTAAATAAATTTTATAATTAACCAGCTCTACTTACAGCTAGATAGGTCCAAAATGTGAAGACAGGGTCAAGTTCCACGAGCTGATTCTTGTTCTGGCATAAAGTCTTTCGTGGCACCGTCCCTGCGCACGCCGCGGAACACTGAGAAAACCGCATCGACGCTACATGGACTCGTACACTTTCTTCATCGAGTGCCTAAAATATTCATAGTCTATAAAATAGATTTACATTAAATTAATTTGACTATTACTAAAATAACTGATTCTTACCCCATCAAAGTAATCTTTACATTGGTAACTTTCTTCAGATTCAGTTGAATTGCCAGTCAACAAACCCATCACGTTAATCGCGTTTTCACCGTCTTGGGTGATGCGGAACTGATATAGCTCATCTATTCTCTTCTCGACCATTTCATCGTACATCTTGTTGTTACCAAAGTAGCACATGGCATCCGTTGAATTTCGAGCGCATTCCATCTGATACAACTGTGGCGCAGGGAAGAATACCTCACGGTCTGAAATTTTTGCGACTGTCGTATTGAAATAGTCGTTGTTAGTTAAAATTCGAGACGTGCTTTGGTCCTTCTTCGGCGCCATCGTTTGAGTCATGAATGACGATACTGTATGCCGGTATACGAGCCGTTGCGCATCGTCCAGTGACTGAATGTACAAATCATACGAATGTGTGTGTAATATCGCATCTATATCTTCTGTTGATATATCGGCCGGCAGCTCGCAAACGAAACCGCAAGATGCAATACTGTAAAGATATTAAATATCACTAACACCGGTATCAAATAATATGACATTTCATGTAGATATTAAGAATAGATCACTGCATAGCTGTGCATACCTATGCTTAAAATTGGGATAACAGATACAATTCAAAGTAATTATATTCATAATAGAGAAATTGTACGAAGTATTCTTGATCCCAGTGCCTACTATCAAGACGGCATAAATTTAGGACATGTGATGGAAAAACAATAATTATATCCAAGCTACAATTGATTGTCCCTACAAATAATGCAGACGTAAAAATTCTGATATACACTTACGTTAAATTAACGTCATACGGGAAGGGGTGGAGCGGGTCACAGGGTTGGTCGGTCATGTGTCGCAGGCGCAGGCCATCGCCGCAGCCGGCCAGCAGCTCCGCGTCGGGCGGGAAGGTCACCGTCAGCCGGCCCACCGGCACGGCCAGCAGCAACAACGCAGACACGCCGCCCAGCGCCGACGACAACGCTAGCAGCAACTGAAAGCATCTTTTAGCTGTAAACATTCGCACACTAGTACGTTGGTTCTATCAATTAAGTGTCACACTAAAGGTTATTAGTAACTGGCTGTTGCCCGCGATTTTGTTCGCGTGTGTGTGTATTGTATGTAGCCTACTCCTTAACTACTCGTATTTGAAAGGATATGTCGATCCGTTCCAATGTGATAATAAAACATATCGCACATTTTTTAGATAAAACTTAACTTCTTGACCTCTTTCCCAACTTGGGACAAGTAAAGCTTTTAAAGCTTTCAATTGCCAAAATTGTGTCACTTCACTTTACCCAGTAAAATCCCAGGTAGCAGTCGTAGCAGGTTATTTATTGATCAAGTACCTACCGTCCTTAAAGCGAATTTTTTTTATATATTCAATGGGCTTTCTTTTGACTACATACTTAACAAGTTAAGAAGAAGCCTAAGATGGAGCGAGCTTACCCAGAAGCAGCCTATTCACTCTTGCTTTAAAAATTTTGGGGTTATAGTTTTTCGGGAAAACAGTCGCAGGCAGGGCATTCCACTCCTTGGCGGTGCGCATCACAAAGGATGAGGAAAAGCGCTTGGTACGCGATCGCGGTATATCAACCAGGAAGGGATGATAAACCGCAGTGCGCCTAGATTCCCGAAGATAGAAAGGGGAAGGCGAAATGAGCTCATGCAGCTCAAGAGCACACTCTCCGAAGTACAGCCTGTAAAAAACCGACAGGCAAGCAACTCTGTGATGGTGGCCCAGACTATGAAGCTTAGTTTTCACCAGCTCATCGTCTCTGATAATCTTTTTGGCTCTGCGTTCTACCGAGTCAAGTGCAGCCAGCTGGTATTTAGCCGAAACATCCCAAAGGTGATAACAATACTCCGTGCACTACCGAACTTGCGCTTTATATAGAATCAAGAGCTGTTCCGGCGTGAAGTATCGTCTAACCTTATTCAGGATTCCCAGCTTTTTGGCCGCTGATTTGGCCTTAGACTCAATAGTGTCGCCGTAGTTAAGGTCGGATGTTAACTTCATGCCAAGAAGGTCTAAGTTGTCGGTAACTTTTACTGTGGTACCCCGGAAAGTAGGAGTCAAGATGAAAGGACTCCTTTTTGCGGAGAACAGGCACGCCTGTGTTTTGGTGGCATTAAAATTGACCAGATTGTTGTCACCCCATTGCGAGACATAACTTAAGGTCAAGTTAGTTTGCTCTACCATGGCCTCTCTTAAAGAACGGACATCCTCACTGCTGATATTTGCGCTGGATAGATATCTGTCTGTGACCATGCTGTCGTCTGCATACCCAACAATTCCGGGCAGAAGCAGATCGTTGATGTGCAGCAAGAAGAGAGTCGCAGAGAAAACGGATCCCTGAGGAACTCCGACATCAATAGCCATAAGGTCAGAAGAGCAGCCATCAATGACGACCCTAATCGACTTCTCACTCAGGAAATCTGAAACCCAGTTGCAAAAGTCTGCAGGGATACCGTACGCTGGAAGTTTGCTTAGCAAACTAGCATGCCAATCCCGGTCAAAGGCTTTCGAAATGTCAAGCGATATATCAAGTGCCTCGCCATGTTTTTCGATTGCCTCGCCCCAGCAATGCGTTACGTACACTAGAAGATCCCCAGTTGACCGACCACGGCGGTAACCAAATTGGTGGTCACTGAGTAGGTCGTGGGTTTCAAGGTACAATAAGAGCTTGGTGTTCACAATCCGTTCCATTACCTTACACAGTACGGACGTAATGGCTATTGGGCGGTAGTTAGAGGGGTCGGCACGGTCACCTTTTTTAGGTACTGGTTGCACATTTGCCAATTTCCAGGACTTGGGAACTGTCTTATATTGAAGAGAAAGGCGGTACAGGCGCGTTAAAACCGGAGAAAGCTCAGGCGCACAAAGTTTTAGTACCCAAGCTGGAATTCCATCGGGGCCGCTAGCCTTACTGACGTCCAAGTTAAGCAAGGCTCTTCTAACCTCTTTAGTGTGTATAGCGATCCTCGGCATCGAGGCATCGCAGTGAGGAATAGTAGGTGGAGTTTGAGAGCCGGCATCAAGGTGTGAGTTACCGGCGAACAAAGAAGCAAATAAATTTGCTTTCTCCTTCGCGGTATTGGCCAACGAAACATCTGGTCGCAGCATGGGTGGGAGAGCGGGGTGGCAAAAATTTGATTTGACCGACTTGGACAAGTAACAGAACTGTTTACTACCAGCTGGATACGATGCAAGTTTGGTTCCTATGTGGCTTATGTGGTCAAATAGCGCCTTACGGATCATTCGTTTGCACAACTTGGCTGCGAAATTTAAGGCTTTCTTCTTCGCACGAACCCTCCGAGCACGAGCTTTGCGGTCGCGAGCTTGTACCCATGCTTGGTAAGCTGACTCTTTAAGCGCTTCAGCGCGAGCACAGTCCGCATTAAACAATGGTCGGGTATTGTGAGTGGGCGTGATATCGGAAAACGGAATAAAATATTCCATTCCCTGCCGTATCACATCCGCGACCGCATCAGCACTGCTAGAGAGGTCACACGAAGAGAAGCATACTTTCTGCTAAGGATAAGATGCAAAGAAATGCCGCATTTCGTCCCAATCAGCTGACTCGTATCACCAAACGCGCCTCATGCCTCTAGGACTAACATCAGGAGGCGAGCCGATCGATACGGATTTCACCACACAGTGATCTGACGATCCCAGCGGCGCCGAGACCGAAACAGAGTGCCTGTCAGGGTTTGCTGTCAGCAGCAGGTCTAGGCAGTTGGGTGTATGGCCCTCGATGTCAGGTACTCGCGTTGCTTCGTTGACCAACTGAGTGAGATCTAAAGTTAGGGCAAATTTGCGAGTCTCACGTCCAGCGTGGTTAGTTTTCTCGAACGGGTACAGCCAATCACGGTGGTGGGCATTGAAGTCCCCTAGAAAAATTTGTTCCGCTGTGGGGTACCTTTGGAGGGCTAAATCTGCCGTCTCGGTTAAATACCCCATGAGCCTGGTAGTCTCCTGGTCTCCGCTGTGCGATCGATACACACCGACGTAGAGATATTTCTCCACTCCAGTGTCAACCAAAAGCCAGACTGTGGAGAACCCAGATTTCTCAAAGCCACGAAGACGCATACAGCATATGTCATCGCGTACATACACACAGACCCCAGCCCACTTCTTGAACTTATGATCCAGAGTGTAGCCTGGGTAGTTGAGGTATGACACGTCCGACGGGGATGCTATCTGCGTCTCCGTCAAAAAGAATAGGTGCGGCTTGTCAGCCTCAAGATGATGATGGACTGCTTCGAGATTGGAATGCAGGCCTCGGATGTTAGCGAGGTGCACTTTTAGTGGGAGGAAGTGCTGCCGTTGATTATACCTTATCCTTTTGTTTGACTTTTTCATATTTTTTTGTATTTGAGTGAAGTTGGGGAAACAGATTACGGTCGAGCCACTGGTTAGTTAAGGCCACTGAATCACCTTAGCTAAACCGACGCAAAGGAAGCTCAATTTGGAGACCGCGGGGACGCCCAAACCCCCCCGAGAATGTCCACCGGGTCCTCCCGTCCAGTCGCCAGCTGGCACGGTGGCGTATTCTGGGATTTTACGCGACTTGGCGGGGCTGCCTTTCACACGTGGCTAGCGCACAACTAGGGCCCCCTACTAACTGCGGTCGGCCAACGCAATACCGTGCTTCGGATCCCGCAACCCTCCAAAAAGAGCTGTCCGGTACGGTGTCATTAAGGGACCAGCACCGCCTCTAAACAAAGCAACTGACCAGTCACAATTTCCCAGTGGCACTGGTTCTCCCACACACCAGCGGAACACAGAAAAACTGTTTGGCGCTGGACTCCGGTAAGAGGGTGGTAGCATCCAGGCGGCCTCTTACGAAACCTACCACCGCAGAGGGATCTGTTAGCCGTCATCATTGGTTAGAAAACCAAAGATGCCGTGGCCCAGGGTAGACCACTAGGAGGTAGATCCCACCACCCCAAAACAATTAATCCGATTGTTTAATTAAATACAAGTACTTAAGTAAACAATCGGAATCCGTCACACACATCTAGATTTACAAACAAGGAAAACTCTAAGTATTCTGTATTGTCCATAACATACATAAATTACTAGCTGTTTCCCGCGACTTCGTTCGCGTCAATTTCTGTTATTATGATCGTGACTATTTTTGCAACATTTTTCACTCATGCTTCGCTCCTATTGGTCGCAGCGTGATGTTCTATAGCCTAAAGCCTTCCTTGATAAATGGACTATCCAACACAAAAAGAATTTTTCCAATCGGACCAGTACTTCATGAGATTAGCGCGTTCAAACAAACAAACAAACAAACAAACAAACAAACTCTTCAGCTTTATATATTAGTATATAGATACTTTTATCTATATACTAATATATAAAGCTGAAGAGTCCACGCAGACTAAACTGTAACGTTATATCCACTTCAGCATATATCTGAATAGATATGAATCTCAATAACTGAACACTAGCTCAATTGAAAGCAAAACGTCAAAGGCTATTTATTGGCTACTTCTGGAAGAAAAACAGGATGTAGCGTTTAAGAAGCATGATCAGCAGAACTACACAAATTACCGTTTTTAGTTACAATTCAAGGTTCACAATGCAGAGCCAACTTAGATTAGCGATGTTGGGGGGCATAGACCATGATAATAAAATTATTAAGTTTGAAAATATTCTTGACTGTTATCTTTTTTTAATATGTTACTTAAATAGTTCTTCCTCCCTCGGTCAAACTAATGTATCCTAAGCGGATCCAGATAATTTAGTTTGTTCTGAGTTTAGACTAGGCAAAACTCATTAAATGATTGACAATAAAAATGATGTTTTAAATTAGATGAACAACATTTATACATAGATCTACCTTATTAACCCCCCTGCCCCCTATGTCTAGTGGTTTAAATTTAAATACCGGGCCAAGATCTAGAGGTCCCGGTTTCGAACCCCGGGTCGAGCAACAAAATGTTTCGAATATTCGAACATTGCTCGGGTTTGTGATCACCAACCAGCATTTGGCAGGCGTGGTGTTTATACCTGTACGCCCTTTACCCATCATTGCTATGGTAACTCAATTGCAGTGGGATGATAATAGACCATTACTTTACTACCTAATTATGAAAAACTATCTTCTCAACATCAATGGATTCAATGTGCGTACCTGCAAGAGGTATTGTCATTTCTTGTTGATAATAAACCAGCAAACAAATATCGATTAAAAATCTGTTCAATCTATTTAGCGTAGCTAGTTCTTGAATTAAAAACATTGAAAAATAAAAAAGACGTATGGCACTCGGAGACTGCCGCGGTAAAGCTATTGCATAGCATTTTTTATCAATACTGTCAAAATCCTTATTTTCTTCTAAATTCTTTTAAATTTCGGAAATTCAAAATTGTTCGATCGTGCCTCGCCCCGAGTGTTAGGTTAGGTTATTTTCGTTACGGAATTTCTGGATTCGGTCTCCACGCTCAAGGCCCGCGATAGAAGCTATGCAATAGCTTAAAAAACAACATTTTAGTGTTGATATATCAACTTACGTATCTATCTAAGTATTTTGCATAATCAAATCATCGTGTATTTAATAACTTAAGTTCTTTATGCGGATTCGTAGTCTTAAATCGTTTTTTAAATTGCACCTGATTATTATGAACACTATAACAATGTGTGCCATCAAGTAACTGTATTTTTTCCGTTATTATTTTATGAATAACAGCTACTGACTGCACACACATACAAATGAAGCTATGATATTGGTTTTATTTTATTTGATTAAGAGGTCTAGTTGTTTTTCATTCTACCTGTACTTCGAGCACGCCGCGTTGCTCGAAGTTAATAGGTACCTATAGCCTCAAACGGTTATTTAGTTAGTTTAATAAAACTAATTAAAAGGCGTATTCCGCGATCGTAATAGAGAGATAAGTATAAAAGGTTGGTGGTCGAGTTATTGAAAGCAATTACGGCAGTAATTGTCTAGTGGTTAGTTACAGAATATCGTCAATAATGTAATTAGTTGCACGCATCGACATTATTTTTATTGTTACGAGACACATTGTTAAAAGAGTATTTAATGCAGTTATGTATCATTATACGCATTATATGGCATTCCATTGCATTATAGTGTGTTCCCAGGAGTTCTTATACCAATCATAACTTAGTAGCAAATGACATTTAAGTCTTCGGATTAAAATAAAGCACTTAAAAGTTTACTGACTAGTGTTATATTATATCTGTGCTAACACTAAATCAGCTTAGTGCCAGTAAGGCCAACCGTCGCTTAGCTTTTGAAGTAACGACCTACTTTCTCTACGTATGTTATCTACATATACATTGTCCGAATGCCTGTTATGAGAATACATAACAATACCTAAAGTATGCATGTATTATAATAGCATTTGTTCGTTCAAATTTAATAACGTAACCAAATTGAACTATGTACTTACCTCAAGTAGGTAGTCAATGTCAATACTTTATCAATATTTTTATCTAGAGCATCGTACCTATGTTAGTATGTGAATACTAGTAAGTATTAAAAGTAGTAACTTTCTTGTCTCCTGACGAAATGAATATAATTAGGTAACTATTTTCATCAACCTATAATAATTAGATAGAAAATATACTATAACAAGTAGTAGACAAATCTTTACACTAGGCGGTCATATTGCTAAAAGTGAACTCTTGCAGACATCAATCCAAGGTGGTACAAAGGAAGACAATCCTCGTATTGTATCGGTGAGGAGGGTTGACGATCGGAGTTTGGCCTTTGGTGTAGACAAGTTAAGTACTTATTTGTTTAGTTACCTCTTGCAATACAGGACGTAAAGGGGTCTTTAACTACTTAATTGCTACCAGCCTAAATCAGTCCACCGATTTTGTCAAAATCGCTACGTTTGGTAGGCACGCGGGTTAGCGATCGCAATTTGGTCAATGGTGGAAGGAAGACACTGTTGCCCGTCTTTGATGTATTCCTTTCTAATACCAAAAACTAATACCAATGGTATTTGTTTAATATCGTTTTTATTTTTTATTCCCAACGAATACCACTCATAAACGAATCCCAAAACAAATCAAATGGTATGAGATACAGTCAGTAATAAAAATTATTTTAAATATGTTTTAAGTAGTTTTTATAAAAACAAAATCAGTTTCCAAATTGAAGTGTACCAAGAACGAAGAATATTACAAAAAATCAACAATTAGTATTACTACTAAATATTTACTTATAAAAAACTTTAAAATATCACAAAAAAACAATCAATCAATCATTAATCAACAGCCATCGTCCGTCCACTGCTGGACGTAGGCCTCCTTCAAGTCACGCCACAATTGTCTATCCTGGGCTTTCGCCATCCAGCGGCAAAAAAACAACTTTCATCAAAAATAAGTATAACTTTTTAATAAAACTTTTTCGAAGTTTAAAAAAAATTGAAAACCAATATAAAATATGAGGAAATCAACTATGAGTATACAAAAAAAGAATCATATTTTGTATCTTAGTAACAATAATTAACCAATTTTTGGCACAATATTATATTACCTATATTATGATCATAATAATAAATTATTAGAAAGCTAAATAAATTGTTTCAGTGACTGTACCCGAAGTTATGTTTTGGTATTCGTTGGGAATAGATTTGGTACTTTATTTAAATATTTAAAATTTGGTATTCGTTGGGAATAAAAAAAAGACGTGTGGCACTCGCACTCGGAGACTGCCGCGGTAATGCTATTGCATAGCATTTTTTATTAACTTATGCAATTATAAAACTCAAAAGTATCACCGCTGTGCCGGTCGGAGTGGGGGGGTGTTAGGTTATTTTCGTTACGGAATTTCTGGATTCGGTCTCCACGCTCAAGGCCCGCGATAGAAGTTATGCAATAGCTTAAAATTAAAAACGATATTAAACAAATACCATTGGCATTCGTTTTTGGTATTAGAAAGGATTACATTATTTGGCTTTGTATACTTATTTGCTTTGCTTGAATACTTTGTCTTTCTTTAGCTACAAAAAAGATTTCGTTTTAAATTAAAAAAAATACTAATTTATTTCGGTATGTATCACACGTAATTAAAGTATGCACATTTATTTTATCTATCTGTATTCTAGTACAAGCCACCATATCAAGTAATATGTTGCGCATAGTTATTAGTTAAATAAATTAATAGAGCTTAGCAGAAAATTATACTTATAAAACATGTTTAGATCCTTTCAGTATTACTCGTTCGTAAAACTTGCGCTCAACGGTCAATCCCTATCTAATCTGCCGTTATTCAAGTTTGCATTTCAAATTAAAGTTAAAGCTTAACCATTACTTAGGTCTTTATATTATTCATTCAGAGTTGCCGTTAGACAGATATATGCAGATAAGTAACTGCTAAGACTTGAAAAACATCAATTATTTATTCTTTGTTAATTATCACCCGGAAGGATTGTTAATTGTGATCATCTAATGCTAGAATGACAAATAAAATACTTAGCAACGAATTTTTTACAGTCATGATATTGGGTTCAAGGTAAATCAGAAATTCCAAAACAGTTATATACATACTAATTGTTGCCCGCAATTTCGCGCTAGTCGAGAAACTATATATTTCACGGGAATCTTAGGTACCTACTTTTTCCGGGATAAAAAGAACCCATGCACTATTCGTTTCGTTCGGCTGTAAAAGTCTTAAATATGTCACAATTTAAGAACAGAAGTTTTATTGAAGATGGTATCTTGAATTTAAATACCTACGAATACGAGCATTCTATGGATGTTGTCATAGTAAGTAGAATGATGTCAGATTGAATTTAAAAAACATGGCACGCCCCACTTGTGCCCCGTGTAGCGTAACGGACGCGCCCCGGGCCTGAGATGTTCTACCGGGATGCGATTACCTCTGCAGATGCGATTGTTGTTTCTGACCATATCCTATAGGTCTTTCAAGATTATTCATTGTGTAAGTTACCTACATCAATCGAGGAGTACATAGCTCGTGAGTTGTCCAATTTAGTACGCGGTCGGCGCGGCGTATAAAGGCAATGATTGCCGCTGCGCTTCCGCTACGACCACTTGTGACGCACATCGGCGTCGCGACGCACTCGTACGCAATCCGTCCGTCAACAAAATAAAGGCGATCTAATCGGCGAGTCAAAGTGCTTTCCAACAGACACTAAGTTAGGTAATTGATTGTTGTTATGAGTTCTAAGACTAAATTTTTTGCTTCGACATGTCAGTTAAAAACATCCATCCGCAATAAGCAAAAAATTTTACAATCATATCTACGTATTATACGAATCCTAATATTTGTAGGTTTGTATAGGTATTACTAGATTTTCTAGAGAGAACGAAATGAGCAGTGAAACTGTGTCTATAATTCTTTATCAGTGTTTTAATAACAGTCGATAAGAAAGAATAAGCAAAAGTTAACATTTACGATTGCCTAGTACCTACCTACCTACGTACTATCACCATGTCAATTATTCTACATGCTAATACCTACATTAAAGGCGCAACAGGAATTGATAGACGTGTACCGTCCGTCCGTCAAACGAGGACCGTGACTACAATACAAGGTAAAGGTTATTGTGATCAGAATTGATTGTAATTTGCGTTACGGACGATGTGCATCAACATGATTTGGATACACCGGAAGGGCGCTGGGAGTGGAGGTTGACATAATTTACAATTGATTTTGCACCGAAAAAACCGTAAATGATGATGTAAGGTTGTCACGACCTGTGCAAAATTGGTGTGGGCCTATTGTTGTCCGCTTCATGTGAATACTAAAATACTTAATATTCGGTCAAGGTTATGAGCTAGTAAAATAGACTGCACGTAAGTACCTATACCTAATCTAAATGGTAGGTACGCAAATAATGAATGACATATTTTCATAGTAGACGAATTATGACAGACAGCATCTGTGTAGGTTACATACATATTATCAATTTCGTGGTGTAGGCATAAGTACTTATACTGAAGTAGTAAGTAAGATTATTCTCGACTTAACTCTGTGTTTTTACCTAACAAATATGAAAACGTTTCTCGAAAAATAAAAATAGCGTTTCGGTTTTAGATAAGATTAGTGGTCCACCCTGGGCAACGGCATCTTTGGTTTTTCTAACCAATGATGACGGCTAACAGATCCCTCTGCGGTGGTAGGCTTCGTAAAAGTCTGTCTGTATGCTGCCAGCCTCTTGCCGGAGTCCAGCGCCAAACAGTTTTTCGGTGTTCCGATGGTGTGTGGGAGAACCAGTACTTCTGGGTAAGCTCGCTTCATCTTAGGCTTCTTCTTAACCGCAGAGTTAAAAGTATGTAGTCAAGAGAAAACCCATTGTTTATATAAAAAAAAGTATTTTCAAAACACATTTTACATGGCGGTGTTCTCCCTAAAAAGATTGTTTGAAAGTAGCTCTACGATCAGATGTTGTCACTTGATTTAATTTTGTTTAGTTCAACATAAAAAGATGTGGGAATAACGTCCTTTAAAGAAAATTGCTAAAGGACAGACTCAAGTGGTTAGTGATAGTAGTCAAGGTTTGGATATAGGTTCTGTATTTGCTTTCATTTTCTATGATCGTACATCAGATTGAGGGAGAGCTAGAAAATAGTTTCGCGTAGGAAGCTGAAGCCAGCACTGCCTTGTGTCTTTAAACATTAAGCAGGTATTTATTTAACATACTAACCCTGAAGTTGCCGATCTTATCTGCGAGCATGCCTGCGAGCGGTGGCATCACGATGGAGATGACGGGCGTCACGGCCGACATGATGGCCGTCTCCTCCACATTGATTCCCAGCTCGCGCATGTGGATCGTCAGGTACGGATACAACACGAACAACGCTGAAAAATATACAGTGATAACCATCGCTCGCTGTATTGGTTTCCCAGCCTGGTTACTACCTATAAAGTTGGCTACAAAACAGCTTTACAATTTTCATGCACTAACATTATAATGAATTTATGAAGATTTTAGCTGCTATCGATAAGGATTTTAGGTATGTATTTTTTATAACAATCTTGAAACAGCAATTGTATGCGCCATCATTAAAGAATAGGTAATTGCAATTGAATCTATTTGTAGCTATGCATGACATGTTATTTATCGTGCATAAAGTCGTTAGTTTTGTAACTTTTCATATTTATGTTATGTTCCGGTTACACAAAAATAAATATTGCTCTATTAGTTAAACTGTTAAAAGGATAAATTTACAAAGAATTTAATCGCATCATTGAGTAGCGAAGCTTATGTAAACGAAGTAGGTAAATGTCAAGGTTTAATTAGCTTCGATTATGTATGGTTAAATGCAATATCTATTAATAGATTTAAAGTTGTTTCCTGATAAATTTGCAGTAAGCTTGTTTTCGAGAAAAGACACTAAGTAGTCAAGTAGTCAATAATTAATGTTTGAGAAGCGGAGTAGGCTAAACCATAATCCTCCGCGTCGAGTCTTCTTATTACATTTACAGCAAGAGTCTGAAGAAACAATCCCAAATACGAGACCAATTAATTTTTAAGTAACCATAGCTAACATAATATGGAGTTTATTCCTCGACGGGGCCGTCCCAGAGGTTCAAGGGATGCCGGACCCAGGGTCTGGGGAGGCTATAAACTTATTACTTACTTACAAAGGTATACCCAACTTTACCCATATCAGACGTGATCAATCAGTTTTGAAAAGTTCCATTGCGATTGTATCGATCATACATCATCATCATCATCATCAATCAGCCTATTGCAGTCCACTGCTGAACGTAGGCCTCCCCAAGGGCACGCCACAGTGCACGATCCCCCGCTTTCCTAATCCAGCCACTACCAGCGACCTTCTTTAGGTCATCGGTCCATCTAGCAGGGGGGCGTCCTACACTACGTTTGCCGAGACGTGGTCTCCATTCGAGAACCCGTCTACTCCAACGCTCATCGGTTCTGCGACAAATATGGCCAGCCCACTGCCACTTCAGCTTGCTACACTTTTGGATAATGTCCATAACTTTGGTCCTCTTCCGGATTTTATCCCGCAGCGAAATACCGAGCATAGATCTTTCCATAGCTCGCTGAGCGACATGCAGTCGGTGGGCCAGCCTGACATAGTTAGCCTGATCATACATATATTATAGATTAATTAGATAATAAAAACCTAGGGAACATTTTTCCTTTGTTGATGTAGGGCACTTTTTTTTTGTTGATGTAGGGAGGGCGCCGTCTAGTTTTGGGTCTCCTACCGGGCGCTTCCCCAGGTGGCGGATAGGGGAACGTGGCCACGGTTCGGGTCGGCGAGGTTGCTTGCGGCGGACCCGACCCGAAGTCGTAGATGGGGGAGGACGAGAAGGCATACGCCGAACTCAACTTCCCACCTCTAGCAGGCTAGTGGGCGTTGGGCCGGGGGGCTCAACGCTCGCATTGCACAGCTTGCCAGACTAGGGGTGATTCTGGGTGTACAGGATCACCCATACTTACTTTATGCCTGAGGCCCGGCATAGGCCGTACGTAGGCGGTGCATGGAGGGCATCCTAAGGGAAACCCATACACTGTCAACATACGTTGCAAGGTACACCGCAGGACTTTTTAGTGGGTATGCGTGTCGGGCACCGACAAGAGAGTCCCATATAACCTACTGCTGCCCCGAAGCAGTAGGTATGCGTACCTACTACATTTTTTTCTGAGTAAACTAAAAAAAAGGGAGGACGCCGTCTGATTTTATAGAATTTCAAAATATCGTTAAACCAATTTGGCACAAGAAAAATGGAACTACATAAAACAACGCATACGGTGCTGCATTTTTATAAAAAAATATGAATTGGTTAAGAAAAAGGTTGTGAACTTAACTGAATACTTACTTGATGCGTGAACAAAAAATAATAATTTCAAGGGCACTAATTTCTTCTGCCTGAGATCATCCATTATCCGTTTGAAGAAAGAACGTATGAAATGCATCATGGCGGTTTATGTAAACTAGTTGTACTATAGACTGACTGTACTCGGCTCGAGCGCTCCTATGTAGGGAAATTCTTCTTCACCCAGCCTCCTTCTTGTGTGATCGTTGGATAATTTTTGTGATGCATGGAAAATGTGTCTGCAAAGATTAAATTAGATATAGTAGTTACCTATTACACATCGTGTATATATATTTTAAATTTATGAAAACGCAAAACTTTAACGAATAAACAATAAAAATAAACTTATTACACACAATTTTAAACTACTAAAAGCGTTTAATAGAGGCCTACAGAGCTAAACAAGAATAATAATTACTGACAACATGAAGCACCAACTCAAAATTGTTGACTTGTTTTACGCTTTTCATCAGCAAACTAAAAGAAATATTATAGTGCTACCATTGGACTAGTTTTGCTATCTCTCATCAAATGCCAGCTTTGATATGCAACGTGAGGCACTATAGCCGGCGAGACACACTTACCACAAGTTACCACCGTTGCCGCAAACAATGGACCACCACAATGGCATCTTGTAACAAAATATAAGCAATGAACTCCTCACGTCGCGGTTGAACGCATACCACGCCTCTGATCAATCAAATTATATATTTGGCTAAGTAAGTAAGTAACGGCCTATAAACATTCCACTGCAGGGCACAGGCCTCCATCATTGCATTCAAGTTACCATAGCAATGCAATCATTGTACCTATGTACAGGCATAATCACCACGCTTGCCAAACACGGGTTAGTGATCACAAACCTGAGCAATGTTCGAAAACTCTTGTTGCCCGATCCGGGAATCGAACCCAGGACCCCGAGTTCTAGGCCCAGTATTTAAGCCACTGTACCAACGGATTTATATTTGGATAAGTAAGTTACGAGTATATTTACCTGTACTCACGAGATCATTACAATCTAATAATTAAAGACTGTTTACTAACTTCATAACTACTATTAGCCAAACAATTTGAAATACGTTCGTATCATCATTAATGGTTAATGTGTGGCTACCTAATGTAGATAACAACTACAACAATTTTTTCATTATTTGTTTTATATTAACAAACAAACATATCAATAGAAGTGTTTGTCAATTATCTAAATTTGGCGTAAAACCAATATTTTTTAGTAGAAATGTTTCTAGAACTGACACACGACAATCATCGTTGTTTTTTTTATTCCAACTCAAAACAAAACCTAACCAGATATTATATAATTCAGTCACTTCTTATTTTGATTACAAGAACTATTAAAAAAAAACAGTTATATTAGTACGATCGTTAAGAATATCACTATTCTTCCAAGCGCGGCGTAGTAAATTTCTATGTAAAATTAATTACAGCTAACCCTATCTAAAAAAACACAGCTTCGTAAAGTATTGCTGTCATAAACCCGTGCATGCCGGATTAGCCCATAAGCATATGAAGCAATTAAATTGTAGATCACATCATGGGGAAAAACAACAAAAAAAGTTTCAGTAAATATAATATACATCTACCACACTTAGATGAAGCATCTTTTTTTATACTTATATTAAAACAAAAGCCATTGCCTGCGACTTCGATCGAAGAATAGAACCCCTTAACTACAACTATGCAAAAAAATATTTCGATCTCTTTCATTAAGAAAAACTACCGTGTTTATCCGATAGGAACAGTTTTCCTGTTAGTTTCGTCATTCCTGAATAAAAAGTAACCTGCGAATCCAAACTATTATCTTATATCTGTGTCAAATTTGAACTAGATCTGTTCAGCTGTTCTGGCGTGATTGAGTAGTACCTCCATCTTAACTTTCGCATTCATTATATTAGTACAGTAAGATGAAAATGATCGACAATGTTGTAGGAAATGTTTGTCAGTTTTATCAATTGTATATTATACTTACCTATGCGAAATTTTGGATGGGTGTTTGTTACTCAATCAGACCACAGCGCATCTGGTCGAAATTTGAGACGAAGACAGACTTATTGTATGAATTAGGGCATAGGCTACTTTTTATTTCTATATAATGTTATTAAGCCGTATGGGATAGCCTTAGTTAAAAAAATTCAGGCGTACGAAATTGCGGGCAACAGTTTATAGTCTGCATGTACATGCTGAAAAATATTAGAGCAAAGGCTTGCATAATATGGCATAACATAGTCTTAAAGAGCCTTAATCCGGCACTGGTCGAAATATAATATCTATATGAGAAAAAACCGGCCAAGTGCGAGTCGGACTCGCGCGCTGAGGGTTTCGTGCCAACTTTAACTGAATTAGGGGTCCACTTACTTCCACTTAGCCAAAATACCACAATATTTAATTAACTGCAAAAATAACTTTGTTTTTTATAGTGTTTGTATAAAAGACAAAGTTATATTTGCGGTTGTTAAAAATGTGCTATTTCTTAAAAAGTACCGGTTTGATCTCGTTTAAACTAATTTACGTTGTAAGTTTTTGTTAAGATCTACATTACGTATTTTTTTCAATATTTTCACTTGCTTAATTTAAAAGTTAGAGGGGACACCTATTTTACCACTTTGAAAGCGTCTATCTTCCAAACGTTAGACTTTTGGTAAAAATGGTTTTAGAAACCTCCATGTCATTTTAAAAGACCTATCCATAGATGCACCATACGCGAAGGTTACAGAAAAAAAAATTTTAGTTTTTGTTCTAAATATGGGAAGCCCCCCATAAATATCATTATTTTTTATTTTTTGTATGAGAATCGTAAAGCGGTCAACAGGATACACCTATCTACCAAGTCTTAACTGTGTAATGCTAAATACTTTCAGAATAAAGTGGCTGTGACATACGGACGGACAGGCAGACAGACAGACTTGACAAATCCATAAGGGTTCCGTTTTTTCCGTTTTAAAATGGGATCCGCCTAATAAATAATCTCATATATTTTTGATTTATTCAGACGATCGTATAATACAAACGTAATGAAATGATAATCGAAACTAATGAACACCAAATTCACCTAATACGAGTAGATACTTATTGCTAGGTATTGTATCCATAATTAATTGTATTTTTGTCGTAACGAGGTTCACCCATTAATTATAAATTAATATGTAGGTGTAGAAAACTTGTTAGTATAATACCTAACTAACAAAGAAGTTTTCTAAGTACATAAAGGTTTCCACATGACACACTAAAGACGATAAAAATACTTAGTAGGTACGAAAAGCTGCCATATTAGTTATTACAATATAATGTGTTTCAAAGTACCACCCTAAGTACTTAATTGAAATTCCTGATTAAAATCTCGACATAATTATGTATTAGATAGATAACAGAAGCGAACCTTGTAGTGTTGGTTTTAGGTCAATTACTTAACTCAACAACACCATCTTAGTCTAATGAGTAGGCATTTAGTAATTGCAAGCATGACTAATTTAATATCTATTGACATTCAGATTAGTAGGGTGTGACTCGGCCACATTTAACAAATGTAATAACAAACCAACCTACAATAAGATGGGTTTCTGAGCAATTACATCCGTATTAAAAGTAAGCGTAGATGGCGTTAACTGATATTTAAAAATGGCACTTCAGTAGCCAATTTATTACTATCCATTATGTAACTGAGTACGTAGGTCGTGGTCGTGAATTGTGATATTTTATTAAAGTGCTGACTGTGTATCCACAATTTACTAATTGTGAATAAACAGTCAGCACTTCAATATTTGAATCTATTGCTAGTCAAACGCAATAGGGAGTGATGGTTATGTCTTCTGTTTTGTTTATTTATTCTTCTGTGTTAAAAACATATTATTTAGTCAAAAAAACGAGTTTCTTTACAAATTTTATATTAACTTATCTAATTACAAAAATTAACCTACGCTTCGTCGAGGCTACAGGTCAACACTAACGACTCGTCTTAAAAGAAGATGAATTAACGATGGTCATACTTGCAGAATTTCGACCTCTGCATAACTTGATTTCATAATAAGTAATCGAATGCACTCTGACATCTCACTATTATACAACAACTATTAAATGCCTCTCTACTTATTACCTATAAACCGTAAACAAAATAATAATGTAAGTAGGTACCTACTTACTCGCATCTTTCATTTCATGCTTAGCCGTTTTCCATCATATAGGTACCTAAGTAACACTGAAAATGTTTAGAAAATGAAAAACAGCTTAAAGTAGAAAGTTGCCAATTCTTTTTTTCGCAGTAATCGCCATTACTCTCTACACATCGTCGCATTCGATGGAACCACTGAGAAAAGCAGTAGGCCCATTATTCCTTAGCATTTAATGCATTTCACTCTTCTAAGGCATTTTCGTACGCTTTCACCGCATCTTCAGGGCTCGTAAAGCGAATACCTCGAATTTAATCTTTAGTTCTTGGGAATAAATGAAAGTCGCAGGGCGCCAAGTCAGGACTGTATGGCGGATGACTCATTATCTGGACACCTGCCATAGTCAAATATTCAACAGTCCGTTTTGCGGAGTGCGCTGAAGCATTGTCGTGGTAAAGGAGGATCCTGCTTCGAGGGCGCTGCTGTCGAATTTTTTCCAAGACAACAGGCAAACAGCGATTGACATACCAGTCTGCAGTAACTGTCCTTCCATCTTCTAGCACAACTGTCGCGAAATGACCTTACCGACCAAAGAATGAGGAAATCATCTTTTTTCCTTAACTTCTTCCTTTCTTTACCTTAGTTGGCCGATCCTCGAAAGGAAACACCCACTGAGCTTATTGTCTTTTGGTTTCGAGTTCGTAGCAATATTATATCCAGCTTTCATCACCTGTAACGATGTCAAATACAGCATTTGAGTCACCGCCGTTGAACTTATCTAACATTTGGCGACACCATCAGTCCATGCGAAGGTGTTTCTGGTCGTCGGTCCATCCAAAATCCTTCTGGTACAAAGCTTCCTGACGCCTAAATGTTCGTGTAATATTTTTTGAACTTGACTCATAGTTCATACCAATGCCTAGGCTTGCCCGTATCTGCTGATAGGTCACTCTCTTATATTCCTCTATCATGCGTCGCACAGCACTGATGTTATCTTCAGTAGTCGCTGTTAAAGGACGTCCCTCACGCGGATCATCATAGAGATTGCTACTTCCACGCTTAAACTCGTTAAACCAATTGTAAATAGTGGCACGAGATGGGGCTTCATTAAGAAATGCTAATCGCAGCCTATCATAGCTTTATTGCTAAGTAAGCCCACAACGAAAGTCATAATAAATCATTGATCGAAAATTTTCTCGCGTTATGTTCATGTTCACGTGTAACAAGAGTTTTATATTTGCCGCCAATTCACAAAAACTTAATAATATGACATATAAATACATTATATACTACATTAGGTTACCAAAGAGTTCTAAAATTGAAATTCAAAAAAAGTTTTCATTAGCAATGTTTCTAACTGGCCAGTTCTAAACATTTTCAGTGTTACCCACGTACCTACCTACCTAGTTCACTTTGAAGAGTTTAATCTTGTTACCCCTTTTATGAAGTAGTTAAGCTTTTTTTTTACTTTTTTGAACTAGAAGCTTTAACTATAACTACTGTTTTGTTCAGCTATCAAATAATAGTGCCAAAAGAAAACTGAAAACCTACACACTTTTTGTAAGTTGAGAAATAATTTTAAAATAGGTAAGTAAGCAAACATTCTAGTGACTCATAAGAACCATTGTCTTAAGATGTTACGACGATGTTACTGTTTTCTTGCACTGACAACATTTTTTACTTATCCTACTTCCATTTCCTGAGTAGTTCTACCTTTTTACAGTGTTTATATTATTATTGCCAAGTATAACATGGCGTTACTCTCACTTTGATTAGAAAGAAAGATTTAAACAAAGTTGTAATACCTACTGCTGTGAAACTCATACACAAGCTAAAAACTTAATATGATCTTCTTATAAGCTACAATTTGCGTTGCTTTTATGAATGTTTAAAGAAAGTAAGTATGTAACTAACTTTACATGAAAACGTATTTTTAAATATCTCAGTAAATAATCTGCGGAAGCCATAAATAATACATACATTCATAGTGAAGTAACGAAATAAAAATACTCACTTACCTATTCGCAAATTAAAAAAACCTTATCGTAGAACTCCACATCAAAAGACTTTATGGCTTGATTTACTGGAATCAATGCAATGAAAAAATATGGCACTTCAGATATTCACAATTTGTTTTTATTTATTTTCTAAAACGAATATTTGTGATGTGTTGTGTTAGAACTTTGGAAAAATGTTTGCGATAGTTTTACAAATTCACAGTACGCGCAACTGCGTGTGGAGCGCGTGCGCGGGCGCGAGTATGAAAGTTTGCACGGCACTGACGCAGGGGCAACCCTGTGCGTCCAGCAAAGTATATCGGTTCTGCGACTCTATGCAGTGAAAGGTATACGGGGTCGACGGTTTTCTATGCAGGCAAATACGCGAGCAACGACCCACCAACCAGTTTACTTCTCCCTTTTAATTATTAGTAGGTGGAAGGTATAGCAAATTAATTTTAATGTAAGTAATTAATAGCACTATTTGATATTTACCTTCCTACCATTTTCAACTTTTCTTTCGTATCATTCAATAGATTTGCAGGAGCGATAGGATAGAATAAGAAAATAAAATAAAATAATCTAATAAAATAAGAACATTTGGTACACTTGGGCAAGTTTTTGTAAAGATAAAAAAGTATGAGTTAAGTCGCGAATAGAGGCGTATTCATCTCCTAAACTAGAGAGATAAGTAGTACTAGGTAGAGTCTATGTAAGCCCTACTACATTGACTATAACTTGATACTACACGGTAGTAACCATTTTAATCTACATTAGTAAATGTCTATTAATACTAATATACAAAATAATCCATGGCGGCATCAGAGAATTTATATGGATACCTAAATACTTACCTCGAATTACTAATCTGCCATATACATAAGCCGCTTTGTAGGTTCCTTGGGTGAAAGTCATTTCGATCCTCCCACGCTATAATATTTCTAAGTGTTTGAGTTGATACAGTAGCCTGCACATTAGGCTATTCATTTTTGTTGTAAAATAATACTCTTCTACACTGCATATTAAGATGCCAGAATGATTAGCTTAATGTGCTGTCGCCTGTACTTCGTATATCCATCGTTAGCCCGCAATTACTTTTGATAGGGTTGGACCACAGAACATGGAAAGTGGGTTGGACTGGCACGAACGGAAAAAGGTGCAAACCTGCACTTGTCTGTTCTGTATTCTAAGGTCTTAACACAGTTAAGTGTACTTAGGTCTTGTTATCTAGAGGTATCAGGTAATATACTTTATTTTGATATTTTAGCAATTAAATTGCAATTATAATATCAGTATATAAACTTGAAAAATTTTTGTCTCAGGTGGGACTCGAACCCGCATCTCCTCGCATGCCGGGCGGGCGCCATACCCGCCGAGTCCCGCCTGAGACAAAATTTTTCAAGTTTATATACTGATATCAGGTAATACTTAATCCCTCAACCCCAGGAGGCACGCGCGTGCCGCGATAACAATTGATTTCAATTGTGTCTGGAATAACTCACGATCGAGGGATTAATACTATACCAATTAACTAAGTAAAAAGTTTTTAACTATACCTAGTTAGTAAGATCATTTAAGATTATGACATGTGGGTAGGTTTTCACTTATGTAAGTAAGTATATCTATAGATACTAGAATACATGATCTGGTTAGTTGTCGCTGGATATCACAAATAAGTATTAGATTTTCCATAAGATCCACCAGCCCTTAAGATTGACCACGAGTCCACGATAATAAACGCAGCTATTCATTCCATTTAGATCGATCGCAATAAGATTGCCCTCCGTACCTACCTCTTATGCTTAGACAAAGGCAGGGGACCATTCTATTTTAGAACTATGGCTACACATCGACGTTAGGTATGTGAGATGTCCTCTGTCCACTAGTCATAGGCTCGTTGGCATAATCGCCACAACTTGGCAGGCGGGTTGACGATCGCAGTTTGGCCAGTGCTAGAAAGTGCCATTCAAAAAACTAACAATGATGTGGACGTGTTTTGCAGGTTTTCCCTTTACACTAAAAACATTTTAGATATAATTAAGGCCATGTATTCTCAATCATCCTCTAATTGTAATCGAAAGTTTCGGGGGGAACATGCTGTTTTTAACTTTTCTTTTGTTCTTTTGTTTTTTGTTTATGTTTGTTTATATTGTTTCATTTTAATCATGTTATGCACCCTATTGTTGGATTACCGTCTAGTCTGTAACTAAGAACTTTAAGTATTAGCAGGTTAAGACTGTGATCTGTTTGTGTAGATACAAATAAAAAAAGAAGACGCTGGTGCTGACGGGCAGCAAGATGTTCTTTGACCGCTATTCCTTTCCTTTAGTCGCCTCTTACTACAACCATAGGACGCGAAGAGGTGAAAACATTAAAATTTGTTGGCCGACACACAGCCCTTACGCCCTAGCCGCCCTACGCCTTTGTGCCGAACTTCTTGCTCGTGGTCCCACTAGTAGAACAAACTGGTAGAGCTACGGAAGAACTAATATTTATTTTAGAAGCTAATTATACAGCTACAACTTTTCAATCAAAAACTAAATAACTAAAAAATAATAGCATAATAATCTACATGAGTAGCAGACAGAACAGACTGTTTTATTGTAGATACCTATCTCGGAATAGACGGTCCCATTGTATTATCCATCCATCAAATTTTGCTAAGTGATAGATAATTTAAAACTTTCTTGTTATATTAAATGGGTCTACGTTTATACGGAACTAAAGTTTTACGGCTAGGGTATGGAAGTAATTTTCCATAAAGTTTAGAGAGAGTTGAGACTGACGAAAAGCATGATATACCTAATCAGCCAAATTTGAGTCCGTTACATCAATAACGACCATACAGTACATAGTACCTATTCTTGTGAACTTGACGACGTCCAGTACTATGGATTTCTAAAGGCTACTAATAAATAACGCCCCGTTGGTCTAGTGGTTTAAATACCGGGCCAAGATCTCGGAGTCCCAGGTTCGATCCCCGGGTCGGGCAGCCAAACATTTAGAATTTTCGATCGTTGCTCGGGTCTGTGATCATCAACCCGCATTTGGCAAGTGTGGTGATTATGCCAGTTCCCATCATTGCTGTGGTAACTTGAATTCAATGATGGAGGCCTTTTCCCTGCAGTGGGATGATTATAGGCGGTTACTTTACTTTTTTTGCTAATTAATAACTCCGGAACTTGGCTCAGGCGACACCATAAAATGGGTGATTCTGTAGGTAACGGATGCGCAGCTTACGTGACCTTTCGGCTTAGTGGCAACCCGCCAAGGGTATGCGTCACGCATATACCTGGCGCAAAACAAGTGACTACGATGATAACACACTTGTCACATTTAATACATAAGTCATCATAACCAGCCTATATCAGTCTGCTGATCACGGGCCTCTACTAACTTTGGAATAATCGCCACGCTTGGCAGGCCGGTTGGAGATCGTAGTTTGGTCAAGGTAGAGAAAAGACGCTGCTATCCGTATTCTTCTGGCAGTAGGTCTTGGTACCTTTTAGTCGCCTCTTACGACACCCATAGAAAGAGAAGGGATAGTGCTAGGTTACCTACCTATTATGGTTCAGTTCAGCTATTAATCGATCATACAACAATCGATCCATCCGATTGGGCTATTTTTCACGGCACAAGGTTGTCGGACATCATGATCACTTATCTTCATTTACCAGATATATGACTTTTAATCTCATAAAAATTTTAGAAACTTTTCCTTGTAAAATTTAAAACAATTTAGTAATAATAGCTTAATAGCTTTAACAAAATATTTCAAATCATTTACTTGCTTTTTACACTGTTCTTTAAGCATTTGAATGCTAGTGTAAATTGAAAATAGAAATAAGATCAGTCGGCCAACAAGCGGAAGGTAGGTACAAAACCCTACGTAGTAGGACCACGGTACATCACATCACACCAAGCATCACACTAATAAGATAGGTAACACATCAATAATAATATTAATATATAATACCTACTATAACTTATTAACAATGGATTTGTGCAGAGCCGTCTTAATTCAGGGTAAGTAGTAGCACGGTCTGCGGCGCTTTGGGGCGCCAGCCTGCCCCTCATACCTTCGAGCAACGCGGCCTTACGGGACGGAAGGCCGCGTTGCTCGAAGCCTCATACCTAACATAAATCAAATTTGATTTGAACATTAAAAAATAACTGGAAAACAAGGATACATTTTTTTGGTGATAAGGGAGCCACCATCTTATTTTCGCACCCTGGCCGAGGCGCCCAATATTGTTAAGACCACCCTGGATTTATGGATCCTAATCTAGAGGGGAAAATCAGAATAAAGGTCGAGCTTAGTGGATAGCTGACTGTAAGTAGTCAATGGTGAGAAATAATCGGGAATTGATTTTACATTATTTGCATGGTCTTATAACGCTCTGTTTTGGAATAACGGAAAAGTATAGTAACACCATACACATCGGGAGCGTATTTGGTCTAGGATCAAAAGGTCTATTGCCTGGAGCGGCAGGCCACTAGTGATGATAGCACTGCGCACTAACTTACCTATTTTAAAAAAAAAAAAGCTTATTTAACGATCATATTGATAAACTTACTTTGGTTATAGATTTGATCAAAACGCGACGGAGAGGCGGCGGCCAGTGAGACACCGTCGCGTCGCGACCCGGGATTTTCGGGTGTACTCAAAGTCAGCGGCGGCAAATCATACTGGCCTATGGCAGTCAAGATTAAAATTCGCTATTTTATTCGCTTCGATACACGTGATTTTACTATGGCTAGAACAAGCTAAACCAAGTAATAAAAAGGTGAAAATATCAATTAATCAATCAATCAATCAGCCTATTGCAGTCCACTGCTGGATGTAGGCCTCCCCAAGGGCACGCCACAGTGCACGATCCAACGAAAAATATAACCATGCTGATTTTAAGCTTTTAAATCATTGTATAGTAAAAATTATTATGTCCTCAAAATATTATACATATTATTATATTATAATATTATATTGTATGGTTGTGGACACACAGAGAGAGACAATCAAATAGATAAGTTAACAAAAAAACAAAGTAGTAGAGATGTGATCACATTTATTTTAATTTAATCATATATTCACTCTTCAATATAAATCATTTCTATGATGTTAAGTATAAGTATCAGCCTTTTATCAAATTTTATAAATCTAAAATTTTAAAGAAATACTCTACTTCTAATAATCCGTCTTCTGCTAAATCACTGCAATGAATGGCATTTTGGACTTTCGTTTTGCCTAATTTAGCCCTTAAAGTGTGTGGGCGTAATAACCGAGCAATTTCCTGAAAACAAAAAAAGAATAAATGAAGCTACATAAACTAATATTAGTTGAACAGACACAAATAATTTAGTCAGATATACATACAGGATCAGATGGCCCAACTAATTTCCTAAATTCAACAGCAGTGTTCAATGTTCTATCCTTTGAAACAATTTCCATGGCTACACAAGGCCCACTCGATAATTCCTCCACCATACCCTGAAAAAAATATTGACATGAGGAGTCATAATTTGTAAGAAACTCTGAAGTAAAGATAGTAGTAATAAATAGTATGTACTTTATATTCAGGAACAATTCCTTTATATACTTCATAAAATTCAGCTGCATTTATGTTCTCTACAATGAACATGTTGAGTGCTGTAACTTCAAATCCACCTTCGTCTATTGCTTCCAAGGCAGCTCCTAGTTTTCCTTCTCGGATAGCATGTGGCTTAACTATGCACAGCGTGCAGTTGGAAAGAGTGGCAGTCAAACGTAGTCTCGTAGATCGCAATGGAGGTGGGGGGAAGAAATATTCTATATCCTGTCATATTAAACATTTAATTCACATGTAATAATAATATATAATATAATAAAGCTTTATTTTTCCAAACAAAAAAGTACTAATATTTACATGGCAGTTACACTATAATATTACATATATCTTAACTAAATTGCTTGGACCCCATCTAGGTAAAAGCCTCCTCCATTTTTGCCCATTTTCCTCTATTTTTTCACCTCTCCTCAATTCACATGTAAAATGTATTAACTTAGTAGGCAAGATAAAGCATAGCAGAATTTAGTTTATTTTTTATTTTATTACACTTAGCATTAAAATGCCCCGTTTGTCTAGAAAATCTCGGGATCCCAGGTTTGATCCCCGGATCGGGCAACAAATAGTTTCAAATTATCGAATGTTGCTCCGGTTTGTGATCACCAACCCGCATTTGGCAAGCGTGGTGATTATGACAGTTCTCATCATTGCAGTGGTAACTTGAATTCAATGGTGGAGGCCTTTTTCCTGCAGTGGGATGATTATAGGCTGTTACTTTACTTTTTTTTAGCATTAAAATATAAGTAATTATTATTACAACTGTTTCATATTATTTTGTTAACCTTAATAGCATCATCGGGATTTGCGGACGCATGAACACAATTTCTTACAGGATCAGTCCCATACAAAGCTCTAATAGTGTCTGGAGCAGCTTTAAGGGGATCACTGTTTCCCAAAGTTTTTATGCAAACTGATACAGCATCTTTGCCAACCAACTCTAATCCATATACAAGTTGTCCAGTTAAATACTCCATTAAAAACCTAAAAATTTAATGTGTTCATTAAAAAAAATTCTAGCACAATATGCTGCTCCAAAACTTATTAATTATTCAATATACTTACGGATATGTTGGATCAGTAAGCATTGTACGGTAAAGAATATTAATATCATCTGCGGTTAGTCTAGCTTTCTTCATTTGTGTGACACGCAGCCCATGTTCATGGAAGTGGAGTAAAATTTTACCTGCTGTTTTGGTTGGTATAGGCTTAATCATAGCAAAAGTTCTGTAATTTGAAAGCATAAAGTATATTAAAAAAAAACCTATTAATATCCAAGTGCAATTTACTGTGTCTACATACAGCAGAAATTAAATAAATTATACATTATACTATTTCTTATTTGTATGAATTGATTCTGCACCAAAACATTTTAAGTTATAGTAGGTGGTAATAGTGAAATCTAAATAAATAAATAATAAACTTATCAATCAAACAGGAACACTTACACTTGCATATCTTTATGCAGCCTTTTTCTTGTATCTTCACAAGCGAAATCAACTATTTTTATAAGACGACCTAATATATACAGTGTGCAACCAATATAAAAACTGTCTAAAGTGATTCCATTGACTTTAACCCTTCTTACGAAAGTTTTACGGTTTTTTAAATCAAACATTTCAATAGTATCATCAGTCGGGTAGTAGAACACATTAAATCTTCGGACAAGACTTGCTTGATTATCATACCATTCCCCAACAAATGAATATTTATCTTTGTATGCCCCTTCCTAGAACAAAATAAATTCAAGAGCCGTGTTAAGAGCTATAAATTTATGAGGTGTAAACGAACCAGCAAACATATTTTAAAAAAAATACCATTCTGTTTAGAGATGCAATATGCTACAAACAAAGTTAAGTTTATTCAAAACTTCAAATTAAAAGCAT
The DNA here is from genome assembly GCA_949315895.1 of Anania crocealis. Lineage (NCBI taxonomy): Eukaryota > Metazoa > Arthropoda > Insecta > Lepidoptera > Crambidae > Anania > Anania crocealis. The sequence goes on from OX438882.1 coordinate 17,580,939, forward strand.
TTCGCCGTTTTGTACAACAACAACAAACCCAAAAACAAAGTCAAACAAAACAACAATCTTATAACAGTTAATTGTCAAATGGCTTTTTTTGTTTGTTACTTCCGAAACTGGCAAAAGTCTAAGACCATACTGCCATGTCATTAGTGCGAATTCTACATTCTTAATAAATACATAAAAATATCATAAATAAACTTACTTACACTTATTACCTTAAACTAACCCAACTCTAAACTAACCTAATTCTATTATCCTATGGATGGTTTTCTCACTTTTATTTGATTTATCCTACCTACTGATACATTATTATAATAATGCCACCACTTTATCACAATAAATGCTGCGTATGATAATTTCACAAAATTAAGAAATTAGGTCCAGTGTCCGTCTTTCTCTTTTCAATTCCCGCGCAAAATTCCTCAACTCCTCAATCTCAAAAATATGGTTTTTTTTTACAGGTGAGAGGAAAGGGCAGGTCTTGCCCCAATTAATACAGCCACATATTTTATAGTTTTTAAACCTTGCCCTTTAAATTGTTTTATTAGTATAATCGGCTTAGTCCGTTTAATCTCAAAAATCACCGATTTCTTGAGTCTGAGGCCTTACTCCGCAACACAATGTCCGTATATTCGAATCCATCTGTCCCTAACACTCATACCGATGTCCTCCTAAGTGTCTGAAAGAAACAGATATACCTATCCGTAATAACGAGCTTCGTGATGCAGAGTAAAGGTCATTGCACACTATACCGGTTTCGCAACAGCACGGCTGCAGCACGGCGCGGCGTCCTCGCCTCGCCTCGATTTAGGCTACGGTTAGCCGCGAGCGCGCTAGCTACCTACGTGTCGTCCGCAAGGTACATGCTCACAGACCACTCGCCGGCGCGGCTGCGAGGTGCAAGCTCAGGCCCCTAATTCACGTAACCGAATCGTATCACAATCGTAATTGAACGACAAGTTTTTGACAGTTTTAGTATGGGCTAAATGTCAAAATCGTCCAATTCAATCACGATCGAACTGCGATTCGGTTACGCGAATTAGGCCCCAGAGCCCGCGCGCCGACCGGGCGGCCCCGAGGTGGAAGCTCACAGCCCGCGCGCCGGCCCCCGAGGTGGAAGCCCGCAGTCTGTTACGTTACGTTGTTGTTTTGCTGGCAACTCGGATTCGGCGCGTAGTAAGCACGCAGCCGGCTCGCTGTAAGCACGCCGATATCGCGCTGTAAGGACGCGGTCATCGCGCTGTAAGGACGCGAGCTGCCAGTTTAGTTGTATAACGGCCAGCGCGCTGACTGCTCGCCGTTGGCTTTTTCATATTAATATTACAAAATATATTATTCGACTCACAACTTTCATACCAGTGTGACGGTGGGTAGATTGAATAAGCTACAGCTCTTTATATATAACAACTTTTATTCTTGCTTAAATAATAATCAGATTAACATTCAAATTTATCAACGTTGCTAAAGCCTGTTTACAACCGTACGGGTCGTCTGCTAGTGATCGAATGCCGAGCGAGCCCCGAGCCAGTGATCGTTGTTGGCCTTCCTCGGTAAAGTCCGAGTTGTGTTACTAAGGGGAGGCTTAGTGTTGCCAGTTATAAAGTGGTCAAGAGATGTAATTAGCGCTATTTTGTAACAGCTCGGCCATCCGATCGCCAGCGAGTCCCCTCGTTGCTTTATAATTACAAACTAATTATCAGAAACATACAACAAACCGAAACTTAACAAGTCAGCTAATATATTTTTATTTATAAGTATTTATATTTAGGTACAGTTATTGGTAGGCATGAATAACACATTTTTCTTAAAAAAAAATACTAATACAAGGCTCCTAGTAAATATAAAATAATAAATTGATTCTAAAATTTTTTTTTCATACCGATTTGCAATAATAAATCATTCTGACATTGTACTAATTAAGATTGTAAAAACTTAAAACTTATTAAAATACATCATTTGAGTTACAAGTACATTTACAACATAATACAACGTTTTCTTTTTAGGAATGTAAATATTATATGTTAGGCCAGCTGCGAGATGAACACTTCATGGGACACAAGATACCAGTCAGAGGTAACAAAAATAAAGCTTCAGTTGTACTGGTATTGTGTTCCGAAATGTCCCAATGACAAAGCTAAGTTTTATTGGAACATGTACGAATATTAAATAAATAATATTAATAAATATAACATATTCTTATTAAATGCTAGAGTAGGAAGTATAATTAACATCATGATAGAATGTTGAATCACCACATTAATAATTCACTAAATCCGATTGCAAATCATAACCATTGTTTTGGCAGTCATTAATTTACATTTGCACATTCCCGTGAATCGTTATTGCTTCTCCTTGGGCGAGACATCCTAGTCCCAATCAAACCCACAACAACAAAACACGAATCACTTAAAATCACTAAAGGGCGGCACATCATAGTGCCCGGCATGCCCTATATCATTGAGTTAGGGACGCAATCCCGAGCTTATCACTATCCTTAGAGGCTGGTCATTGATTTTCCTTGGGCGGCACATCATTGTGCCCGGCCTGCCCACAGTGACCATCCTCTTATTCGTGCCATATGTTTACATTAATAACGAATCATTTCGTGCTCACTATAAACACATAGACTTTCTGCCAAGCACTGCAATGGCTTTCTATAAATTAGTGTGGTGAGGGCCTCCGTCTGATAAATCATGATTATGATCAGAAATATCAAGATTGTTTTGGTCACCACCTGAATTCAGGCTTGTGTCTGAGTCGCCTGAGTCGCTGTCAGAAATTGATTTGTAAGACAACCAAGGATACATTTTATCAACTGCTATTATAGCTTCATAACGACGACCCTTGCGCGATATTGGAGTATCTTCTACCAGATACCGGTCATTTGGTAATACCTTTATGACTTTATATGGCCCCTGCAATTTAGGTTCCAATTTCTTGGACTGACCGCTGCCTGATGCAATCGCCCGCACTATTCTTACTAAATCACCGTCTTGGTAGCATTTTGCTTTCTTTTTATGACTATCATATCTTTTCTTACTAATTTTGCTTTGCTCTTGCATCAGACAACTAGCTTCCGCCCTCATGTCCTCAATGCCTCCATCGGGGAGACCATTCCCAACGTCAGCGACTACTTCACTTAGTATACCCTGCGAGGGATTAGTTACTCTACGACCAAATAAAAGTTCACTTGGGGTTCTTTTTGTAACAGCGTGAATGGTAGTATTAATGCCTAATTGTACATCTGGGAGGTACAGGTCCCAAGTTTGAGGATCCTTACCATGAGTCATTGCCCCTAACGAAGCCAAGATAGTTCTATTTGATCTCTCAACTTGCCCATTGGCTCGAGGAGTTGAAACGGCGTTAAGAATGTGTTTCATTCCGAGTGAATTTGTAAATGTCTTAAACTTTTTGCTCGTAAAGCAACTGCCCCTATCAGTAATTAAGCGCGATGGAGTTCCGAAATAAGCTATAAGATTTTTAATTACTTTAATTGTTTCCGATGATTTTGTGCTTCAAACTGCTGTTAACGTTATGAATTTTGTAAATGAGTCGATAATTACCAATATATATGAGTTCTTCTTTTTACTTTTATTAAAAGGTCCTAAATGATCCGCATGTATGGTGTGGAAGGGAATCGCTACCATTTCAATGGGGTGTAAGAGCCCGTGCGCCTTTCCGGAAGGTATTTTGTGGTGTGCACACTCCAAACACGCGGATACGTACTTTTTGACAAAGGTTCTCATTTTTGGAAACCAATATAATGAGCGAATTCGGTCTAGCGTCTTATCAATGCCAAAGTGACCAACATCATCATGGTTCGCCTTAACTACTTGCCAACGAGAACCTTTGGGTACCACCCACCTAAGAATATTGCCTGCTAAAATCCTATAGACACGACCGTTCTTTAACTTATAATTTTGATGTATATCTAATACCTTTACAGTGTCCGGATCCGATAGAATGCTTTTAATATGTTTTATTTCATCATCTGACGATTGAACAGTGATAATCCAGTCTTCAGTGGTAACCGTAAGAATATCAATGACATGACTGTCGTCTAGGACTGAATCTACAGGTGCACGGCTTAAAGCGTCAACATGGGACATTTTATCTCCGGGGCGGTACTCAAACTCACAATCATACTCCTGCAACTGTACCCACCACCTTGCAATCTTAGGGATCATGTCCCTCTTTGTCAAGGTTGTGCGTAAAGAGTTGCAGTCAGTTACAATTTTGAACCGTATACCCAACAGATACACTCTAAACTTACTGAGTGAAGCTATAACGGCTAACGTCTCCAGCTCAAACGAGTGGAGCTTTTGTTCATCTAATGACGTTTGTCTACTATAGTACGCTACTGCTCTCCAGGACCCTTCGCTTTCCTTCTGAAGAAGAATGCCAGCAACTCCGAATTTACAGGCATCGGTGTGAAGTTGGGTCTCAAGTGTTTTGTCATACAATGCCAAGATTGGCCTACTCATCAAATGTCTTTTTATCTCATTGAATGACTCATATTCAGCTTTATCCCATTTCCAAGATGTATTCTTTTTCAGAAGAGTCGTTAAGGGTCTTACTATCAAGGCAAAGTTTTTTACAAATCTTCGAAAGAAGCTGGCTAATCCTAAAAACCGTCTCACGTCATGCACAGTCTTCGGGACGGGAAACCTAGACACTGCATCAGTTTTCAATGAACCCGGCCTAATCCCGTCCCTACTTATCTCAAAACCCAAGAAGTCTAACTTATCGAACATAAATTTACATTTCTCGAGTTTAAGGGTCAAGCCGCTTAACTTCAAAAGACCCAAGACCTCGTCTAACCTTTGCAGAGCTTCCTCAAACGAACGTGCGGGAATTAACACGTCGTCCATATATACGATAACATAGCTTACTTTCGATTTAGGAAGGAGTTTGTGTATAGCTCTCTGAAATACGGACGGCGCATTTGCCAAGCCAAACGGCATCCTAGTGTATTCAAATTGACCGTCTGGTGTGACGAATGCAGTCTTTTCCTGAGATTTTTTGGAAATGGGAATTTGGTAATATCCCGAAGCCAGATCGAGGGATATGAAGACGCTATGGCCAGCTAGTTGATCAAGCAAATCTTCTACTCTAGGGAGTGGGTAATGTTCGCGTTTGGTTTTGTTATTCAAGGCTCTGTAGTCAACACATAGACGTTTTTCAACGTTCTTCTTTTTGACAATTACTATGGGGCTAGCGTAGGGTGAAGAAGACTCCTTTATGATACCACAATCTAGCATTTCGGCTATCATCTGTCTAACGTCTTCCCTCTCTGAATGAGCGAGCCTGTATGGTCTATAAACTACTGGTTGTTCATCGCTCAGTTGTATATCCATTTCAACAACTTTAGTGAATCCCAGATCCTTAAGGCAGGATGAAAAACTGTCTTTATATCTGAGCAAAAGGCTCTTAACAGCCTGTTTCTGCTTGCTTGTAGTGTTTTCCCCGACAACAGGTTCCAACTCATTACTATCGTCATTTGGCTTAACACTACACACATATTTATAATCTTCTGATACAGTCCTACTACGAGTAACTAGCTGTTCGCTTTTAAAAGTAAGATTTTTATTACTGAGGTTAAATATTAAAATACAGCCATCTCCCATGTTTAGGTTATATTCTCCTGGAAGCATATAGTATTCGGAACCGATGGGACCTCGAATGCCACCAGTAATAAAAATGCTACCTGTATAGTTTGTAGTACATTTTACATAAATAGGTCTTATTTCACTAGAATTAACACACGTATCATCTCTACATAACAAATGAACTTTAGTCTCAATATTTTTAGTAATATTTAAGCTATTGGCTGTTTTAATTATTTTTATTCCTGGACGCTCAGAAAAAGTATGACCTAGCAAAACTGGATAGTTAATCAAGTTATCAGTTACTACTAGTACTTCAACGTCATGTTCTCTGACTTCCTGTATCTCAATGTCGATATAAGCTACACCGATTGGTTGATACGGTATGTTACCAAGCCCCTTTAATAGCGGTAAGTTATTGGAAGAAGTCCATTTGACTCCCAGCTTAAAAGCGTCTGACTGACGCATTAAAGTGCATTCGCTACCTAGATCTAAATGACACAGTACACTAGTTCCATTCACGCGTACTGAAAATACATATATACTAGATGAGGTTTGACTAACAATGTTAAGGATACTTTTTTCCTTGTCGGGCTTTTCGGATGGCCCACTTTTGGGACACGAATTTGATAAATGTTCCAACAAGTGACAGTGACTACATCTTAACAATGGCTTGTGACATCGATAGCTAGGGTGCCCTACTTGGTTACAATTAAAGCACTTTATAGTACTATTATCTGATTTGTTAATCTTAATAGCCCTGGTCTGATTGTTAGATACTGGGCGCCTCTCTTTGTCCTTTACTATTTTATCAGCTTCCCTAGTAACACCGGGTTTTATGGTTTTAAAGAATTTGAGTAATTGTTCAGGTTCAGAAAATTGAGCCGCTTGGGCTCCTAATCTCATACCTCGATCTTCAATACCAAAAATTAAACAGTCAACGGCGTTTTTGTTATAAATTTTGCAACGATTAAGCAAGTTTATTTTAGAATAGTAATATAGCTCAGGGGATTCACCAAAACGGAGCCTTTTATTTAACATTTCTGTAAGTAGCTCGCCATAATTCTGACTAGACGGGAAAGTTTCCATCAGTTTGGTTTTCCATTCTTCCCATGAATACATGAGAGTTGGTAAACTAAGGTACCACGTTTTGGCGACACCCGTGAGTTTAGGTAGCGCATAATGAAAGACCTCCCTTTCAGACCATTCGTATATTAGCTTACACTCCTCAACTTTTGAGAGCCATGCATCAATGGTTTGCTCTTTGACCATAGGGTCAAATTCAGGTACGACTTGCTGTAAAGACGGAAACCTCTCACTCACACCTGATTTCATAGATTTAACAACATTTAAAAAAGAAGATATAAAAGAACTACATTGTTCATCACTTACATTATCTTTTTCACGTCGAGTATTATTTTGATATTTCTCGCTCTTACTTCCAACGCGATCCCGATGGCGGCTCTCGCGGTGCTCGCTGCTCAATCTGCTCTTTCGATGGCTGCGTGGCTTACTGCGACTCCGACTCCTTAGTTCGCGTCGTCGTTCAGTGCGACGTTCAGTACTGCGCCTGCTGTGACGAGGTGACCTACTTCGGCTACGACTGCATCGCTCATTGCGACGCTTCACCTTACGCCGGCTATGTTGCAGTAAGGGGCTCCGGCTGCGGCTGCGTGGCTCACTTGGTCGTTCGCTCTGACGATCCATGGCACGCCTGCTTCGTCTGCTATCACTTCCGCGGCTGCTACCATGCTTGCTGTCTCCATTGCGCTCAGGCGTACGTGATAAGTAACGTTCCATCACTAAGCTGAAACAGGTGAACCGCATTAATGTCCTTATAGGTGTGCTTAATGAAGTAAAAGCTATATAGATAGCCAATAGTTCGGTAATCCGGACAAAAAACTGAGATCGTTATTTACGTAGGAGAAAGACATAGAGAAATACACTAACATGTAGTGGTCAGAAGAGTAAGGTCTTCAAGACAATTATTAATATATATAATAATATATATATGGCGTTTGTTGCAGGTATTATCAAAAGATAGTTACCAATTACACGATAATTATTAGCGTAGGTATTGCTTAAATACTTTCCCCAGATTGGTTAGAAAAATATTATTGTATAAGGTAATGTTACATTACAATCCAATTAGGCTTAATTACTTAATCGATTTGATTATTTATGAAATTGAATAATTGAAACTTGAATTACCTACCCTCTGTATAAAATAAAACCATCACCTGACTACAATTAAATACTGGGAAGTGCCCCAGCCGAATGCAGTCAAGGTCCCTTATTATTCTCGCATCAAAATGTGTCAAACAGTTTAAAACAATTACATTTATTTTGTAGGTATAATTTAACACTTTTATTGGGCAAATGGGCGGTAACAAAGCAAAGAAAAGAAAAAACGTTGTATTTTTATACGTACCTTGTTACCAATATCCCACTTCTGAGATGTGACGGTGGGTAGATTGAATAAGCTACAGCTCTTTATATATAACAACTTTTATTCTTGCTTAAATAATAATCAGATTAACATTCAAATTTATCAACGTTGCTAAAGCCTGTTTACAACCGTACGGGTCGTCTGCTAGTGATCGAATGCCGAGCGAGCCCCGAGCCAGTGATCGTTGTTGGCCTTCCTCGGTAAAGTCCGGGTTGTGTTACTAAGGGGAGGCTTAGTGTTGCCAGTTATAAAGTGGTCAAGAGATGTAATTAGCGCTTTTTTGTAACACCAGAAAAGAGTTTATATAGAATAAAAGTTTCATTGTATGTGTTTAACATTTTTTTTTGTATCGTTTTCATCAAAATTGCGAATCAATCAATGAAAAATGTTACGGGTGAAGACAGAAGTACGTAAAAGTATGTATTTCATAATAAAACAACCTGTTTTGCCTGACACAACGTAGTGATTATCATCATATCAATCATTGAACTCTTAATACCAAGATTGAACCACATGAGTAAATTATTCATGTGATTCATTGAACTATATCAATCTCTTCCTGTTTTGCCTGACACAACGTATCTTATCTGTGGTAGTAATTATCATATCCATGAACCTATCATATCATTGTCTTTTCTTCCTTTGGTTCATTTTCTCTCTTGTTCAGTGCTCTTGATTGTTTGCTCTGGTGCACGAATATAATTTTCGTTATTTAATACGGTTTGTGAAGTATTTTTGGGAATTGTGAAGTATGGTGAGTACCTATACCTACTTACCGTCCATAAACTAGCATACCTAACCAGGTAGGTAATTATGATTTTGAACAAGGTAAGTAGGTAAGTTAATGATTTATATACCTACTACACTAAGCAAAATATTTGTGGAATACTGATCTATACCGCTGCTTTCGTCATCATCATGATCGTCGCATCCAAACGACCCCACTGCTGGACATAGGCCCTCCTTAGGGATACTGATAGTTAATAACACTATAAGCAAGTTTTGCGAGTGCTGCACTGCTTTTAGAGATAGCTTGTTGCTGCTTTACGGCCGGTTCCAATAACCTATCTATCTTCAGTTTTGGCATATCGGAGATAGGAAACAGTTTCTATCTCTGTTTTTGCCATCCAGAGAAACAAACACAGAAGTTGTTTTCTATCTCCGATATGCCAAAACTGAAGATAGATATGTTATTGGAAATGGCCGTTAGTAGAACTGTCAGAAAAGCTCCATTCGTTACTGATCAAAGGTGTAGGTAGGTACTTACCTCAAAGAAACTGTTTTTTACAGGTTTACGACTATTTCGACAAGTATACGTTTTTATGTGAAATGTATGATGAGGATGCAGACGAAATTGTGGAGTTGACTTTGAATTTCTTCCCATTTGATAATTCTGTACAGGTTGTAAATCCTAAAAAAGGTAAAAATTTATTACGACGTGTACAGTTGCCCACCCTAAGTCTGGACATGCTGCAAATAGGAAACATAGTAAATATATTTTCGAAACTACTCCATATTGTTGATTGTGCACCAGCAACCCGGCGAACAATATTTAAAAATGTTCAAAGGTATATTTATTTACATTTAACATAAACTTATATCAGGGTATTAGGGTCAACTGGGCTGACTATTAACAGACACAAATATTGAAGAAGTAGACAATTATTGTTCATCGCGTCCAGCCTTTATGTAAATGTTGCCGTGTAACGTCGGTCTCCTTGTGGTCGGAAACATCTCCAGCACAACAGCTCAAATCCAGCAATTTTATATACCTACACAAAAATGGGCTTTCTGCCAAATAGGCATGCTCCTATTAAAAGAGTTCAAATTAAATGTGCAGAATCCAAAATAAAAATCTTATGAAGATTACAAAGGAGATGTCCCAAATTGTATGGAGGCCAGGCCCAGAACCTGTACACCCCACCAAAAGATAGACCAATACACCTACAAGATTTTGTTATTATCCAATTCTTTTAAATTGGCTTCGTTAAGTGGTTCAAATAAAGAGTTAAGTAAGAAAATAGCAATACAAAACAACAAAACCATCATGGCGGAAGATGACATTTTGATGACGTCTGTCAGTTTTGGTTTCATAATCGCGCATCTAGGAGTCGAGTGCGTGCCATCGCTTGCTGTAGTAACAAAAAATATTATGACAGTAATGTGTCGATCAATACCAAATCCAGAAATCGAAAATGAGGTCGTTATAATGAACTACATTTAAAACACGACAAGCAGAACAAAAACTTGAAGTGAATGATTATGCCAAAGTGACAAGGGGTATCTGACAGCTACTGACATTTAAAGTTTTTTTAGATTGACGCCATCTTGGAATGCCTATGGAGTTTGATAAATTATTCGATCTTGTTTATTTTTGAACCACTAAATTATACGTTATATAAATTTATATGTATTTTTTCCAGAAACAGTAAATTTTTCTTGATTTTTGTAAATGGTGTACTATGTCTGGGCCTATTATGGGACATCTCCTTTCATACCTATTCTCAAGGTTAGCTTTCGTGATTTGATTAAGATTTGATCAATAATGCAAAATAACAAAATATTTTAGCACATTTGCCCTCATCAAACCTGTACCTCCCAGTGAACATGGAAAAATAATAACATATATCATGAAAAAAGGATTTCGCATAGTCCGTATGAAAAATGGAAAGATCAGCAAAGACTTTGCCATGGAACTATATAGGAGTATAGCTGGAAACAGTATGTTACCGTAAGTATTACATCAAGTTAATTTGTTAATGTTAAGTAAACTACGTAGTAGCACATAACCCTTTTTTATGACCCGATCTACCTGGCTTTTGGAGGCTCCAATAATGAGGCCATACTCCTGTTGGGGAGTTTTCTATTCCGTCAGGACTCAGGGCCCCTTTACTAGTGGCCTTTATCGGAGTTGTGTGACCTAAGTCTACCACTTACAATGGTAAATGCACTCGTTAGTGGTGGTTCAGAAGGGACCGGGACATTCAGCACAGCAAGGATCTATTTTTTTTCTAGCAGGCCTTATCTGGGTAGGAAGAAGATATTACGAAGTCATCGGTTGCGGTTTCAGGTTCATGTCCAACAAAGTTGAGTGTAATGTTTGAGTATATTAAATTGTGTTAGAATTACTAAATGTATGGCCTTAGTTGCCTCGGCATTCAAGTATATTGATTTGTACGTACACTTAACAAATTACAATAATTTGGAACTCACAGGATTATAATCGACTATGTTACCACGGGTGAAGTAATAGGTCTGGAACTGGTAGCAGCAGACGCTGTTACAAAGTGGCGCGCCTGTTTAGGAGCTACTGACCCAGCCGAAGCGGCACCAGGAACACTTCGGCAGCTTTATGGTGAAAATAAGCTTAGAAATACAGCGCATGGGTGCAATACTTTGGAGGACGCCACTGAGGTTAGTTATTAGTACCTACTTATCTAAGTATTAGAAAAAAATAAGGTATTATAAAAAAGCTTTCCCAAGTAGCTACCTACTAACTCACTAAATCAAAAATCAATAGACAATAAGAATTTTAGAATGTTAAAAGCAATACCCGCTACCGAGGTAAGACGACGGGTTATGTGGAGCGCTCCTTACCAGAAAAGCAAAGCCTCTTCAAAACGACCACCATACGCCGCGGCGACGCCTGTCTCTTCATGCAAGAAAAAAAAAACAGTGTTGCTGAGCCTTTCCCCATATATTAGGTATGCTCGCTTCTCAGACTAGGAAATATCCACAAATAGTGCCTACTAGTACAAATAAAAACTAAATTACTTACATGAAGCACAAGCGAGAAAAAACCTACCCTAAGGCGCTTGTATCCTACACTAATGACTAGGTAGACGTTAACACTACAAACAAGGACGACCGTAATCGCGTCGTCGTTATCCGTCAGATAGGTCCGATCTTTTTCCGTTAAGTAGGTCTATTTGCACCATTACCGTCTCGCAGAAGGCTTTTAGAGGCGCCACGTCACGTCGCGTCTCCTCCGATTAGAGCTCTAGCAACGGGAGCAAGCGATAGATCCAGTCCAATAGTGGTAATATCTGCCTCACCGGCCCTATCTTCAAAGTCTGTGGCGTAAAGCCGCTGTGTTACGTACGTCACCCTCAAGTCAGCATAGGCTTAGGCCACGTCCCCAGTAGACGAACAGTGAGCGGCTGACTGTTCGCTGCAGTCAGCCAGAGTCATTACTCTGGTGTATCGGTCGCTGCACTCGATGCGAATCAGGCGCACACAGAATAAGTCGGCAAGCGAAACGTCGCAAACTGCGTACATTACGCGCTGTATGGACACTCTATTTAAAATGTATGGCAAACTGGAAGCAAACTGTCAGCCGCTCACTGTTCGCCTAATGGGGACGCGGCCTTAGTGCTGTCGTATCTATCTGGCCTTAACTAGTTCGCCTGCGCTTACTGAATGAACCAGCGTCCCCGCTACTAGGCGACACGTACATAGTCCTAAGAGGCAGGGGTTTTGAGTTTTTAAAACCCCTTTGATTAAAGTTTGAAAATAATATACCTATGAGTCACTTATTATTCTATACAAGTCACATTCGTTATCGGTGCAGAACTTTTTGAGTTTTTGAAGCGTACATAAACCAACATAACATTTTTATATATGTATATACACCGTGAAATTTTAGTGGTTGTTTTCCAGCAGTAAAATGATTCTATCTTAGTAGTACAATAGATTTGTGCAGTTTATTTTTATTCAAATAAAAAAATAGCTGTTTTACTATTGTGATAAACGAAACTCGAAAGCAACCTCGAACCACTGGTACCAGCCGCGCCGCAGCCGGTCACCGGCCGGGGTCATTGCCCCTCGCGCGGTGCAGTTTATGCTGTATTACTTAGTGCGTAGAGCTTCTTTTGCTTTGAACATTGATTTCGTGTGGCAAGCAGTACCCAAACATGTCACATTTTGTAAAGATACTATCGTATCTCACGCTTTTGAGTTGATGATTATTTTTTTGATTGGTTGAGAACAACGATATCTTTATTTTCAAAAAATAACTCGCACGATTCGATGGTGCTACTAAAGGTAAATCGTTCTTTTGTGGGAAAACAACCACTAAAATTTCACGATGTAGATTAGTAGGTATGTTTAAATAACTACAAAATACGCGCTCACGTATTTAAACATAGGTAGTACCTACTTATTTAAATATTTAAACATAGTACCGTCACAGTCTATTAACCATACAGTCGTTCGACGAAGACGTCTAGACAGGGCAATTGTGCGGGGTGTGAGGGGCGAGGGGTGGGAAAACCGAGCCCGAACTGCGAACAAAACGATGTTAGTAGTTCGGGACACAGTATTCAGGGCTAACAAAATTAAATGTTTGTGTTTTAAATTATATTATATTTAATATCAGTATATAAACTTGAAAAATTTTGTATCAGGCGGGAAAAAAAAAATTTTTTTTCAAGTTTATATACTGATATTATAAGTGCAATTAAGTTGCTAAAATATCAAATAAAGTATATATTATATTTGTTTGTTGGAATTTATTGGAATGCTGATAATGAAAATAACATCTTCATAATAATTGATTTAAGATAGCGGACTTTTGGAACGAAGTTCCTTATCGCGCGTTGCGAAATGGGGCTAGACGGAAAACAATGTAACAATGTAACGACACTTTTTGAACGACACTTTTTGCTATAGTTGTAAGCCGTGCGGCGTGCGCGTGTTTCATTGTCTGAGAGAGAGAAAGAGAGGGAAAGAAAGAGAAAGAGGGAGAGAGAGAGAAAAGGGAGAAAGAGAGAGAAAAAGAGAGAAAGAGAGAGAAAAAGGGAGAAAGAGGGAGAAACAGAGAGAAAGAGAGAGAAAGAGAGACAAAGAGAGAAAGAGAGAGAATGGGAGATAAAGATATAGTAATAGATAGAAAGAGGGCGAATGAGAGAGAAAGAGATAGAGAGAAAGAGTGAAAAAGAGAGAGAGAGAGAAAGAAAAAAATTTTTAAATAAAATAAAATTTTATTAATATCTCTAGTTTCTCTCAAGTTTTTTTATTATTTATTATGAGTGAATTTCGAGATGGTGGACGTAATTTTTTTTTAATTTTTTATGAGTGTCAATTTTGAGGTTTGGTGGGGTGCTGATTACGGATACATATGCCCATCCTTTCTAAAATCCAAGATGGCGGACGTATTTTTTTATAAATTGATATGGGTGTCAATTTTGAGGTTCATTGGGGTGCTGATTACGAAAATGCTATCCTATTTTAAATCCAAGATGGCGGACGTAATTTTTTATAACTTGGCATGGGTGTCCATTTTGAGGTTCATTGGGGTGCTGATTACCATTATGCCATCCTGTGAGGTCTAAATATTATGTCGATTGCGCGTTTCGGCCGCACAGCCGTTTGGGGCGAAATATTCGCTGGACGCATGTGCGGCGCACGCGTTTTCGAGTCAATTCCGTATATTAGGATAATTCATTACGAAAAGCCCGCAGCAGACGTGTTAAAATCTAAGATGGCGGACGTATTTTTTTATAATTTGATACGTGTGTCAGTTTTGAGGTTCATTGGGGTGCTGATTACGAGTGTAAATCTGCAATAAATAAATATTTTTATATATTGTTTACTTGTGACAACCCTGGCCGTCACGATACTGTCTAGACGTTGTCGGCATTTTTCATGACATCAAAGGCGTCGGACGACTGTATGGTTAATAGACTGTGGTACCGCACTGTCACGCGGTGGGCGCTTACGGACGGAGCGCAATAGGCGATCGATGGATTTATCCATATCGATCCCTAGATAAATGCCGACCTACCGGGCCCTATGCGTGTTTCAGACCAAAAGCATAACTAAGTTCGTTTAGTTTAGCTTGCATAGCTGACATAGTTTATCATTAGTTTGCAACCTGCACACAAGTATGAAAAACTACGACAGCTGTACGAGCTAAACAAACTATCTTAGCTTAGCTCTTGGTCTGCAACCCGTATTAACCACAAAAATAACAACAAGTCATAAAACAAGAAGCGCTCTATTTTTGTCCTACCTCACTGTTCAGTAATAACCATATAAGTACAACATACTCGTATTAATTTTGTTAAAAATTATACGAAATCCTTCAGCCACGTGTACCTATTAAAAATTTAAATCAAGTAGATATCAAGCTCACGATGGTGCCTGGCCCAAGACGAGCCAAGCGAAGCGCAAAGGTTCCTTTTCTTAAAGCGCTTCGTTGTATTTTTTAAACCCTCCTTCCTTACTTGGGTTTGGATCATACCTACTACAATAAACAAATATTTCGGGATATAGTCAATAAATGACTTATTAAATATAATATAATAATCGAATGTCTTGTACCTATTTCCACTTTCTAAGAAATATACGCATTTCTTTTTACTGTCAAATTGCAATTACATGAGTAGGTAGGTAGCTCTTAAACTTTTATCTAAAAAACCCGATGTTAACAATAGCTATTGAATCATCAGTGATCATCAAGATTCTTAAGGTTCTTCCTAAAGTCATAAAAAGCTTATATTTAGTTTGTAACTATCAGTATCAGTTTACTGAGGTTAAGAGTTTGTGAATTAACAGCGCACACTGGGGCAAGGTATATGGAGATAATGCGCAAAAGTCAAATATAATAAATAAATACAATATCGGCTTTTATTCTTCTTCTAACATGTCAATGACCTCCGGATCAAAAGATTTTCGCTTCAATTTGGGTGATTTACGCAGCTGGCTTATGATGGGGTCTGATGATATATATTTACCCTTAAACGATTAATAATATCTGTCAGATTTTTAGTTCTGGAAGTTTTTCTACTAAAGCGTTCTCTGTAACATTTGAAATCCTTATTCCTGCTTTCCTGGGCTTCTTCGCTAAGTTGACGGATTGGTAAATTATTGCCTGGTTAACGATTTCAGGGCCATTGTACTAATATTTTATGTACAGTTGGAGTCATTGGCATCCATGAATAGATATTTACGTATTAGAGAAGCTGTGTCGCGACAAAATAATTGGAACTTATTGACATTTATTTTAAATCCACTAGATATTGTCTGCTGTACTTATTTAATAAAATCATTTAATTAGGTGTAAGTCAATTTGTGTTATTTCTGCAGATTTATCAAAATTTTGAAAAAAGATTCGAGCGGTATTGCCATCATTGCTATTGCAAAAACCTGGTTTTGGCCTATCTACAATAAGATATAATTGTTTCTTAAAGTCTCTCTGTATACCTACGTTTTTTATTTTCTTCTACAATATCTTTATTTTCTTTGTTTACACGCCACTCCCGAATCGGTAATTTATACGAAAGATGCAATAATGATTCAAACAATCGTATCCAGCAATGTAAAACGGACAAACCAAACGAAATATATTCAGTTTTAACAGGCTTCTGCAGAACAGTATCCAGATTATTAAATTCTTTTGACGCTGCACCGCACAAGTAACACTTCATAGTTGATTTGGTGTCAGAAAAAGTGTATTACACAACTTTCCATCATCCATAGTAAACTCAGGCTGATGTGAAATTAAATACGCTTTACCATTTACATTAACTTCTGTAGGTGATAAATTCTGAATCTGATTGTCTATAATTTCCTTTTTTGATTTAACTAATTCATCTGTTTATTTAAGATATTGGAGACTGATAGGTCGACAAAATCGCGGAGAAAAAGGCTTTGGATTTTGCCATAACACAACTGTGCTACCACTTTTTTACCACGCTTTCATTAGCTTGGGTTGTATGTATCTATGTATGTATGTAATGGAATATTTGAGCATAGTTTTCACCAATTTCCAGAAATTTTATTAATTTGAAACTTTGCACACGTATCAAGGACCGATGACAATGCAATAATTTAATAACAGTTTCCCAATATTCTTATTAGGACCGCCAGGATTAATCTTACTCTTTCGCTCGGGCACTCAGCACAATGTGCATGTGGATTGAGTGTTCTTTTTCAAAAGTTACGAGATTCTAGAATTTTTTTGGAAAAAAATCTGCAAATTCAATAGTTAAGATCAAAAATTTGTGACGAGTAAAAATAAAAAGTTACGGTCAATTAACTGGAACACTCACACCGCCGACCTGAGAAAAAATCTGTATCTCGTTTCTCTAAAAGTACTAGACCTATGAATCATATTTTTGTGATATGATTGGGCCTAATTTGTGACGTATATTCACAATTGTGCAATCGTTTTTAATGGTTTATTTAGATTTTATTAAGATATCTTTAGAATACTCAATCATTGTGCGCAAGGAGTGTTCCTAAAATCTCAAACTTCGGCTACATAAATTCTTAATTTTTTTACTCTATTATACGAGCACGATCTCGAATGAATTTGTGACACAAAAACCTTTACATAAAATATAATATTTCTAGTCATTTAAAAAAAACCTTTCTTTGTAATGTGCCGTGTGAGTGTTCCATGTTTTAGCGTATATTTATATAATATATATATCATTTAATATATCATTTATTTGAAACCCAAATATACACAAAACTTAGACATAAATTATTTCTAGGGTTTTACATAGTACATGATACAAAAGAGTGTTCCCTGACCCGAAAACTAGTTGAAACTGTATTATCAGGGTCAGTGATTCCTCAGTAGATTAACATCAAACCATAGAATTTAATTGAACAAGTGGTGTAAGCTTACTTAATTTAACAACTATGTACTTATACATTATTTGCAGGTAGGTAGTGTAATTATTAGTTACGTTGTGTGTGTGTGTGTGTGTGTGTGTGTGTGTGTGTGAGAGAGTGTTGTGTGTGTTGCTCTATTTTAAAAGATTTTCGGTATCTGAATATGACAGCTTCAGTAGATAGTTTGTGGTTTTCTTTGACACTTCATGTCTAGTTAGGGTGTAGATAGAAGTGAGTTTGTGCAGAGTATTGTACAGTTTTGAGGATATGGAGTCATATTGGCGTCTTGCAAAAGCCGTTCTACACCTAGCTAACCCGAACTTGAATGCAAAAAGAGACTACATCAGAAATTGTGAAAAGAATTCACAGAAAGTTAACACACCTTCTGTTTCTGTGAACGTTTAATTTACAAAAATAATTAACTTTTTCATATTTCCATACAAACAATTTTTTAGGGTGACTATGAATATCTACAAATTTTTAACTATGTTAAGCATTTTATTTAAAGAAAATATGAATCACTAGCTGTTGCCCGCGATTAATATGAATAATTTTCCCGTTTTTGCAAGATTTTTCACATGTGATTTTTGCTCCTAATGGTCGCAGCGTGATTTTTATATTCATACTCATATTTATTAATTCACTCCTAACATCATTAGAACGGAAACACCCGTATATATCTCAAGTACCCCACGCTCTTTTTAATTAGTTATGATTGATTGATTAGATTGATTGTTCGATCTTCTACTACTGAAATATAAACTCTTTGTAATTAAAAAAAAGTTGTGCTTGTACTAGTGTACACACGTAAGAAGTGAAACTTCTTTATGGCCTTATTTTTTGAAAAATGATCTACATGCAACTTTCCAGAAATTGGTTAAATTGGTTAAATTAGTTAAATTGGTTAAATTGGTTAAATATATAAAGAAGTTTCACTTCAAAAAATATACGGATGTACTTAGTCTGCACACTCAACTGATTTTATTTTAATTTTTTAAATTGTACTAACCTTGATCTTGACTTGCCATAATTTAGTTTTATTATAACTGTCACCTATCTTAAGAAAAAACACTTTGTTTGTGTAAATTAAAAATTACTGAAAATGCATACTTTAGTGCACTATGATAGCCAAACGATAACCTTACAATAGACATGATTAAAGCTAACTGACGTAAAATGTGTTAGAATTTGATGATTTGTAATATCTTTTGCAAATTCCCCACATTTTAAAGATACGATTTTACGAATTACCTTCATATACTCGTAGCTTGCCCCCCAGTGTGCTGTGTGGGTAAGTAGGTAGGTAGAGTTACACTAAGTTAGACTCTAACTGAGATCTGATAACTTTTTAACATATTCGTAACGAATATTCGTACAGGTAAGGCTCTCTCCCTAGGCAAAATTTTTTAAGAAAATGTTTTTGGTGGGATAACTATGGGGACAATCAATTTCTGCGAGTGTTAAGGCGACAAATGCAATCTTACTCCTATAATAAGGAACAAGCCTAAAAATCGTTGTTTGTTTTAGATGCTAGAGTTATTTTTTGAATATGAAAAAGGATTACCAAGAATTCCATTTCGAGCTACCTTTAAAGAATGCACATGTTGTGTAATCAAGCCTCATGCAGTAATTGAAGGGAATGTTGGGGCAATTCTTGAGCAAATATCAACATCTGGAAAGTTTTATATATCAGCAATGGCAATGTTTTCGGTGAAACTAGCCAATGCAGAAGAATTTTACGAAATATATAAAAACGTTCTGCCAGAATACGAGGTAAATCTGCTAAATTACAAAGGCAACGTGTAAGCACCTACAGATTTGATTGTATTCACTTACTTACCCACCTAATACCTTACCTTCTGAAATATAAATTTATTTATGTTAAATACGTTTTACTGACTAAAATGTTTAACTTACTTAAATAAGTATATCTTAAAAGTTTGATAATTCCACCTGAACTAATTAATGTGTACAGTAGAAATTTTGTTTAACCCGTCCAGTTTAAAAAGAATTAACGAAGATGGCACTTAGTTTGCTGGACTTATTTACGTAGGTAGGTACTTTTACCGAGATGAAAATCATTTTTTTAACTGGATTAGCTCTTAATAATCTGTCTTATTAAAGTAGGAAAAGTAAACGAAAACTCTAATTATGTATGACAATTAACACCAGGATATTTCTTTACCCTTACTACCTAACTTAGAATAGGTAGATAATATTATATTTCTTAATTGACTTTAATTTCTAGGCAATGTGCATTCATCTAGCGGAAGGAAAATGTATCGCATTGGAAGTTAAATGTTTGGATCCTAACCTAAACTGCGTTTGTGAATTTAGGAAATTATGTGGCCCTAGAGATCCGGTAAGATAAATGTATGGTTACTCAGTTTTACTAAGTTATTTATATTCAGCATCCTGTAAACCCTACTAACAAGCGGAAAAGCCATTTCACAACTGTCACTAATCGAAAATCAATTTCATCAATAGGCTGATTCTGGTACATTACCTCTAAAAGTCATTTGCAATAAACAACTTCTATTTCAGACTATGAAATAGCCTAAAACTAAATGTAAAAAATCTGTTAGGTACTGATTGATTTATCTGTGTATGTAACCATAATATTATGTATACCTACAGGTAGGTATACAGGTAGGTATACCTAAGTGGTGTACGCCAGTGAAAATACAAAACTTAAAATAAAAATCACTCTTTGTAACAGTATTTAAACTTGAAAAATTATGTCTCAGGCGGGACTCGAACACGCATCTCCTCGCATACTTACCGGGCGCGGCGCTTTACCAATTTCATACTGTAGAAAAATATTCGACATATCATTATAAAAAGTGGAGAAACTATTTGTTTAAACTGATTGAATGGAAAATGCGAAAAAATTTAATACTACGAGAACTACGAAAATTCGGGTAACATTGGACATATTAAGCTATATTTGGACTTAGGATAGCACTGGATGTAAAGAACATAAAAAAAATTTACTTGGGGCCGAAAACCATAAGATCCGATCCCCTTTTTGCGAGTTGGTCTGCGGCGTCATTGCCCAGGCAACCCCTGTGGCGTTCCCTCAGAATCCCAACTTCGCAAAATGCCAACCGCTCACAAATAGCCAACTTCTCAAAATGCCAACTTCTCGAAATGCCAACTTCGCGGAATGCCAACTTCCCGAAATGCCAATTGCTCGCAATGCCAACTTCTCGAAATGGCAACTTCTCATAATGACAACTTGAAATTATAATGAAATGCAAGAGCGTTGAATTTTACCACAATACCACAAATAATTTATAATCTTTTATATTATCTTATCTTAAATTTTTCATTACATCTTCTACAATTTTTGGCACTGGTCCTAAATCTTCACATACAGTACGTTTTTAACTCTTCTCTCTTCTTCACAACTTTATTCACGAGTCACGACCATAGACGGCTCGCAAACATGGGCAGATTCTCGTAATATATTTTGATTATCCTTCCTTAGTAACCCCCGTATTTATAAAGAAGTAATTACTTATTGCTTAAGAAAGTCATAACTTAAAGTGTTCATACCTAGTGCTTAAGTGAAAGAAATTGGTCACCATTAATAGTCATATTATTTGGCAGAAAATGCTAACTTTTGGTAGTTATAACTTCTAGTAATTTCTTGATTAAGGCATACAAATTGTCTCTCAAGTAATTACTTGTAGTCAAGTAATTACTTTTACTTGTTTATAAATACGGGGGTAAGTGTAGCTGAGGCACTGCAAATACGGTTGACACTCCGCTACAATGTAGTACCATTTGAATTGGTTTTATTTCTAGTATATCGATGTCCATTACCACGAATCATCCAAAACCCACCTTTCTGATTCTTGATAATTTCTAGCTCACGGTTCATTTTGTTCTATTAAATCACAATTATACTTGATTTATTATAAAACACTGATTTCCTTTCTCTTTGCAACATTAAAAACAATTATTATATTATACTAGCTGTTGCCCGCGACTTCGTACGCGTCAATTTCTGTTATTATGATCGCGATAATTTTCGCAACATTTTTCACTGATGCTTCGCTCCTATTGGTTGCAGCGTGATGTTTTATAGCCTAAAGCCTTCCTCGATGAATGGACTATCCAACACAAAAATAATTTTTCAATTCGAACTAGTACTTCCAGAGATTAGCGCGTTCAAACAAACAAACAAACAAACTCTTCAGCTTTATAATATTAGTATAGATAAATGAAGACTCTAAAAGGCGAATACTTTGTTTGGTACTTGTGTAATATTGTGTATATTGGAACTACTTCATAAATCTAACAAAAAAATTTGCGTTTAGTTTTTACTGTCATTGTATAAAAATATAAAGTATGATTATTTTTTTGTTGAAATTTATTCAGATTAAAAAATACAAATGTAATTTATGCATACAAAACTGAACATTAGAATAGATTTGGTATATTTATAATGATCAGACAACAGTCCGACGGGCAGTGTGTTGATTATAAAATAATGAATGTTCATGGTGAGGTACATGTTACAAACAAAGATATTGCGATATTGTATATTAACTATACTTTTTCATTATATTTATTATTCGTGGTAGCTTTCACCGCTCCTGAATTTCATTATAATTTCAAGTTGTCATTATGAGAAGTTGTCATTTCGAGAAGTTGGCATTGCGAGCAATTGGCATTTCGCGAAGTTGGCATTGCGAGCAATTGGCATTTCGCGAAGTTGGCATTTCGAGAACTTGGCATTTTGCGAAGTTGGCTATTTGCGAGCGGTTGGCATTTTGCGAAGTTGGCATTCTGAGCGTGAACGCCCCTGTGTCCTTTGATTGATCCATTGTAAAATGACCCTGTTCGTTGCGGCAATGTGCTCAAGGGCCAGGTGACTGACAATTGTAGATAATACTGGATGTGATGATGTTGCTCTCCAGGGCTTTGAGAACCGCCATGCTGTCCGGTAGTATGCGAATGCCGTAGTCGGCAACCCTCCTCCCTCTTCTTAAAGGCAGCCTGGACGATGGCAATACACTCGCATTGGAATATCGAGTTATCCTCACCCAGTGTAGTACATATAAACATATATATGTGCATATACATATTTATGTTTAAGTCTGCCTGTACCTGATTTGGTTATTGGAACCATCAGTGTAGACTAGGACCTCATTTATTCCCGATGTGTCTCGATTATTTTCTGATAATTGAATCTTATATATGTTTTGTTAAACGAAATTTTTCCAATTTTTTTACCTCTGTTATTAGTTTGGTTCTGGGCCACCAAACGATCGCGCCGTATGGATGATAGGGGTCTGATCCTTATTAGCATTAAGAAACATGATAATATATTCCTTTTTCATGATTATTTTATACTAGCCGTTGCCCACGACTCGTACAAAGCTCCCTGGTTCTGGTCTGGTTCCAATAGGTTAATTTTTAAATCAAACCTCATGGAAGTTTGAATTTTAGAAAAAAAAACCGTTGCCCGATTTTTATCTCGCGTAGACTTTTTTTTGGGTTAAAACTTAAACAGCCCGAGAGTGTAGGTACAGTCTTATCTGCGTGCCAAATTTCATTCACATCCGTTCAGCCGTTTTGTGGCATGTTTAGCGGTTATAAATTATTAGTAAGATTGTAGGATATTATGCATAACTGCCATATTTAAATTTAAATTTGAAAGTAACTTTACTGACGGAATTATTTCGATGCAGGATAAACCTTTATAATGAGCGATATTAATTACCCTCACAATATTCTAATTTAACATTTAATAAAGCTTTTTACAAAGAAATTGAAATAAAAAACTACAACATAGTAAATTAAAATCAATTTATTTAATTTTATGATTACTTACAGGATTTATGCCGTCAACTATACCCTGACTCAATTAGAGCCCAATATGGTAAATCTATTGTACACAATGCTGTTCACTGCACTGATCTTCCAGAAGATGGTGAGCTTGAGGTTGAGTATTTCTTTAAGCTTTTGGCCAACGATTAAACCCAAAAATTTTTTATCGCTAAATATGTTTGTTTTAACTACATCAAATTAATTAGCTTGTCATTTGTGTTTGTATTCATTTTTGATGACAAAATCATTTCCTTCTATTTCTATTTTGTCATACATCCATTTTCTGTTAATTCTGTAAATAAAATTATAAAGTTACTGGTTTTATTGTATGTAGTAAGTAAAAGTATAACGTTTATTTCGGACTACAATATCCATTCAGTTATAATAAATCTTAATTTATCTTAATTGATCATAGCGGTAGACAGGGGTATTTATAAACAAACACAGACCACATATCCTACGAGACTTGTAATGTAAGGCGACTAGCATCTCCCATGCATTTTCTTAAATGTTCTTCTAAACTTGAGCACATGGGCGCCTTTGTTTAGTAGTGACCAGAAAACAGACCTGTGAACTGTGTATCTGTGCTACAAACAAAAATTTATAGAAATACGTTTATGATGCCTAATTACTAATGTTCATCTTTGAATGTATTATAATATGCTGGCGTCTTGGGTACCACTGTAAGTCAGCATGTATTGATATTGATAAATAATTAAAAAAAAAACACAAAGATAAACTCATAAATACACAGTATAAGTTAAAATTTTAGCTAGCAACCCTTTATTTTGGTAAGGGGTAAAAATCATTAACGTTTATTTATTTTTGTGAGAATTTTAACACATAAGCAGATATATCGACCTGCTATCGCATTAGACTACATCACTAAATGAATAGCAGATAGTATTTCAGAATAAGAAGAGAATATGTGTAATCCAAAGCAAGCTTTATTTCTGAAGTATCATGATTAATTTTAGATTGAAATTTATTTCATTTTTAAAATCAAACAAGATTTTATTGAAAAACTCGTACTTGTGGTATGAAATACCTCCATTTTTAAGAGTTTTTTTATAACTCACAGCTTGAACTCGTATGACCTAGTTCTCTCAGCTGAGAGGCGCGCAGCGGCGATTGCGTATTGTAAATAAAAAAGCTTTATTATGAATGATATAATGAAAATTCTTATTATGTTTGTATGGAGAAAACTTTTATAATAACCTTTTACAACAGCTTTTGTAATAAAATGTAAAAAAAAATTGACACTTTGACTCTCAATATCTTTGGAACCAGCAATTTCCCAGGTATGGTCCAGAAGAAAAAAATGATCCTAGTGATAGGGACAATATGTGGTTTTCGGATCTGCGTTATGATTTTTTACACCCGTTATATTATTAGAAATATGGAATGTCAATAGCAGAAATTCTAATGTCAATATTCAATTATGATTAGATAATTATTTTATTACACAAAACAAAGGTAACATAAATTACAATGTGACACAAATGTACAATAAGGCGGTCTTATTGCTAAAAGCAATATCTACCAGATAACCTTTGGGTAATTTGTTAATTTACTTCATACAATTTTATAACAATATCTAATAATTTTCATTAATTAAATAATTATGAATAATAAATAAATAAATTATTTATTAATCTACTGATTAATTTTTCATAATATTTTATAATATTAATTATTAATTTATTAATCTATTCATAAATTTATATTAATAAATTATTAAATAATAATGTACTTAATATATTTTATTTTTATAATTTATTTATTAATAAATTATTTAGATAATTATTTTATTGCACAAAATAAAGGTAACATAAATTACGTGACACAAATGTACAATAAGGCGGTCTTATTGCTAAAAGCAATCTCTACCAGACAACCTTTGTGTAATTTGAATAATTTATTAATTTTAAATTATTATTTAATCATTAATAATAAATAGATAAATTTATTGACTATAAAAGTAATTTATTTTTATATAATTTATTTATTTATACATTAATTAATTAATAATCAATATAAATATATCATTAACATTTTAATGATTAAATAAATAATTTTATTAATTACTTAAAAAATAAATTATAAAATTAAATATTTAAAAAAGTATTTTTAAAAATTTCATTATTGTAAATATATTTGTTTATTAATCAATAATCAATTGATTGATTCATTTATTATTCATAATTCCTTTTTTAATTATAATTATTACATATTATTATAAAAATGTATGAAATAAATTTACAAATAAATAAACAAATTATTTAATACATTAATAAGTAATTTTAATAAACTAATTAATAAGAAAATATTATAAATTAATAAAGTATTATATTTATTTATTAATAATACATAAAATTTATTATTAGTTATTAATATTTTTTAAATGTTATTATTAAATATTAATAAACCAATTTGATTCATTAATTAATTAATATATTTATTTAGTATTAATAATTTCTTTATTTATTCATTAATAATAATGTAGTATTTTTTTTAAAGGATCGCATCGCCATAAAATTCTATTGCTAACGTAGGTGCTGAGGCGATAATATTCGTAGCCGTTTTCTATCAGGATTCAGGACACGACCACGACCGCGTTTAATTATTTTAAAATCGCTAATTTTTCGTCACTTTTACTTAACCAACACAATTTCAATAATCACAATTGAGACTAATGTCAACTTTCAGTGACAACTTAGTTTTAAATCATCGAAATGAAGTGGCCATTACTTACTTGATTTATTTCTCTATAAATCTTATTTTATTATGCAAAGGTTCAAAAACTTGGACCCTCAATCCATACCTATGAGACCACTACCATTTTTGAGATGTGCTCTCAACAAAACTTCTGAGATCTTCTAGTCCCACCTGTTCTGTGAACAGAACTAGTGGAATAAAAGAGTCCCATTTGTTCTGCTAACAGAACTAGTGGGAAAAAAAATTCCCATTCGTTTTGTCAACAGAACTGTCCAACAGAACTAGTGGGAAAAAAGTTTACAAAGGAGATGTCCCAAATTGTATGGAGGCCAGGCCCAGAACCTGTACACCCCACCAAAAGATAGACCAATACACCTACAAGATTTTGTTATTATCTAATTCTTTTAAAATGGCTTTGTTAAGTGGTTCAAATAGAGAGATAAGTAAGAAAATAGCAATACAAAACAACAAAACCATCATGGCGGAAGATGACATTTTGATGACGTCTATCAGTTTTGTCAGTTATAAAATCGCACAACTAAGTGTCGAGTGCCATCGCTTGCTGTAGTAACAACAAACATTATGAAAGTAATGTGTCGATCAATATCAAATCCAGAAAATTAAAAAGAAATTGTTATAATGAACTACATTTAAAACGCGACAAGCAGATCAAAAACCTGAAGTGAATGATTATGCCAAAGTGACAAGGGGTATCTGACAGCTACTGACATCTAAAGTTTTTTTTAGACTGACGCCATCTTGGAATGCCTAATGATGTTTGATAAATTATTCGATCTTATTTAGTTTTGAAGATAAGACAATTGACTGATGTTGGAACGGCAAGATTAGTATATTTTAGCTACTTTCACAGTATAATGTCATACGGTATTTTGTTATGGGGCTCAGCGGCAGATATTGAGTCTATTTTTATATTGCAAAAACGTGCTGTGCGGGCTATTTACGGCCTTAGACCCCGTGACTCTCTAAGAGAGCTATTCAAAGAGATCAACATACTAACAGTTGCATCTCAATACATTTTCGAAAACATTATGTACGTCCGTAAAAACCTCGAATTTTTTGTCAAACATAGTGACGTACACAATTTCAATACCCGAAATAAAGATAAACTTGCCGTTCCAGGATTCAGACTGCGAAAAGTAGGTAATTCGTTCATGGGAAATTGTATCCGTATTTTCAACAAATTACCACTATCAATTGCTGACCTCCCTGTACATAAATTCAAATCATATATCAAAGTTGTTTTAATGAAAAAGGGCTATTACACTATTGATGATTATATAAATGATAGGAACGTTTGGCTTTAAATTGTATCAGCTCGCACTGGCATATATCTTATGTAAACATGTTTATTTAAAAAGAGGCTGACAATAGTGACCGAGTTTCTTGCGCTGCTTCTTCTCGGCACTAGCCCACATTTGTCCCGAAGCAGTGGTAGGTTAAATATTGGGACTTGTAAAAGCGCCTCCAGGGGCCTATTTGCAGAAATAAAACTGATTTTAACTGATGATTTTAACTGATTTTGAACTACTAAATTATACGTTAAATAAATTTATCTGTATTTTTCCCAGAAACAGTATTTTTTTCTTGATTTTTGAAAATGGTGTACTATGTCTGGGCCTATTATGGGACATCTCCTTTACACGAATGTCATCATGCGATTTTGAAATTTGTAGTTACTATTTGAAGTATCAGCAATCTATAATTCTGGTAGATCTCGATTAAAATGCAGTATTTTTTCCCACACTATCTCCATGTTGAGCAATACGTTGCGCTCGCATCCACACTCGGCGACAACCTGCGCGGCTCTGACGCGCAACACGTGCGCCCACTCTCTGAACGGGAACTGGAAACTTGTCCAGCGTCACGTAAATGCTCCTTAAAATGTTGAGTGAGGGACATGTTGCGGGCCTCAATGCAACGTCGCAGCGTCACGTAGATCGAGTGTTGCGCGTCATGTTGCGGGACAAAATGTTCCCTAGTGTATTCGTAATGTTATCCTTTTTGAAGTTTTTTTGCTACTGCCACTCCATCACCATTTTACAGCGCAATTAGGCATCATAAACGTATTTCTATAAATTTTTGTTTGTAGCACAGATACACAGTTCACAGGTCTGTTTTCTGGTCACTACTAAACAAAGGCGCCCATGTGCTCAAGTTACAATCAACTAAAAAAAAATATTAAAACAACATTTTTCGATTATTATTTTTTTGTTAATTATTTTTTATTTTATTTATAAAAGTACTTACACCAAGAATATTACATACATAAACATTCACAATTATTAATCTTAAAGCTAGCACTTATTTGTATGAATATCAGTTATTATAAGCGTACACAGCTTTGACCATAGTATGTAGATATTCTTTATATTACAATTTTACAAGTTAAAAATTTTGCAAACATAAATACTCATACTATGAGTATTTATGTTTTAAGTATAATTTTAATAAAATTGATACTCATTTTTAAAAAACACAACACCGCAATACAACCTAATTGTATTATTATGTTTATTTGTTATTTTAGCCTAATCAGTGTATTAATTAGCAATAAGGTATCGTTCATTTAGCCTAATCAGTTTATTAATAAGTAGGTAACTCGTCTATTATTTACGTCTCCTTGATGTATTTCAGCAGATTACTTTTATTTTTAAGTTATTGCATAGCTTCTATCGCGGGCCTTGAGCGTGGAGACCGAATCCAGTAATTCCGTAGGTAACGAAAATAACCCTAACACCCAGACTCACACACTCGGGGCGAGGCATGATCGAACAATTTTGAATTTCCGAAATTTAAAAGAATTTAGAAGAAAATAAGGATTTTGACAGTATGGTTGCCTATGGTAAAAATTAGAAAATACATAAAATTATAAAATTAAGCTTTTGCATAGATAGCTTCTATCGCGGGCCTTGAGCGTGGAGACCGATTCCAGAAATTCCGTAACGAAAATAACCTAACATCCCCCACTCCGACCGGCACAGCTGTGATACTTTTTAGTTTTATAATTGCATAAGTTGATAGAAAAAGCTATGCTATTACCGCGGCATTTTTTTGAGAATCGTTGAAGATGTCGGTAATTATTTGTTTCTTAATGATATCATTGTACTTGGAGCACATCCTAGGTATTGGATGATGCAGTCCAAGGTTGGTTTTATGTGAGGGTATGTTTAAAAATTTTAGATATACGATGTCGCGGGTATTGGTAAGGAAAATTTAGACCTACCCTACGTAAAATAACAAATCCGCGATGGTACGACGGCGACTCCCTCTCCCCACGCTTCGCGCACCGCGGCACTAGCGCACTTGCGCCGAACGCCGAATGAGGTGTGGGAAGAGTGGGGCATTGGAATGAGTGAGACGGAGGAGATTACGAAGGGATCGTTGAGTTAGACAGGATGCTTTTTTAAATAACTATTTCTTTTGTTAGAAAAAAATGAAATGATAACTGCCATATTTTGTTTGGAAAAAATTATAGGGATATTTTTCTTATATATAAACAGAGACTCTGTGTATGTCATGTCATCTGAAAGAAGGTGACCTTATATCGGATATAGGTATATCATAAATATCCAATATTTTTATATGTATTATAAATATCGGATATTTTCGAACCCTGCTTCTTTGGGTCTCTGATTAGGGTGTCGCAAAGGGGGTGCACTAACCTAACCTATTTCCAGCGCAAGTGTTTCTGTCACTAAATGTGTCATAGTCAGCTGATTGGCCTTTAAACGACTAGGGATATAGTTTAGGACTTGGACCGGAGTTCTGGGATTCCGCAATTCTGTGGCTAAATGGTAGTTACTTATGTAGTTATTTAAGGCGAAGGGGAAAGCAAGTGACCTTTAGCATTTCGCGTGATCTCGCGCGACATCTATCCGTGCATAAAATAATACAATATGCTTTTGTTCGACTAAGTAACGATCTGTTTCGCTCTTGTGCCGATAGATGACGCGCAGGAGATTACGTTTTCCTGATAATTTGATGGAAAGTCTTGGTTTCCGTCCCTTTTTATTACCCATTTTTATTAAAGTTAACATTAAACAACAAGAATCACACAATTTATATCACATTCAAAACAGCATGCATGCACGCCCACAGCACATGAATAAATATTCCCACATTTACTCATGTGCTCACAGTCTAACAGAACGGCAACCTCGCTCAAGCCACGAAGTGCGCGCGGTGGTGGCGCGGGCATGCAACTTTGCCTTTTCGTGCCGCACAAAAACGCCTGATTATTATTGTGAGCAAATTATATGCTCGTAGAAATTAGGCGCTAAGAGTAATATCCATCATGAATACCACAGAACATTAAAAAAAAAATTATGTTCTGTGATAAATACTTAATTTGTTGATTTGAAAACAAAAATTTAACTACAGATAAAAGGCACAAATACTATGACTAACTATACAGAGTTTTAAACTGAACAAACTCCTCGTTTAAGATATAAACGTGTATAAGATCGCGGTTCTTTGGATCGTGGTCCAACAATGTTGAGTGCTAAACAAATAAATAACTAGTATTTAGAAATTAGAGGTAAAACTTCGACATATAAGTTACATGATGTATTAATTTCAAAGGCCCAAGTGCAATATTTTCGCCAGGAAACGTGCACAAAAATACCTCTCCTACGTGTATTCTCCTTACCCTTCGCCTAAAGCAATGTTTCAACTTGCGGAGTATTGCGCCTTTTCAGAAATATTTTTTTAAACATTTCGATTTTTCTATGAAGATTTCACTTTTTGACCACAGATTTGCATTTTTTTTACATATAATGTCAAATGAAACGCGTTTTATATATGGTGCATAAACTATTATCGAAAAAGAAACATTTAATGATATTTAATTGCTTACAAAATCCAGTAGGTTAGGAAAAGTGTAGGTTAGGTTAGGTTAGAACAGTGACCATACAAAGACGTGAAGGCGAGAGAGCGTAGCGAACGTGCCGCGGTAGCAACCGCCGAGCGACTCAAAAATACAAAAAAAAAATTAATGATTCCTAACCTCAAAATTGGCACGCTTCGCTCGCCTTCACGCGTATAAAGAAACAATAGTGTATAAAAAAAATTAGAGGTACTAATCGTTTAAATGCCAAACAACTGACTATGAATATGATACATTTAGTGACAAAAACGATTGCGCTAGAAATAGATTAGGTTAGGTTAGGTTTAGGTTAGTGCACCCCCTTTGCAATACCAGTTCCTAAGTAAAATTTTCTGCTTTCGACTTTTCCATCCACATACTTACTGACTGTGTAGGTAAAAGAAATGAAGTACATACATGAGACTGATATCTGTACCTATCTTTTAAGACTACATAAACGCTTGTAGATATTTTGGGGAGAGTTGTCCCCATTTTAATTGTGTTTGGAAAAAAAGTCTAAAGGAACAATAGTCTAAGAAAAAGCAATCAGTTGTCAAAATGTAAAATGCTGAAATGCTCAGAGAAAAATCAAAGTCCTATAAAAAATATTTCTGAAAAACACAGCCCTACTAAAGTTGAAACTTTGCTTGAAAGACTAATTAGGTAACATACTACATATTATTAGATTACAAAAACCCAGAGCAACAGTCTGTCTATCAGACTTCATCCAATTAACACTTCGGCTGCGGGCTTTTCATAATGAATTCAATAATAATTCAGCGCCCGCGCCAATCGCACGTACTGATTGTAGCTCCGTATATTTTTAAAATTTTAAATTAGTAAAAGTTAATAATTCTTCATCTAACATACATACGTCAAAGTGATCGTAATACGAAAACAAACGTCCATTTTCAAATACGTAAGGTGACTACGGATGACTCATAGTGCGTACCAGTGAACCAGTGTTTCGATTTTATTACCATATATGGTCAACAAATGCGCCATTAGCTTACAAACGAAACACTGCTATCAAAAATTCAACACACTGGACAGATACACAACGGCCGCATGCGTACAGTGACGAACATAAATGAACTTTACCCAGAACATCAGCGTTCGAATCTGAGTGGAACAAACTTTTTTTTTTTCTCTCTAATTTAATTCGCAAGTTTTTTCTTTTTTTTGTTTTCTCCATTTTTTTTCCTTTCGTTTTAATGCATACATTATAAAGTAAAAAAACGAAAAAAAAATGTCCACTAAAGGTAAGACGAAAGTTACTAGCGTTGGCCGCCAAATGTCAGTAGTACAGGTCACATGCAGTGTATGCAAAAAAAAAGTGGACCCTAAAAACACAATAACATGTTCGCACTGCAAAAAGGCCTATGAATATGATTGCATCGGCTACTCTGAAAAATTACACCGCCTGAAAGACTCAGAAAGGAAGAAGATTTGGAAATGCAAGATATGTCAAGACAAATTAATTGATAAACTACAGACGTCAAATCCTGAGCCATCCTTTGTAACAACCAGGAGAAAACAGACGTCGCCTACACCCTCCTATAGTATTTCACCTAACACTAGCGAACTGGATGTGAGAATAGTTTCTACCCCTAAAAACTCAACAGAACTACAAGACTCTCATATCCTCACCTTGGATGACATTTTACTCGACGAACCGTCTCTCTCAACCTCTGATAAGCTACTGCAGAGAAGTATGGACTGCACCGTCACGGACACCGTCACACAAGCTGTTACGATATCGGAAATGAAAGACAAGATATATCATCTACAGTTGGAGCTCGCCAGCTCTCAAAATGAATAAGACAATTATATACTCGAAAATAACAATCTTCGCAGTCAAAATACTAAATTAACAAATGAGAATAATGCACTTAAAAGGGTATGCCTATCACCACTTAAAGAAAACCGTATAATACGCAATACACCTTCAAAAACTCAAGCCCAAAAGCGTTTTACCACGGAGTACGATCAGTTAACCCTTCATAACCAAATAACTGACCTAAAACAAAAATTAATAGAAGCTGAGAAAGAGATTCTGAACCTCACAGAGAAAATTAGTATACTGGAGACAAAGCTACTTAAAAAAAATGAACCTCACTGGTCAGATCAATCCACGTCTCATCTACCAGCATCGAATCAATGTTGCATAAATAGAAGTACCAAAAATAGGATACTAATTTATGGATCTCAACAATGTGTGGGATTATCCTCTGCTCTTATTCAGTCAAGAGAGAAAACTATGTACGAAAAATACCAAATTGCAGGTCATATAAAACCTTATGCACTTGCAACGGACATATTGAAAGACATCCTAATTAATAATTTAGCCCCAAATGACAAAATAATTGTATGCGTTGGAGAAAATGACTATGATGTAAAAATATTGTTATCACAATTGCGCAATCTACTAAATAGGCTTAATAAAAATGACATTATTGTAATTAATGTATTTAAGAATATGTATCTAGATGTAAACGTTCTTAACAGTAACATACGGAATATCTGCCAAGATTATAAAACATGCCATTTTGTTTCTTGTAATATGACTAGCCTGGTTGGGATGTGTAAGTCTATTAATTTTAATGTTGACTGTATCGATTATGACAAAACCTATTTGAACGCGGAGAACTTAAGGAAGTTAATAGTGAGAAACCAAACCTCTGAATGTAAGATAAGAACTAGGGAGTATGCAAAGGGCACTATCCCCTATTATTTCGCTCCAATATCTTCTTGTGTATCCCTGAATAGCCATCATGACAAAAATACAACGATTAAAGCAAAAAGAATAATTACCGACTATTTTCCCATTACAAATAAAAAAACAAAGCTTTTTCGTGCCAAGTAAAGATAAAACAACATCGTTTACCATATTCCATCAAAATATAGCTAGTATACTTTCAAAACAAGATATATTAGAAATAACTCTGGAAGAGCTACGCGAAACCGGTACAGATCCTGATGTTATATGTCTTTCCGAAACGTTCTTACGTTCCAATCACTCTAATTATGTAAAACTCGCCGGCTATGAATTGGCAACGTCGTTCTGCAGAGATAAAAAAAGAGGTGGTACTTGTATACTGGCTAGTCATGACGTTATCTATAAAGAATTATTAATTTTAAAAAAATATTCAGTACAAAATACTTTTGAAGCTTGCGGAATAGATATCCCATCACTCAAAACACTAGTTATCTGTTTGTATAGAACACCAACGTCTGATCCAAACTTATTCCTTAATAAACTTGACCAGGTTCTCTATGAACTATCTAGACGCTATAAGGAAAAAACTAACATAATTATAACAGGAGATTTCAATATTAACACTCTGAAAGCAGGGAAAATTCAGGACTATCTTAGAGATGTATGTAATGCTTATAATCTTAAAATTCATATAGATGCTCCTACTCGCAAGAAGTCCTGCATAGACCACATCCTTAGTAACATAAAAGATGCGTCAGCTGCTATATTGCCTCTTTATTTATCGGACCACGATACAGCTCAGGTATTAGACTTTCCCATAAGAAAAAATAGTGATACACCAAAATTTCACTTTATTTACAAAAAAGACTACTGCCCTCAAAACATCACTAAATTTAAAGAGTGTTTAAATGGTCTATCGTGGTCTGAAGTTTACAGCGAAAACGACTTAAATCTAGCATTTGGGAAATTTCATGACACATTGTGCTTGCTATATAATTTATGTTTTCCTGTTAACAAAATCAAAATCAATAATGTTAATACAAAAAAACAAAGCTGGATTAGCAAGAGACTAAAGGTATGCTGTAAAACTAAAAGATTTTTAAGACACCAATATTATAGTAACAAAACAACATATAATAAATCAAAATATGTAACTTATGCAAATATATTAAAAAAGTCTATCCAAACGGCACAAAAAAATACAAACATAAAGCTCATAAACAAAAGTAAAAATAAATGTAAAGCAACGTGGTCAGTAATTCGAAAACAAGTGTCGGGTATAAAGAGGAATGATAATATTGCAGTAATAAAAGATGGTGACAAGACTCTTACAAATCCAATCGACATAGCATCCTCATTTAATGATTATTTTATTGACTTTGAAAATTACTCGACATTGGATACTACTAAGTATAACATCAATATAGTGACTACATTGAATTCAATGTTTCTTAAACCAATGACTGACGAGGAAGTGAAAAAAGAAATTATGACTCTAAATAATACTAATTCGGAAGGCTATGATGGAATAAATACTAAAATATTAAAATGTTGCGTCTCCGAAATTACGCAAGTTCTTTTGTATCTAATAAATTTATCATTTTCATCAGGTATATTTCCAAATAATTTAAAAACATCGATAGTAAAACCATTGTTTAAAAAAGGAGACCGGGCAATGCTTTCAAACTATCGGCCAATCACTCTTGTACCAGTGCTCTCGAAAGTTTTCGAGAAGTGTATGTTTAACAGACTCAGCAATTTCTGCAGCAAACATAACATAATAACAAAGGAACAATATGGTTTCCAAAAAGATAAATCGACTACTCTTGCGATGTACACTTTAGTAGAAGAAGTATTGAAAAACCTCAATCGAAACCGCCTAACGACAGGTTTATTCTTCGATTTGTCAAAAGCATTTGATTTCGTTGATCACAAGCTTTTGTTGTATAAATTGGATAAAATCGGTATCAGGGGCCCGGCATTGCAATGGATTTCGTCTTATTTAAAAGCTCGGAGTCAATGTGTTGCCATAAGTAGTCTAATAGAAAATGAAATAAAGGTCACCTTATCTGAATTTAGAGAGAATTCATGTGGTGTGCCCCAAGGGAGTGTACTGGGACCTGTTTTATTTCTATTATACATAAATGACATCACACAAATAACAAACCATAAATTTACAATATTTGCTGACGATATTTCCATTATTGTGACTACTGATGACAAAAAAAACATAAATAAACATGAAACTGACATTAATAATACCGTGGATAAAATTATTGACTGGCTCTATGCAAATAAATTACAAATTAATCTTGCTAAATCGAATTTTATGCAATTTAATAAGTCAAAACATGAAAAATACAATTTTGACTTAAATATTTCAAAAATCAATAAGGCATCATATTCTAAATTTCTTGGTGTTACAATAGACGAAAATCTTGATTTCAAAGCTTATCTTGACAACGTTTGCTATAGAATTTATAAATTTGTATTTGCCCTGAGACAAGTAAAAAATGTAACATGTAAAAAAACTGCTATCATGTCCTACCGAGCGTACGTAGAATCAATATTGCGGTACGGAATTCTTCTATGGGGCAATAGTACAAACAGAAATAGGGTATTCATTGCGCAAAAACAGTGCGTCCGAGCTATATGTGGCATCTCTCCTATCGACTCCTGCAGACCGCTATTTAAGAGTCTAGGATTATTGCCTCTTCCCTCACTTTATATTTATGAAGTTGCAACATTTGTACACAAAAACCGTGAGCTTTTTAAACGGGCTGGAAATGTCAGACTAAGGAATCCCCAAAGACTCATACTTGACGTTGTCCCGAAGTCCAGAAAATATGGAAATAGTTGTATCTGCATGTGTGTGCGTATTTATAACAGGATACCGAGTGAAATTAGGGATCTCACTATTAATTTGTTTAAGAACAGAATTTTCAAATGGCTGAACGAGCATAGCTTTTATGACATTAAAGACTTCCTCTTATCTCATTGACATATTTAGTTTGTAAATTAACTTATATTACCTGTTTGATTTTATATAATGATTCTTTTTGAATGACATTCAACTAATACAATGTTAAATAATTTGTTAAATTTGCATGCTATCTTTATGGAGCAAAATACGCGCACATACTACTTTGTACCACCTTTATACCGTGTTTTAAGCAAATAAAAAATATTTCTATTCTATTTCTATTATCCTAAAATACGGACTTGACTCGCAAACGCGTACGTGCTTTCAGTGAATATTTCGTCCCAAACACATATGTGTGTAAATCAGCCCAAGCATCGAATGATAAAACACGCGTAAACGCATTTTCAGCAGCGAATGTGTTAATCGACTAGGTAATTAAAGTACAAAAGATTTTTCAGTCATACCTGCATTCATGACCACATTTGTTTGAGTTGCACTTCAGGCAAGGGAAGTGGCAACCGGGACATTTTTCATCCAAACAATCACAAAGGTCTTTACCAGTGGCAGAAATTTGTCCACGCTCATTATAAATATTTTTGCTTTTACGACTGAAAGTAAATCAACTCATTAATAACGTCAATTAAAACTCCTTTAAAGTGCACTTTAGCCAAGTGTCCTGTGTAGTACAGTTTAGCCCCAGATTCACTTGATCCATCATACATCTCGTCAATGAACCTTCTGAGACTGAAAAAAGTAAAAATTCTAAGGAAACTTACTTGATGAAATAACTTTTTCGATTTAGCTTTCGACGTTCACGAGCTGAGGTTTCTGGATCGAAATCATCTAGAAAATTCATCTTCATTAAGAGTTCTGATTGTATATTAAAATCTCAAGTACTCTAGACCAAAACTTAGTTTGTTTGCAATTTTAAATGAAATGTATCCACAGTTGTCTGTGAACCAAGTAGAGTACACTGAAAACACAATTTATCAAATATGTTGTAAGTAGGTACGTATTTATAGTGAGTGTGTGGACGTATATTTGAAATAATACCTATATTCTTAGAGATAAAAGTAATAGTGAGTGAGTGACAACCAGTGACAACCGATGTAGTTGTTGTTGTTTTCTTCACCCATTCTGGGTAGGCAAAGGGAACTATGCCCATACAGCCAATTCTTTAGTAATATTTTCTTTATTTTTGCATTAAAACGTTGATGTTAGACGTTTTAATGCTTCGATGAAGTTTTTGAAGACAGTCGAAAGATTGAAGGAATGTAGAGAAGTCCCCAAGAAAGAGGTGAACTGTTCGCGATCCCGCGCAAAATTCACGGCCCACTTTTCTTGGTTACGACCCTTACACCATGTTATTTCACCGAACTGTATATTGTTCACTCGCACGACACTTTGTTTCGCAAAATAACACCACTTTTACGACCCAAAAATCACTATAAACAATAAAAATTCGATAAAATAAACGGACTCCAAACGTATCTCACGAACTCCCGCCAAAAACTCCAGGACCAACACCAACCACTCCAGTGACAACCGAGTCAACTGACAGACAGACAAGTACTTTTTTTTATTACAAGTTTTACGGCCTTGGTACATATCCATACAGCCAGCAAGTAAATACTGCTACTAATAAGCAAGAAAGTTTTACATAGGTATAACTGGAATGTGCACTAGTGACAAAACGCGGTCCGAGTGACAGAGATAGATGGCTCTAACCATCACGGATTTTAAAATAACCTGGATCGCGTACTTCTATATCTCATAATTTTCAAATTTTCACTCTAAAACAATAGCACTAAGATTACTTTTTCTCTGCCAAATGGAAAAGTAGAAAAACGAGCCAAGTGAGATAACTAAAATAGTAGTGCGTCCTTGTCTAGCAAGTATGCCAGTGTAAAATAAAATCTGATTTGGTAGTGAGTGGTAGATTTCTCAAAATTGGAAATATTCCATTATAATTATCATTGACTGATGAAATGTGTTTATAAACTGATGTAAGAATTATTTAAGATATGTCAAATATGTTTAGTTAATAGATATCAAAATGTAGATAGAGTTTCCTCATCCAAAAATGGCAACTTTTCTTTAGACAAAAAAGTAATGTCTGCTATCTTTTTTCTTAATGGCGGCGCGACGATGATATTCTTTGTTGTTTTCCTGTTATTTTGACGTAATTAATTAATGCATATATAAAAAGGGTGTATTTTTGTTGCGTGAATAGATGCAAACAGAATGGTAGGTATATTATCCTGAATGCGGCGTTTATATTTTCATGTTGGTTATGGAGAAGGGTGTCCACGCTATAAGTAATCTTCTCTTCTCTCTTAAAGGGTCGTTTTTTTTTCGCACTGTCTAAAATTGCATATTTTAATGATTGATGTTCAATAATGATAACTTTATATTAATCCTCAAAGTGTAGGTACGTGTAAAGTGTCCAATTATCCTGTATAATATGATATTATTATGTATGTATGTAGAATTATTATTATTTATGATCCAAACATGAATTTGATAACTAATTAAGAAATCATTAGTTTATTGCTAGATTTGAACCTGCGAGACTGCGACCTCACAGTGTGTTTGAAGCATTTTTCCAACTGGGTTACCACGGCTCATATCTATATATATATAAAAATGAATCCCTATTTCCCTTGGTCATCGCATCAAACGTGAACGGCTGGGCCGATTTCGCTAATTATTTTTTTGTTTTATTTGTTATTACCAGGAGAATGTTCTTATGAAAAAAAAATAAGAAAATTGCGCGGAAAATTTGAAAATTTAAGTAAACTTATCACCATACTAAATAATTTGTAATGTAACCTTAGCGCTTTTGACAATTTAAACTTTTTATAACATTATGGCGTTTGACATAACACTGACAGAATGCGTGCTGCAAACGGTTACAATTTCCAGTGCGGTTAGTATTTGCAATGTCGATAAATATATTTGTATTTGAAATATTCTTTACTGAATTATACCAATTTGAAATCAATATTCATAGTTAAGACAGGACAACGTCTGTCGGGTCCGCTCAATGATATTTAAAAAGTAATAGATATGTTACATGCGCTCTCAATATGCATCCCTAAAACGTCACAATGGGGACTACCGTTTCTTTGCTCACCAGTTGGCGCCACTGTAGACTGAGGTCTGGAGTTATAGCTGTCAAAGGCGATTGGCGCCGAAACAAAGTGTTTTATCTTGAATCTAATTAAGGTTATATTGTTTATAAATAACTATCTTGATATCAACAAACTAACTTCTGAAATAGTTGCTCTAGAGGCCGCCTATTTTTGCGCTTTTTCTTAATTCCGCTTTTAAAGCGTTTACATTAATCGCCAAATAATCCATATTTGCGATATTTTACGACGGAGATCACTTTCCAGCAGGTAAATTAAACAAATTATAATTTATGCAGCAAATTCCGCTAAAACCAGTACAAAGTGAATAATATTGGACCTCACGCGACACTAGCGCCTCTAGTGGCAAATTCACTAGCGATAGCCCCCATTGTGCGTCTTTTCAAATCCATGAAAGAGAAAGTAATTGTTCTTTTCACGAGTATGACAAAGACAAAATAAGAATTACGCATGTGTGCAGTTGTTCGCAAGCGGCACATACATTTCGATAGTTTTGTAAGGGCATAACCTATCTATACTTTTTAAATATCATTGGGTCCGCTAATATAAAATAAAAATATTTAGTTATACCTTTACCGTTGGTATTTAAAATAGAAAGGATGGATTTTACTCTATGTGTATTTTATTGCTGTACAGGATGCCTAAGGACGAATCTGTTGCTGAAAAGTGGAAAGAAATTATACCTGGCAAAAATTATTTGTTACCCACGAATGTGACCAAAATTTTTCGAAAAAATAATGATGGACGTCATCAATATCATCATACATCAATTTTATCCTCGCTTAAAAGATATTCCTTATCCATTACAATCTCTCACTACTGAATCAAGACATGAATCAGAACTTACTAAATGTATCGCAGACAGATAATTAAGCCAGATTAAAAACGTACGCCAACGAAGATACTCTTAAAATGATGGGGAAAAAAACTGACTGAAATAAGAAAAACCTTGTATCGAAAGTTTTTAATTTACTAAAACTTTACATATTATAATGACAAATGACTTTGTCTAAATGTATCTATCATAATTAAAAACAAAGAGTTACTTTTCTTTAAGAGAAGTAAATGAGGTCTATATCATTCTCCCGCGCTTATTTTCTCTACCACATAATCCTTTAAATATTGTGGTGAGTTGTGCTGACGATTCGACCCCTAAGGAAGTGACTCATCTAAGTCAGTAATTGGCTCTGTGCTCTCTATTCATCATCATCATCATCAGCCTATTGCAGTCCACTGCTGGACATAGGCCTCTCCAAATGCACGCCACTTAGGTCGATCCTCGGCTTCTCGCATCCAGCTCCTGCCAGCCACCTTGCGCAAATCATCACTCCACCTGGCCTGAGGGCGTTCTACATTACGTTTGCCGAGACGCGGTCTCCACTCAAGAACTCGTTTACCCCATCGGTTGTCGGTTCTGCGGCTAATATGGCCAGCCCACTGCCACTTCAGCTTGCTAATCCGGTGGGCTATGTCGGTAACTCTAGTTCTCTGCCGGATCACCTCATTTCTGATTTTGTACCTAAGAGAAACTTTCCATAGCCCGCTGAGCGACTTTGGACTTGTGGACTAGCCGTACCGTCAGTGTCCACGTTTCGGCTCCGTATGTCATGACGGGTAGGACGCACTGATTGAAGAGTTTCGTCTTGAGGCATTGTGGGATCGACGATGAGAAGACTCGACATAGTTTCCCAAATGCTGCCCAACCCAACTGAATTCTTCTGTTCACCTCATCCTCAAAGTTGTTTTTACCTAACTGCAGTATCTGCCCAAGGTACACATATTTCTGAACAACTTCGAGGGCGGCACCGTGGATCACAATCGGTTGCAGTAGTACGTGTTCATTGAACATAACCTTGGTTTTATCCAGGTTCATCCGCAAGCCGATGCGTACAGAAGAGTCAGCCAGGTCATTCAGCATCTGTTGTAGGTCCTGCAGCGTTTCTGCCATAATGATCGTCTGCAAATCGCAAGTGAGAGATGTATTTGCCATTGACGTTGATGCCTCGTCCTTTCCAGTGCAGCGTCTTGAACATATCCTCCATTGCATTTGTCAACAATTTCGGGGAAATGACGTCCCCTTGTCTCACTCCTCGATGCAACGGTATAGGTTTTGTTTGCTGATTATATACTTGGACGGACATGGTGGCGGCTTCGTAGAGACATCTCATCACTTGGACGTACCGCCAATCTACTTGGCAACGCTGCAGGAACTCCAAAACGGACGAGATCTCGATCGAGTCGAAGGCTTTCTCATAGTCCACGAATGCTAGACACA
Organism: Anania crocealis; assembly: GCA_949315895.1. NCBI lineage: Eukaryota > Metazoa > Arthropoda > Insecta > Lepidoptera > Crambidae > Anania > Anania crocealis. Next base: position 17,623,125 of record OX438882.1, read on the forward strand.
GGGGCTGATTATACTCTTCGGTCTTCTGTATAATCTGCCGCACTGTGTGGATGTGGTCTATGGTGCCGTATCCGCTCCGAAATCCAGCATGTTTCGGTGGTTGGAATTCGTCGAGTCTCCGCGCAAGGTGGTTCGTGATGTCTCTTAAAAACAGCTTATAGACGTGGTTTAGAAGGGAAATGGGTCGATAGTTCTTCAGCAGGGTCTTATCTCCTTTTTTGAAGAACAGGACGACCACACTTCTACTCCACGCCTCCGGAGTTCTCCCTTCAAACAGGACAGCGTTAAGAAGCTTTTGAAGCTCCCTCAGTACGGGTTTACCTCCAGCCTTTAGCAACTCTGTTGTAACGCCATCCTCTCCAGGGGATTTTCCATTTTTCAGCTGTTTAAGAGCCATCTCGATTTCACCAATGCTGACTTCTGGCAGGTCTTGAGTGTAGTGGCGTGTTAAAGCGTCTCTAGGGTCCTCATTTTCGGGATCAGGTCGAGATGCATGCGAAGCGTATAACCGGCCAAAGAAGCGTTCCACTTCGGAAAGGACTGCTGGCCTCGAAGCAACGAGTTCTCCACTTGCTGTGGTCAGTTTCGTCAGGTGGCTTCTTCCAAGAGATTGTACGAACTCTATTTTGCTCGATCGCTCTTTCAATCGCAAGAGTATTGGAGCAACGGAGGTCGTGTCGTACGAGCTTTCTGATCTCTTGGTTTAGAGCCCGCTTTCCCGACGAAGTGACGGGTGGGTTTTCTAGTCGTTCCTTCATTAGCCCTAAAGTCCCTTCCGAAAGCTTTGACTTCCTGCCCTTACGCTGCATTTCACAAAATCTCATAGCTTCTTCCTTGAGGATCCGAACCACATTTTTTGTTGGTCATGATGAAGTCAATCTCATTTATCGTCATAGTGTCGGGGCTCTGCCACGTCCACTTCCTTTGGGGCTGTTTTTTGAAGAAGGAGTTCATTAAGAAGAGCCCCTCCCGTTCGAGGAAGTTGACAAGCATTTGGCCCCTATGGTTTCTGCATCCAAATCCATGGGATCCTACTACCGATTCGCTGCAATTCTGTACTCCCACTTTAGCGTTGAAGTCCCCCATAACAACGCTGTAGTGAGTCTTAGTGGTGAAGTGGAGGGCCTTTGATATGTCATCAAACATATCCTCCACCTCTTCGTCAGAGTGTTTCGTGGTCGGCGCGTTCGCTTGCACCACCTTGAGGCTATACCTCTCGGTGAGCCTAATAATAAGGTACGCTACCCTGTTCGACACACTGGACACTTCCACAACGTTGTCAGAAAGGGACTTATTTACCAGAAACCCAACGCCACCTTGGGATTGTTGGTCTCCCTCACGGAAGTACATTAGGTTATAGTGTCCTCCCCCTCTCTTCGGACTTCACATAGCCCTAGGATATGCCACCTAATCTTCCCAAGTTCCACCTCAAGTTGGGCCAGATGCGAGTCTAGCCGTAACGTGCGTCCGTTGTACGTCGCCAGGGTCAATGGTTTGTGGTGGCCTCCCGTAACCCGGAGATTCTTCGCACCCCCCGTCCCGCCGTGACCGTGGTCACCACCATGACCAGGAATAGCGGGACCGCCGGGAACTGGGGGCCGTGGCTCATTTTGCGTCTGCATTAGAGGTATTGCCCATAATCGCCACGCTGGGCAGACGGGTTGGCGATCGCAGGGCGTAGCTTCTCGCACCGGTGACGCTGCTGCCCGTCACCGGCCTGCTATATTTAAGTAAGCCTTGAATTTGGATGGCTATACCGCCATCGGTCGGTCGATCGCCAGAGCCTCGTTTGTCATCCAGCAGGATGCACCGCGTGCAGGTGAGGTTGGCTTAGGGTGAAAGATGGTCCGCCAGGGTCCCGGGCGGCAGGTGCGGGGGCACCAGCTGCCTAGCACATGGGACCAGGACGGCGCGCTGTTCGCCCATTGCGTCGTCCAGAGGTAGGAGTGGGGTGTCGTCACAGCACCCCCTCTGAGGAGGTCTGCCCTTTTCAGGGCGGAGGTGGCCGCTGGCGGGGTCCGTGGACTGTCGAGTAACCACAGACCCTGCCGTCAGTCAGCGCGGCGGGCGACGCAAGGTTTTAGTGGGTATACCCCTGGGTTCCATTCCCAGGAGCAGCGCCCTTTTAAGGGCGCCGGGAGTCCCACATACCGCCCTGCCCTCCCCCGGGGCAGTGGTGACGATGCGCAACACATTTTCCTCGCGTAAAAAAAAAAAAAAAAAAAGGGTGAAAGATGGTGGTTCGCCCCTCTACATCCCTCTCTGCTGTCTATTATTTGATAAGTATTTGAAGTATGAGGAGATTCTTCAATCTCAGTATTAAATCGTAATGATGAAATGAAGCTGTCATTCTCAATAATATTATTTTTAATTGGCGAGTTTTCGTCGAGTCGCATTTCTTCTCCACCTGCACCCAAAGATGACGATTTGAGACGGTAGTTTCACGACCATCAGGTAGTCTAACGTATGAAAAATCTGGGTTGGTATGTAACAGCTCAACTTCCTCCACTATCGGTTGATATTTATTGGCACGATTACATTATTTCATGAGGATTTTTCCAGAGCTCATCAGCCAGGTCGGTATAGAGGTACCATTAGAAGATCTACGTGGATGTGTAAACATTCGCTCATGAGGAGTGCAATTTGTTGATGTGCATAGTAGTGGTCGGATAGAATGAAGAGCTTGAGGTTTTTTTAGTTTTTAGTGCTAAGAGTATCGTTCTCCAGAGAGTTGAGTTTAATTTCTCTACTTGACCGTCGCCTTGAGGATTATAAGCGTTCGTCTAGAAGTTCGGCTAGAAGCAATGTTCCGAGAGCGAAGAAATTCTTGTATCTCAGTATAAATAAAAGCCGTGCCCCTGTCAGAGTGAATATATGAAGGCATGCCGAAAATCATGAATAAATTGTTCAGATGTTTTATCACTGTTTTGGAACTAACATCTGTGCATGGAAATGCAAACGGAAAACACAAAATTCATCAATAATAGTTAGAATAAATCTGTTGCCTGTATTTGTTGGGACTGCACCTTTAAAATCAATGCTCAGCCGGTCAAAAGGTGCCAAAGCTTTAATAAGATTCCGTTCTTGATTGTTTCTAAAGAATCTTGGTTTTATTTCACTGCAGGCTCGGCAAGAGCTAGTCATTGTTCTAACTTCATCGATTGAATAAGGTAAATTTTTGGAACGTACCCAGTGAAACATTCTTGTGACTCCAGGCTGGCATAGAGCTTCATGAAGTGATATATTCATGAAATAATTAACCATTGCTTGATTCCATTGAAGCACTGATTCGAGAAAGGGCATCAGCAGCATGGTTGTCTTTTCCAGGTCTGTAAATAATTTCATATTTAAAAGGAGCAAGTTCCAGTCGCCATCTTTGGATTTTCTCGTTCTTAATTTTGCTTGAATGTTTCTTACTAAACATAAATGATACAGATCGTTTATCAGTTACTAATTTGAATTCTTTGCCAATGAGAAAATGCCTTTATTTCTTTAGAGATTCAACAATAGCATAAGCCTCTTTTTCAATGGCCGAGTGATTTTGCTCGCTGGAGTTTAAAGTTCTAGAAAAGAATGCTACTGGCCTGGAGTCTTGAGTAAGTACTACAGCAATGGAGTGATCAGAAGCATCTGTTCCAACAGTAAAAGGTATGTTATCATTGATTGCATTGATAGAAGATCATGCTATGCTCTTTTTGAGTTCTTCAAAGCATTCTATCTGATGATCTGATCTCGTGAAATGGGAAAACTTGATGTTTTAGTAAGAGTATGGATTCTTTCAGAAAAGTTTGGTATCCATTTGGAATAATGAGCGAACATGCCAAGTGTTCGCCTATGAGAAGCTAAGTCGCTTGGTGGTGGTAAACTTAAAATTGGTTGAAGGCGTTTACTATCGGGTTTGATAATGTGATTCTCGATAGTGTATCCTAAAATGTTGATTTTGTTTTGTGAAAATTTGCATTTTTGCATACTAAGAGTAAGACCATATTTTTTGACCGCATTCATAAACCGTTCTAAATTTATGTCATGCTCATTCTAAATACGGCCTCCAATGGTTATATCATCAAAGTAGGCGTACGTATCATGAAGCCCTTCTTTTTGTATGATCCAATCAATGGTTCTTTGATAACTTGATACTCCATTGCTAACGCCAAAAGGTATGCGTCTAAATTGATATAAATTACCAAGAGCTTCAAATGCTGTAAGTATCTTTTTTTTAGGCTGGATTGGCACTTGATGATAAGCACTTTTTACGTCTAAGGTGCTGAAAAATCAATTTTTGGCAATTTTGGAGACTAATTCTTCGATATTAGAAGTGGATACGCATCCAGTTCAGTGAATCGGTTAATGGTTTGTGAGTAATCAATGACAAGTCGTTTTCTATGAGTTTTGCTTTTAGTTATAAGTACTTGAGCTCTCCACGGTGATTTACTTTCTTCTATAACGCCTTCATCAAGGGGATCTTCTATTTCTTTCTTTATAAAATCATTGTCTTCATCACTGTATTTGCGTGACTTTATAGCGATGGGTCTGCAGTTAGGAGTTAAGTTTGTAAACAGTGGTACAGCTGGTACAGATGCTTCGCCAACATTACATACATGAAGTGGTTCCTTTGGTCCATAGGCAAACTCTAGTGAAGAATGTTTATTCAGGATGTCGTGGCCAATGATCATATGAGCACAAAGATTCTTGACAATTTCATACTTATGATTGTCGATAGTAATAGTTTGGCATGTCTGGCCTTCAACTTGAGAAGTGTGATTTAATGAAGCCATAGTTATAGATTGGTTACAATATGTCTTTCTCAATCTGCAGAGTTGAAAAAAACTGTCATTTATAAAATTGCTTCAGCTACCAGTGTCTAACAAAGCTTCTGCTCTAGTTCTAGTTCGCTCATAAGGGAGTCTGCACCAAGAGGGGAGTCACTTATTCTTGTAAAAAATGAATTAAAATGTAAAGAACGCAAAGACATTGTGTCGCTCTCGGTTGAACGAACTATTGAACTATCGTGTGCTGAGCTGGAACAATATATCATAATTAGCGTGTAGCCCCCCCAAAGCTAACTACCACGTTTTTAAATCTGTTATGAATGAGGCTCTGAAAAAGCTCTCAAAATCGAATAAGAAAGTAGTTGTATGTGGGAAATAAATTATTAAATAGCAACCAATATGCCTTCAGAAAAGGTAGAAATACTACTGATGCTGGAGTTGCTCTTCTACAACATGTGTTTAATGCTTGGGAGAGTAAGCTAGATGCAATAGGTGTATTTTGTGACCTTTCAAAGGCTTTCGATTGTGTAGACCATGTAACATTACTTAAAAAACTTAAACATTATAGTGCATCGAATGATTCCTTGGATCTAATAAGTTCTTACCTTAAGGTCAGAATACAAAAGGTTTGCATAAATGGAGCTGAGTCTTCAGGGTCTACCCTTATTATGGGTGTCCCTAAGGGATCAGTATTAGGACCCCTGCTATTTTTAATTTATATAAATGACCTTCCGTGTTATTTACATAATCTTTGCGAGATGGTATTGTTTGCAAATGATTTTTAAGAGATCAATGATTTTTAAAACTAAGAGGGGCAAATGTTCATTTGATGATGTTAACAATACCCTCTCTAAATTATTACATTGGTTTACAACAAATAATCTTTTACTAAATGCAAATAAAACAAAATGTGTAAAATTTACCATGCCCAATGTAAGGTTTGCTGCTACTCATATAATTGTTAAAGATGAACCACTAAACTCTGTAGATTTAACTACCTTTTTAGGTATAACTGTAGACTCTCATTTGCGATGGGGTGCTCATATTAGGGTGCTGTCTGGAAGACTTAGTTCTGCTGCTTATGCTGTGAGAAAGATAAGGCAATTGACTGATGTTGGAACGGCAAGATTAGTATATTTTAGCTACTTTCATAGCATAATGTCATACGGAATTCTGTTGTGGGGCTCAGCGGCAGATATTGAGTCAATTTTTATATTACAAAAACGTGCTGTACGGGCTATTTACGGCCTTCGATCCCGTGACTCGCTGAAGGAGCTCTTCAAAGAGATTAATATACTTACAGTGTCTTCTCAATACATTCTCGAGGATATTGTTTACGTTCGTAAGAACATACATTTATTTCTTAAGAAAAGTAACGTACACAATTTCAATACCAGAAATAAAGATAAACTTGCCGTTCCAGGCTTCAGACTGCGAAAAGTAGGAAAATCGTTTATGGGAAATTGTATCCGTATTTTCAACAAATTACCACAAGGTATTGCTGAACTCCCTGTACATAAACTTAAATCGTATGTCAAATTTTAATGAAAAAGGGCTATTACACTGTCAATGATTATTTAAATGATAGAAATGTATAGCATTAAATTGTCCCAGCTCGTACTTGCTTAAACCTTGTAAAAATCACCTTACCTTGTAAAAATTTATTTAAAAAGAGGCTGACAATAGTGACCGAGTTTCTTGCGCTGCTTCTTCTCGGCACTAACCCAGACTTGTCCCGAAGCAGTGGTAGGTTTAAATTGGGACGTGTAAAAGCGCCTCCTGGGGCCTATTTGCAGAAATAAAACTGATTTTAACTGATTTTAAGCTCGAATTCCCCGGATATAGGCCGGTACAGTAGCTTTACTCAAAGATGAAGGTGATTCTGCCATTATGCACGCTGTCGGTCTAATCTTGTCTTCTTCCAGATGTGGAAATTGGCAGTTGTGAAGGGCTTCTACAGACAGAGGCAAGATGTCCCTTTTTGTGACACAATTAGCAGGTTTCTTCTGAAGCTGGACAATTTTTACGGGGATGTACCTGTCCTCCACAAAAGAAGCATTTACGTCGTTGCATGTTGACAGCAGCTGTATGTTCCTCCTTTGTTTTATTCTTATCAGGCTCGGTACGGACAGCGTTTACAGTGAAGTTATTAAAACATAATGAGTTAGCTTCAGCAGTTTCTAAAGATATCGCTTAATGGTAAGCTTCATCAAGAGTTAAATTTAAATTTTCTAGCAGTCTTAGTCTTATTTTATTTGATGACAGTCCGGATATAAATGCATCCCTTACGTTGTCATTTCTATTTGTTTTGGCATCAACTGCAGAAAAGGCACAATCTTTCGATAACTGTTTCAAAGCTTGTAGATATGTATCTATACTTTCGTTGGCATGTTGTTTTCGAATAGCTATCGAGTGTCTAGCAAAATTATTATTTTTCGGTTTTACATAGGTACAGTTTTTCCAGTAAATTTATTGCTTCAGAATAAATTTTAGCGTCATTTATATAGGCATAGACGCTCGGAGAAATGTGATTGATTAATTGGAGTTTCAGCTTTGCATTCTTTGTTTCGTCGAAAGAAGCGGCTGGTTGACATGAAATAAAACTTTCAAATGTTTGTCGCCAATGTTCCCATGCTTGAGTTGCACCATTAATAGATGGGTCGACATCAAACCTTTCCAGTCCTAGGTATTTTTCCATAACTAATTGTTTAATTAGCAAATTAAATTAAAATAAGAAAAACCTTGTATCGAAAGGTATTAATTTTCTAAAACTTTACATGTATATCATGACAAATGACAATGTCCTAATAAAGTTTATCTATCATAATTAAAAACAAAGAGTTACTTTTCTTTAAGAGAAGTAAATGAGGTCTATATCACTGACCATGCGACAACGGCTGCATATAATAATTTTAATCAGTAATGTTTAAATTCCTAATACATTTTTACGTGACAACGTCTTAAATTAGGTTGCGGCTGGGAGTCACTTATGAAAAAGTGTAACGCTCGGTAACGTTACGATGAGTCACCGAACGAGAGAGAGGCCCGCCGAATGCCTTGCGTCTCTCTCCCACTCAACTATGATCGGTCTGCCGCGCGCGCAGCACTAGAGAATTAGGCGCATTGAATCGGCGCATGCTTGTGTCTCTGTCTTTGTCTTTCTCGAACGTTCTTGGCGTTGGAAAAAGACTTGACTTTCGCAAGACACATTACAGCAGAAACACTTCCTTTCATTTCATATTTCTCCTATCATCGTCCTATCCTCAACAAAATCACTCAAATAGGAATTAGTTAAGTTTAAGTTTACATGTACAATGTTTTAGTAAACAAAATATATTTCTATAGTTAAAATTTGTGCAATTCTTATTTTCATTCAATTCCTTGTTCCTATTGTGCAATTTAATTATATTCATATCAATAAATATTCTACCGAGAAAAAGACGTTGACATCACGTAAAATCTTCGCCCGTAAAACCGACTTTACAGGCAACCATTTTTTTTGTCATTAATTTCTTGTTTTATTTCCTTTGCTCCGATTCGGTTTTGAACGAGTCTACAACCACTTCAACGTAACAATCCACACTAACTTTCTTATTTCATAATAATAAAGAACACCTAATTCAATAAAGATAAATAGCCTGGGCTAGCAGGTGACTCATCATCATCATCATCATCAGCCTATTGCAGTCCACTGCTGGACATAGGCCTCTCCAAATGCACGCCACTTAGGTCGATCCTCAGCTTCTCGCATCCAGCTCCTGCCAGCAGGTGACTATTACTGCATAAAATCCGTTTCAGATAGTTTTTAATACAATAAGTATTTATCAATCCAGCAGCGCTATTACGTATCTTTTTTAACAGTCAAAGTGATAATCGCTGAGCTTAAGTGTTTATCTGTGAACTGTCAAAACATAGTTTTGGTATTACGTATCGTGGGTTATAAATAGATTAATGTCAAAGTCAGTGACTATGACTGATAGGCACTGTCATATCAACTATCCTACTTTTGACAGCCGTTTGTGTATCGATAACTCGATTTTCGTATTATGTAGGTAAGTCAGAGTAATCAACAAAATCGTTAGTCACTGGAATTTTCAAGTCAAACTACTAAAGGGCAGTTTTTTATGAATATACACTATTAACCAACTAAGTGGAATCATATGCAAAAAATACTGCTTGGGTGGCTGCTAAGAGTTTACATTAAGTACGGCTTTTTTTTGGATGGCTTATAAGAAAAGAAAAGCATGCCAAACATAACAAGCGCTGACTGATATGTATTATCAATGGCTCTCTCATAAACAACACCTCCTTTATTTTGTTTAAAAAGTTTTATTTGCAAAATGGCAAAATGGCTCGAGCTTTTCTTTTGACTTATGCCGAGAGACAGAGAAAAATAAATGAATTAAGAGTCAAGAGACGTCGTCTCCGCGATCGTAGTGATCCTCTGCAGCTAACAGACGAAGAGTTTATTGCAAACTTTTATTTAACTAAAGCTGGATTCCAACAAATATTGGAGGAAATCCAACCAAGGTTGAAAGTAAGAAGCCGCAGAACAGCAGTCCAAAATAAACTTAAGGTATAAAAGTCTAATTTATAGGTAAAATAAAAATATAATTAACCATACAATAGCAAATCAATGTACGTATTATCATATTTCATATTCCTAATATTAAATGTGAAATGAAAACGAAGCATAAATTAGTAAAAAAAAACCGGCCAAATGCGAGTCGGACACGCGCACTGAGGGTTCCGTACCAACTTTAACTAAAATACCACAATGTATTGTTGACTGCAAAAATAACTTTGTTTTTCATAGTGTTTGTAATCGCGAAAGTTTAAAATCATTGTTTGTATGAAGGACAAAATATTTTCGGTTGTTGAAAATGTGCTAGATCTCCAAAAGTACCAGTTTGATTTCGTTCAAACCAATCTTTGTTGAACGTATTTGTTAAGATCTACATTATTTATTTATTTTCAAAATTTTCACTTGCTTAGTTTAAAGTTAGAGGGGGGGAGGGGACACTGATTTTACCACTTTGGAAGCGTCTATCTCCCATATGTTAGACTTTTGGAAAAAATGGTTTTAGGAACCTCCATGTCATTTAAAAAGTCCTATCCATAGATACATACGCACAGGTTAAAGTTTTTTTATTAATTTTAGTTGTATGTAGGGGAAGCCCCCCCTTAAATATTATTATGATATTTTTAGTATGAGAATCGTAAAGCGGTAGACAGGATACACCTACCTACCAAGTTTCAACTATGTAATGCTAATACTTTCAGAATAAAGTGACTATGACATACGGACGGACAGACAGACAGACAGACGGACTAGACAAAACTATAAGGGTTCCGTTTTTCGCCATTCGGCTACGGAACCCTAAAAACTAACATTAAATGGTATCCTTACACCACTTAATCCCTCCACCGCCACCCGTCCTATCATGGCTAGCACACGCTCCTCTGCCTCTGTGAGTGGAGCCAGCCTGCTAGGCCCACCCCCAGTAGCAAACGCACTCCGTCTAGAGTCCGCGACTTTGGTTTTAGTCTTTGCTTGAACTCTATCCAGTACCTACTTTTAAAAAAGCAAAGAAAAGAAATGATAAAAGCAAAACAAGAATGGTATTGCTGCAATAAACTGAGGGGATGGAAATACAACTACTGATTATAACTTGATACTTTAACTTACTCTACGCCAGTGGTCCGCAGATTAAGTAGCTCCTTCCGCGACAGCATTAAGTCGCAATGCAAGGGACTCCCACGCTATTTTAGCCATTTGTTTTGCTTGAGTTCCACTTGCAAAGCGACCTAACGATATGTCGCGGTTTTTTTCTGCGAACTCTACTAATATCAAAACCTGTCTAGGCGACACTTTCCTCGCGGGAGCCATCTAAAATACAAAAGAATAAAATATGTTGTTTACTATTTTGACTAAGTGATCCAAAGAACTATTTAATTTTTAACAACTTACCTACTTTTAAATAATCTAAACGAAGCACAATCACAAGTACCCACTCAAATATGTCCGCACCAAAATATGTTCTAATTTCAATAAAATTGCGTTAAAAAACTATCTGACATTTGAAGTGGCTAACGTATAACCCGATTAAATTACGATGTCGTTATTTTGTTGTCAGTTGTCCACTCAGTGACTATCCCGTACATAATAGGTCTGCAGGAAGGCTATGGCAGGAGTCGTTGGTCGTGAATGGGTACACTTCTGCACACGATATAAATGTTACTTTCAGAGTACCTCAGGGATTTATATTAGGGACATTATTATTTGTCTTGTTTATAAATGACATTGGCAATGGGGGCTATCGCTAGTGAATTTGCCACTAGAGGCGCTAGTGTTGCGTGAGGTCCAATATCATTCACTTTGTACTGGTTTTAGCGGAATTTGTTGCATAAATTATAATTTCTTTAATTTACCTGCTGGAAAGTGATCTCCTTCGTAAAATATCGCAAATATGAATTATTTGGCGATTAATGTGAACGTTTTAAAAGCGGAATTAAGAAAAATCGCAAAAATAGGCGGCCTCAGGAGCAACTATTTCAGAAGTTAGTTTGTTGATATCAAGATAGTTATTTATAAACAATATAACCTTAATTAGATTTAAGATATAACACTTTGTTTCGGCGCCAATCGCCTTTGATAGCTATACTTCCGGACCTCAGTCTACAGTGGCGCCAACTGGTGAGCAAAGAAACGGTAGTCCCCATTGCTTTAAAAATACTCACTAACTTTTATATGCAGACGATCTTAAGATTTACAGGATCATAGAGAATATTAATGATTGTATGAAGTTTCAGGAAGATCTTGAGCGCCTTTCTTTAGAAAATATTTATATTGTGTAGATAATAAATTACAGAAGTATACCTAAATATAAAGTTATCATTTTCACGAAAAACAAGAAAACTGTTAACTTTAATTATGAACTTCTCTGTACTAAACTTCAAAAGGTTGAAACTATAAGGGATTTGGGTGTTTACTTCGACTCTAAATTGCACTTAGATACAAATATAAATTCTATAATATATAAATTTTATCAGTTGTATGGGCTTGTTATGCGAACTTGTAAAGATTTTAAGAATGCATCAACTTACTTAATGCTGTACAAAATCCTCGTTAGATCGCAACTTGAATACGCTTCTGTCGTATGGAATCCTTATTTCCAAAAATATATTCATCAGCTAGAGATTATCGACTATGGGGACGTATGCTGCTCCAACATCTCAGAAGAACTTCTTGTCAAGTTAGAACGGCTCCTTATTATCTGTATTTGCTTCATTTTTAACTTTCGCAATTTTGACCATGTCTCCAAGTTCCGCTCCCAGTTTCACTGGATCCCTATCAGGTACCGTAGGAGTACTCTCTGCGTCCTTTACTCGATTTTCTTTGATCCCAAATCTCCATCTTATCTTGGTTTTATGTCTTACTAATTTAAACTAACGTCTGTACGACTCCGGAATCGACTGTTTTCTAAAATTAGAAAATCTTCTTCCAAATATTCTAGTAAGAAGGCTTTGCGGTGTCACTTTAAGAACTAATTTCCTTTTTTCTGAATTCTGTGAGCAATTATATTACGTATCATACATAAATACATTATGTATTTTTATGTATTTGTTTATTAAATTTATGTAAATGTATTGTTAGTAGTTGTAATTTGCTTAAATAATTGTTTTTTTCTCATCTTGCAGCACCTGTATACCTAATTTCTGTTTGGCCCTAGGGTTGACTGGTAGATAATGCTTTTTGCATTAAGGTTGCCCATTGTACTTTGCACATTTTTTATTGTGCAATAAAGTGTAAATAAAAATAAAATGGTTTAACAGAACTTATTATGCAGATAATGAATTTTAGCCAGTTGTTAAACACAATGATGTCAAACAAACTGATCGTGAAGAAGTCATTAAATACCCTTAGTGATTTTTTTCATTAGCAAATATGGAACAAACATACGTTTCTTCATCACCAAAAATCATTAGTGTTGGTTAAAGAATTTTGACCATATTGAAAAACGGAAAATGGAAGTTAATGACTTAACGCGTTTTAGCTGCACCACCCCACGAGGTTATGCAGTATGTTAAAATAGATTGGCATAGGGACACGTAAACGTCTTTTAATATTTTACTATTGGTCACATATCTTAGATTACGAAAAATGTATGTTAATTTTCTTAATTTTTGAGTCAGTTGCCTGATGTGCTCTTTAACATTTAAATTTTGATCAATAATAATTCCCAAATATTTTATACTTTGTACTCTCTCCATTTTTGGACATAAACAGTTTGCTTTTGGAGGAAAAGCACAGCTATGCGCCAGAATTTTTGAGTGCATGACTGATGGTCCAAAAAAATTGTTTCTAATGCTGAAAGCTACGTATTTTGTTTTTTTAGAATTCAGTGACAACGAGTTTGCAGCTAGCCAATGGCACACTTTGTCAAAGCCTTTTTGAGCAAAACTATAAACTTCTTCCCAAGTGTTACCATAGAAAGTAAGTGTAGTGTCATCTGCATATGTGATTATGTTACAATTTTTAATATTCATTTGACACAATTCATCTATGTAGCATAGGAACAGAGTTGGCCCCAGTACGCTACCTTGGGGGACTCCACAGTTGATGATGGCTTCGTCACTTCTGTGCATTCCGATTTTAACACATTGTGTCCGGTTATGCAAATAATTTTGTATTAAGTTAAGTTGTGTCCCTTTGATACCCATTTTCTCAAGTTTATTTTCGAGATGAGAGTAAGAAACAGTGTCAAAGGCTTTTCTTAGGTCCATAAATATAGTAATGCACTTCTCTTTACCATTTTTACAATTGTGTCCGTGAGTTTATGTACTGCATCATCGGCTGATCTTTTTGGCCTAAAACCGTATTGCGCGTCAGACAACAGCTTATTTAATTCCAGGTAATTTACTAATCTAGTATTTATTATCTTTTCAAGAAGTTTTGAGACAACAGGAAGAAGAGAAATCGGACGATAGTTATCAACACTGCTTCTTTCTCCTCCCTTATGGATTGGAATAACTAGAGATTTCTTGAGTACATCAGGAAAAATAGCATTTCTTAGGCAGGCATTAAAAATGGTCACAAGAGTAGGAACCAACAGTGATGACACCAATTTGAGCACTCGAGTTGTAACTCCATCTACACCAGAAGCACAATTAGATCTCAAGTCAACTATAAGTCTTTCTACTTCTTCATTTGTGGTATCTAGGAGAACAAAAGATCCGCAAGTTGACTTTTGTAATTTAGAACACATAACAAATTTCGGCCCCTGAGATGGTAAATTTTGTGCTAAAAACATTCCACTGTTTGAAAAAAAGTCATTTACTTTGTTGACCGATAATTCGTTACTCACATCTATAGAGAGCAGTTCTAACGCATTATTATTTTTTTGTTTGTAATGTGTGATATGGTTTATTGCTGTCCATAGTTGTTTGTTATTTTTAGCACTTTGTATCTGATCTTTTTCATATTGCTGTTTAGTTTTTCTTAACAATTTAGTACAAAAATTTCGGCATCTGCGATAAATTAATTTAAGGGTCTGGTTTTTATTATCTGATCGGAATTTTAGGTGTAATTTGTCTCTTTGTTTTAGGCATTTTAGAAGTCCCTTTGTCATCCATGGCTTTTTATTAAAATGTTTATGAGATACCTTAACTAGTTTTGTGTTATTGTCTATGATTTCTTTTAGACTTGTATTTAACAAACTAAGTGACGACTGAGGACATTCGACGTAATTTTTTTTCTGAAATAACATTATTAAAGTCTTTTAAAATCCCATCATAATTAACTTTTTGAATAGTAAGATTGTGTGTTGGTTGGATGTTACTTTGTTTCATACATATTATTGTTGACGCGTGATCCGTTATGCTTGTATTTAACACCAGAGTACATGATGGTAACTTTGTTTTTATCATAATATGATCCAAACAACTTTTTCCTCGAGTGGGGAAATTTTGCGCGGGAAGGTAGCCCATAAATGTAAGTATATCTAAATATCTATTTGCTGTAGGGCTGGACTCCAAAATATTAATATTTATATCTCCTATGACTATAACGTTTTTAAAACAGGCTAGTTTCAAGAGAAGTGCTTGGAAAGAATTTAAGAAGTTGTCAAGGTCATTAAATGCATAAGGTCTATATATGGCCACTACAACAGTATCATTCTCCACTTTTACAGTTAAGCAGTTCGCCTCCACTACATATGGTTCTTCGACAATGTAACTTAGGCAATTATTTACGTAAATTACAACGCCATCATTTTGATTGTAATTATCACTTGATTTATAAGATGAATAGCTATCAACTATGTGTATGTCCTTCATATCAGTGAGCCAGCATTCTGATAGGACTAGGATGTCAAATTTAATATCGATCCGTTTCATCAAAGCACAAAATTCATCAAAGTTTTTGTTTATGCTTCGTATATTTTGATGCAACAGTTTTAGTTGAAGTTTTTGATTTTTCAACGTAGGTTTACATTGTTCAGGTTCGCACATTTTAGCACTAGATACCTCGAAATTATCTAGTTTATCAATAAGTTCTGCAATATTACTGCTAGCCATTTTTAAAATTATTTATTGTTGAATTAATGATATCATTGTACGTTGGGTGTAACAAAGGACAGTATTTTTGAAGTGAAAACTTCTTTAGCGGCGCTGAGCACTTTTTGTTGGATGGGTAAAAACTTCCAAACTCGCGTCAGGGTCACGTGATGCTGATCGAAAAAGCGTAAGATCGAGGGGAAGGGAGAGGAACTAGTATCTCCCACTCTTTCTACCGTGCCTGAGTGTGCTGCTCCGCTTAGGCGGCACAGGGCGCTTGCGCGAATGTCCGTCTGTGTTAATGTACAGCGTGCCACGCGTATCCAAGGATGGTAACAGCTGATGGCTTGACTGTTGTGTAGTAACCACATTGTTGTGTACTCGTATATGTGAATTGTTTTCACTTCTGCCGGCACTCCCGGAGTGCTACCGGTGTTTTTTTTTTATCAAAAACCTTTTTTGTATAGGTCTTCACGGTTAGATAAATTGTAAAATAGTTTGAGAATGGGCATTATAATAGTGTGTGTAATGTATGTTTTAGTGTGATTACAGCTTAGGAGTTTGTTAAATTCTATTTTATGTTTGTATGTGTGTAGTGTAAATATTTGTATACATGAGATAGTGGGTTTATAGGTAACAGTAATTACCATCTTCAAGCAATTTGAGTTAGGGTAGTCCTTATCAATGTTATGGTAAATTGACAGTATATTATGTAAGTTGTGAAGGTATAAAATTGACACAATTATGTAGAACAAAAATCAAGCAAGGGCAATCTCATGCAGGTCTTTCTCGTCTTTAATGCGGATCTGCGGCGCTCCTTGATTCTTCCGTAAGTAGACTACACCTCTTGAAGTCCAGCAAAAAGCAAAATTATTTATTTTAGCAAATTCTCTTGACAAGTAATAAAGTCGTCTAGCGTGCGTTGTCAGACATTCTCCTATGAATACTGGTTTGGCAGGTCCATCAATTCGCAAATTCGTTGAGTTAAGTTTATTATCTTTTGGGCCTGTTTCACAATCGCTGAGTAAAGTTCTGGGTAAGCTACTTCGACCCTATCTGCTCAGTAAACTATTTTTCACGTTTCACAATCCCTGAGTAGGGTTAATCACCACTTTATCTGCTCGTTAAGTTAACCACCGGATGCACTGCCAAGTAGCCTTTTACTTGACAAGTAAATTTAAAAAGATAACCTCAAATACGTCATTTCCAAATTTTCATCAACAACAAGTTATTTTATTATTTAAATGGACAGTTTTGCAGTCATTGTAAAATAACAGAATGTTCGTAATGGTAAATTCAATGCAAACAAAATCACAACACAAAAAGTACCAAACGTCGGCAAATTTGACATTTGTGATTTACTGACTAACTGACGTTGACTCGACATAGACTTTTTGTTTAAACCTCGTTGCGTTCCATTCTTACAGAAACATTGATTTTAGAAAAGGTGAAATGACTCATTTACATTACAGTGTAAACATTTTTTGTACGAATTTATTGTTTTTAGTACTTATAATCACAACAAAAAATATTTTTTATGATAATTCTGTGATTACTATACTTTATAGAAAAACATTAATTATTCTTACCTTGAAACGAAACGTAACTTGTAAGTAAGTATTAATTAAAAAATCTTCACTTTAATTTACTGATTGGATGATTGTGAAATGCAAAGAAAGTAACGAAAGGATTTAACCTCTATGTAATTAACTCGTTGAGTAACTACTTAAGCCTTTACTTAATGATTGTGAAACAGACCCTTATGCTTTTTGTTGAACAATTTGACGGATTCTAAAATTTCCTCTTTCAGAATGATTCTGGACAGTTCTACCACAATTGGTTTAGCATTTTCCGACCTTTTCCCGACGCGATAAATATCTTTTATTTCCGATTGGTTCAATGTTATGTTTAGTGTGTTGCTCAGGTTTTTTATTATTACGGATAGGTCCTTCTTAGTTTCAGAGGAATTTCCAGGTATATTTCTCAATTCAATACACGAATTACGCATGTTCCTTTCAAAGTATTCAATTTTAGATTCAAGGGACTTGATGTATTTTTGGTCAGATTTTCTTTCAGCTTCTAAATTAGATACCTTGTCCAACATTTCATCATATTTTTGCGACAAGAAGTTCATGGCATCATGTATATCAGAGTTTAGTTTTTTAATATCTTGCATGGAATCCAATAATGTATTGAAATTTTTATCCTGCTCTTGCTTTAGATTAGAAAACATATCAAGAACATCATTTTTACTTAAACACTCGTCCTCCCTTTTGCGTTTTCGTAATATAATATTATTAAGCGCCGCGCTGGAAGCTTGCTCAGTGTTTAGAATGGGCTCTGAGTCATAGCGCGGCAACGGCGGCAGCGGTGCAGGTAGCGGGGAGACATTTTAGTTGCTTCGATTGTTAAATTGTTAATCTTTTCTAATATTCTGGTTGCAGGAATTTCATTGAAACTCATAAAAATTTATTGTTACCTGTTTAAAGTGAAGCACAGTGTTTATCTCAATAATCTCACTTAAAATTATATTGCGAACAAAGTAGTAGGTTACATATTAAGTAATATTGTCAAATTTATTTTACTAAGGGTCTGTTTCACAATCATTAAGTAAAGGCTTAAGTAGTTACTCAACGAGTTAATTACATAGAGGTTTAATCCTTTCGTTAACTTTCTTTGCATTTCACAATCATCCAATCAGTAAATTAAAGTGAATATTATATAATTAATAATTACTTACAAGTTACGTTTAGTTTCAAGGTAAGAATAATTTATGTGTTTCTATAAAGTATAGTAATCACAGAATTATCATTAAAAATATTTTTTGTTATGATTATAAGTAATAAAAACAATAAATTCGTACAAAAAATGTTTACACTGTAATGTAAATGAGTCATTTCACCTTTTCTAAAATCAATGTTTTTGTAAAAATGGAACGCAACGAGGATTCAACAAAAAGTCTATGTCGAGTCAACGTCAGTTAGTCAGTAAATGACAAATGTCAAATTTGCCGACGTTTGGTACTTTTTGTGTGGTGATTTTGTTTGCATTGAATTTACCATTACGAACATTGTGTTATTTTACAATGACTGCAAAACTGTCCATTTAAATAATAAAAAAAATTTTGTTGATGAAAATTTGGAAATGACGTATTTGAGGTTATCTTTTTCAATTTACTTGTCAAGTAAAAGGCTACTTGGCAGTGCATCCGGTGATTAACTAACGAGCAGATAAAGTGGTGATTAACCCTACTCAGGGATTGTGAAACATGAAAAATAGTTTACTGAGCAGATAGGGTCGAAGTAGCTTACCCAGAACTTTATTCAGCGATTGTGAAACAGGCCCTTATAGTAAGCCATAATATGCAATTGTTTTTTGTTCCAAATAAAATAAAATAATAAAATAAAATGGACACCGTATTAGAAAAGGACGCACATCTACTTTCAATCCTCTCTTTTGGCTCTTTTTTTTTGAGATACTGCGCCGCCTAGCTTAAGTGTAGTTTCATGCTAATTGCTAACGATAGATTTAGTATACTAGGTCTGTAACCTGTAACTCTGTACTCTGTTAAATGCAAGTGTCACGTAGTATCCTCTTATTAGTCTGGGTTTTGCGCGGGAAACGAAAAGAGAAAGATGGACTTTGTTTCGTAGTTTTTTGAAATTATCCTAAGCGGCATTTATGTGATAAAGTGGTGGCATTGTTAAAATAATGTGTTAGTGAGTAGGATAAATCAAATAAAAGTGAGAAACAAGGAAAGGCACTCCAATTTGACTCTGATGCACGTTCTCGCGTAAAACTCATGTAATCATTGAAATGTATAAACCACCCATACATTCCAATGAGTTAGGTTAGGCCTTCGAGCAACGCGGCCTTCCGTCCCGGAAGGGAGTAGGCATAGCGATTCTATTCTATACAATAAGTTCTGGCATTTTTTGCGGGGGGAAATGTGCACACAAGTGCAGGTTCGCATACTCACATACAAAAACAACACTGTAGTGACGACACTCACACACAAAAAATTAAACAATTCAGCAACAATTCGTGTACGGATAAGTTACAACTCACACATTGCCCCGTTTTCAACGTAAATAGAGTTGGACTTAACTGTTCATGTAGCAATATCGATATTTTTTTTCTGAAGACGGAATAAAAGTAACAAAGTGAAACATTTATTTATTAGTAGGATCTTAACAACAACTTTTGATATTCAAATAACGATCGATTTTGATGTTGATTTTTTGTGTTAGATTTGATGGGTACGAAACTAGGACGAAGACTTAATTTTATACCGCTATCGCTACAAATGAGCTGAGGAGTGACACCATATAAACCGTGACACGACATTTAAAAATATTAGAGGGATGGGAAGGACTGGAGGGATTGGAGGTATGGGTTGAGGGATGGGAGGGACGAACTCTGCCGGAGCCGCTAATTATGGATAATTAATGAATTTGAGAATATTAAATTACGTATCTGCGTGAAAATTTGTGATAAGAAGTTCATTGGTTCTTAAAGTGAATTAATTTTGTGTAAATTAAATTTGGCGGATGCAATTTTTTTCAATAAAAAAGAAATTATGGTGTCAATATATTTTTCCATGATTGATCTTGCAAGTAAATTTAATAAAAAAACCGAGTTTAAATGATTACATTAAAATCATTTCTATATATTTCAATGACAAAGGAAAATAAACAAGTTGCACACAATACATAATAAAAACCGGCCAAGTGCGAGTCGGACTCGCGCACGAAGGGTTCCGTACCAAAAAGGCCAAAAAAACGGGCCCCCAATTCCGCTAATTTACAAATGGCTCAATAGCATCGCAATCGTATATTTTGACATTACATCCATATTATATGTGTCAAAATATACAGTGGTGTTGTTGTATGGGAGGCCCCCTTAAATACATATTTATTTTATTTTGTTTTTAGTATTTGTTGTTATTGCGGTAACAGAAATACATAATTTGTGAAAATTTCAACTGTCTAGCTATCGCGGCTCTTGAGATACAGCCTGGTGACAGAGCGACGGACAGACGGACAGACAGCAAAGTCTTAGTAATAGGGTCCCGTTTTTACCCTTTGGGTACGGAACCCTAAAAACTACTAACTAGAATGATTAAATCAAATAAAATAAATTATTACTATTATGTTAATACTATTAAAGAGTTTCAAACATAATAACAGAAAAGAGATTTTACATCACACATAAAACCATATCAACAATTATTTGTCTAATGTGATTAAATATATTATATAACGTCGTCGTCGATAACCACCACCCTTTATCGACAAACATTATGTCATGTGAAAGTAATAACATCACTATGTTGCCCAGCGGCAAGAAATCGGATTTATCGCGCGACCGATCTGAAATTTGCACGGGCGAGCAGACCTGATGTTGTCGAAAAAATCCAACAACTATTCAAGAATAAAATATGCGAATTTAGTGTTTAAATGTAATTAAATGACAATAATACGATACAAATTTACTTATATGTGAAATGTAACACCATCATTATGTAAACTTGATGTTGCAGACCTCTTTTTACAATAGAAAACTGAGCAATTCGGCATTTTTAATACGGCAGCGTTCACTTGCGCGGCTGGACTCTGTCTAGGAAGAAATCTGAGCGCAACTAGTTTTTATAAACGCTAATGCCCAATTGGGCTTATACTTTTGACAGAGGGGAAACGCTTCGTATGGCTACTCCCTTACGGGACGGAAGGCCGCGTTGCTCGAAGGGTTAGGCTATTATGTTTATGTAAGTATTTATGCTATTGTACAAAATGTATTATGAAATGACATTATAAATAAAGACTAGGCTGTATGGACTCGTCCGAAGCCGTTAAATTTATATGAAAACTAAGAATATATTAGTCAGTGCAAGTGTCGTTCAAAAATTTAAAATTATTTTTTTAGTTAGTTGCCACCACCTTTTCCATTGGTATAGTTATTTTACTCTTTGGTTTCCACTGAGCAACACTGGTCACGCTGGTCTCTGAGCAAGTTTTTTTTTTTTTTTTTAAAGGACCTATGCTGTGGCAGAAGGCCGTTACAGCTTCACCGGGCGGGTCTCTGAGCAAGTAATCACTACCAAAGAGTATGTAACTGTCGATTCATTTTAAAAAATATCGATCTCCGATTCGATTCAAATCGGACATACTAAAATTGATTCTTGTTTAAATCGAGCATTAAAAGATCGATTTTCGATTAATCGAGCCAATTTCAAATATGACTAATTGCCTAATAAAGATACAGGACATTATTGATGACCATTTACTGTAAATACAAGTAATTGGATAGAAGTATTATTAAATTAATAAACATAATATAACGCCTATATTCCTTCGAAAGAATAGGTAGAGGTGGGAATCGAACCCAGGATCTTTTGCTCAGCAGTAGTGCTTGCGACCACTAAACTAATGTGGCAGTTTAAATTTCTTTCTAGTCTCGCCTAAGTACTCGTAAGTCGGTTAATAATAAAATCAAATTATAAGTTTATAAAATTATTGACCAAGTACTACCAGTTGCTTTTGCGTCCGACAACAGCAAAAAATTAAAAAAAGTAAATATCGGTCCGATTCGGGAGGTTTATGAATCGATTCATTGAATCGATGTAAAGTTCAAAATCGATCTGAATAATCGATTATATTACTCTAAATAATCGATTTTTCGATTAATCGATTTCAAATCGACATGCCTATATGTAACTAGTTTCAATACGTTCTCTGAGCAAGTCTAGTAGTTCTGCCACGGTTTCTGCTAAGTTTTACTAAATCTTGCCCATGTGGTATCCTCTTAATAGTCTGTGTTGCCCATTATTATTAAAGAAAGAGCCACAGAGTACATTTGTTTTTGAAACTTGAAAGAGCTTTAAAAACGTACATACATCATGGCCGATGCAAATGCAAAAGAACAATCTGTCACGAAAGTGCCTATGATTTATGTTTGTGGAGGTATCACAGTATCACTTGTTTATTATTTATTGTAAAAGTTCTGCATGCATGCCTCTGTTGTAAGAAAAATGAGTGCTAAATGGTGATGTGTTTGAATCCTGATTTATTAAAGTAACATTAAGATCCTAAGACTTATGCATTCAACGAATAAAACATGGGACTGTAAATACATAATTCTAAGCCCCTTGTATGTGGGTATTACCAGACACAATGGAAGTTAAATGCCCTATATTATGGCTTAGATCTGAGACTAAGCGACCAACCGGTTAACCTAAATGTAATTATTAGATGCATATCTTAGGTTATAGTCCTGACCGAAATGATACCTGTATCTTGTTAGAGAGCTTGAGTAAATATGATCTTGTTATTGTAGTCGTTATTTTCAAGTATGTGATACATAGAATCCTAAAGCTATTTACAGGTTCAACTAATAGGGCTGATTTGTTTTGCTTAAACTATATACCTTTATAATAATTATTTTCTTACACAAAAAAATCTGTCAGCCTTATATTAGCCAGTTTTATTTTTTTCCAGAATGCCACAGAGAAAATGAAATTAAGCCCAGAGACCCCATTAGATGCAGAGAATGCGGCTATCGAATTATGTACAAGAAACGAACAAAGAGATGTATCCTTTATAGAAACCACTTTAATATATTTTTGTTAGGGTCTTTATGGTGATGTGGGTGTGCAATATTTTGTCAAATACTTGGGTCAAGGTATTGTGAAACCAACTTCCATCCTATCACAAAAAATAATGTTTCTTAATTTTATAATACAGGTGAAATTTTAACCACCTTCCAAATTTTAATATATCAATTTACGAGACAAAAAACAAATAACATATTTTTTCTTTTGGTATAGCCCAGTACAATAATGTCAAGATAAAGCACTTAGAAAATGTCCACCAAAAATCTAAAATTTTTGATACGGCCTCCTAGAAATACTTTTTTTTACGCATTGCGCATCACATTCATTCATTACGATAATATTTGTAAGTTTTCGAAGTCCGGGTATCGCAAAGGGGGTGCTCTAACCTAAGCCTTTTTTTTTCTATTTTGTTTACACAGAAAAAAATGCATACCTACTGCTTCAGGGGCAGCAGTAGGTTATGTGGGACTCTCTTGTCGGTGCCAAAAGAAAAAAGGCCTGCCGGTGTAAAAGGACCTGCGGTGTACCTTGCAACGTAAGTTGGCAGTGTATGGGTTTCCCTTAGGATGCCCTCCATGCACCGCCTACGTACGTCCTATGCCGGGTCTCAGGCATAAAGTATGGGTGATCCTGTACACCAGGAATATCCCCCAGTCTGGCAAGCTGTGCAATGCGAGTGTTGAACCCCCTGGCCCAACGCCCACTAGTCTGCTAGAGGGGGGAAGTTGAGTTCGGCGTATGCCTTCTACGACCTACGACTTCGGGTCGGGTCCGCAAGCAACCTCGCCGACCCGAACCGTGGCCACCCTTTGCAACGACAGTGTATGTCGTTGCAAAGGGCCGCCAACGTCTCACGCCCACTCGCCGCCCAGCATAGCTCAAACCATACTGGGAAGCGAGCGACTACCGTCCGCCGCGGGGCTGACGCCCCAACGGCAACACCGCCGTCGCGCCCTCCAGTGCGAACAGCCACAACAGGCCTCGGGCCGAAGCCCGCTACCACCGTCTGGAGACGCATTCAACAGCGGGCTGCCCAAGCCCACTGGAAGCGCCTCCCGTGTGGGTTTTGGTCCGCGCCGGCCAAATGGCCGGTACCCTCCATGTCTGGAGGGCGTTCCCCTATCCGCCACCTGGGGACGCGCCCGGTAGGAGACCCAAAACTCCCTCGGGGCACTAACCTATTTCCAGCGCAATCGTTTTTGTCACTAAATGTATTATAGTCAGCTGTTTGGCATTTAAAAGATTAGTACCTCTAATTTTTTTTATACACTTTTGTTTCTGTTTACGCGTGAAGGCGAGCGAAGCGTACCAATTGGAGGTTAGGAATCATTAATCGTTTTTTTTTGTATTTTTGAGTCGCTCGGCGGCTGCTACCGCGGCACGTTCGCTACGCTCTCTCGCCTTCACGTCTTTGTATGGTCACTGTTCTAACCTAACATAACCTACACTTTTCCTAACCTACTGGATTTTGTAAGCAATTAAATATCATTAAATGTTTCTTTTTCGATAAAAGTTTATGCACCATATATTAAACGCGTTTCATTTGACATTATATGTAAAAAAAAATGCAAATCTGTTGTCAAAAAAAATTGGTTGTTTGTAAAGTAGGTTTACGATCGAGATGTTTACGTGATAACGAGAAAATCTCCATTCGTTTGTATGCCGCTAGAGTGAGAGAGACGGAAGATCGGTCCACTCACTCGAACGCTATGCCAGCCTCCGCTCGTGAGGATTCCGCGTGACAAGTTTCACGGAATGACTGGCAGCGCTCGAGATGAGACGGGAAATCGGTCCGTCTCTCTCGTTATACCTGCGATCGCGCTCGTGAGGTTTTGGTGTGACACAAGTTTCTGAACATGTCACCCGACTAAAACGATTTTAAAGACGTTATCACGTCAAAAGTGAAATCTTCATAGAAAAATCGAAATCTTTAAAAAAATATTTCTAAAAAGGCGCAATACTCCGCAAGTTGTAACATTCCTTAAATAACTACATAAGTAATTACCTCAGATCATATAAAGGAATAGATATGAAATGGGGGCGTGGTGCGTGCGAAACCGATATGGGCAAACAGAACTATTGCACTCCTCGGCGAATTAGTGGCACTTCACCCGCGCCGACGCAACGTCTCCTCATTTAATTAGAATGCCGTGATTACTTGTAACAATAGAAGTGTAACAAAATACGATCGAGATGTTTACGTGATAACGTCTTATTGGTGATATAAGTTTTTGGTAAGTAAGGAATTAATGAAGATAACAATTTTTTCAAATTTTAAATTACATCTTAAACATTCAACAAAAACTTAACCGCACGAGAAAATCTCCATTCGTTTGTATGCCGCTAGAGTGAGAGAGACGGAAGATCGGTCCACTCACTCGAACGCTATGCCAGCCTCCGCTCGTGAGGATTCCGCGTGACAAGTTTCACGGAATGACTGGCAGCGCTCGAGATGAGACGGGAGATCGGTCCGTCTCTCTCTCTCGTTATACCTGCGACCGCGCTCGTGAGGTTTTGGTGTGACACAAGTTTCTGAACATGTCACCCGACTAAAACGATTTTAAAGACGTTATCACGTTATCAAACTACATTAAGGATGGATTCACGTACCATATATGAGTATTAAAATTTCATCATTTATTTGCTGTGAAATCCATTAAACGTATTATTTAATGAAAATATCCATGTAACGATAATTGTATCGGCACAATATACATTGAAGGTTTGATATAACTAGCTGTGTTATGAGTACTATGCGACTGCGCAATGTATCGAGGTTTAATCGAAGCGTTCACTGCCAGACGTGTGCGTCGCGACCACACTTTGTAGCCTAGCCAGCTAATTGGGTTTGTAGTCCGATCCGAATATGATGGATAATTTTCTTAGTTCTTATGTGAGTGACCTTTTTATTAATAATTTAGTGTATAAAATTTGAGTTGTAATTTAGTATAATCTAATGATATAAATTAAGTATTTTAAACCCGCACATAATAGGGGTAATTAATTAAATAGAGGTTATAGAGGTAATATCGTACGTAACGTGGTAAACATGTAGTTTAAATAGTCACTATTTGATATTACTATACTTTGTTTTAGCTTTCCAAATAATTCTCATATAAAGAAAAAATGGATAAATGCTACTGGCAGAGGGCCTAATTAATTAGTTTCCAGTGATTTTTTATAATTTTTCATTTAGGTTAAAAGTTTTTAAAAGTTGTTTCCCTGTTTATATTTTTTTTGTCATGCTGCCTTAATTTTTAATTATTTTTTTTAATATTTGAGGTACTGGGAGACACCTTGTATAAGAAGAGAATTCTTTGTAGGTGCAGACAAAAATAACGTCTTTTCTCCGTAAAACTGAAATGGCTACCTTTTTATTATTATTCTATCTACCTATTTCCATTCTCCCATTCCTATCAAAAGTTCTTGAGCGCCTTGTCTATCAACAATTAAGTCTGTTTATTAATTGCAATGGATTGCCAAGTCCTCTTCAATCTGGTTTTCGCCCTGGGCATAGCACTGTCACTGCTCTTACCAAGGTTTCTGACGATGTACGCCTGGCTATGTCTAACCAGCAACTTACTGTTTTAGTTTTACTTGATTTCAGTAATGCTTTCAACACCGTTGACTATGACATACTTATTGCGATGTTAGGTGCACTTTACTTCTCAGATCCTGTGGTGGAGTGGTTTCGTAATTATCTATCTGGAAGGCAGCAATGTATACGGGCCAGTGATCGCGTATCCAGTTTCTGCAATATTTCTGCCGGAGTGCCTCAGGGTGGTGTTTTGTCCCCTCTTCTTTTCTCCATTTTCATCAACTTCCTTACTCCTCTTTTTTCGTGTTCCTTCCATCTCTACGCAGATGATCTCCAAATTTACACCCACGCTTCTGCTGATGACCTTAATTCTGCTTTTTCGGCAATTAACAAAGACCTTGCGACTGTCCTTCAATGGAGTCAATGTCATGGTGAATTCCAACAAGTCGCAAATTATTGTCATTAGTGGTTCCAAGCAGATTAATCGACCTGATTATGATGCTATTTCCTGCATAACATTTGACAATGTAATATTATCGTGCAATAATGTAGTTAAGAATTTAGGTGTTTATTTCGACTCAGCCCTTAATTGGTCAAACCACATTTCAGAAGTAAGTCGTAAACTCTTTTCTGCGGTGGGATCACTTTACCGTTGGAAGAACCTGCTTCCCGTGAAGACTAAAGTCGTGCTTGCGCAGACCTTACTTCTACCTATACTTGACTATGCAGATGTTTGTTTGATCGATCTTAATGAGGGCTATCTTAATAAATTAGAAAGATTACAAAATGTTTGCATCAGATTCGTGTATGGGCTGCGCAAGTTCGACCATGTCTCTGTGTATCGGCAGAGGCTTGGGTGGCGGCCCATCAGGCTCCGTCCGTATTTTTGTATACATGTAATAAAGGTATATAAACTTGAAAAATTTTGTCTCAGGCGGGAGACAAAATTTTTCAAGTTTATATACTGATATTATAAGTGCAATTAAGTTGCTAAAATATCAAATAAAGTATACATGTAATAAAACTCGATTTCTTAAGGTTTTTAAATACCCACTGTGTTCTTGAACAGAAAAACTTTTTAATAATTAGCTGTTTGTTCTGTCTTTGCACAGGTTTATTACCAATGAAGCTAATGCTAAAAACTAGTGTTTTTATGACCATGTTTATACTTTACACATTTTTCATATGGCTATTCCTGAAACATGCTTCCCACATACAATTATATAACTTTTTCTTCCATACAGACTTTCTCCTGACTGTTACAAACATAATAGGCTATTTGACTGGTTTTTGAAATCCATTTTATATTATTAAGTAGAGGTTGAAGAACCCAGTTAAAGTAGTATTTTTAAATTCTGGTATATATTTGCTGAAAAATATCAAAATGAAAATTGAAATAGCGCGCCAAAACGCTATTTTGTCAATATGGCGCTGCAATGCGGTCGGTGACATCACCTGCCTGTCTTGTGATCTGTAGCACATAATCATCTACATACAAATAACGATAATGCGATTGGATCTATATTTTAACAGTGACTTATGTAATAAAATGAGTTTCAAATGGTATGCAGTACCAAAATGTGTATAAAACTTCTACAAAAACTTCGGAAAACTATTTGTAAGTAAAAGAAAGTCTGAGTGTGCCAAAAGTGGTTGCATGTAACTATTTCGGAGGGATCCTAATAACAAAGCGAATAGTACAAATATTTTCTTCTGTGAGGATCATTTCGATGTAAGTAAACATAATATTTATAACTTTTAATAAATATCATGAATGTAAATATTTTGTTATTGGTTTGAGGTTATAATACTTCTAATGTTTTGCAACTTTGAATGCCTCTTGCAACTCACTTCGAATGTTTCCGATGTTTTCATAATATTTCAGTAAGCATTTTTTTATTTATTTATTTATTTGAAACCAACTTACTTACTTTACTTGAAACAACATTACACTTAAAGATCCCGAATAACTAGTTTGTTTGTTACAAATTTTAAATAAATGGGCAGGTTACTGTTTTCTGCTTTACAAAATCGTTGTCCATGGTAAAAGTTGTTGAGAGAATTTGAAAATATTGGAAATACGAGGGCGGGTCAATAAGTCCGTGACTTTTGGAATAAAACACATATTTTTTGATAAACAAATCATTTTATTTTTCAACGTAGTCTCCCTTGAGCTCTATACACTTTGTCCAACGCTTCTCCAATTTTTTTATCCCTTCCAAAAAATATGATTTGTCGAGGTCCTCAAAATAGGCCTTTGTTTGCGAGATGACTTCATCATTGGAGTCAAATCTTTTTCCACCAAGCCATTTCTTCAGGTTTGGGAACAAAAAGTAGTCACTCGGAGCCAAATCTGGAGAATAGGGTGGATGAGGGAGCAATTCATAGCCCAATTCATGGATTTTTGCCATGGCAACTGCACATGTGTGCACCCTTGCATTGTCTTGGTGGAAAAGAACTTTTTTCTTGGCCAAATGAGGTCGGTTTTTTTTCAAATCATCATTGAAGCGGTCCAATAAGTTGGCATAATATTCCCCATTGATTGTTCTTCCCTTTTGAAGGTAGTCAATGTGGATTATCCCACGTGCATCCCAAAAAACAGTCGCCATAACTTTATTGGCTGACAAACCCACCTTGGCCTTCTTTGGCGCCGATTCACCCTTAGAAACCCACTGTTTTGACTGTTGTTTGGTCTCTGGTGTGTTGTGATGGATCCATGTTTCGTCCACGGTTACAAAACGGCGCAAAAACTCCTCCAAATTGCGATTAAACAACGCCAAACCTTCCTGTGAAGTTGTTACACGATTGCGTTTGTGGTCGACTGTGAGCAAACGCGGCAACCATCTTGCGGAAAGCTTTCTCATGCCCAATTGATCTTTTAAAATTGAAACCACTGAGCCATGCAAGATCCCTACGGCTTCCACAATCTCTTGCACTTTCAATCTTCGGTCGGCCAACACCATATCGTGAATTTTTTCGATTGTTTCGGGTGTAGAGACCTCAACTGGGCGTCCAGGACGTTCGGCATCTTCAGTGCTTTTACGGCCACAACGAAATTCAGTAAACCACTTTTTTACCATTGAAATCGATGTTGCAGAGTCCCCATAGTATTTATCAAGCTTAGCCTTGGTCTCGGTAATGGTTTTTTTTCGCAAAAAAATAATGCTTAATAAGCACACGAAATTCTCCTTTTTCCATTTTTTCCTCAAATTACTGGGTAGTCTGATAAAAACAGCTGTCAAACACAAACTAACTGACGCAGCAAGTTCAAATTTTGATAGGAATCAACTGATAGATACCTGTTGACAGGAGTAGTGTTGCTTTTTCAGTAAAGAGGTCAGAAATTCAAAAAGTCACGGACTTATTGACCCGCCCTCGTAAATCACACAAAAACAATGGATACTATTATTATAGGAAATTATTATTAAAACATTTTGAAAAGCTATTAAAACACAAGTAGGCAAACGAAGTTATCAAGCAGGTGACATCATCATAAACCCGACCAATCAGGAGCGTTTCGTGTCACGTGACAAACGTTTAAATAAATACATTTTTATTTCTAGATTTATAATCGTTTATTATTTTCAACTTCTGATACTAAATAACCATTTTTAAACTCATATTATAAGCTGATAATAGTAATTCGCACTTTATTTTTCGCATTGTCAAATAGCCTATTATCCAATTTGGTGCAGTTAATTGAAAGTTGTAGATTTTAACTAACGTGTTGTTTCTTGCTACACAAAAGTTTTTTCTTGTTGCTTAACGTACACAACAGGTAAGTTCGCAAGTATCAATGAAATTGATCCAAGTATTTGATATTAATTTTACTTGATGTCTTACAGATAAACAACCATTTAAATTACTATCTGATTTTTTCCTTTTTTTCGGTATTTATAAAATTATCCTTATTTTTTTGTTTTTATTATCTATAGATACTATTATCATCACCACCAGCCTATATCAGTGCACTGCTGGAGGCAAGCCTCTCCAAAAAGCTGATTTTAAAGTGCTCTATTGTTAATTTAGATAATACCTACCCGGTGTAATTTTATTGGTTGTTTTCCCGTGGCAGAGTGATTCACCCTTAGTAGTACTATAGAAACATATCTATTTTGAAAATTTTAATATATTTATTTCCAAATTATCAAAAAATCACTATCTACTCGAAAAGTGAGCGAATGATGGTAGTTTTTGCAATAATAATAATATGAATGGTCAGTAAAAGGAACTCTCGCGCGTAGGCATGACCTGCGCACACGCTGCATTCGGCTAGGTAAAACAGTCCCCCTAATTCGCGTAACCAAATCGTATCACAATCGTAATTGAATTGCAGGTTTTTGTCAGTTCTAGTATGGGCTAAATGTCAAAATCGTCCAATTCAATCACGATCGAACTGCGATTGAAATAGCTGAATAAGGCCCCAGTCCCCTAATTCGCGTAACCAAATCGTATTACAATCTTAATTGAACGACAGGTTTTTGACAGTTCTAGTATGGGCTAAATGTCAAAATCGTCCTATTTAATCACGATCGAACTGCGATTCGGTTACGCGAATTAGGCCCCAGCTCATGTGCGTTCCCATTGAGGGTCCACATTGGAATTTTGAGCTTTTGAATGTGTCAGCCTATAGTAAAAGTTCTCAAACGATTTTAAATTCAACCTCTACCTCTTAACCTCTTATTTGTAAAATTCTGCACTCTATAGTTACATTCGGTTAAAGGTGGACCCTCAGTCGAGCCTGACAGTTATCCATATTTCATAATCTATTTAAAATTTACAACTGCTACTCCAAAGTTAATAAATTTAACAAACAATATAGTAAACTACTGTTCGTGAGTAAACATGGCTGCTTTTGTTGTTGTAATTTTTTTAATATGAAATTGTTAGTTCGAAGTATATATTTTCAACTTTACTGATGCCTTATTTTATTACCTATCTATCAGTATTTTTTTTCCTAATCACAACTATACTTTTCTTTCTACAAACGTTTTTATCGGGACAGGTCACGCGATTTTTTTTAAAGATCCTTTCGAGCGTTTCTCCACATCATAGTCTGCTAGCGCGGACAGTCAAGTGGTTAGTAAAAGATTTGTAAAACTAATTTCATTAATTGTCACTCCTTGCTGCTTACTTGATAAGAAAAAGTAGCATGTAAAAGGTGGTCCCTCAATGATCGCGATAAGTTTGCATTAAGTGAGAACCACAGTAATATTTAAAATATAGGTATTACTGATATTTAGTAAAAGTACTAGACCCATTGTAAATACAATCTGTAGTTTGTAAAACTAGTCGTTCAAAAGTTTCAATTGATTAAAGGTGGTCCCTCAGTTAAAATTTTTTACTAACGGATAGACTATAGCAATTGTCTATTTAACAAGCAAATGTTACGTAAATTGATTTATTTTTATGACAAATGTTTCAATTGAGGGACCACCTTTAATCGGTTGAAACTTTTGAATGACTAGTTTTACAAACTACAGATTGTTTTACAATGGTTCTAGTACTTTTACTAACTCTCAGTAATACCTTTATTTTAAATATTACTGTGGTTCTCACTTAATGCGAACTTATCGCGATCAATTGAGGGACCATCTTCTACATGCTACTTTTTCTTATTGAGTAAGCAGGAAGGAGTGACAATTAATGAAATTAGTTTTACAAATCTTTTACTGAGTAGCCATTTACAGCAGATGTAAATTTTAAATAGATTATGTAATATGGATACCTGTCAGGCACGACTGAGGGTACACCTTTAACCGAATGTAACTTTCGAGAGCAGACTTTTACAAAAAAGAGGTTGAATTTACAATCGTTTGAGAACTTTTACTATAGGCTGACACATTCAAAAGCTTAAAATTCCAACGTGTACCCTCAATGGGAACGCACATCGACAGCTCTCGTGGCAGCAATGCCTATGGGTTGAGGTAGCTTTCGATCTTCCTTTACAACTTGGTAAATATCTCACTTTTAGAGTCTAATAAATAATAAGCTTAAAAATCGTTTAATACTTAGGCCCTTTTCTGATTTGTCGGCGCGGCATCGGTGCGACATCAACACATCGGTATGCCGAAAGCATACCGCGCCGCTTCCGCTTTCGCTTATTGCATGTCTGCAAATATTTATGCAGAGCAAACATGAATATCCTCCTTTTTGCAAAGAGCGAACGTGTCCAACTTGGTAAAAAGCGGAGCGGCTGCTGGACATGCATGCAGAGACGCGGTAAGCCGAATGTGTGCCGAGCTGATGCTGCGCTTACCGCACCAATCAGGAACGCTCCATTCATATATCTATAGGCGCTCGGTAAGCTATCGGTACCGCGTATACAATACAAAGCGTGCTGATGGCGCACGGATTCCGCGCTGAAAAATCGGCCTTAGACAGAAGCAGTTGGCTGCAGGAAAACAACCACAAAAACTTTAATGGTATATAGATGAGATGACAGACTGGGTACAATTTGTATTTGTATGTAGCAATTTGTGCATAAACTAAGTATATCAAATTAATTTCCTTAATGCAAATTTCAGTGGTGGTCTTCGATGCCCGTTAATTAAGAATAAATATTTGTAAACTTCTAATGTAAGAAAAATAAACAAGTAAGTGTTTGACAAGACTATTTTATTTATAACTTTAATTAACTTGACAGGTACCTAAGTGTTTCATTTGCTAGACTGTTTTATTCTAAATTCCTAAAGTATTTTAATCATAGAACTTATGCTCTTCTTAAATGATTTGATTAACAGTACAGAATGCATCTTACATTAAAAATATAGGTATAAGTATATGCTAATCCATAAAAATGTAAAGGTATGAAAAATTGAGTTCGCCTAGCAATTTTTTTTTTAATTTATGCGTCTAGCTGTATATTAAATATGCAAAAAGGTAGCTTATGTACGAGTGTAAATGTGCCGTAAAAGCCAAATTTGTGCCTCTTAAGATGTCAGACTTATTTAGTTTTTTGCTGGGCGAACGTTTCAGTAATTGTGGTATATCTGAAACGGTTGGACGCACACTCATGATTTTTAGTATACAGATACAGTAAATTTGTGCCGCAATTTTCATTAACATGACTAGCATGGTTGAGGATCTATTCTTTTATTTCCTAAAAAATGGAAAAATGCTCTGGCTCTCGAACGAACAAGACCAAGGACTTCGCGTTAGTGCCGAGAGATACCTATTATATATTCACATGATCATGTAAAGTTTCGCCTACTACATATTGTCGCGGTCATGCTAGAAGGTTCGAGATATCGCTAGAGGAATGTACGTAACTACCTAAGTTCGGACACAAAGTAATAAGACCTTAGTGCAAGCGACATTGAACTTTAAAGGAGATGGGTAGTCTTCCATAGTACCTACCTTGGGCCTGACTGTTACATGGATAATATTTGAGCAGTTTAATAGGTTTTTGGATGTGAATTTCATATGTGTTAAAATTACACGGTTATTCAATGGGGTAGTAGAAATATTGATTGTTATTTAGTTGAAAGTTAGGTTATGTTCATTAATCTTTTAGGTAACTCTACAGCTAGGTATATCACAATTTAGATGTTCGTACATCAATACTTAGTGTCTTTTAACCTAGTTACATAACTTTATGATTTAAAGTTTTTTTTAATCGTCTAATCGTCGAAAGCAATAAAGAGTTCAGAAGATTATGACATCCCCCTGAAAAGTGTTATAATGATTTTAGGTTGCCTTACAGATCAGATCAAAATGATTCAATTCCTGACATAATTAAATCATTAATAAATAAATGTGGACAACATCGCATACATTGTTGTGATCCCAAAGTGAGTTTTATACATTAACTCGTCGGGGAATGGAACCCGATATCTCGGAGAAGGCGACACCTTCATAACTGGTGTAGCCACGGAGGTCTTCAAAACAATTCAGTATGAAAATGTTGTTTCTCAGTAAATTCAGTATGAAACTGTTGTTTCTCAGTAAAATCACTTGTTGATCAATAATGTTCTATCGAGATCTATCGAAAGGCAACATCATTGTACGTGGTTGAGGAACGAGGGAGGGAGGTAGGTTGTGTATACATATATTTAGGGCGGTACATTAAAAAAAAGTTTTCGTTAAAATATTTATTCATCATCGTCATCATCATATTATATTAGTCGTCTAAAAATTGTGCACGTGGTACTAAATCTGGTTGATACCTTGCCCAACTAAGGTACCATATTATGGACATTGTATGACAACAGCAACCTGCAGTTCTATTTCCGACTAAACAGTTGCAGTAATTATATTCTTTAGTCAATCCGAACCAATGCCGAAATAACACTTCAGTCATGTTAAATAAATTGGTAAAATCACTGGAGTGGGTTTCTTTAAGATTTATCATATTCTCAATATGAGCAGCAGTAAATACGTTTATACATATAATTATCTAATATTCTATTTACGAAATCCCATGTTTCTGCGTTTAAGTGATAATTACATACTAGATTATTTATTGCCACATAGTAATTATTATGTTTCTAATAAATATTGCCTAACACTAATCGGAACCCTATTTCTTTCTTGCCTCTCACATCCTTGAACAAAACATTGTGTTTAAGTTTGTACAGGCCTTATATAATTAGGCTGTGTAATTCTTTCAGTCAACCTAAATCTTGGACCTATGGTGCTGAAGATGTTGATGGTCTTGTTTGAAAGTGTGGAGCAGCTCTATCAGCTCACACCCAGCAAGAATGCCATAAGTATGCCAATTGAGCACCCATCTGTAAATAAAGATTATAGTTAATACAACTAAATCACTTAAAAAATTACAAGTACCTCTGGTGGAACTCGAACCAACAACCATTCCTTATCTAGGCTACTGCTTCTGAATTTAAATCAAGCAGTTTACATAGCAAGCCAGGTTGTTTGGTTTTTAAGTACTGACAACATTCGAAAGAAATAATTAACTCTCGGTTAAGATGGAACTTAATAATATATATGATATGTTTCATACATAGATTTAATATAGATTAAATCTATGGTTTCATAGCTATGATGAAATTCTATGATGCTATGATGAATTTCATACCTAGTTTAATAAAAGAAATAAATTAATTGTAAAAACAATACTTTCGGCAGGGTTTGAAAATATCAGATATTTATAATAAATATCAAAATATCGGATATTTATGATATATATCAAGTTTGATATATCCATTTTATATGAAAGCCATATTATTATTTTATGCTGACATTCTGGCTGGCCAGCCGGTGCCGGCTGGCTAATATTTAGTGTAAACTACTTGATTAAATTCGCATATCTAACAAATGCCTCTGTAGTTTAGTGGAAGAGCAGTTTCCCGAATAGTGAAGAGTCATCAGTTTGAGTACTATGTGAGCTAGTAAAATAAAAATATATTTTTTTAAAATAAACTAGCATTTTCATATTTTTAGATACATTCATTGATAAAAAAGCATAGTTTCTTACTTATGCTTATACAAAAACAACATACATATAAAGTTATACTCAGATTAGATGTGCGCGCCGCCGCGGCGCGCCGCCGCCATAAGGAGTCAGCGCGCCGCCGCCGCCGCCGGTAGTTTAAAATTCGCGCCGAGACAAAACTTGATTTTGGAATGATTGAATTTGGAATTCATGACAAGAAACTCCATAGTGTAACTGACGCAGGAGCTAATGTGAAGCGGGCAACGGAGCTGGCAGATATTGACAACCATCTTTGCCTTGGGCACGGTCTCCATAACTTAGTTACGGTTGACGGAATAAAGAAAATACCCGAAGTTTTAAGTCTTGTGACGAAATGCAAGAAAATAGTAAAAACAGTCAGGTATCGTTTGCCAGAATTGGAGAAAGAGGCAGAAAATGAACAAAAGTTTTCAAGCTCTTTGGAGACTGTTTCTCAAGTGATAAAGGAAGATGAAAACGATCCAATCTCTGAAGACAGTGAAGACGTGGTAGAAGAGACAGAGGCTCGTGCCTTATTTGGAAGTTTGGCAAACATACCTACAGTTAAAACTTCTACTCCAACGAGATGGCACAGTGTCTTAGAAATGCTCGAAAGTATGGCGCACTGTTGTAATAGGAACCCGATAAATAGCACCTTACGTCGCATAGGGCAAGATGGTATGACAATTTCCCAAGCAGAATGGATTTTGTTAGAGGATTTATGCAATTTTCTGAGCAAGTTTCGGCAAATTGTTGAAATTTTATCAGCATCAAAATCGAGCACAATCAACCTTGCTCTCGTATTTAAAGCCGAAATAAGAGACGTGCTTAATTCGATGGATGATGACGAGTCGCTAATAATAACATCCTCAAAAAGGAAAATGTTGATGAAACTGGACACACGCTTCCCAGCCAGTAAGGCTGTAGTTGCTGCAGCATTATTAGACTGTAGGTTTATGAAGCTTGGAGAAGTTGACCTCTATCTGACTGCTAACGTATTAACTCCAGCTGGTTTCTTGGCAGAATATACCAAAGAATTAATCCCTTACTACGAACATAATCAACCATTATTACATGAGGAAGAAGAGAGTACAAGTAAAGTTTCAATACTTTCCCAACTCTCGCGCAAATACAGAATGCAACAGATAGCGATTTTAAATGATCTCTAAGGAGAGCGATATAATCTAGGACCCGATAAAATCGAGAGGGCAACACATTTTATTTAATTAATTAATTTACCAAGCTTGCAACATAGGACTTCAAATTATTCAAATAGTGGGTATGGAAGGGTTGGGTGTTCATATTCTTACTTAACACAAGATAATGCCCTGTTGGTGTAAAATGGTATAAGTATCGCGCCAAAATCTCAAGTTTTAGCAGCAAGAGTTGCAAATTTTCAAACATGCCTTCACTAAAAGAATCCATGTGCTTCTTGGACCTCTTCTGCATAATAGATTAAACGCACAGTTAACAATATATCCTCATACTTATTACAATACAAAAAAAGTCCTTCAAGAAGCTCTACAAAACATGTCTTATAAAGATACAGAAAAAATACTGACTGTCCATTTATCGAGGAAGGCTTTAGGCTCGTCATTCGATGGATGATGACGAGTCGCTAATAATAACATCCTCAAAAAGGAAAATGTTGATGAAACTGGACACACGCTTCCCAGCCAGTAAGGCTGTAGTTGCTGCAGCATTATTAGACTGTAGGTTTATGAAGCTTGGAGAAATTGACCTCTATCTGACTGCTAACGTATTAACTCCAGCTGGTTTCTTGGCAGAATATACCAAAGAATTAATCCCTTACTACGAACATAATCAACCATTATTACATGAGGAAGAAGAGAGTACAAGTAAAGTTTCAATACTTTCCCAACTCTCGCGCAAATACAGAATGCAACACAGTTTGCATGGTTCCGGCTTCGATGATGCTGTTGACCAGGAAGCTTGGAAATACCTAGCTACTGCTGATCTTGCGGAACTTGAAGACGGGGACATCTTGTCCTACTGGCAAACCAGACAATCTGCCTACCCGCGTTTATCGTCATTAGCTCAGGCTCTGTTATGCATTCCAGCAACCAGCACTCCGAGCGAAAGAGTGTTTTCGGTTGCTGGATTGCTTTTAACAGCCAAAAGGTCCCGGCTGAGTCCATTTAGGGTGAATAAAATAATTTTTGTGCACGAAACTATAAAAGTTGCAAACAAAATATTTCTGTCAAGAAAAGTGATTGAGTCATCTTTTTAGTTTACTAGATAAAGGTATTTCGTTTAAGCGTGGTTTTTCATTATACGTCTCAATCCCTCAACCCCCAGGAGGCACGCGCGTGCCGCGATAACAATTGATTTCAATTGTGTCTGGAATAACTCACGATCGAGGGATTAATATGCAAAGTTGAAAAATCTCACGCCGCCGGCGTTACGCCGCCGCCGTGTATTTTTTCGTGGCGCGCCGCCGCCCGTTTTTTTTCGACCGGCGCGCACGTCTAACTCAGATAAATACACTTGGATAATAAGCATCAATTAGAAAAAAACTTACTCTACGGGGTAGTATCCACTCAGATATTACATTATGAATTCTTTGTTCACATTCTGAGCCAGTTCTCAGCAAATGGAACCTTGTACAAAGCACAGAACGCCCACAATGGACACTTACACATTGATGGCCTACATTAGCAGGCACCCCACGATTCTCTGATCCCAGGGATTCATTTGCAATATTCCAACATGCTTCACACAGTTATTTAGAATGGTTGACCTGTAATTAAATCATTGATGTTATTATCAGCAATCTATGCATATTATGACGACCATTTGGATCAGCGGTAGTTAACGCTGCTTCTGAGCCATGGGTCGCGGGTTCGATCCCCGCACAGTACAAATATTTGTGTGCATGAACATGTCTGTTTGTACTGGTCTGGGTGTTTTCGGGTGTTTTCTATGTATTATAAGTATGTATTTACAAAAAAAAAAAAAGTATATAAGTAAGATTATCGGTTCTCTAGTGCCCCATACGACAGAGTACTTAATACTACCTTAATTTGGGACTAGATGGCTCTGTGTGGCCCAGTGAGGCATGTCATAAAATATTTATTATTATATACAATAAGTAAGTTGTAGATAGGTATATGAAATAGCTTTTATTGATATATCTTAGGCTGAATCTAATAAGATAATCAAACAGTAGTCTACCAAGAGTCATCACAACCAACATGAAAACTAATCAATGCCAATAAAGTCAAAGTTTGTAACCTAAGGGCTACTAACACCTTTTGGATATTTAAGAAATCCTACCGATAAGGTACTAACCATAAGAGGAGCAGTCCATTGTTGAACAATTGCTAGTATGGCTTCATCTTCCAACGAATACATGCTTATAGCGTTGCTACGAGCAAAACTGATGCCACAGTTAATACAGTTTTGTGTGCTCATCTTTTCAAATGCAATCAACAATCCAATCATATTAAATCTATGATCCAATCCTCTATGCAAAGTTCAGAGTCCAGGAAGAAAGCCGTAGTTTGTCGCTAAAGCAGGTAATCAGTATCCGTTGAGCAGGCGCAAGTCTTTCGTGATGGCAGCAATTGGCAGAGTCCGTAATCGAAGCGAGGGTCGTGAAGACAATATAAATTCATACAAAAACACTCAACACAAACAAATAATAATTCGAGCGAACGAATGTCGGCTGCTACGTCACGTTTTTTTTTAAATTTATTTTTACGGCTCTGGGTTCTAGCCCTTTTAAGCCTGTAGTTACAATTACAACACAGCACAAATTGATTTTGGCAGTAAACAACAGGGGGCTTACCATCAGCTTAAAGCAAGCCACTCAATTCCCGGGCAGTTCAACAGTAGGGCTGTTTTTGCCCTGCTAAAAATCATACCATAACCGCTGAAAAGCGGGGCCTTACCATTAGCTCTTAAAGCAGGACTGCTATTGGACTGCATTGCTCTTTTGTACTATGACATCGTTTTTAGCAGGCCTGTGGCAGGCCAATTTACGTCGACGTTTCTAAACCGTTCACCATTTTTTTACTATGAACTTTTCAATCTTTTCATACCATGACACTCAATTTGACAGCAGGTAAACGTCCTTTTGAGCGAAGCTAATGTCATCCTAGCCATCTTGAAAAAGTTACTAGGAGACTAACTTTTTCGACATATTTCATGCGTTTCTCAGACTTTTTTCAGCAGTTTTGTGAAAATTTACATGTTTCATTATAGATTAAGGAACCTAATTACAGTGTAAAGAAACCTGAAGGTCTTTGAGTTAGTATTTTGTATAAAATGTTTATATCATCATTTACCAAAATGAAAATACAATTTCGACAAAATTGTTAGCATGGTTTTGTAATGTAATAGGTATATACAATAGAATATATTGAAAAAACTGTACTTTCAAATTTTATAACTCTTCTTTCTTACT
The DNA here is from genome assembly GCA_949315895.1 of Anania crocealis. Lineage (NCBI taxonomy): Eukaryota > Metazoa > Arthropoda > Insecta > Lepidoptera > Crambidae > Anania > Anania crocealis. The sequence goes on from OX438882.1 coordinate 17,663,445, forward strand.
AATATTTATGTGTAATACTTTTTTCAGATTTGTAACAAATACATGGAAATTATAAGTGTAAATGATGGCTATGATTCATTTAATTTACAATAAAATATGGTCTCATCATTCTTTGTAGTCTCACTTGAATGAACTGAGCACTATAGCATCTGTATGGCTTTTAGGTAAACATACAATACACATTTTAGTGTAACTTTAAAGATATGTCCTTTCCGTTCAATTGAGTAAAAAGAAAAGATAAAGAAACATATTTTACAGGTTATAGCACCTAAAACCCTTGTGTTATGAATATGTTGCTGATTTTGTTTGTTTAAATATTGCCTGGGTGTAAAACACAACTAAGTTTTAGTTCATAACACATTTGCAGCAGTCTTACAAAGATGATAAAATTAATGAATATTTCCTTTTATTGTAGGTGATTCTAGATATTCACTGCTCAAATTTATGATGACAACAATTGTTTAAGTAGAATTAGATTTTTCTGAAGCCTATTATACCTATACAGAGACATGTAAAAACTCTTAATGACAGAGAGAGATCAATTATAGGTGTTCTACAGACTCTTATTCAATGGTTCATTACCAACCTCAGGTAGCTAGCCTTATTGCAAAAGCATTTGTAATCCTACATAACATTTTGCAATGCAGCTAATCAATTATCTCACAGATCAAGCAAATTTATCTCACAGACGAAGAGGTTCACCAATAAGCTTATGTATTGATGTATTTTTTAACCCCTTGTAATTCCAGACACAAATAAATTGTCTTATGGCTCGATTCCACAACTTCGGTAGCCGACCAGTTAATACATATACCTAGAAAGTTATGGTTGTTTTGTTAGATTTTAAATTTAGGGTTAAAACTGAAGTACTGTTATATTAAGTATGTCTTTTTTATTTTAATATGTGTTTGAAATATATTTTTTTGTAATTATATAACATATATGAAATCATGTGTTTGTTTTCTTTACTGCAAAAATTCTACAAAACATGTCTACTTAACCAAATGCTCGACTGGTAGAGAATACCTAATATGTAATATAATTTTCTGTTTCCTCTTCCTCTCCTTGAATCATTAATTATTTTATGTTTTATTTTTTGCATTTAGTCTACCCAGTCAGTACTAAAATAGAATAGATTATTATAATACCCATGTAAAAAGTAGTAGTAGTCTTTTACTACACAGTGTAACTGAACCAGAAACTTCATTCAAACCCTAATTTTATGACTACATCGCCCGCAGAATTAAAATTTCTGCCACCCTTTCCATTCGCTTGGAGTGGTCTCCAGCTGTTAAAGATTTGTTAACTGTTATTCCCAAAGGTTATACAATTGGGTGTAAGAAACTAGGCGTTTTTTTTTTGTGGGTTTTCACTGAAAGTCAATGGATGATCACTTTTTTATACTAATATTTTAATAAAATACTTACAATTCCCCTTTACTTTATTTAATATTTACACACAAGTATGACATTGTGAAAATATGGTTTAACCACATGAATAAATATTTACTCATGTGGTTTAACTCAATGTTAAACTGTAAATATAAAATAGTCGAACGTACGTACTACTCCGGGAAAATGGAATATTTCTTCAATTTTTGAATGTTACCGCCAAAAATGCAGGCAGGACCGTTCCAATCATGATCACGTCAAAATGTTTATCCACATTTTCAATAACCCAACACTGTACATTAATTACTATGGCCAAGAAGGTAATTTTACTAGAATTTAGTATTTTAACTAATCTCTTGCAAAATAGCAAAATTTAGATCGACTTTTTCTCTTTAAAATCCAATAAGTAGAAAGTTTTTCAAAAACCGGTAATTTGGAATAAATCATGTATTTGTGTATTTGAACGTTTTCAACTAAAAAGAGACAGATTTATCTGAACCAGTATAGCTCTATCTCGTTCATGCAATCTGCAGACAAACAGACCATAGACAAGCTTAGCTGTTCACCTTTTGGTTTAGCGATGCTAAAGTCGTTCAGCTTTTCAGTGGTTATGGTATGATTTTTAGCAGGGCAAAAGCAGCCCTACTGTTGAACTGCCTGGAAATTGAGTGGCTTGCTATAAGCTGATGGTAAGCCCCCTGAACGACTTTAGCATCGCTAAACCAAAAGGTGAACAGCTAAGCTTGTCTATGGTCTGTTTTACTGCAGATTGCATGAACGAGATAGAGCTATACTGGTTCAGATAAATCTGTCTCTTTTTAGTTGAAAACGTTCAAATACACAAATACATGATTTATTCCAAATTACCGGTTTTTGAAAAACTTTATACTTATTGGATTTTAAAGAGAAAAAGTCGATCTAAATGTTGCTATTTTGCAGGAGATTAGTTAAATTACTAAATTCTAGTAAAATTACCTTATTGACGATAGTACTTAATGTACAGTGTTGGGTTATTGAAAATGTGGATAATCATTTTAACTTGATCATGATTGGAACGGTTCTGCCTGCATTTTTGGCGGTAACATTCAAAAATTGAAGAAATATTCCATTTTCCCGGAGTAGTACGTACGTTCTAAGACTATTTTATATTAGTTAAACCATATTTTCACAATGTTATACTTGTGTTTAATTATTGAATAAAGTGGAATTGTAAGTAATTTTATTAAAATATTAGTATAAAAAAGTGATCATCCATTGACTTTCAGTGAAAACCAACAAAAAAAAAACGCCTAGTTTCTCACACCCAACTTATAACCTTTGAGAATAACAGTTAACAAATCTTTAACAGCTGGAGACCACTCTAAGCGAATGGCAAGGGTGGCAGAAATTTAAATTCTGCAGGCGATGTAGTCATAAAATAAGGGTTTGAATGAAGTTTCTGATTCAGTTACACTGTGTAGTAAAAGAGTACTACAACTTTTTACATAGGTATTATAATAATCTATTCTATTTTAGTATTGACTGGGTAGACTAAATGCAAAAATAAAACATAAAATAATTAATGATTCAAGGAGAGGAAGAGGAAACAGAAAATTATATTACATATTAGGTATTCTCTACCAGTCGAGCATTTGGTTAAGTAGACATGTTTTGCAGAATTTTTGCAGTAAAAAAAACAAACACATGATTTCATATATGTAATATAATTACAAAAAAATATATTTCAAACACATATTAAAATAAAAAAGACATACTTAATATAAAAGTACTTCAGTTTTAACCCTAAATTTAAAATCTAACAAAACAACCATAATAGTAATTATTAGTATATTTATTAACTGTTCGGCTACCGAAGTTGTGGAATCGAGCTATAAGACAATTGATTTGTGTCTGGAATTACTGGTATAAAAGGGGTTAAAAAATACATCAATACATAAGCTTATTGGTGAACCTCTTCATCTGTGAGATAAATTTGATCTGTGAGTTAAGTGATTAGCTGCATTGCAAAATGTAATGTAGGATTACACATGCTTTTGCAATAAGGCCAGCAACCTGAGGTTGGTAATGTAACATTGAAAAAGAGCCTGTAGAACACCTATTGATCTCTCTCTGTTGTTAAGAGTTTTTACATGTCTCTGATAAGGTATAATAGGCTTCAAAAAATCTATTTCTGCTTTAACAATTGTTGTCATCATAAATTTGAGCAGTGGATATCTAGAATCACCTACAATAAAGGGAAATATTCATTTATTTTATCATCTTTGTAAGACTGCTGCAAATGTGTTATATAAGAACTAAAACTTTGTTGTCTTTTACACCCAGGCAATATTTAAACAAACAAAATCAGCAACATATTCATAACACAAGGGTTTTAGGTGCTTTAACTTGTAAAATATGTTTCTTTATCTTTTCTTTTTACTCAATTGAACGGAATGGACATATCTTTAAAGTTAAACTAAAATGTGTATTGTATGTTTACTTAAAAGCCATACAGATGCTATAGTGCTCAGTTCATTCAGGTGAGACTACAAAGGATGATTAGACCATATTTTATTGTAAATTAAATGAATCATAGCCAGATGCTATAGGTGTTTTTTGTGACCTGTCAAAGGCATTTGATTGTGTGGACCATAAAACGTTAATTAAAAAACTCAGACATTATGGTGTTTCGAATGATTCGTTAGATTTAATTAACTCATATCTCACAGGTAGAACACAAAAAGTTTGCATTGATGGAACTGAGTCTTCAGGGTCGGCCCTTATCATGGGTGTCCCTCAGGGATCAGTATTAGGACCCTTGCTATTTTTAATATACATTAACGACCTTCCAAATTATATGCATAATCTTTGTGAGATGGTATTGTTTGCAGATGACACTTCAATAATTTTTAAAATTAAGAGGGGCGAATTACCATTTGACGATGTTAACAATACCCTCTCTAAATTATTGCATTGGTTTGCTACGAATAATCTTTTGCTTAATGCAAGAAAAACAAAATGTGTTAAATTTACTTTGCCTAATGTAAGGTTTTCCGCCACAAATGTTATTGTAAAAGATGAGCCATTAGACACAGTAGACTCCTCTACCTTTTTAGGTATAACTGTAGACTCTCGACTGCAATGGGGTGCTCATATCAGGTCTCTGTCTGGAAGACTTAGTTCTGCTGCTTATGCTGTGCGAAAGATAAGACAATTGACTGATGTTGGAACGGCAAGATTAGTATATTTTAGCTACTTTCACAGTATAATGTCATACGGTATTTTGTTATGGGGCTCAGCGGCAGATATTGAGTCTATTTTTATATTGCAAAAACGTGCTGTGCGGGCTATTTACGGCCTTAGACCCCGTGACTCTCTAAGAGAGCTATTCAAAGAGATCAACATACTAACAGTTGCATCTCAATACATTTTCTAAAACATTATGTACGTCCGTAAAAACCTCGAATTTTTTGTCAAAAATAGTGACGTACACAATTTCAATACCCGAAATAAAGATAAACTTGCCGTTCCAGGATTCAGACTGCGAAAAGCAGGTAATTCGTTCATGGGAAATTGTATCCGTATTTCCAACAAATTACCACTATCAATTGCTGACCTCCCTGTACATAAATTCAAATCATATATCAAAGTTGTTTTAATGAAAAAGGGCTATTACACTATTGATGATTATATAAATGATAGGAACGTTTGGCTTTAAATTGTATCAGCTCGCACTGGCATATATCTTATGTAAACATGTTTATTTAAAAAGAGGCTGACAATAGTGACCGAGTTTCTTGCGCTGCTTCTTCTCGGCACTAGCCCACATTTGTCCCGAAGCAGTGGTAGGTTAAATATTGGGACGTGTAAAAGCGCCTCCAGGGGCCTATTTGCAGAAATAAAACTGATTTTAACTGATCATTTACACTTATAATTTCCATGTATTTGTTACACATCTGAAAAAAGTATTACACATAAATATTAGTAAGAAAGAAGAGTTATAAAATTTAAAAGTACAGTTTTTTCAATATATTCTATTGTATATACCTATTACATCACAAAACCATGCTAACAATTTTGTCGAAATTGTATTTTCATTTTGGTAAATGATGATATCAACATTTTATACAAAATACTAATTCAAAGACCTTCAGGTTTCTTTACACTGTAATTAGGTTCCTTAATCTATAATGAAACATGTAAATTTTCACAAAACTGCTAAAAAAAGTCTGAGAAACGCATAAAATATGTCGAAAAAGTTAGTCTCCTAGTAACTTTTTCAAGATGGCTAGGATGACATTAGCTTCGCTCAAAAGGACGTTTACCTGCTGTCAAATTGAGTGTCATGGTATGAAAAGATTGAAAATTTCATAGTAAAAAAATGGTGAACGGTTTTGAAACGTCGACGTAAATTGGCCTGCTAAAAACGATGTCATAGTACAAAAGAGCAATGCAGTCCAATAGCAGTCCTGCTTTAAGAGCTAATGGTAAGGCCCCTGTCATTTATACCGCAACTGAATCGGCGAAAACCAGTTCTTACCCCGGCGACGCGTCGGTGAACGCGTCGGTGAGATGTCATGCGCACATCGCCGCGCTATGTGTGAGTGGAACAACAGCGGGCCGCTTATACTTTATAGGTAGCTTGTATTCTGGTTGGAATATTTATTCATGTGGCAACACACACAACACTCACACACATACACAACGTAACTAATAATTACACTTAACTGCAAATAATGTATAAGTACCTAGTTGTTAAATTAAGTAAGCTTACACCACTTGTTCAATTCAATTCTATGGTTTGATGTTAATCTACTGAGGAATCACCAAACACATACCAAGATTATTTTAATAATGATCCGAGAATTCAAAATATTGGAAATGAAATATAAAAATAAAATTATAAATTAATTAATTATCTTTTGACATGCCATGCGAATGTTTTCCAATCAGTTATTTAAAGAAAAAGTATATTAAATTCAGGATTAGCCATTTATATAATAATTTAACTTTAGTATTGTTAAATTACACTAAACCTTATATTTTATAAATATTGAAATACACGTTTAATTATGTAGGTAGGTACTTACCGTATTTTATTTTTACAACAGGTGTCGGCCCTATCAGAATAGTTTAAAAGTTAATAAGCTTGTACTCTGTAGGAATATTTACTCATGTGCTGAAGTAGTGTCATTCACTTATAAAGGCTTGGGTTGCAATATATTGTTACTCAAATTGTTACTCAAAAATAGCCTTTTTTCAAGATTTTTTTATTTTCTTTCATATTAAAAATTACATTGAGTTTCGTGCCAAAACATTAAATGATATTCTTTTATAAACGAAGCTTATATTTCATTTTAAAATCTAAGTTCAGAAATCATTAATTGCAAATTAGTAATAACAAGGAAGTCATTTAACTTTGTTTTTTAGCTTTAAAAAAAAACGCTCCTTGTTAAAAATATAATAGGCTTTTTGACTGGTTTTTGAAATCCATTTTATATTATTAAGTAGAGGTTAAAAAACCCAGTAAAAGTAGTTTTTTTTTATTTTTAAATTCTGGTACATATTTACTGAAAAATATCAAGATGAAAATTAAAATAGCGCGCCGAAACGCCATTTTGTCAATATGGCGCTGCAATGGGGTCAGTGACATCACCTGCCTGTCTTGTGATCTGTAGCACATATCATCTACATACATTTGTTGCAAACAAATAACGAAAGTGCGATTGGATCTATATTTTAACAGTGACTTATGTAATAAAATGAGTTTCAAATGGTATGCAGTTCCAAAATGTATAAATACTTCTTTAAAAACTTCGAGAAAAAGTTTTCAAAATAAAGTCTAAGTGTGCCAAAAGTGGTTGCAACAATTTCGGAGGAATTATAATACCTAACATAGCGAATAGTACAAATATTTTCTTCTGTTAGTACCATTTCGATGTAAGTAAACATATTTATAATTTTTAATAATTAGGAATGTAAATATTTTGTTATTGGTTTGAGGTTATAATACCTACCTCTAATGTTTTTAACATAATGCCTCTTGCAACTCACTTCGAATATTTACGATGTTTTCATAATATTAGCTAAAAATTGTAGCTACAGTCTTATGATTTCAATAAACATTACACATAAAGATCCCCACTAACTAGTTTGTTTGTTACCTACAGATTTTAAATGAATGGGAAGGTTACTGCTTTCTGCTTTACAAAATCGTTGTCCATGGTAAAAGTAATTGACAAAATTTGTAAAATATTGGAAAGAAATCACACAAAAACAATGCATAATTATTATAGGAAAATATTATCAAAACATTTTGAAAAGCTACTAAAACACAAGTAGGCAAACGAAGTTATCAAGCAGGTGACGTCATCATAAACCCGACCAATCAGTAGCGTTTCGTGTCACGTGACAAACGTTTGAATAAATGCATTTTTATTTCTGGATTTACAAATAAATCGTTTATTATTTTCAACTTCCTTTACTAAATAACCATATTTAAACTCTTATTATAAGCTGATAAGTAATTCGCACTTTATTTTTCGCATTGTCAAATAGCCTATTCTTGTTAATTTTAAGTAAACTTTATATAATTCTACGCCACTGCGGTTTTTTTTTCTTTGTAACTATCGTATTAATAAAGTTATTGTTTGTGATTAAAAAGTTTATTAACTGATTTCTCAACATTTTGTTTTGGTCCCATAATGACTTCTTGCAGTAAGCCGACGATATGTGCTATTGACTATAAGCTTTTGACCTTATGCGCCTAAACGGAACGTAGCTTACATGCTATTAATATGCAAATAAAAACATACAGTGAAACCCAGTTCTCAAAATTTTAATACAAACTTATTGTACTATATTTCGAACAGTTGTGTGAAAATCAATTTAAAAGAGTACAGAGGCATGTAGTAGATACACTCAATATTCCTGGAGTTATTATTATAATTTAAGTAATTCTGAAAATAGGACTAGAGTGAAAATAAAAAACTAATGCATTGTTGTCGTTTTGATTTATAATATGTAACACTTGAAAAAATCGAATTCATTAGTTTTAAATTTCACACTTTCGAACATACATAGGTAGGTTTATTATTTACAAACCCGGATTGTATCACCCATTTGTTTTCTTGATCAAAAGTATGAAAATTTAAATAATTTCTTATAAGATTAATCAAGCTAATATTTATTTGACGATACAATTATATTATGATACAGACAATGATATTATTTGGGCTCTAACATTTATCAATTTACACATATTGACCCAAATTAAACAGTAACTATTTAAAATAAATATCTAGCACATTAACTATTTTTGATATGGAAGACTCTTCAAGGATTTTTGTGTATATCTAAATTTCGTTTATCGGAATTGATATGCCAATTTTTTAAGATAGGTATTTTGGAAGTTGTTATAACAGTATAAATACATGAAAGGTTTATATTTTATAAAAATACATATAAAAAAACAGTTATGGTACTTACAGAGCTATACTTGATTTATATTTTCATAATATGTTTCATTGATATTTCAAGCATATATTTCTCGAAACTGGACCACAATAGGTTACTGTACGAATATTTTATATTTGAATCGAAGCTTGTAAATAACTTCCTTATGAGTTATAAATCAAGGTTTCAAAGAAATATTTATATTATTACTACCTATCTATAAAGAGTTACTAATAATAACAAATATACATAAGCCTTAAACTGGAAGCAAATTTAACAACATTATAACTATTTCCATTTGAGATATTTACAAGACATTTGACAATATTTATTGAAACAAAACGTGTATATTTAAAGCGCATTATTTTGTTTCACGCTTCCGAGTCTCACCCCAATATGAATAATTACATCTTAAATAAACAACAAAAACAAAATTGCACATTAAATATCCTACTTAATATATTTTGGCACTAATTATCTGTGGCACTATAATTAACTCGTGTTTCTTTATCATGATTTTCACTATTTTCAATTGTTTTCATCTCACTATCTTTTTCACTTTCACATGTCTTTTCACATATTGATGCGTCATCCTCATCGGAAGAATCTCTGCTCGTGGGCAAACAATCTAGTGTTGCACTCGTAGGTTCGCGATACTCCAACTTAGTCGGATCCTTCTCGTGCAACTTCCGTGCGAGCGATTGAAGGCTTGCAAGTGAGCTGGCACAATCTGTTGTATCGATATCCGTTAAACTAACACCAGCACGTTCAATCTCGGTAAATGTCCCAAAAGGTAATTTGAATAAACATTCAAGTCGCATTACATGCATTTTACTCCTTAAGTGCTTCGCTAAATGCCCATGTATTCTAAAGGCAATGTTGCAATCAGAGCATCGGAATGGACGAGGATTAAATGACGTGGCCGCACCAAAAGTTGAAGTCATCGATACTTTGTTATGATGAGATCCGGAACGTTCATGTTTCTGGAGATGCCCCCTCGTACGGAAGCTTACGGCACATACGCTGCATCGGAATGGCCTTTCCATGTAATGAATGTTTAGATGTAGTCTCAGTTGTGATGGTTTTGTAAATGTTTTATTACAAAAATCGCATACTCTACGTCCATCTTCCATTAGTCGTCCTGGTGGAAAAGATGATGTTTCAAACTCTTTTCCCTTAGTAACTTTGAATGCGACACCTCCAACTCCAATGACTACTTTTCTGGCTACAGGGTCATGATCTAAAGATGGTAATTTTATCGAGTCTGCTTCAGAAATGTTCATATCGTCACCCTGGACATTTTCTTCAACATTCGTTTTAATATTAGTACTTTCATCGCTTGAGTAATCGCCCTGATTGTCATCATGAGACTTGATAAGGTTAATTCTAGCTTGTTTTAAATATTCTGAAACTACATGTTTAGCGTTTTCAGCGTTCGTGTTGGTCGATGTATTTGTTCTTTTGCTATCAACATTGATTATTGGCGCCGGTGGAGTTGCGTCTCTCGCAATACTACTAATGGCATTTTTTTTAGTCTCTGCCATTGTATTAAATGTATCATCAGTTTTGGTTTCAACTGGCGTCATTTTTGAAACACATGTTATTCCAGTCGAAGTAGTTGAAGTAGTAATGCTGGTTTTAGATGACATTAATTTATTTTCATTTTCTATGACTTTATTACTTTCTATTAATACTGGCTTATCCGCTTCCATCTTTCGGATCTTAGTTAAACCGCAAGCTAATTGACTTTGCTTTATTTTTGAATCTAAAAGTGCTCTTTCTGTTAAATAAGTGTGCAACATTGGCTCACCGTTTGACCATTGGCTTGGATGTTGAGGAAGTTTTGCCGTGTTCGATGCTAATGATGCCAAAACACTTGATTCTCGAGCTGTCGGTATTTCGGGAATGTATGATGTTATTTTAACATCCGTTTTACTCAAGTCCATTGGTTCGTTGTCAGTGTCTTTTGAATCAACCGAAGTGCTTCTTGAAACAAGTTTTTCCGGTGAAAATTCTATAGCCGATGTATCTAGACCTATCGGTGCATACGGATATGTGGAAGGCCTAGCACTCGTTATAAGACCAGGCGCTGCAGAAGAAGTAGGTCTAGATCCACCCAACGATAGTAAACAATGAGCTGCTTCATGTTCAGGCAGTCGCGATTTGCATACTTCCGTATCTGTAAATGACCATAATTTTAGGTATCGGTATAAGACAGTTAAAATTAAATCCAGTACTATTATGACTGCAAATAATTCTAAAACTCAGCTATTTCTTGGGGCAACGCAATATTATTATGACGTCTGGAATTGTTTTAACCCTTTTCTATGTTATAAATGGTTATAAATAAATATTTTTACTAACTAAATTGGTTCCTAAACTTCGATTTTGACGACTTAAATGTCACTGTCATTAAATATGATAATTAACAAATTTAACGTTAACTTTCATACGTTCTTGTTAAGTACTTATTATATTTCCGACAAAGACAAATCCCAAAAATACCAAAATCATAAAAACCACCTTTCTCGAGTTTTAAGTGGTACAACTAACACGACTTTATTTATATTATTTATACTAGCGGACCCCGCGAACTTCATATCGCCTCCTCATAGTACTTGATTTTGACTTCGTAAATGTCATTGTCATCAACTATGGCGTGGTTTGAAAGTAATATAAAGAAAATGTATTTCATGATATTTTTTTAACGTTAACTTTTCAACTTTTTTAATACTTATTATCCTAGCCCGACTACTACAACTTCAAAAACATAAAAATCAGTCCGGCCTTTCTCTATTTATAAATGGTGTAACTAACAAGACTTTCTTTTATATATATAGATAGATAAACTATTGCTTAATTTAAAAATCTTACCGCTAGATTCCGTTTCACCTTCATTTCCTTCATCACCGTCTGAGTCTGTTTCGTCGTCTGTTTCGCCAGAACATTGAGTCATATCCCCGCCTTCCTCGGTGCCTTCGTTTGGATTGATTCCTAACTCACAGCACTTCTTATAATGTGCTTTACTCTTCATATGTTTAGTCAAATTTCCTTTAGTTTTAAAACTAAAACAAACAAAATATTTAAGTTGATTAATTTTATAAGATACATCAATATAACTTTCATAAATTTCTGTCAATTACTTAATGCGCGCTTTTTTAGGCCCCTCATAAATTGTCTTCGTTAGAAATATATGCAGGTACCGGCACATTTTTTAAATGAAAAAACTCTTGAGAAGATAAAAGTATTGCTTATTCCCAATTTGATTTTATGTGTATAAAAACCTCTGGAAGTTAGCGTACCTTAGGAACACCTGGTTCATAGAACACGAAAAACATAGAAAGCGAACGAATAAATCGCCTTAATGGCGTAACATTTAACTAGTCACTGTTCGCCATACAGAACTCTTAAATAGTGGTAGATAAATAATCAATTAAATCATCATCGTCATAAGTCACTACTGTTATGGTAACTCTGATGCACCGATACCATTCATATTACTCAGTTATGCTAATTTCTGGAAAACGAATATTACTGTTTACTGTAATATCAAAACGATACCTGAAGGCACAGTGCACACAAGTATAAGGGCGCACGTCTGTATGAGTGCGAATATGTTTCTTTAACATTGATGGTTTCTTGCAACGTATTCCACATTCTGAACAAACGTACCGCCCTCTACCCCGACCTCGCACGTATGTGTATTCTTCGTTACTTTCAAAACCACCAGTCAGTTCCCTTTTGGCTGTTGAAGTATTATCATACTGTAGTAATGTATCTTCTTCTAACTTTTTAGTGTCGACTGATACTATCATCTGAAAAAAAAAAGCAATTTAAAGTCATGGATATGGATAATTTCAATAACTTAATTAAAAAGACATTTGACAGTTTTATCCATAAATATAATATAGATGATAATTTTGTAATTGAGTCATGAGAACGAGACCAAAACTGGTGCGCTAATATGCATATACCTACTGTGCACGTGTGTGAGAAAAATAGTGCAGTGTTATATATAGGTACTTCGATATCGATACGATAAAGCACCTTATAAATTAGCAGGAAAATGTTATTTAATATAAGACGTGGAAAAAGAAGACCATTATATTATGTTTTCCTATTTTTTTTATGTAGGTAGATGCAAATAAAGTTTAATTATTTGAAAAAAAATTGTAGTAGGTATATATAATATGAATATTATTTGTGTCGGTCAAAGTGTATACTGCATAATCTTTAGATTAGGATCCATTTTTTTATTTACCTACTTAGCTTGTATTGAATAACAGCAACATTTTTGGAAAATTTTAAACGTTAAGCTCTAAGATAATACCTATCATCGATAAATAATAACAACTAGATAAACAGTGCCACATCGAACGGCCTAAGTTTAAATAATGCAGCTGCAGCTAATGTATGGTTAAACTAACGGCCTAAAAACTTAAATGTAACTTTACGTCCATGACTTTTAAGTAATTAATATTTGGTGAGATTACTAATTGCGTATCTAGGTACGAGTATATCTGAATGAAAGACTCATCAAATTGTGTATACATAGGCTGCACTAAAAGTATCAGGAATGGAATATTTCCACTGTTCCTGTCATATTAAAATCTTTTTAATTGCAAACTCCTTGGTTTTAAAAATCGAATACCATTTATTTATTTAAAAAAAGATTCTCGGTCTTATCCTTATCACAAGGTCTTGTCAAACTTGTTTAGTCGTTGAGAAAATGGAATTGACTCGAGAAAATTCAAGAGCGATGATTTATTATGACTTTTGGAGTGGTTTAACACAAAAACAGTGTGTTGACCGGATGATTTCTGCATTTGGTAATGAAGCCCCATCCAAAACCACAATGTATAGCTGGTTTGCTGAATTTCAACGTGGACGTGTCAAGGTCAGTGATGATCATAGATTTAATATAGATGGTATAATATTAAATCTATGGTGACGATCCCCGTCAAGGTCGTCCAAAAACTGCAGTCACCCAAGAAAACGTTGATGCTGTGCGTAAGCTGATTGAGGAAGATCGACATGTGACATACCGCGAAATTCGGGCAACTTTAGACATTGGCATGAGTCAAACACAAATAATCTTGCATTAACAATTAGGTGTAAAAAAGTTGTTTTCCCGATGGATACCGCATTCGCTCTGTGAAGAGCAAAAAGCGGCTCGCGTTACTTGGTGCGTCAGAACTCTCGAAAGATTCCACGCAGGATCCTCAAATGCTGTATACAACATCGTATCAGGTGACGAATCCTGGATATACGCGTACGAACCCGAAACAAAGAACCAGTCACGAGTTTGGGTGTTCGAAAATGAGTTAAAGCCAACAAAAATTGTTCGTTCACGGAGTGTTGCAAAAAAAATGGTGGCCACGTTTGTCTCCAAAACCGGCCATGTTGCGACTATTCCTCTTGAGGTACAAAGAACGGTTAATGCAGAATGGTATGCTAGCATTTGTTTGCCACAGGTCGTTTCTGAACTTCGTAAAGAGAACTGCAACCGCCGCATCATCCTCCATCACGACAATGCGAGTTCTCCCACCGCGCACAGAACAAAAGAGTTTTTAGAGCAAGAAAACATAGAATTATTAGACCATCCGCCGTACAGCCCCGACCTAAGCCCTAATGATTTCTATAATTTCCCTAAAATAAAGAATAAATTGCGTGGTCAGAGATTTTCATCACCTGAAGAAGCTGTGGACGCCTACAAAACGGGCATTTTGGAGACCCAAACTTTCGAATGGAATGGTTCTTCAATGATTGGTTCCGTCGTATGGAAAAATGTGTCAAATTTCGCGGAGAATACTTTGTAAAGCAATAAATACATTTTTAAATAGTAATGTTCTGTCACTTCCTTGATTTCCAAAATTTTCAGTGCCGCCCTCGTAAATCTTGTATAACATTGCATTTAAATTGCTAAAAGTTGCGATTTTACTTACGCTTGATGTGGATAATTTTGTGGGTTTTCTTTTATATATGAGTTACATGCAGGTACAGTACATGTAACCACTATTAATTACATCTACTAAATACTATTTTAAATAAAGACAATTTTGTGTCGCTCGTTACAGACGCTAGGCCAATACAAGCCAATAGCATATACGTGAACGGTCTTGAATGTCTATCCCGTTCTAACATTATGCCTTTCAAACAGGATGACTTTTACATCATCTTCAAAACAATTTATAGGCATTAAGTATTTTACAAGGTGTCTCAAAAGAAATTTTATATTTATTTCGCTTACTGCGTGAACGCAACGTATCCGAGGGGCGCGGGGGTTATGTCAATCGGTAGCCTGGCTCTTGGGAATTCAGGCGCTATGCAGCGTTTCTCAGGAGCAGACCGCGCGTTGTGCGTGCGAGAGTTTTACAAAAACAGTGATTTGGCGACTGTAGCGCGTAGAAAATTCTGCAGTATTCGAGGTTTTCGCCACTTAAATGATGCGCCAAGCATTCCTCTCATTCGACATTGGGTTAAAAAGTTCCTAAAAAAAAAGACCTAGGTCATCAAGAACGGTAGAAAACGTGGAGAGTGTTAATCAGTCTGTTCGTGACGACCCGAACCTTTCAATTCGGAAGCGCGCAAGTGTTTTAAATGTGCATAGATCATCATTACATCGTATTATGAACAAAGACCTAAAGCTGCACCCCTACAAAATTCAATTAGTGCAAGAATTAAAGCCCCAAGATGCCAGTCAGAGGCTTAATTTCGTAAATCAGGTGATTGAGCGATTTTCAACGTTCACCAACATTTTGTTTTCGGATGAAGCTCATTTTCATCTTAATGGCCACGTAAATAAGCAGAACTGCTGCTACTGGAGTGCAACGAATCCGAAACGCAAACATCAGAAACCCTTACATTCGCCTAATGTGACCGTATTGGCTGCGATGTCAGCGCGAGGAATTATCGGCCCTTACTTTTTTGAAGACGAAAAGGGGCGTGCAGTTACTGTGAATTCAGAGCGTTATGTGGAGATGTTAGACAACTTCTTGGTACCTGAACTGCAAAACTTTCTTGGCTATAACCAAAGAACATGGTTACACACACGTCCAATATGTCTCTGCCACGTGTTCGTGAAATTTTCTCTGGCAAATTGATCTCTCGGAGAGGTGACCTAAATTGGCCTCCACGCAGTCCAGATTTAACCCCTATGGACTTTTTTCTATGGGGTTATCTTAAATCTAAAGTTAACGCCAATAAACCGACTTCACTGGCGCATTTGAAAGAAAATATCCGTCACAAAATGGCAGCCATCCCTTAGTCCACCTGTCGAGCCGTCATAAGTAATTTCACTATTCGATTAAATAAGTGTCGAGAATGCGAGGGTCTACATTTAGACGATATTATTTTTAAGAAATAAATCCCTAAAAAGTGTGTTTTAATAATTAATAAACATTTTTTTCTTTATACGGCTTACTTTCTTTTTAATCAACCCACTAAATATAAAATTTTGAGACACCTTGTATTTAGAGATTTTATTATGAAGTTAAAAATGTAAGTCAAGTTTTCACCCGTAAATATTTTTCGCAACATAATTTTCATTTATTACGGCCGAAGCTTCAGGTATAAAGGAAAAATCAAAAACTTATGAATATTATCGTAATGAATAGATGAAATGCGCATCGCTTAAAAAAAGCGTTGCTAGAAAAAATTTGATTTTTAGCGGACATAATAGGGGTTAAATGAAATTGCCGATTATTTTCCCACTTTTTATTTTGTTTATAGCTCTTAAGCATAGTCATATTATTGCGTTATTCTTTTTGTATTGTATCAAAAACTAAATAAAGTAACTTTTGACTAAAAAAAAAAAAATGCAATACTAGTGCCTATTACTTCAAAGGAAGTCGTTGAAAAGACCCCTTACAATGTGTCAGCTGACCTTCTTGCTTTAATTAAGTATATTTGTATTATATACTTTGATTTTCAGAAATTTAAATACTATGATGCGTAGCTTTATAACCATCTAACTTTCACCTTTAATTGCATCGAAAACGGTTCAGGCGTTTTTTAAAAAAACTAAAAAATTGTTAGTAAGGAAAAATGACTTTTCTCGATTTCGTCCATACAAAACGGCAATTCCATACTTTAACCCCTAATATTTTAAGTGCTTTATCTTGACACTTTTGTACTGGTCTATACCAAAAAAAAAAAATACGTCATTTATTTTTTGTCTTGTAGATTGTTATATTAAAAATTGAAAGGTAGTTAAAATTTCATCCTGTATTCTGACTCTGACTCTTGCCATAGTATACTAAATCTATGGGTACACCTGTGTTGTCATAATAGTTATGTGTTGTAGGTCAAAAAAGGAATCATAGTATAGAACATCTCAAAAATAATTATAACAATTTATCCGATAAAAAAAACGCAATAAACCACCAAATATTAATCGGTGCCTAATGACTGTCGGTGATTTCTGTTGACCACAGCTACTTGGCTACAAAATTGGTGAGATACTTCGTTTTTTTTCGTTGGTACAATTTCTGGTTAAGGATTTACAAAGTTGAATAAATAAATAAATAAACTTTCGTTACATTTCTACATAACATTTTTGCAAACAAAGCAATGGGGACTACCGTTTCTTTGCTCACCAGTTGGCGCCACTGTAGACTGAGGTCCGGAGTTATAGCTGTCAAAGGCGATTGGCGCCGAAACAAAGTGTTATATCTTGAATCTAATTAAGGTTATATTGTTTATAAATAACTATCTTGATATTAACAAACTAACTTCTGAAATAGTTGCTCTTGAAGCCGCCTATTTTTGCGCTTTTTCTTAATTCCGCTTTTAAAGCGTTCACATTAATCGCCAAATAATCCATATTTGCGATATTTTACGAAGGAGATCACTTTCCAGCAGGTAAATTAAATAAATTATAATTTATGCAACAAATTCCGCTAAAACCAGTACAAAGTGAATGATATTGGACCTCACGCGACACTAGCGCCTCTAGTGGCAAATTCACTAGCGATAGCCCCCATTGATCACAGTCGCAGCTAACAGTGACTAAACTTTATTCAATTGATATAGTTAAAGAGAAATATCAAATGGAAGACAACACAAGACCTGATTACAATGCTAAAATCCCAAAGCTTATATCGGATTTAGTTTGATAAAATATAATTTAATAAAATACTACTGCTAATAATAACAAATTGATTGATACCTGTTTACTGTCCTTAGAACTTTTGTTCCACTGCGAGGAGTGAGTCAATATGAGATCCTGCTTCATTACAGCTAGAGCCATACTTTGCGGTCGATGACGTGAATCGTATAGTGACATGGCAGATGATGCTGACAAACCAAGCGGGTCTGGCGTTAACTCTGATAGTAACTGTAAATCATATTTTATTTAAAATCACATTTACATTAATATCAAAATTTTATATAATTACATAGTAAGTTACATGTATTTACCTGCCAGTTACTGTACATAGATAGAAAATGCTGGTTTGGAACATATGTTGGTTGAGGCCGATTTATCGTACAGTAAAAAACTTTAGTTGAACATTTCAGCCCAAGATAAGTATAAGCGTTACCATTCAAGTAAAGTTGTCCATAAGCTTTAGCTGGTCTTGGTGTCTCTGGTGAAACTAAAGACATTGTGTTGGCATTGGGCGTAATTCCATGATGCCTCTTAGGAGTAAATGTACCAGGTTTTAAAGGCAAAGTAGTTGGCCGTAAGAATTTCGGCTTTCGGTCTTCTGCCGTTGGATTTTCAGAAACATTTTTTTGAAAATATAAAGTTTCTGAACGTTCGTTTGGTACGGAATAATCTTCATCTTGAATGGACAGATTTTTTTGAACTTCAGATGAACTAGGAACTTGATTGTTGTAGATTTCAACTTTAGTTATTAAGTTTTCGAAATTAAAATTTCTAATTTCTGTTTCTGACTTGATATTGACGTTGTTTACTTTAGTTATACTGTTAAAGTTTGTTCTTTCTCGAACTTTAATTTTATTCGGTGTATAATTTATATTTTCTTTTAAAACTGGTGTTCTTGTCGATCCATCTGAACTTCTTTTCAGACTTCCATCTTGCTTGGAAATTACTGGTTTCACCACGCTTGGTGGAAATGTTTTGCACATAACATCAGGTTCATCAACATTTTTCACTTTTATTATAGGAACTGCAGAAATATACTGCGGAGTTTCCCCACAAAACTTGTCTGGCTTTTGCAGTTTGTCTGTTCTCAAATTAGGACTCCGAGCGTTAAGAAATGGCTCGTATTTTGAACCTGCCATTGCTTTCGGCGACTGAGCTTCAATTCTACCTGCCATATTATGTCCATCATGAACTGACCTTGAATTATTCTTTGCAGTTTCATTACTCATAAAGTTTTTGGGCTGTTGAGTTAAATTACTCACATAAATACCAGGAGTGTTCGGTCCTGGCATCCCAGGAACATGAGGTATTAATTTACCGCCATGGAGTATCGTTGTGGCACCATTTGGCGAAGCTGACGGACTTAATGGAGGTAAGGTCAATGGGTTAAATGCCGTAATAGCACTAAGAGGAGGAAACTGAAAATGTGTTATTTCGTGTAGATTTGGAAGATTTGAATTTGGTATTCCAGAAGTATTGGAGATTGAAATTCGAGGTGTATGTGGTTGTGGTGTCCCAATAATATCTTTTGGTGTTGGGGGATTATGTACCATTGTACCACCTGAGTGCAACCCAGATCGAACTACGACACTACTTGCTTCTAAATCGTTAGCTAATTTTGAAGGTGACAGGTTTTGTTGGATTAATATTGGAGATAGCTGATTTTTACTTGGTTCTATACGTAAGGTAGTAGTTCCTCCAGAATGATCTACAATCTTCACTTCACCTCCAAACATTTGTAAAGATGTGGAATTGTGTCGCACGTGTGACGACATTTCTTCCAGTGTTCGAAGTCCGGCAGTACCAGAGTCAATGCATCGAACTTTCGGTTGAGAATATAACTCCCCTGTACGAGGTGAGACATTTTCTACTAATCTTGGACTGTAATTGGTATCCGACCGGCTTTCAATTTTTCTTTTAGGGCTAGCTATTGGTTTAAATTTAATATTATCATTTTTTCTTGATATTTCATTTGAACTCTTGGAATCAACGAGTCTTGTATTGCCTAGCAAAGGCCCCGGTGATGGTAGAGGAGCCGCTATATCATTGGATTCTGATTTCATAATTACTAAATTATCAGGCTTGCTTCTTAAAGCAGTAGACACCTTATTAGGTGTAGTTGTTTTACAGCTACTGTTTTGTTGCGTTTCTGGCAAACGAACGTTGACAGAATTGCTCCGCATAAATATGTTTTCAGGTCTGGCTAATTTTATATCTTTTTGAATTGTATTGTTTGTTGTAGTATTCATAAGACTCCCTTTGCAATAATAGTTTCTGTGAACTTCCAGGTTATCCGTACTGCGAAATATTATTTGGCATAATGGACATACAAATAAAGACCCCTGGCCTTCAATTAATTCATTTGGTGCTGGGGTAAGTCCATTTGTTTTGGTTTTAAGCAGAAGATCTTTTATTATAGATCCCTCAGGGTTGAGCGGATGCTTTTGATAATCAATCTGTGAAAAACTTTCTGAATATGATCTTTTTCTGTAGTTATTATCGGTGTCATTACTGTTTTTTGTAAGATTTAGCGGTGATGGATCAAACTTTGATTCCATATGTTCATTCATAAACTGTTTGCTTTCCGCAATCTGTTTTATCTTACCATATTTTTTCTGTAAAGGTGTCTCTATAACATCTACGATAGCTTCATTATCTGATATAATTTTAGAGATATGTTCCGTAAGAAAGTCAGCGTTTGGCGAAATCATTTTCTTTACCTTATCTTTTTCATCGGTGTCATGATAAAACGCTACTCTGAACTTAGGCTTGTAAATTGATTTGGACTTGCTGTTTTCAATCGAAGACAAGCTCGTGCTTATCTGAGATATACTATCATTAATTAATTCGGGCGATGAAAACTCGCTAGATCTAATAGAAAGGCTTTCATGGCGGAGAGTAGATACATCTGATCCTGTATCTGACATAGGTGTAGGTGGCATAGATGTATCACTTTCCGACCCTCCAGATAGATCTTCATCGTTTAAGGCCGCGGATACATCCGTTCCTTGTAATCTTAAAGCATGTGTTCTTGATCTTCGATGTTTATAAAGATTAGACTTAGTTTTAAAAGCAAAACCACAAGGTACACAAGGGTAAGGTCTTTCATTTGTATGAGCTCTGATATGTTTTTGAAGTACGGAAGGCTTGGCACAAGATAATTTACAATATGGGCAAATATACCGCCCACCTCCGTTGTAGGATTCCCTGATAAAGTCATTTTCAAGGTTTTCAGTCTTATTTGAAAATTCATCAGTAAAACTGGTGTGACCAGATACTTGAATATTATTATTTACATTACTTAGCCTACTGTTCTCATCGTTAAAATTAATTTGTACATTTTTCTCTGCATCTGCTATGTCCACATTTTGCTTATCTGGCTTCAATTTAATCTTCTCTATTTCCGGGTGGCCTGCTGAGATACTTCCATTGGAAATTAAAGAATTACATGTAGTTTGTACTACATTTGTTTCTTTATGTATAGTTTCCCCGCTTCTGTTTGAATTGGCGGGAAAAATAGAAATGGACGATGCCATTTTTTTGAACTTCTTGTGAAGATAGCTCTGATCATTGTTATTGGAAAAATTGGTGTCCAAACGTTTTTCTTGAGTTAGCGGCATTGTACCCGCGCCGTTAATATCTGAAAAGAGTAAACAATAACACGTTTACTATTTTGTTCTAAATCCCCAAAATACGCAATTCAAGAAGAATCTAATATACGTGTTTTCATGAATTGCCGCATTGCGCAAGTAAATTATTTCTATTAGCGTAAAATGTGACATCATCGTGACGTAGTCACAAACCAGTGTTAACGAATGAGGATATCCCCACTTACGGATAATTTTTTTGCTTTACGAACATCTAAAGATAAATATCAAAACTTGATTGACTATCTGCTTATAATTTTAAATATATTACACATATATATAGGTAACTCATTTAAGCATTCATGACAATATTTGACTCTTCTAGTCTGCATCTTTTAAAATCTTTAATAAGTAACAATAAATGTATGCGAGAGAGGTGATGTGATCGATTGCAAGTGTGTATGGGTGTTTATGTAGACTCAGTTAAAATACATGTAGAGGTATGACGACGACCTCGCTTTGCGCTCACTAGTCGTTTGTGGACGGCTGCGTTGGTGCGTTCCAAGAAGGCGTTACAATTTCTGAGAACCGGAGACAAGCAAACCGCTCCACTCGCTAACAACGAGGCATTAATAAATGCTATACGCATTACGCACACACCTATAAGTTACACAATCTAAATAGTCTGAGTGCGTTTGCGATACCATATTGATTAAGAAGTTAGAAGCCCCAAAATGACAGATAAGTACTTGATAAACAAATATAAATTATAAAATATCAAATAATCTGACAAACATTTATTGAATGTCATTATTTATTTTATCGTTAATTAAAAAGTAATAAAACTTTATACTCAAGACATGTATTTCTTGGTGGCCCATTCATAGTTGATCTTACAAAATTTATAAGTACCTACCTACACTCGCCGTATAGGTTTGCATTTCAAAACATTATGGACACAATATTTGCCTAATGTTATGTTGGATGCTGTGCGTATTTTGGATTTGTGTAAAATAAAACTTTTGGTAATATCGATTTATGCGGATCTAATGGTTTTTCTATATAAGTTAAACGTTTTTTCCTTTATTTATAAATTGGCCATTCTATATAAATCTTAGAAATGCTAACAAATTTGGATCTTAAAAATGGGTTAAGTTTTAACCGAGGAAACGAATAATAATAAGTACTAGCTAGTATAGTAATGAGACAAAGGAATCCCGGCGGTCGGCCGCCGCCCGCCGGCCTGGCGCCAAGCCAGGCGGCCCTGGTGACGCCTCTCGGCTGCTACCACGCGCCTCTCTTTAACATCACCGAACCCATATACATTCACTGCATAGACGGTGTAGATCCGTCTTGAGGAGATTGAATCAAAAATATGCCCTCCTTCCCCTTTAGGCAGATTTTTGAAATATTTTATTTATTATGATATGATACTTTCAAACTTATTTGGTGAAGCACCTATGCCTAAAAAATTTCCTAAGAAATTTTGTATATTTTATTCTGCCGACTTACTTGATATTAATTATATCAAGTAAGTTGGCAGAATTACTGAGTTATTTTTCAGTTGTTTCTTCATATCTTGTGGTGAATATAAATACATAGATATTATATACCTGACTTGAGGCAGTTAGTATGTGCCATAATTTTGTAAGAAATAATACATAAAACATTTTATAAACAATAAATATAAATCCATCTGTAAGTAACATAGAACAATTCTTACCGCGGTTTTAGAAATCAGTCCACCATTATATTAATGCCTTGGTATCATTTGTTTACGCTTCCAGAATAAATGTCAACAAGTTCGATAGGCTGCATTTCACCCGCGCACAAGTGATTCATCGTTAATAATTGCGCGACGATCCACGCCGCACAAACACACACATACACCTGAATTGTCGTCACCACGCGTCTTACTCGGCCTTCTTATACATATGCCACACTTTCTTTATCACGAATAGTAATTGTCGATGTATATATTATAAGCCTGTAAATATATTTTGCCTTCAATTCTCAAATGTTCCCTGCTCGTATATATTGGAGTAATGCAACGAACGATACAGGGTTTCACGCCGCGGATGACTGTACAACTGTTTGTACCAGTCGTCGGTTCGTTTCGCTCCGATCAGCCTCCCCGCGCCACCCGCGCATCACCCGCGCGCCGCCGTTCTGACTCTGTGCTCCCTGCGAGTAGTGATTCATGTCGCGTTTTATCTATCTCTCTCCTTCACCGCAACCGGATCGGTCGTTCTTCGTAATCTATTTATACGTATCTATGCACGGACTTTAACACCGCGATTATAGTGCCATCTTCTGCCTACATAATAGTCATGAAGCACTGTCAACAGATTTGTGGTACGTATATATGTAGTAAACGATGACGTAAAAATGGCCTTTTTACAATGAATACATGTAGTGTAGCAAATTTAAAACCTTGTAAGTTTTTGAATTAACTACGGAACTAATCTATGCACACCTACCTAGTTATCGTGATTGCTTGCTTATATATCTGCAGCGCAAACGACGCAGTGTAATTTTCATGCAGCACTGATTTCGTAACGGTTGCGCTCGACTAGAACGGTTATTGGCTTTGTATATCCATCGTATTATATTTTTCAATATTGAACGATAGCAATGATAAAGATTTCGTGAAACTTGAAATAAACTATGACATAATATTATAATACCAATTAGCCCATCAATATCGAATAATTCTAGAAAATATGATTAACGTTCGGTTGACTGGTGCTTTCCTATATTTACCTTATCTCGTGAACTCCGTATCAGTAAGACCTCTTTATCAAATTCTTTACTTACAGAAAACAAATAAGCGATTCTCATTGAGTAGGTATATTTATTAGGTTCGTCGCTAAGCTACTGCCCGATAATACTTATTTAGTGGCAACTCCGCGGTACTCGCGTTAGATACGAAAGTAATAATAACACACATTATATTTGCAATGATAATTGGTAGGCGCTTATCACTAGTGCGGAGGCGATGACGCACGCGTTTGGCTGATAGCACTAGGAGGCACTCGCTCGATTGTGAATAACTGGCAGGAAGCAAGCGAAATGTTGACCTGTCGACACAGCTTAAATTATAATACCTAACTAAGAGAATCGCAATTATTTTTGATGCAATTACAAGTTTTGATTAGTTTATATTTGGGAAACATTTTTGCCTTATTCAATGCAGAATGTCATAATAAACTAGCTACATCAACGATTTGAGTAATTACTAAATTAAATGTAAACGCTATTTATTATACATAAATAGCAGTTAATGCGAATGAAACTAGGTATGACAGCTGTTTCGCGAATGGCATGTGAAGTGGGGGCGCGGGGCACTTGTTGCGTTGTTTGGTTGGCGTTCTCGCCTGTTGCGAGCGTCTACGTCACGACCTTGGGCCACGCGGCACGGGGAACGTCGGTTTCTTCTGCATCATGTTTAAAATTCCTTAGGTGCAGTCTTACTTAGCGAAACAAAATTACCATTACAATTATATGTATCTGGCAGATAATAGTTGTTTATTTTGGATTTTGCTAACTAATTTCTAACAATTAATATTTTAAAAACAGATTATACATTATTTAACAGAATTTGTCATTCAAGTATCCAATATTCATGTCGGTATTTAATAAATACCTAACCTACCTATTGAACCAGTGTCGGGCGCCATAAAGTCGCGTGGGCGGGAAACCCGTCTCGGTGGCAGAGTTAACTACCGAAATGATCAAATCTGAACGTCTACATTATACAAGAATATAACTAGGTATACCAACTGAGTTAGCGCAAGGTATATTTAAAGATCCTGATAGTTACTTATATTATAATCATTGTAATTTTAAGTACCTACCTATATGTTAAACTCAAGAAACTACCTACTCGTTAAATAGGTTCATAATAATACCTAGATATGACATAAGTCATAGAGGTGTAATATCACGAAGACACAATACCTACAAAACTAATATTTATATTATAAACGACGAGAATCGTGAGGATCTTAAGTGTAATGAGATATTAAATTATGTACTTATTCTTTACTCATTACTCATAATTTCGAAAGAGAAAGTGCTTGGTACATACATTATGTACATGAACAGCCATTTAGCTTAAGTAAAATATGTAAGTCAAAATAAATTGGGTTCGTTATTTTGAATCTTATTTTAAAAATCATCTTTAAAATAAGACAATATAAAACTTTGTTAAGATACGTTTTTTTTATAGTATTTACAATAAATTGTTTAATGATTAGGTACGAACAAATCAAATAATTGACTATGTTCATTTTACGAGAAGTAAAAGGTATTCGCTAACAAGAAACGCGTTCGCGCGCCTGTGCAACGGCCGAACCATAGCCTCCCCACCTTGCTTGGACTTCCCTTGGAACCGGGTCATCGCCTGGCTGGCCCGACCGCTATGCCGCTGCCTCGGCCGCACCCGTATAGTCACTAATTCTATCTCCGTGTTAGGCTTTCTATAGACTCGCCACGTCACACCTACTTATTTAACTTCCATACACCGATTAGAGCGTTACCACCAAAATAAAATATTTGTGAAACTACGGCCAAATAGTTATGAAGCTCAATGACACAGTCAACACCTGCTTTTTATAATTACAGTTTTGTCAATGCTTAGTTTTTATTTGTGAGATAACAAAAAAATATATAAAATCTTCGTAACAACTGCATACTCAAAAAGATAAACTTTGATATAGGTATACTATGTTTTAGCTATTATGTAACATCTAGTATGTATATACGTAAAAGCGCCTCCTGGGGCCAATTTGCAGAAATAAAACTGATTTTACTTATAAAACTATATTACTTGTATCAAGAGAATGGCGTCATTCTCTGCGAATTCAACCGTTCGCGTATCAACGACCAAAATACGCCATATGTATGAATGTGACAGTAATACTTGTGAGTCAGACAAAGCGGTATCACTTGACCAAATAAATAACTATTCATTGCTATGCTACAAGTCATTCCTTAACGTGTTTCATTGTGGTTTTGTATTCTGCAGTTTCTAATACAATGAAAGTATAAAATGGGAAAAATATCTATCATATTTACCTACTCTACCAGCAATATGCATTACCTATTTATTAATTTTAAAAGTATATATTTACGTATGTTGTACATAATAAAAATCATTAAAGAATACAGTTTTTAGGTAGGCTTTGTAAATACACGAGCAGTAAATTTATAAATCGTCAAATAACGTAAGTAATATCCACATAAATCCATAAAAAAATCTTCAAATTTATGTAATTTATTGAATATTACGTGGTTATAAACAAATGAATTTACGTTTAAATGTACGTAAGTTCCGAAAAGGAAAACAATAATACAAGTAGTCTCGATATTCTACTACAGGATCTGCTTTTAGAGGATTTTCAGTAAACTTTTATACTCCTGCACAACACGTTTATATTTTGCGATAGTAATAATAAAACTGAATGTGGTTTTCTTTGAACGTTTTTCATTACTCTTCCAGAACGTTCTCATTTGCAAAAATTGTCTTCGTTAATTGGTTGATTAAACACTTTCCCATAATAAGGAACTTCTACAAAAAATGTAAATTTTAAAAAAAACATTGCCTCTTTTTCGGCGTAACCAGTAGACCGAAAAATATTACATAGACTCTGCGTCTGCGTGGTCTAATAAAATGGTCCACTTAATTTTGCAGTGGATTCGACGCATTAAGCTACCTGCAGTGACGCAGATCGCCTAAGAAGGCCGAGATTGAGGTCGCCACAGAGGGTATAGTAAATATATTTATCGATGTGGTTTTGGCAAACGATCCAGTGGAGAGACGTAAGATATTTGACTATCAGCACATCTCTACAAAACGAGTTTTTGTTTTAGATTTTGCTTGAATCATATTATTATTCCGAAAACGAGAAACCACTAAAATCTTCTAAAATCTTAAATACTTAGCTAAGCCCATTCTTAGACAAAAAATTGTCATGCCCGCAGTGTAGATATATGGCAGAAAGTGGACTTCTACACTACAGGGGATGTGCTCCTAAGAAAGCAGAAATCTTTTGTTAGGCTTGTGTTTTTTTGATTGCTAAGGGTTTACATCGATATATTGAAGAATGGATGAATAATACTCCGAATACCCCGTAACTAACAAAACTGCATTGTGAAACTGCTTTAATGAATAGTAGGTGACGAAGCAGCAACCATATTATCTTGTAAAAAATACTGCTAAAAACCTGACAGACTATTAATTAGATATTTTTATACTCCTATTATTAATATTCAATAGTTATAACTTATATGGTTAATCAAATAATTTAAAATTTTATGAATACATTGAAGGCAAAATTACCCCGTTAAGTACATCTATATAACAAGCCGAAATTAAATTAATTTATTGATACAGAAGTCTTAACTTAAATAAATTGGCTGCGTTATTAAAGGTTTGTTTTTAAAACAAGAGCCAAAACCAAATTTCTACTTCAGTCTCAAGATACAATGAATTCTAAGATTGATATAATTAGATCTGATTAAAAAAAAAGTAAAAAAAAATGGCTATTGAAATACTAAAAATAAAGCTCAAATCGTGGGCGAAAGGAATTCATTCTGTCTGAAATTCTTAAAGATAAAATTAGTAAAGATATATTTTTTAAAGTGATAACATAATTACAATAAATTGTTAAGCCTGAAAGTCGTAGACCTAAACTACTTAGTTTACTTATACGTATACTTATACGTGCGAAGCAGGTGCAAGTAGCTAGATAAAAATTTAAAAGTTGTTTTATATCTAGCTTTGCATAGTTTAAAACGGATATTTATAAACGTATAATTACAATCTAAATTTTATTGTTATGTCCACTAAAGTAGGCAAACGGAAGGCAACACATTTTTGGCCCATTAATCCTTTTAGATATACAGTGTGCAAATACCGTCAGCCTTCTTAGCAGTTCTTATGTCGCGATCTGTGAACACGACTTTGGGATACGAATCAGACATTAAAAGGTCAATTTTCCAAAAAAAATAAAGTAAAACCACGGCCTATAAAGGGCCCACTGCAGGACAAAGCCCTCTATCATGGAATACATATACTTAACTACAGCAATGATGGGTATAATACAGCTTGGTGATCACAAACCTGGGCACTGTTCAAAAATTCGAAACTTTTATTGCCCGACCCAGAGATCGAACCCAGGACCCCGGGATCTTCTCCTGGTACGTAACCACCAGACCAAACAGTCTTAAAATGTATACCTAACAAACTAATACAATTTGTAATTATTAGTAGTTTTATTTTTAACCCCGAGGCAAAGAGAAGGATGTTATAAGTTTGTCGCCAATGACTGTTTGTCTGTGGCATCGTAGCTCTCGATGGACCGATTTTGGTGCGGTTATCACCAAAATTGTATTCAGATATTGTATGCAAAAATAATAACTAAAGAGCTATATTTTACAAATACCTACTACATATTTATGTAGTCGCCATCATTCATAAGCACTGTAGATAAATAATTATAGAATCAGTGGACAATTACTTTGAGAATTACTTCATCACATCAATGACAACATTGACAATGCATTTAGACGATCATTTATGAACAATAAAAAATAACATGCCTTGCGCGTGGATGGATTGCGCACCGAGGATTTCAAGCCAATGCAAATCTCGCATAATATGCAAAATAAATTTTAAATTATCAAGAGATAACGCAAGTAAGGGTTCATATATAAAGTAAGTCACACGATTTTTGAGATTTTCAGACCCTCCTCCCCTCCCCCCTTGTCACACATTTTTACGAAAATTCCCATACTATTTTGCCCAATGTCACAAAAAGTAAGACCACCTCCCCCCCTCCCCTTAATGTGTGACGTAATTTGTGTGTTAAGGCGAAGGTCCAACTAATAATCGAACGCGATGCGCGATTTCGAATGCCTATAAAGTTTTTGTTTTAGTTAGTAGCCATATTTAAGGACATTCATATGTTTAAATGTGTATTCCATTTAACGATCAAAATGAATATATGTATTTACTTCAAGCAAGTCAACCAGCCAGCCATTTAATTGAATGGTTGATAACGACCAATAGACCAATAGTCGTGTAGTATGTGTTGTAATTAATTTGTTTCAAATATGTATAACTTTTTGTAGTTATAAACTTATATAGTACATTTTAACATGTTTCGTACTCGTGGGCAAGTTAATGTAGTTTGTATTTTTGTCACTGCTCTGCTGAAGTGCTCTGTTTACTACCTATATCTCCTATAGATAGAAAAGGAACCTAGATCTTATCTTAAATGGTATTTTTTAGTCAAATAATACATTATATAGGTTACTAGCGACCCGCTCCAGCTTCGCACGGGTGCAATGCTGATACTAAATACACTACAAAAAAACTGTGAACGTTGTATATAAAGAAACATAGTGGCCCGCTCCGGCTTCGCACGGGTATGAAATATGTCACTGAAAAAATGATTAAAATCGATCCAGTAGTTTTGATTTATTCATTACTGCCCGTGGCCCGCACGTGTTAAATTTGGAGTAAAACAATTCCCCTTTCCCTAATACCATGAAGATTTCCCGCTGTCTTTGGAATATCTAAATTAGTAGGCCTTGGCCGGCCTACCGCCGCAAACGCTACATCCCGTAATTTTTAAATCTGTAATATCTTCGAAAATATTTATTTAAATCATATTCTGTAAAGGGCCATATAGATCAATATTAAATCAACAATGTATTTAAAGTATTTAATTGGATAAGGATTAATGCTGTATTGGTTAAAATCGCTTCGAAAATTAGCCATTATTTGTCGTACAAAGTAAATGACAAAAAATTTTATTGTGGGATATCCATAACAGATAGACATACACCATCGCGGAGTTTTCTGTAGACCTTTTCAATATGTACAATACTTAGTACATTATTTTGATAAATTTCGTAGGGTTTATCCTGCGTTTGCAATGTAGGCGGAAAAAAATGTGAATATTTACGACATCATATTAGAAACCTCAAAAATAACAGTATTTCTCCACTATTTAATGGATGTTATTATACATATGAACCTTCCTCTTGAATCACTCTATCTATTAAAAAAAACCGCATCAAAATCCGTTGCGTAGTTTTAAAGATTTAAGCATACAAAGGGACATGAGGAAAGAAAAAGCGACTTTGTTTTATACTATGTAGTGATACAATTAAATAAGTTCATTGGTTGTTTTAAGTAACTTTCCCATTGCAGAAAATTGTGAAAATAGGGCTTATGAATCTTGTCAATATGCTTTAATTTATGGCCAATTCCCAGCCTTGTAACGTCAGGCCCGAGATTGTATGGGGAAACGGGTTTGTCCTTTGTATTGTAACTTTTACCGATATTTCTAACGAATAAGACATTGATAACACATCAAGCCTTACCCGTATCATATTCAGCATTTTTAAATATAAAAAAAAAATAGCAATTATTTTGGAGCGCCGTAAGGTCCGATGCCTTCACAATTTTATTCATAATACTTAAGGTATCTTTTGACAAGCACGAGAAGATGTTATCAGTTTTTTTTTTATTACCTCGATTGTCATCTTTAAAAGAAAATATGTTTTGTCTTTCTAATAAAATTAAAAACCCATTTTCAATACAAGTTGGCCAATTCATAATTATTGTCTAAAAGTTTTTATAGGGTATGGGGTTCGTTCTAACTCTTATCTTATTAAACAAGACTAGTTTCGTGAAAATAACAATTTATAAGTTAGGGTTCTTTACCTGTTGTTTTGTTCATAGATGTCTTGGGTGAAGAGAATGCTATGGCACTGATGACCTTTCATAACGAAGAACCAAAAAATACTCGCGAGCCATTGTTTTCTGAAAATAAGTGCAAATGGGTTTTAACTTAATTTTCGAATTGCGATCCTTAAAGTTCCTGAACTTAGCGTAGATTTCATTAAATTGTAACGTTTAGTTATATTGCCGCTAAGGTTCCCCTTTTAGTTTTTTAAGCCTTAAGCTCTATTAATTCTTTAACGATTTAATAATTCCTCGTTCAATACACATTAAGCACTAGTTACTGTAAAGGTTGTAAGACCTTTAATTTCCACGAAACCTATGTTATTTGTGCTGGTTTCTACGAATATGTATAAAAACTCTCGTAGGCTCTCAATGTAATAATGAAGGTCTGGAATTGGCTGGTACTTCCATAAGTAGAGCTACGCATATATAGCTCGCTCGCTTTCAATTTTGACCTTTAGGCTCATTTTACACACAGATATGATTGGGAGCAGTGGCCTATCGCATTGCACGTAATAGCACAGGGCTCTTGTACAATGCTTGCCTGCATGACTCTTTGGCTAGCATACATAGGGACTATAGTTTACTGTTTATTTACGAATGCCAGTAATATCATTGATTAGCGCATAAAAATAGAAAATTGTTTTTGGGCTCTTGGCACTAATTGTACGGAATGTTTTTGGCACTAATTATGCTATTACCTTGAAGTTTACCTAGTATTTCAATACTAAATCCTCTCTCTCTAATCTTTTGAGCGGAATGTCATTAGCACACTCACCAAAACATACCTACCATAATTTCATTGGCAGATTATAGAACTCCTTTGTTTTCTTAATAGTGATAATTTTTTGACAATTACGAAATAACATAATTCTATTGTGTAACACTAGGCAAAGGGGCGCCCTATTAGCTGCTTGTTGGAAGCGTACGATTCTTGGAATACCCTCGAGCACGCGCCGCCGCTTGACGGCTGCGACGCGTCAAGCTTTTTCACATTTACGATTCCAATATTTCCAGGAAGTTTCGTCGTTCCCTCATACCACAAAAGAGTTAATTATAATTTTAGAAGGGTGCACATTGGACGACCATTATTACAAATTGTATTATTATTGGAAGGAAGAAAAAGTAAATAAATATGTATTTTTAATTATTACTTAATAAATGTATAATAAAAATATTAAGTTTCATTGTATGTTAATAATTTGATAGTTTGTTGCTGAGTTGACTAACTGAATTTAGGCTACGATTATCAGTATTTAACGGTTTTTGCCGATTCGTTGCGGCACCCATTTTGGAAAACTTTTCGCCATGGCTGTGAACAAATTTTTTATGACACGACTGGCGTATCAAGCGCCATAGAAGTTCATGGCACGCCTAGTGTGCCATCAGCCATGTGTATAAAACCACATGCTTTTTTTGCTTTTTCACTGGTTTAGACTTGATTCAAGTTTACCTAGTTGGAATCAACCCGCATCTCTCATCCGCAAATCCGCATTGACTCCAATGTAATGAACCATTACTAATGATGACCGTTCTATACAGGGTGTTAGGTAAATAGAATAACAAGCCGAAACCAGCCTTTGTTAACATATGCATATACAGGGTGAAATTTTAACCACTTTCCAAAATGTTTACAGGCGTTCGGTATCGTATTTAGAGCCCATTTATGAAGTAAAAAATGTAAATCAATCTGTCATCCGAAAATATTTTTCGCGATATTTTTCAATTTTTACGGTCTTAGGCCTGATAAGGTATAAAAGGAAAATCAAAAACGTATGAATAGTATCATAATGAATAAATGAGATGCGAATCGCGTAAAAAAAAGTGTTGCTAGGCGGCTCTATCAAACATTTTAGATTTTTTGCGGACATTCTCTAAGTGCTTTATTTATCTTGTCATTTTTGTACTGGGCTATACCAAAAGAAAAAATACGTCATTTGTTTTTTGTCTCGTAGATTGATATATTAAAATTTGGAAGGTGGTTAAAATTTCATCCTGTATATACGAGTAATACTATGGTGAAGTCAAAAATTTGATTTCAATATTTTTTATAGAAATAAGAATCTCAAAATTTTAGTTTGTATAAAAAAAATCTGACTTCACTATACTATTTATATGCATATGTTAACATGGGTTGCGTTCTGCTTGATATAGGTGTTTACCTAACAACCTGTATAATTTACATTTAATAGATAATAATCTCAAAAGTAATAT
The DNA here is from genome assembly GCA_949315895.1 of Anania crocealis. NCBI lineage: Eukaryota > Metazoa > Arthropoda > Insecta > Lepidoptera > Crambidae > Anania > Anania crocealis. The sequence goes on from OX438882.1 coordinate 17,696,940, forward strand.
CAACCCCAAAATCAGAATATCAACAGTTTTCAAGACTAAAGATTAAAGCTTCTAGTTAGACAGCTTAAATTTTCAGAGATGATGTATTAAAGTTGCTGCTATAACAACAAATACACAACAATAAACAAACTTCGTTAGATTATGGTGTTGATATTTTAATTTGGGATTTTGAGCTACATTGATTACCAATCCCGACTTGGTCTATTTTTAGTCAAAGGATTTCTCCAGGGCTTTCAAACTAAAGCTATTAACTTTCCTAGCACGGTATCTGCATGACTTATTAATTTTAAGTAGGCATTTTGATATGTATTAGGCGCCGTCCTAATACAACGATTACGCGATCGAATGCACATTTTTACGAGTCCTATAGCTAAATCGTGAGATATCTCGTGATCGTGTTGTACTAGGACGACGCCTTAGGATTTTGCGAATGGTAGTTAAGAGTGCTGAATAGCGATTGATGGATAATAACGTGTAAACGATTCTTATGTAAGTACGTCATACGTATAAATGAGGACATAAATAAATTTATAGCCGCGCGACATGCCGCGCCGGAAGCAAGCTAACGGGGCTGCCGGCAACTCTAATAAATAAAATTCAATAAGGGTCATTTAGTATTGTATCGGTTCACCTCTGCTACACTTACATAATTAATTATACAGATATATAATGTATTATAAGTACCTTAGTAACTGTCACGAACTTCAAGAATGATTATAGTAAGAAAGCGAGAACGGTCTGTAAGGGTCTAATGTCTGTTGTAAGCATATTGAATATTTTTTTGCGTGCCGTACAAATTTGTAAGTTCAGAATTTCCCTTGGCAACTGTCTTATCCTTAAACTCAATATGTCATTTGTCTGTCATAGCATCAATCATAAGTTCCCCATGGTTTTGATCGATTAACTACCCACGTTAATGTTTTGTTCATAATAACCCTTAACTGCTCAATAATGAACTCGTGGTTTTTTTTGTATCTACAATTTCCCAAGAAAGTACCTATTATCTATACTAATATTATAAAGCTGAAGAGTTTGTTTGTTTGTTTGAACGCGCTAATCTCAGAAAGTACTGGTTAATGAAAAAAATATTTTTGTGTTGGATAGCTCATTTATCGAGGAAGGCTATAAGCTATATGGATAACATCACGCTGCGACGAATAGGAGTGAAGCATCAGTGAAAAATGTTGCAAAAATAATCGACTCAGAAATTGACGCGAACGAAGTCGCGGGCAACAGCTAGTTTTTAATAATAGTGGTTGATAATATGTATATCCAAGTTGCATTCCGTGTACGAACAAGATCAAATAGCCCGCGAATGTATATCCACCTGCCGGATTGTTAAACAAGTTTTTTGTATACAAGCACATATCAACCCTATCAGACCAGCTTGATCAAATTCACAATGGTCTTACTAAAAATATATATTTCTTTATCAGCTGTGGGTAATATAGGTAGCTCATATCCCATTCTACAAAATGTGATAACTTAAGGCTACTACTAGAGCTAAGTACTGCCCCCAATAGATTAAATTTTATTACTCTAAACAAAATCAATTCTCAAAAACTAGATCAGTATCATTTTAGCAAATTACCTCTAGTATTTATTCATACATATATCATCACATCACTGTTAACTACTTTTATTTCTGGCATTCTTTCATATTGTACATTATTGCTAAAAGCGGCCGCTTTTGGCGTTAGCGACAAATTCGACTGGGAACCAGGTCCGTTACCTACTTGTCCGAAATTTACTTGACAGAATTTCAGTTGTCCGATAATTAGAGACCGACATTCCTTTCGCTATATGCATTATTTGACATATTTTTAGTCCATCGAAATATCTCTTCACTTAAGGATCAATTTACCAAACTACGTTTCATCGATTTTCATGATAACTTTTTACTGTTTGCCGAAGTTCTTTTTGACCTTTTTTCATTTACCAGATGGCTCATTTGCCATACGTTCACTTGACCTAAATCACATCTAACCAAATATTATTAGGCTACGATTATTTATATTTTAGTAGGTGCTCGACAGTCCGACTCGCCGTGGTCCTTCGCCATGGTACTTATTTACCCAATACTAGAGTGTAATTTAAAAGCCGTAGGCGCGTAGGGAGTGCAGCCTCCGCCTGCTGTAACGAGGCGCAGGCACCCGTGCGAGCTGGAGCGGCTGAGGCTGCGCAGGCGAGCGTGGGTGATTGCGAATTTTTACGTAAGGGTAAAGAGGTTGCACTTCCCGCAGCGCCGGAGAAGAGGAACTCCTAATGCTTGCTTGCATGCTTGCTTGCGTGCTGCATGCTTGTCTGTATGCTCATGCTTGCTGGTATGCTGCATGCTTGCTGGTATGCTGCATGCTTGCTAGCATGCTGCGTGCTTGCTTGCATGCTACACTGCATTACACCATTATGAAACGCTTTAGTATCTACGTAGAAACAATTATTTTACCTTCGAGTTCATTAATGAGTTTGATGTATTATTAATGTAGTATTGTAGTATTATTATAAAAATATGACAGATCTATACGAGTATAACAGTGGTGTAATGAATGTTTGGTAAAAAAATACTTCAAACAAATGTTATTTCGGCCAAGCATAAGTTCGGTAACAAGTTTTTTGACCAAATAAACGTCGGGGTAACGATAACAAACAAATTGATAATAGGTCAACTGATACAGTCCGAAACGTCATTTCAGCGAAATGAAAAAAGGCGAAACGAAATTAGTTGTAAAGTTTTCGGTACAATTCGGACAAAAGATAGGTAACCAATTCGACTTTATAAACATCTAAATGAAAAATTTACTGTGATTAAATAAATACTAGAGGTAATTTGCTAAATCGATACTGCTCTAGTTTTTTGAGAATTAATTTTGTTTAGAAGAAATAAAATTAAATCAATTGGGCAGCACTTAGCTCTAGTCCCCTTAACAAATAATTGCCTAAATGCTTACTATGTTCGACTATGCATAGAGTATAGATAGTGGCGTAGAGTATAGTGCATATCAGACAATAAATACATTTTTGTTTTAAAATCGCACCTATTTCAAATGCATAAGGTGTAGTTTGTACAATCCTTAGAATAATAACGGTACAATCTATACTCGAGTTAATGGCCTATTTCGGCTGTAATTACAATCCATTGTAATTATAGCCTTAATTATAACTATAGCCGAATTAGAACCCTTGTAAAACAATCAGAAAACATAGAAAATTCAGAAATGAAATGGAAATAAGTCGAAAAGATGAATGGAAGAATATAGAATAAAGAGCACGGAGGTGGACGGGAACCTGTGGGACCGGTCGCGCAGCATCGCTTTTTGTTCCCTGCCGGTGTCGCCAACCTGCCGCCAACAGCCGCCTCGTAATAAGAGATCTCCATAATAATATACTGAATGTTATGGTAAATTACATTACTTTGTACAATCTACGCAACTACGTTGAGGAAAATAGATCCGTAGTAAATGTGTACTCGCAGTACCCTAATATTGTAAAATTAAAAATAAAATAAATATTTATGCAAAGATAAAGCAATTTTTACGTCTCAATTTTTTAAAGATTGCTTAAAGACACTGCCATAAAGATTTAAAACTAAGAACTCTGAGTTGAGTTACAACTGTTAACTTCTTAACGAACATTTTTTACAAGGGAGATAAAACAAGTACGTTTTATTGTTTAACACCTTGTAGTGCAGCAATAGAATAGTGGTAGTTAACCTTTTAAAATACAAAAAAATAATCATAATATATTTTCAAGCCTTATCCGGGTTGGTAAAAACTAAAAATATATACATAATATGTAAAACAAATAAGTATATTCCTTAATCAGAATTTTCTGAGCCAACTAACAATGTATGGGCCTGAAGGCAAACCAAATCTATACGGTGGTTTTTATAGTTAATGTAAAAAGTTTGTTTAATCAAAAAAGGTAAGCAGATAAACATATAGATATAGTACCTATAGTACTGGTGCATGACACAGTACCACTTTTACCAAAGAATTAATAGTAATTTGGTTTCAACCGTAAGTTCGTAGCGGGTCGGTGGGTTAATGAAGGACGATTTACCTACTTCAGTTGTACGACACTGCCTTGTACATTATTTACATTCACCATATTTTATTTTGTCCTCCTAACTAACCAGTATAGTGAATGCAAAACCACTAACATATTGCGACACCAAAAGGATTTAGATTCCTTGGTGAAAGACTAAATTCACAAGTTGATGTCAATAATTATCGCATTAGATAGGTAAGTACGCGAATTTGCTAAAGATAAGATTATATTGTATCTGGTTGTTATGTGAGCGTGCCGACTGCCGCGCAATGTCACCGTGTGTTCGTCGAAAGGTGTGGTACTGTGGTGTGAGATGGGCCCGAGATCGGCATGCGGCGGGGGCGGGCGGACGTGCCAAGGCAGGCAGGCAAGCAACACATTTACTCATACGCCCGAGGCGTAAATCACCGTGCATCTATTTCGAGTTGGCCAGTGCGGGCACGGGCGAGGGCGCGGGGCGCGGGCAGACGCTGATGCCGGTCTGGCGCCAGAAGGATTCCCCAGCGCCCCGCGCCCCGCGCCCCGCGAGCTTGCCCCGCCACTCGAGGTCACCGCGCACCCGTGCCTTTCCTTGCTGTCGCGCTCGCAAGCGAATGCCTAATCTACGTCGACTGATTATTTAGCATAGTCGTTGCGCTCTAACAAAATAATGGGCGGGACGTAGGTACCTACTGTTGCTTTGCTAATGAATGAAAAAAAGGTGGTTATTCAAATTTAGTTTCGTTAAAATGTTGTTGACAAAGTAACAAAAGAAATCAAAATATCGTGGTCGATGGTCTAAGGAAGTAATACACTTTGTATTCTATTGTTACGATTTTTTTTAATACCCCTAGTATGAATTAAGGTGACTAACGAAAACCGAAGTTTTTAAATAATAATGAAAACTTGTCGTTTTACTAATAAACGAAAAACCCTAATAAAAACATTAGCCTTTAACGACATAATATAACAATATATATTTTAATTAATCCTACGATATTTCAACCACAGGGTTTCTTTGTAAAGTTTCGGTTTTTCCAGATGACTCTACTCCGTTTTTAATAAAGTCAAATAATAGATATGACTAGGTACGTGAGAGACCTTTTTAAAACTACAGCAAAATAATATAATTTACTCCTCGTGTGCCTCGTTTAAACAAATCAACCTTTTATTGTAAATAAATATAATACTAAGTAGTTTGTAATTCATTCGTTACATCCGCAACTTAATAATAATGATGACACATACAACCAAAACATAATAAAATACGCAACTTTATTGCATAATAGACTTAGAATGTATTTTAGTACATACTCACTTGTCATTGTCCTCTGATCCTTTGCGAGACGAAGCAAGCAAGCATGAGCCGTCCGTTGTGTAGCGAGCAATCTGGTCTTCCCTTCCCCCCGCCCTGCCCTCACCGCGCAGGGATGCCCTGCGGTCATTGGTTACTCATACATCTTGCAAAACCTGTACCCGTTCCATTACACTTTTAACATTTGTTTACATATTAAATAAACTACACAGATGTACTTTTATAACTTCAATCAAAGTAGATCGATAGTTATATAAATTTTAGTGTTAAATTATGTTACATACAAACAGTAACTATTTGTGTTTATCGAAAAATAGATGGACATGTAAATACGCGCAGCGTACGGATCACTGATAGCAGGCGAATGAATAGATATACAGACTTGTCTTGTCAACAGAAAGTGTGTTGTACACGACGCACACATATAGGTTCACCTCTTTGGTTACACAAACACATTAACAAACAAAATACAGTAGTCATCAACAGAACTTAATCATAGAATTATGAACTTAATACTTTACGCGATAAGTCTCAAAACTTGTTAGAAAGTGAAATTACTCAATGATAGACATTCGGCTAGCAAAAAGTAATACTTATGAGTAAATTATCTTCGATAATATTATAATGTTACCATAATGATTTAATAATTGTGATTATTTAAACAGTAAGTAATAAATAACATCAGATTAAGGTTGAGCCCTTTTCTTAAGTACAAAAAAGGGTTATTACTCAACAAGATTATTAACTCGATCTAATTAAACGATCTAGTGGCGCATGTAACTGTGTCAAAATATTGAATCTGTACCAAATCCATGTGTCACAACCAGACATTGTTTAATGTATGACGTGGTACCAGTATTTATACAAATAATGAATATTTAAATTTACTTAAATTGAATAGGACAGATAGCAATTGCTTTTTGTATTGGTGGAAACCTGACTTCTTTGATAAAAATTATAAAGTTTAGTTAAGGTGCATGAAAAAACGGAATAATATAAGCACGTTACTCAGATCGGCTTCTACCTATGCATTTATCGAACTGTAACTATCGCCGCCGGTGCCTTTTACGTGCCGTCTAGTAAATATGCACCTACTGACTGACCGAGTTTATTATATTAAAAGAAACTGACGAATATATACATGCAGATAACGCCATCTAGCTATTAGTTTTAAAACTAACTTATACGTACCGCACCACGGCACTACTGTGTTGGCGTGCCGCAAAGTGCTAATTTTTTTGATGGCAGTCACGATTAACAGCAACATGGTATTCATGGAACGTTATTTTTATATCTGTATATACGTAAAAATATGTAATGAAATACCGACGTTAACAAAACATTGCCACATTATATATTTAAAATAATAAGCATAAAATAAAAATCGAAAAAATCTAAAGTAAAAAGTAAATTAAATTGTTTTCTATATTTTTTTGTGTTATTATTCGCAATAAATTGAATTGTTATTACATTTGACACAATGACATATCCATTTCCATAATGACTAGACACTAATCCCAATACAAAAAAATCGCACCTATCATAATGCAAATTCAACTTTACGTTCATGATTTAAAGATTAATTTATCTATCTAATAGACTAAGGCGTTACAGTGTAGCGAGGGCGGGCGGTTTTCTTGCATAAACTAGTAGGTACTTGCTTGCTCATTCATTGTCAGTGCGGGTAGTGTGGTGTAGACAGTGTTGGGCATTAATCAATTTATTTGTCAATTATCTTGTTAATTGACTAAAAAACGAATTGCAATTAAATTAATTACAATTAAATTAATCGCAATTAAACTTTTAATTGCACCTTGCAATTAAATTAATTTGATTTACATATGTCAATTTTAACTCACAATTAAAATAATTGCAATTAACTTTTTTAGTTGTTTTATGAAACAATTAAAACTAACAATTAACTTTAAGTATCAAAACGAAATTAGTAAAAGATTTAGGAAAATTAAGCTGTAAGTCTCAGACGAATAAAAAAGTGGTCAAAGGCTGTAAGTATAGCATAATTTTTATAAATCTTTCTCTCTACATAAAAAACTGCTTGTTGATAAAGAAATGAATATTTCCTTTCATTATGTGTTTGTATTTATGTATAACAATATTGCATTGATAACTAATATTTCTACAGCTAGGTATACAACAAAAATATTTCAAGTCGTAACGTTTTCATTTCATTCTACTACCCGGAGCCACACGGGTATTTTAAATATTTATATATACCGGCTGTATATTATACCTACAGCAGTATTTTTTTAATTGTTAGTTTTAATTAAAATTCACTAAACAATTGAAAATTAATTCATTGTTAATTGTAGTAAATCACAACTAACAATTAATTAATTGTTACTACTACAGTTACAATTGAATAATTGTTAATTGTATTTTTCTACAATTACAATTGATTAATTGTTAGTTGTTGTGGTTATATTTACCAATTAATCAATTGTTAATCTTTAATTAACGATGTTAACGAGCAGAAATTATTAGCAAAATAATTTTCTAAATTCATATTTATCCAATTGTACAATGCAGCAGTTTCAATTGCAAATAAACAATTTATTAATTAATATATTTATATTATTTTTCTTTTAAATTATTTTTTAGTCTTGTGAGTTAATGTTAGATGGTTTTTACAAAAGAAAAAATTAATAAAATTGCGTGGAAAATCAGAAAATGTAAGAATATTTAACCACAATATTAAATTATTTGTAATTTAACATAACACTGACAGAATGCGTGCTGCAAATATCGTCAAATAAGATGTAAAAAAAAACTGAATATATCGTTTAAAACCTATGCTTCTTCGGAGTTATTGATAAAATATAATGTTTTAAACAATTTGTATCTGAAATATTTATTTCTATTAATTACTAGCTGTTTCCCGCGACTTCGTGCGCGTCAATTTGTTATTATGATCGCGATTATTTTTACAACATTTTTCACTAATGCTTTGTTCCTTTTAGTCGCAGCGTTATGTTATATACCCTAAAGCCTTTCTCGATAAATGATCTATCCAACACAAAAATAATGTTTCAATTCGAACCAGTACTTCTTGAGATTAGCGCGTTCAAACAAACAAACAATCTCTTCAGCTTTATTAGTATATCGAATACTTCGAAATCAAGTTAGTTAAGACAAGACAACGTTTTTCGGGTCCGCTAGTAAAGAACAAACCTAATTATTTGTTTTATACCATTGTAAATATAGCGACAGTTTCGAAACAAATACTGCTCACTCAATCAACGCCGTTTTTTGATTATCTCGCAGTCACTATTTCTTGTACTGTCATCTACCTACATACATTTAGCGGCCCCTTTTATTTCAGTATACAGGTCGGAGTCAATTCAGTAGACCCTGGTACTTACAGAGACGTAATATGCTGGCTACATCTGGGCGTAATCAACCTCTTATGAAATCTGATAAAAAGTAATTGGTATCCTTTAAGAACATTGAAGTAGGTAATCATCAAACAAAGTAGACATGATTGCCTCTAAACAGACTAAAGTAGTAATGATTACTTTAATTAAAATTAAAGTAGTTGTGATTAATATTAATCAGATTGAAATAGCCTTGAAGTATTATGAAGTTTTCATAAAGTAACGAAAAGTAACGGTCAATAATCAACCCACTGCACAGCCGATCACGAACCCGACGACTGTACGAACATTTTAAACTTTTTGTTGTGCGACCCGGGGTCCCAACCTGTGACCCCGAGATCTCCGACCGGTATCACTAGATCAACGGGGCATTTATACACTCGCCATAATCCGATAACACGTGCTTCTATAGGGGGTATATAGGCCGCAACTCGCGACGTATCAAACAATTGAAACATATCTTTTCCTTACTCCTTCACTTAATCCGGGATAGCTCCTTAAATACTGGTGTGATTTAAATGGATTTGGTATCAAATAACAATTTAAAATGGTACTATTTTTATTATTCTTAACTAGTTATTAAGCACGCAAGATTGCGCGGAGTCAATTCCAAGTAAGTTATTCCATACTTATGCTCGCGAGCGTAGTAGGTAGTGTGTCATGAATACTTTTTATCAGATTAAAGTAGTCATGATTACTTTTAATCAGATTGAAAAGGTCATGAAATTCAGATAAAGTAGCTATGATTACTTTTCATCAGATTGAAGTTAGTCGTGATTACTTAATTAACATGATGATGACATGATTAATCAAATTACAAAAGCAGTTAATTACATAGTCACATTCTTTCCTGAAACAAAAGGGGTCGGTTAAAAAAAAACAAATCGCAAAAATCAAAAATTTGCTGTAAGAGATAAGAGAGAGAAATTAGAGACAGCAGAACCGGTAGATGAAGTGTCCTTTACGAACAGAATGTATGTATTTAATGATTTAATGTTCATTGTTATTGATTAAAAATCCAACATTTGTAAGACTGTTTAAAATATATATATTTACTAGTATTTTTTACTCATATTTGTCTTTAATTAATCAATCAGAAAAAGCAATCAAGATTATGATTACTGATTGGTAACAATTAATCACCTAATATGATTACTTTTTGTAGTTTGTTAACATGTTTGAAGATTACACATTGTAATCGTAATCATTAATTAACATTTAGACAAAGTCAGGTTACACAGGATGAAATTTTAACTACCTTCCAAATTTTTCACAGGCGTTCAGTATCGTATTTAGAGCCTATTTATGAAATAAAAAATGTAAATCAAGTTTTCACCCGAAAATATTTTTCGCATTAAGTTTTCAATTTTCACGGTCCTAGGCCTGTTAAGGTGTAAAGGGAAAATCAAAAACTTATGAATAGTATCGTAATGGATAAATGAGATGCGCATCGCGTAAAAAAAGTGTTACAAGACGGCCGTATCAAAAATTTTAGATTTTTGGCGGACATTTTCTAAGTGCTTTATCTTGACATTTTTGTACTGGGCTATACCAAAAGAAAAAATGGGTATATATCGGAATGCCGAATTGTTTGTACTCCTAATTGTCATTGGCACACAAACTATTAGCCTAAAATGTTTTCGCACATTTTTACTTTTTCTAAACGTGTTTAGCCTATTTTTACTACGCCTTATTGTATGTATATCGCCGTATTATTATTTCCCAAATGCGACATTTAGCCTAATATATCCTGACACCTACCATATACAGTTCCAAATTTTTATTCGTGGAAAGCTAAAAAAAATATCAATATTTGAAATAGACATGCATGCATGCATGCTTGCAAAGAAGTAAGTATGCATACAAGCAAGCATGCATGCAAACAAGCAAGCCTGCATGCAAACAATCAGACTTCTGTGAAGGCTTCGGCGCTGCAGGGCTCCTGCGGTCCCACGCGTGCTAATCGTCGCAGATGGCTTACGCTCACCACCGCAGCTTCGGCTTGGGCCGGCCAACCTTAGCCGCGACCCCTCGCTTACAGCCTCCTGTTCCTCAGCCCGCGGGCCGCCTCGCCCCTCCGCGCCTATGCGCTTTTGAATTACACTCTAGGGGTACGGCAAACAAGACTGCTTGGGGTCGGTTTGTGTGCGATTCGCTTCTTAAACTTTTTCGGGTTAAAAAAAATCTAAGATTTCAATACGAAGCGTAATGCCAAAAAAGGTGCGAATACATTTTAGTGCATTCGATTTTAGACATTCTGAAATTAGGATTTTCAATTTTTAGACTTATATATATTTAACTATAATAGTGCGAAAACAACTGTAAGACTAGACAATAATTATACGTTATAAGTTTAGGCCAATACGGTTCGGCCAAATGAAATTAGGACTTTAAATTTTAGGCAACCCGAAGGGCACCCAGAAAAAAAACGTCATTTGTTTTTTGTCTCGTAGATTGCTTTATTAAAATTTGGAAGGTGGTTAAAATTTCACCTGTGTACTGGACATTCAGTGCCACCGACTCGCACGGCGAGTCCACGTAATTTTTATTCCAGTGCCGACGACTCGCGACTTCAATGTTTTTCGCTAATAATTTCAAAATGCAACCGTATTTTCTGCTTAAAATAATAAAAATACCCTAAACTAATTCAATAACCGGCATTTAAAGGTTGGATACATCCATTGCTTATAAATTTTGTATTTCATAAATTTCATAATACATAGTTAGTTAGGTAAAAACACGTGGTAGAAAATAAAACACAAATTTCGTGATAAACTACTTTATTACATAAACCGTTTTACAATTTTGGTACGATCAAACTTTGTTTCCAGATCAAAAATTATCATCAACGCTTTTGAAGTAACTACAAAAAATTACATTGGAGTATGACTGGAATTAATTACTTCATGGGATGACTGTGTTACAGTACAAACTCCATTCCGTTAATTTGTCAAACATAAGAAAAAGCATGCTCGAGAGCAATAATTTCTTTACTTCTATTACAAATTTGCCAACTTACCACTTACTATTCTATAAAATATTGAAAAAGACAAAACAACTCTAAACCGTTGTGTTGTACGTGTCGCGATCAGAAATATTAAAAGAAAATTATACAATGATAAAAGGTATTTAATTACAACACAAATACACCAATGTGACATACAGAAATCAAGCACAAGAATGAAAAATTATAATTGCAACACAATAGACTCGAAATTTTAACAATACATATTAATCAAGTGACATTCCAGCGTCACCATCTTTTTTATCATTGTTGTCGTCTTTAGCTTTATCATCTTTCTTTTTATCTGTACTCTCTTTAGACTTGCTGCTATCTGAAGCATTTGAAGAATTTTCCAGTGCTTTGAAAAAAGCTTGCATGTCGCCTGTATTAGCAGCCGATGTCACTTCAGCCGGTAATCCAAACTGTGACAAAACGGGACCCATTTGCCCAGATGTCAATGCCGACGAAAATTGGTTTGCAGCCTGTAAAGAGATGATTTAAAGTCGTCTTATTCAGATCGTATTTATAGTTCCAAAAGTGATTGTAGGACACCGCTTTGCAAAGATGCTACAAGTACACAAAGCAGAAAGAGTCATTAACCTATTAACAAATCAAAACATTGTAAACAGGATGAGTATTGGGGGTGTAAAATAAATAAAAAATTCGACAGTCATTTATCTGACTTTACCTGAAATTAGCAAAATAAAACAAGTTCTACTCGTAAATACAGAAACTTAGGGCAAAACATTTGCATGTGTATCATTGCATGCATTTTAATTACCTTTGCTTTTAAAAGAAAGCATGTATATTCTTGAATAAAAGAAGCATTAAAAAATAACATGAAAGTGGGAAGATTTGGTACGTCTATAAAAAAATAAATTGTTGTAACAGAGTGAATTAAGTTATTTGTGTAAGTTTTCCAAATTGAGATGTTTCTTTCTAGATAGGGAGTAATTTCGTTATAAGGAATTTAGTCTATTTTAAAACATACAATATATTTACAAGGTTAGACGGCTAACATTAGTATTACATATCAGTTTTACAAATGGAAACTAAACTAAGTTAAAAAAGTAAGTTATTATTATTTATAAAAATAATTTAAAAAATCCTCACCTTTCTGTTAGATATATTAGATGAAGTGGTGGTTGTTAATTTATCCTCATTTATGATAGTGTGAAGCAAAGATAAACACAAAACAAAAGAAAACTATGTACATCTCTATAATTCCTTTCTCACACTATACGGAATACGGATAGGATAGAAAATATACAATAAGTAGTCTCTTAAGGATACGATATAGTTTAACTCGTATAGTGTGAGAATGGAATAAAACCAGCCGCAAAATTAAAAACAACATGCACTGTAGAAGCGTCAATCGAGCATTTATCGTCGCCATAAACCGCAGAATGGTAGGATTGTTCGTGTTAGGGGAGAGCCGTGGATGCACACCGCGTTTTATTAACGCACGTTGACAGCGTTTTTTACATTACACATTACATTCAACGATACAATAGAGCGTTTGAACCAATGCAAACCAAATACCAATCAAACCAAAGCCAATAGCTTTTAAGATGCATTGTTTGATAAAAAAAAGGGGACTGAAAGAATACAAACTATGTAAATTTAAGTACGTATGACGCACGTCTAGCTAAAAAACTGAACACATCTCAAAAGCTATTGCCAATGCTAAACAAAATAGAAGTTATCTTGTCATCATATCGTCATAACGATGTTTATTTTACAACTTATAAGAATTTTTCTTCATGTTTTTAAAGATCTTAACGTAACATTTTTGTCAACTTTTGTACTTGTACCATGTGGACCACTTTAACTTTAAGAAAATAAATGAATATGTAGTGGAAAAGTTTATCGCAAAAATTAATCACCGCAATGTTATTAAAATGTGGAAGACATAACCGCATAAAAAGCAGGTGGGTAATCATGGGTTCACCTGAGTGACCTGCGGGCAGAGCGGTGTTGTCCTGACATCGTTCGGCGTCGCGTCGGGGCCGCGAGTGAGAAGTGCGTACTGACAGATAGACTATTATTATAGTCCTTAAAATATAGCTTGATTAGATTAGAATGACACCTGTCAAACTGAAGAGACTAGTGCTGCGACTGACGCGACTGATCAAACGAAAATAAAACCAGTAAAATAAAACGAATATTAAGTATATTAAGATTTAACAGTAAGTCAGTATCGTAATCATCATCAAAATCACTGGCACAATCATGGAGATCAATTAGTAATTCTTTATTGTATATAGAATCTAATAAATATGAACGTTTTTCATAAACTAATAAGAATTGCAATTTGATTAAATGTTACATTACTTAGATTTTTAATTATCTCTGTCGATTCCAATTTGTCCAGTCCATCACTAGCGATTATGAAAAATTACGTCACCTTGTAAAGACGTCGTTTTTAGTTAAATTGTATCTTTGGGACTGGATTATTATGATATTATAGACTTTTAATGTCTATTTTATATAATTATTTTGATTAATATGTACAGCAATGTTTAACAAAATATTCTTATCATGCCAGATACCAATATTTTTTCGCGTGCAAATATTTTTTCCTTGTGTGCCGTTGGTACAAAGTGACATCGTCTCTTTCAGTGCGAACTGTCATTCAAAAACAGTCAATTTTTTTTTCACTGTGTCCCTTTGTTTTTGTTTGTATTTTAATTTGATGTATTTTTTATTTATATGCAGCGTTAACTGTTTGTGTGTGTTGTAGTTGTATGAGATGCAAATAAATGAGTTATCTATCTATCATTCTAATCAAGCTATACCTAAAGGACTATAAGTAATTGCAAAGTTCGTTCAAAAGCGTCCGTGTGCCATAGCCCCGGACAATAAGCAGGTGCGCATCACTTGTGGGTTCACCTGAGCGAACTGCGGTGAGAGCAGTGTTGTCCTTACATCGTCCGGCGCCGCGTCGGGCGCGGCGGGCGGCAGGTGCGGCGCGAGGCGCGCGGCGTGCGCGGGCGCGCTGGCGGCGGCCACGGCCTCGGGCGACGCCAGCGCCGCCGCCAGCTCCACGCGGCCCGCCGCGGAACCACCCTCGCCCTCCGGCGCGTTGCCTAGTCCCGAAAAGTAGCGTTGCAAGTCCGATAAGAAAATTTGACCACCTGAAATTTGTTCGATTGACTTTTTATTGGCTAAGAAACGATGACAAATTTAATTAAGTACATACGGCACCGTCAGTGTTATTGTGAAAAATATTAAAGTTTAATAAAATACGGCTGGCTCGCAGCGTGAAGCCCTGAATAAATTCGTTGACGCACGTCAAATATTTGGGTAGCTCAATGGTTAGAGCAGGCGGATGGTAAACGGAAGGTATTTAAAAAAATTATATACAAGCATTGTATTTTCAAGTTTAATAAACCATGTTTAAGGCGGCTAATTTATCCAAAGTAATACTCGTATAAAAAATATGACTTAAAACATTATTAGAAAAGTCTTATACATTTACTTTTTTTTTTAAATAACACTGTGATAGTCAAAAATGTGACGCGCATACTTAAATAAAGCCAAAAGTTTCTTCACATAAATTATAATTATCTAATAACTTAATGCGTAAGCAGGTGGTCAAAATTCTTATCTATTAAAAAAATAAAATACGAGGCTCGTAGGCTAAAAAATAAATGCTAAGCAAGCATTTTTTAAATAATATTGTTTTGTAGATACAATATGGTCATGTTTATCCTTAAAAAACTAAGTACATAGTATATTTACAGAGGCTGTAACAAAAATAGGAAATAAAATTTAAGGGCTAACATTGTCGATACTCGATACTTAGTGAAAAATAAGCAATTAACTTATTTGCATCGGTAACATCATCAACAGCATAAAGACCTGAGTTCTGCTGTGACTGACTCTCCGAAAGAAGGGTCATTCTCCAACGTTTAACAGACTGTTTTGCGATCACAGTTTAGGTAATAGAAAAGACGATGCTTCTCTTCTTCTGGCCGAGTCTCTAGTCGCCCATAGGAAGAGACGGGATAGTGCTATACCATTTTTGTGCCACAAGATATGGATTTGGTATAAAAGTTGCTTATTTTGTCTGTTATTTTTACAACTTTATACTAACTTTTCATGTCTTACCTCCATACCGCCAACTTCAAAATATATTTCAGCTTTGTGATACACTCCACATAATATTCATAGCCCCTCACCATTAGTAAAAACTTGGTAAAAAGAATAGGTCTATACTTGGCTGGTAACCATAAAATAAACATTCCAAATCAAGGCACAAAAATCAGGCAGTCTTTATTTTCACCTTATCCAGACGGAATATAGTTCGGCCATAATTGGCAGCACAGTTATGTACACGGCAGCACAAAAAAACAAACCGATCAAAATAAAAGTGAGAAACCTTAAATTTAAAAATAATTATGCACATCCATAACAGAGGTACCAAAGGTCAGTGCTAATTACAATAACAGTCATCCGCAAGATTTAAACAGCTATACAGTCTTGTCACTTTTGCAACTAAATAGGAAACTTCAATGTACATGCAAAAAACCCTCAGACTAAGACCAGGTATTCATGACTGAGATCACTGATTTTAGATCAAATTCATAATGTCTCAGACATATTAAGCAGCAAATGGCTACTACAAATCAGTCATTATTATAATGGTAAGTATAAGCCTTAGACTACATAGTAAGTATGAGCGAATTTAGCGGCAATAAAAAAACCTACAAAATATGATGCCACTAATATAAAAGGAATGCTATTGTGCCATGCATAAACAAGTAGGTAATACTCACTTCGCGGCTGGGTAGCGTTGGCGGTGTTCGGCGGTGTAGCGGTAGGCGCTGGCACGTCCCTGGGTCGAGCCGGGGTGCGGGCGGCGGGTGCGGGAGTCGCGGGGGCGGGTGTAGTGGTCGCGGGCGCGGTCTCGGCGGCCGGCGCGGGCGTCGCGGCCGCGGTGCTCGTCGTGGTGCGGGGGGCGCTACCCCCGCGGGAACTGTTCCCGCTGCCCGCCGACGGTCGAGTGCTGGTGTTGCCGCTGTTGCTGCTGTTGTTTCTACAATGATGCGCCGAAGGAAAAGTGAAAACAAATAGAGATATAAATATGTGATTTTAAAATGATATTGACTTTTAATTCAACAATATTCCACATAGTTGTGGAGTTCACTTTGACATTAAACTGTTTACCGAGGCACATTTAAACAACAAACACTTTTTATCATCCTGATATCCGAAAATAGTAAGATAGGGGAAAGGTAAATAGTGCTATAGCTGTGGCAAGGTAATTAAAACAGCCTATCACTTAGCACACTTTAGAGGTTTCCCAAAACCTACAGCTGAATCTCAAGTCCCAAGCTTTTTAGTTTCTTTTTTTTTCAAAAGAGCTGTAGTTACACGAAACACAAAAATATAAATTAAAATACATGCCAACAATATCGACAATCTACCAATACTTTCTAATTATCGCAATACCCGTTTAATAATAAAGTTAAGATATCTTACCCCATAGTCCCAAGAAGTGAAGAGAGGCCACCTATCTGTCCCACTCCGCCGAACAATTGCATCAGCTGCTGCTGTGACATGTTATTTAGAAGGTTTTGAAGTTCGCCATCTTGAGCACCTCCACTACCGCCACCGCGACCTCCCGATGTGGGCGGGTTATTGAGAGCCTCATTTATACGACGGCAGAAATCATCATCCTTCTCAGTCTTTGGTTCCTGATATATTAGATAAGTTTACAAAATTACTTACTGAAACCCACAAAACACCTAATTGGTTTAGTGGTTAAAGTACTGGGCTAGGATCTCAGGGTCCCAGTCTTATCCCCAAAGATTCAAATTTACAAAATTGCTTGGGTTTATCAGTAAAATCACATGAAATTCAAAATAGACTCCAACAGGAACGAAAACCTAAAATTTTACTATTGGTAACGTCACTATTGGTCACATTTTTCAGAATTGGCGCTAGACTTTAAGGTCTCTAAAATTTTGACCATAAAAAGGGTTTTTGTTTGTTAAAAAATTAAGTTAAAAGACTTAAGGATATTCAGCAAGTGTACCTTTATTTTATTCCTTAGATATGAAATGTTTGAAAATACCCACACAAACTTTATTTCATTCTATCAGGCAAGTAAAAACTACGTATGTATTTCTATTGTTTTTTGTCTGATATATCAGATGCTGGCGTGGTGGACACGGAAATGGTTTGTCTGATATATCCGTCATTAGTGTGGAAAGGGTTAAGAATTTAGGTTGACAACTTATAACTAGTTAGATACATACATATAGGGAATATTTCTCAATTTTACAGCAACAGCAAATAAATATTACAAAAATACAGTTTTCAATAAAATGATAATTCATTCCTAATCTTTTTGCTTACCTGCATCCAAAAAAAGTACTTTTTAGAAAAAGACTTAAATTTGAGTACATAAACTCTTCCGGTTGTGCATTCATTTACACGGACAAATTCACAATCATCAGGAAATATTAGAAGATCATCCTCCACCTCTCCGGTTGTTCTATCTTTCCAACAAAAATGCATTAAAGAATCTTCTCCCTGATAAACATACAACAGTCCCTTCCTTTTGTCTGGATGAACCATACGTCCTTTAAGTGTCATTCTACCAGCACGGAATTCTACTATATGCTTGTTGCCTCCGGAGCTCCCACCCAAAGCAGATGAATTTCCAAATAATGCAGTTGCCGACATGATTGAACTGTTGAAAATAATTGATCTGCTGATAATGCGTACAGGTAGGGTAGCACCAAACATAAAATAATACATGTTAATTTTTTGTGTGTATCAGCCAAACACACTTTTACATTTCTTCACTTTTCATTGGTTAACAAACACCAAGTCTATGCTCTTCTGTTCTATCTAATCAAAATGTGTTTAATCCCTCAACCCCCAGGAGGCACTCGGGTGCCACGATAACAATTGATTTCAATTGTGTCTGGAATAACTCACGATCGAGGGATTAAGTTTGATTAACTCAATAAGAAGAATCTAAATTTATTGGATTCAGGTGGATTTCTAACAGATAATACAGATAAGATGCGATGACGGCACCAACACCATCATCAACTGATTAATGAATTTTGATGACGAGCAGATTAAGTATCCGGCGAAAGGTAAATTCAAGGTAAATTGCTTTACAATGCCTTCATTTAACGAAACAGGCCGTAGCTATTTCTATATAGGAAACTATACTAACCTAACTAATATTAGTAATAAACACTAATCGAAAGGAAAAATCAATAACTTCAGAATAGACGTAAATGATACTCCTTAGATGAATTAAAAACAATTCAGCTTACCTAACGTACCTTTCCTTGTAATTTCAAGAAATTTGTGAGTGGGAATTATGAATTTCAAAACCCACAGCAGAATTATTTTTAACAAAAACTGAAAATATGCTGACTGACTAACTGACAACTTGTTGACAACTTGCTTGAATGACGTGACAAAAATCTTCTTCTTCTTTTAATTTGTAACGATTAGTGTTCTGGCAAGAGCCTTACACGATACCTCCAATGTAGCAAAAGGCTATTTGACAATGCGAAAAACACGGTATATAATACCATTGATTTAGGATACAAGTAGATCACAGATCAGTATATTAAAAACTACTCTGTTATCACAGACTACTAAGAGGATAATACAAGTAGATCGACTGACAGCCCGATAATGCGTGACCAGTTTTGATTTGTCAATGTGTGTGTTAACTAGTGACGTACCTTTAACATTTTTAGACTATCAATAAGAATTGCAGTTTGCCGTTTAGAAAATAATGTTTACTGTCACACTGTTTTTATCTCGAGATTATGCACCTACTTTGCGGCATACCTCACCGCCCTCACTTCTTACAACTATAATAGTGGGCAGGTAAATGTGCCCGGTAAGTATATTTTTTACATTATGATTAAAAAATAAATAGATTAAATTTATAAAAAAAATAACAGCCATTGTTAATTAGTTTTATTTATTTATTTCTCTAAAAGATTTTCCGGTGTCATCTGCTGTGCCATGTAAGCTCATCAATGGCAGTAAGTGAAAAAGAACAAGTTAACAAAATCTGAACAAACATTTACATTTTGATGAATCAATCCCTGATTATAGACCATTAACAAGATTATCTTAGTTAAGTGATTCCTTAAAGTTTCCTTCTTCAAATTGTTAAGTTGACATTCATTTGAGACGCTAAACGTTAAATAACATCATATTTCTCCGGAAACATTCAAAATAAATGTCGACAATAGTATCGATAAATTTAAGTCAAGCTCTAGCATTCATGTAAAATATTTCGATAAATTAATTATCGACCAAAATAATGTAAATAATCAATACATAGAACTTGTAGCGTTCGGACACTCACAATTTCCGAACGCAACACAAGCTGTTAAGAGTTTGGAGGGACGTCAGTTTTAGAACGTCAAGAGGTTTTTATGATGTCTAATGTCTATAGACTTTTGTAAAGGACAGATTGGAACTTTAAGGCTTATTCCATTATATTGTTATTAATGTAAATTATTACTGCATCCAAATATATATTGAATACAACCGTCCTACAACGAGTAATAGAAGACACTCTGGCATGTATTGTATAGCCTCTAGAACTTGTGAATAAAGGTCGTGATTTTTACAAGAGGGAGTTTATTTCACCCAATATCAACGCCGGCTTAAACTCCCTAAAAACTTTATCTATACAAAATATTAGAAGGAACAAACGGATTGAAATAATTTTATATTTACAACATAACAACAAGATCAAATTCAACAAAAATAACGCGTTTTTACGATGACGACCTTCTAAAAGAGCAATTTTCTGGATTATTTTTGTGGTTGACTCCACAGGCACTCACAGAACATGTGACCATTGTTAAATAAAATTGTATTAACTTTAGATAATCTACGATGTACTAGATAATTCCATAAAATGTTGAAGCTTATATCGCAGATGCCACTGGATGTGACTCTGTCAATTAAGACTGATCACAAAACGAAAAGATTAGTTTTCTTTTTCTATCTTGCTAGATTTCCATAAGAGGTTTGCTTCTATCTCGCAGGCTTTGTCCGTCTTTTATATTCTTCAAGGTTATACCAATACCTGTAAATAACTTTTTGAATTATTCAAATCGGACATACTATTCAAAAGATATCATGAGTTTAATATTTATCAAAATCATCAGTCGATTCTACTGCTCTTAGTGACTCTGGTTCCGTTTATCGGCCATAGATAGCACTGTACCTTTTTAACTCGTGGTAAAACTCGATATTTAATAAATTGGTAAACCTGAAATGTAGGGTTGTCTATTATATAATCTGTGTATTATAATTAAAAATGATGCCAAGATGTTTCGAACTGGATAAACATGTTGTATTTAGTGGGAAATCCAAAATTAACGCGGACGAAGTCGCGGGGGACCGCTAGTTGTAAATATAAAATTATTTCAATCCACTTGTTCATTTTAATATTTTGTATAGATAAATTTCTATTCTATGTATTGATTATTTACATTATTTTGGTGGATAATTAATTTATCGAAATATTTTACATGTACGCTAGAGCTTGACTCAAATTTATCGATACTATTGTCGACATTTATCTTGAATGTTTCCGGAGAAATTTGATGTTATTTTACGTTTAGCGTCTCAAATGAATGTCAACTTAACAATTTGAAGAAGGAAACTGTAAGGAATCACATAACTAAGATAATCTTGTTAAAAGTCAATAATCAGGGATTGATTCATCAGAATGTAAATGTTTATTTAGGTTTTGTTTACTTGTTCTTTTTCACTTACTGCCATTGATGAGCTCACACAGCACAGCAGATGACACCGGAAAATCTTTTGAAGAAATATATAAAGAAAACTAATTAACAATGGCTGTTATTTTTTTTATTAATTAAAACTGTTTATTTTTAAATTATATGTAAAAAATATACTCACCGGTTACATTTATCTGCCCACTATTATAGTTGTAAGAAGTGAGGGCGGTGAGGTATGCCGCAAAGTAGGTGCATAATCTCGAGATAAAAACAGTGTGACAGTAAACATTATTTTCTAAACGACAAACTGCAATTCTTATCGATAGTCTAAAAATGTTAAAGGTACGTCACTAGTTAACACACACATTGACAAATCAAAACTGGTCACGCATTATCGGGCTGTCAGTCGATCTACTTGTATCCTATATCAATGGTATGTACAGATAACAGCAAGTACACTTACCACAAAACGTCAAATTTTCTCAATTGATATTGATTTCTACTAGTTGGACTTAAAGTTGAAAATCAATTTAATGACCTTTAACTTTTTGGGTAGGTTTGACCTGTCGTTGTCTGTACATATAAGTTATGCATGTCGTGGTCACGGATTTAAATTGTAGGTTCAAGGTTGTGGTAGCCTTTAATAATTAAGGCAACACTACAAAATGTAAAATAGTCATATAGGTACATGCTTTGTAGACTGTCCATAAATTAATAAATAAATAATACTTTAATGACTTTGTAAGGATTTTCAAGAGCGGCAATTTAGAACAGTAAACCACACATCCACTCCACCCAAGGAGACCAGGGCCACCACCACAAAACATGGAAAAAGGTTATAAAGGCGATGTAGGTAGGGCAGCCGTGTCACAGAGGTTATGAGCAAGTGATTGTAAGTGATACTGTTTTTTTTCCTTCCATTTCCTATCTTTTTCCATAATCGTTTCCCTAACTTTAAACTCCGTCGTGGCAAAGGCACAAACCGTGCGAGCCAAAAAAAAAAAGAAACTTACATATTACATAACTGGAATAAGCATTTAGTATTGCACATTATAGAAAAATCATTTTTAATAATGACACGTAAAGTCGATGATACATTGTGAACGCGATGCGGTCTGACGTTTGGTGAGGCGTCTGTTTCAACTTTCAATAATCTGTTTCATTCTTAATAATACCAGAAAAAATATATACATGATCGTTAGGAATACATTTGACGTCCCATAATTTTTAACATACTGCATGGCCCTTGTAGTATTTTTTTCTAATATTGTTTTATTTAATAATGCTAGTTATACTAAATCCTTCTTAATAAAGTAATTTAATATAATTTTATTTGTACAGAAAAGATAAAAATTATAACTATATTTAGTAAAATAATTTAGTCTGTCAAATTTGAAACGTCAAATTTGAAACTTCAACATCAAATGATTAAAATGTGTTGGAAAAACGGCGAATATTTTATAATGATAAAAACATTTTTCTATCTTGCTGAAAAAAGATTGGATTTCTGGTAAATCTCGTGTCCCCATAACAAAGTATAAATATCGATCTGATCCCTGTATTTTATTTGTGGAGACTAATCTGACATGAATGTAACGTTCTAATGCGTTGCATTGCAGTAATTTTAAAGTAAAAGAAACATTTGCTCAGAAAATCTGTAGTGTAGTGACAGATGCAAATAAGGATATATTTTTCAAGTGAGATAAAATGGTAACCAATTTCAATTTCCTTATCATTTTATCCAACACCCCGTTGGTCTAGTGATTTAAATACCGGGCCAAGATCTCGGGATCCCTAGTTCGAATCCCGGATCTAGCAATAAAAAGTTTCGAATTTTCGAACGTTGCTCGTTTTTGATCACCAGCAAGCATTTGGCAAGTGTGGTGATTATGCCAATTCCCATCATGCAGTGGTAACTTGAATTTAATGATGGAGGCCTTTTCCCTGCTACAGTGGGATGATTATCTATGCTGTTACTTACTAGATTGTAACTCGAACATGGTGTACTCGTACACTCGTACTTAGGTAGAACATTGAAGTATAATAGGTCAGACCGCGGTACAAACAGTATAACACAAGGAACAACATCTGGTAACAGAGACATATTGCTTTAATATATTAGCTATTTTACCTACGTATCCTCCTATTTTTTCAACATGATTGAAATATTTCTACTTTTCAACGCTATTATGTAAAACAAAACCTATCTATTATGTAAAAAAAAGGTTGTATTGAAAATCAAGCTGCAAACAGTGAATACAATTTTTTTTACATCATATTTACAAAAATAAAAATAAAGCGTGGATCAAGTGGAAAAAATATAATAATCATTCAGACTACCAAATTTTTTCATTGTATCGTCAGAGATTTAAGTCACAGTCACAAAAATGTCTAGATAAATACATTAATTCTATTGAAGAAGGAATGCGCGACGATATTCGTAAATTTTGGTCATATGTAAACAGTAGAAAATCTAAGAATGGCATACCTAATGAAATTAAATATTTATCTTCTGAAACTAGAGAGCCAAGTGAAGCCTGTGAACTGTTCTTAAAATTCTTTAGTTCCGTGTATGAATCAACCGATTCAATCACCCCTGGAAATTCAGTGGATAGTGACTGTGTTAGAGATGATAACTCAGTTACAGATGTCAATTTTACAATAGACTCAATAATTACTTCTATTAAGCAGTTAGATGTCAATAAGGGCTCTGGGCCAGACGGCATTCCGCCGTTCTTTCTCAAGTCTACTGTTGACACCATTAGTGTACCATTATTTATAATTTTTAACCTAAGCATGCGCGAGGGGTCCCTTCCACTTGTCTGGAAGTGTGCTAATATAGTCCCTGTTCACAAGAATGGTTCGAGAAATGATGTACAAAATTATCGACCTATATCTTTATTGTCGACTTTGGCGAAGGTCTTGGAAAGACTTGTCCATAATGCTGTTTACCCTAGCCTTCACGCAAAAATTATTCCACAACAACATGGGTTTGTTAAAAAACGGTCAACGCTTACAAATCTCATGGTATATTCAAATTATTTATTTCAGCGTATAGATTACTGTAAGCAAGTGGATTCAGTCTATACAGACTTCTGCAAGGCTTTCGACAAGGTTGACCACACTTTATTGTTGCGCAAGATTGCATACAATGGGATACGCGGAAATCTTTTTCGTTGGTTTAAATCATATATAACTAATAGGACCCAGAAAGTCGTGGTAAATGGTTTTACTTCCTCGACGATACACGTCACTTCAGGTGTAGCACAGGGTTCGATATTAGGCCCTTTGCTTTTTATTTTATACATTAATGACATTTCTGAATGCTTCGTTAATAGTAATTTTCTCCTTTATGCAGACGACTTAAAGGTGTATCGCACTATAGAATGTCAGGATGACTGTGACAAGCTTCAAGAAGACTTAAATCGCCTGTCACATTACTGTTATAATAACAAACTGTATCTTAGTCTGTCCAAGTGTAAATCTATATCTTTTTCTAAAAAACGAAATACTATAACTCGCTCGTATTGTTTAAACAACACTCCTATAGATAGCGTTTTGATAATTCGAGACTTGGGAATTTTTCTTGACTCTAAATTACATTTGGATGCGCATATAGATCATATTACTAGTAAAGCTTATAAGCTTTATGGTTTCGTCACTCGGTCTTGTTCTGCGTTTAAGCAAGCCAGCTCCTATATACATCTCTTTAAATCGTTAATTAGGTCACAGTTAGAGTACGGCGTAATTGTGTGGAATCCATTTTATGATAAATATAATATACAAATCGAATCTGTTCAGCGCAAGTTTCTTAGGTATGTCAACTTTAAATGCTTCCATTCTAGATCTTCGTATGATATTCTATTAGATAAATACTCACTTGATACACTACAGATGAGAAGGTCACTTCTGGGTTCGATGTTCTTATATAATTTGTGTAATAATATGTTTGATTGTATTGATTTAATTGACTGTATAAATTATCAAATACCTAGTAGATCTGAACGCATTCAACAAAGATATCATCATCGATTGTTCTCACTTCCCCGATGTAGGACCAATGCAGGAAAGCGAGCTCCTGTTTATAGGCTATTAAAGCAATACAATACAGATATTTTTGATGTTGACATTTTTGCTCTCTCTCCTACCTCATATAAAAGGTGCGTCATTCAAAGGCTGTCAGGTAGTGTGTAATAGTAATAGGTTTGACGGATCTATTAATAATATTACCTTTGATAGGTGGTATTGTTGATGTATCCGTGATTATTATTGTTACTTATTAATGTAAAATAATAATGTATCTAAAATAACATTTTATAGGTATTCATTTCATTTTGATTTGCTTTAAGTTTTTATTTTTTTATTACAAATTTGTAGGCAGTAGTACATGCACGTTCATAACCTTACTTTTTTATAAAATAATATGTGGATAAAGATGTTGGTTGTACAATAACATAGTATATTTACTAACACTCTTAAGTTAAGTGGAATTGTACAATTGTTTTTTGTCCTTAATAAAATAAAATAAAATAAAATAAAATCATTGTATAATTTCTGCATTAGGTAAAATTTCATTGACCTAAATTTTAAATGGTCTCAATAAGTTATAGGTTGTCACACTACAGACGTTAGAGGCCTCTATCTCTGTCACTCGGACCGCGTTTTTATACTAGTGCACATTCCAGATATGTAATATGTAAGTTCCTTGGCCTGTCAGAAGACTGTCAAACTTCGTCAGATAGTTACTTACATACTGTTCTGTGAACTTCTGTTTTCTGGTTTTCTGTGACTGAATTGTCCAACCAACGTAAAACTTACTATTGTAATTTCTATTGTATTTTCTTGGCCTAGATAGAAAAGTAGAAGAGTTATTTTTCGGTATACTCTAGCATAAAGTGTCTAATTTCATATAATCAAATTAAGGGTCTTCTTCGTAAATTCTAGGACATTATGAGCGGAGTACAACCAGGTAAGTTGTGTCGCAATGTACATTCATTGAAAAGGTCTAGTTAGATTTGCCACCATCTATTTGTTTTTCTTTTTACTTCTCCAGATTACACTATTACATGGTTATGAACTAATAAGTATTATAATAAATAATTTTTTAGACTAACACAACTGAAGGTAAATTATGAAGAAATTTGATATTTTTATGCATGTTTCTTATCAGAAGTCACTGAGTCACCCTCAATAATTTATTAAAATTTAGAAAATATAAATACTTATTCGAGTATTATTTATGTTATACCTACTGTGTCTTGGTTAATCTAATTTATGAGAGGATGATGGTACAAATATTGCAAGAAGGGAATTATGGGTACATTATGAATTAATTTGAACCAGTTTTTTGGTCCATTAATTACAAATTATTTGAATAAATCTAATTAGTGTATCTGTCTAATAAAATAATACTTGTGAATATTGTACATTACCATGGTAGACTTATATATAGAGAAAGTCTTGTGATGTAATTGCATCAGGATTTTTATAAATTAATGATAAAAGATTCATGGCTTCACACTGTGGATGCTTACCTTATAATAGCTTATTAAATTTTAATTAAATATTAATACATAGCATAATACTCAGGTCTGATAATTAACTTTACTCTGCAATCCTCAAATGTAGGGGGTGCTAAGAATCTCCTGAAATGTACCTATGACTAACTTACAAAAGCTGAATACTACAACATGACTCCTGTTTCAGCTGTATGTCTAATTCAAAGAGATTTTTAAAAGGTACCATACCTTGATAGCATTTTATCAATAAACAAAATAAATTAAATACCATATATAAAGTTAGTTGGGCTTAGGTCATCTTCATGGAATTTAAAAGCTCCGTGTTGTGTGTTCAGTTTTAAATTTACTAGAAATAAAACCATTATATAAAAAAATACTAGCCATCTTTTCCTACAGTAAAAGACTTGTCACATTTTGTGTAGAGCTGTGTTTACTGTTTCAACTGTCCAACTAAATCATTGATGTTTTTGAGCAACAGTATCAGTAAGAGGTTATAGGGGCCTTGTAAAATGTAACTCTGTTATATTCAGTTACATTTATTTGGTGAATAATATATTCCCATAGTGTTTATGTTATGACGTGATCAACACAGCTATCAACCTTATATTTGCAGAAATGAAAAAAAAAACAATGTAGTTATTAGTTAATTTACCTTTTACCAATTTATGAAATAGATCCTTAAAGCATAACCTTACACAAAGATAGTTTACAACTTCTGTAAACTACCTAAAAGTTTCTGATATTAACAGCAGGGAGACGGACCGATATGGTGCAACTACAAAGATTCCTTGTTGAATACATAAACCACAAGAAGGGCAACAACAGCTCCTTTGTTACTCATACTAGCCCACACCAGTCCACTGTTAAACATAGGTCTTTCCATTCAGAGGATATTGCCATAATCGCCATGCTTGGCAGGCGGATAGGTAATCCTAGTATGGGTAATATAGAAAAGAAGACGCTGCCCAACCAACTGCCCACTTTTCTGTTTTGTGCCGACACAACAACAAAGCTTGCACCCATCGTAAACCGGGTATCAAGACTATTGCTTCATATTAAGACCAACTAAGGAACAGAACAAAAATAATGAGCCTATTATTTTTAGGGGTGTCGTTTTAAATGTAAAGATTGCGTTTGCAGGGTTCGTTATCTGAAAACTAAATTTGAGAAAATCTAAGTTTATTTTCGGTTTCAAATAAAAATCGCAATGTGGCAGAACGAATCTTGACTGTATAATGTATAACGCCTGGCATACAGGCTAACCCAAATAATGTCTGGCCACGGATGTTTTGGGTCCTACCTCGCCAGGATAGGACGTGAGCCAACTGCTGCTTGCCATCACTGCAGCCACTGCGATGAAGACACTGCGCAACATACCCTCGCGATATGCCCGGCCTGGGCGTGGGAGCGCAGTGATCTCGTCGCAGCCGTAGGAGGTGACCTCTGTTACTACTATGGCGAGGATGATGACAAGTGGGGTGACCTGGCAGGCCATGCTCACCTTTTGCGAGGAAGTTATCTCGCAAAAGGGAGCAGCAGAACGAGAGCGGGAGGCCTCAACTGATGCCCCGCTTATACGTAACCTACGTACCGGATATCGGAGGAGGGAATACGCCCTCCACCTGCCCCTCCTTAATGGGCCCCGGGCGGATGTCATTTTACTTAAAATTGGTTTTTGACATCTTGCATTCTTCAGCTATGTGGCTTACTTATGACCTAAAGGAAACGACCAACGTAACAAGAATCCTAGCTCAAAACATCCTGTAACAATATGAAACAAAATTTAAGTCCCTTTTGTTGAACTTTTATATCATTTAACGAAAACAATATAGGTTTTTCTTTTCGTTCATATGCAATGGGGTATTTAAACAATACAAAGTATCCTGACACCATCTTTCGTCCTCGCTGTGCGAAGGACAGCTCTTATGCGGATTTTGAAAGAAATTATTACAATCACGTTGTAACTTAAATCAACCAACCAGGCCCCCAATTCCGCTAATTTACAAATGGCTCAATAGCATCGCAATCGTATATTTTGACACATTTAATATGGAAGTAATGTCACATTTAATTTGTTGGTGTGCAATAAAGAGTATCTATCTATCTGTCTATCCATCTATACTGGATTGAATGGTATGTTTCGAAAAAACACTTACATACCTGTCAATACTTCATAATCAAACACTTGCAATAGGTATTGCAAGTGTTTGATATCTTATACTATTCCATGATTACCTTCTAAGTATATTTTGGAACATTCCGGTTTGTAATGTATTCCTAGTACATTTGGTTTAATTAAACTGAAATTCCTGTTCTTATTCATGTTGTGATACTAAAAAGTTTTCCCAACCGCCTATTGCGGGCCTCTGATGTAATTTGTATTTACGTGTTCTATCTGGCGACAGAAGGCGAAACCATAAGATTAACGTACTCTAAGACGCGATAGCAGACTCCTCCTCTCTGCCCCTTTCCTAAATTAGTCCGACCGGTTTCAATCCCGTGACTCTTGCGCAGACGCTCTACTACAACTACCGATATCCCACTGATCGTGATCTTGCTCCAATATTTTTTTATTTGTAAAGTATACTAATTATTATTATGAAAAGTCTCACCTCAGGCCCCACAGAGATATTTCAAAATTCATTTTGAAATCTAAAATTATGAACCAAACCAACCTTACGATCAAAGACCGAAAAAGTTAATTGCAACAGTTGCATGTGGCAAGCTAGCAGAGATGATTTGCTCAACTGTAAATTTTCAATATAATATTTATATTGATTTAAACTTTCATGGTCACTATCGTAAGAGTTAGTTATTTCGAGATTTCTACCATGTACCTTGTTTTTTATGTGTTTCCGACATTTCGGTACTGTTGCAAGCGTCTTGTAAATTTTCAAGTTATATTTCTCATTTGCTACATTAGAAAAAATATTTTAGTGGTAAGTACCTATCTTGCATAAATATTGTGTATTTGTCTGAATAAGGATGCGATCGGTAGTAATAGCGCCGCACTCTTATAATAATTCGAGTTGTGATGTGAGTGACTCAGAGCATGCTGGTGGTATTAGT
Source organism: Anania crocealis (assembly GCA_949315895.1). NCBI lineage: Eukaryota > Metazoa > Arthropoda > Insecta > Lepidoptera > Crambidae > Anania > Anania crocealis. Next base: position 17,727,020 of record OX438882.1, read on the forward strand.
GCACGATTTTTTGCCGATCTTTAACGAGTTTAGCTTTAGAATGATGTAACTCTTTTGGTCTAAGACGAGGAGAGCCAACGCACCTCTGTCGTTTGCCGCGGGCAGTGCCGCGCTGTCAATAAACTTTAGCCGTACAAGGTGAGCACTGCTTGTGTTGTTTTTTTCGTCGCAGCTCAGTCAAAACCGGCATCGCCACATATACGATAACAAGAGATAGATGTACTTTTTTTGTCTTTTTACGGTTGCGAATCTCAAAAGGAAAAATCGGGCCCTTTAGAATTCACGTGTGCAATTGCATTACATGATCATCATGACCCTTGTATTGAAGGTTTACAAGAGGTACTTATGTAATTAAATTCTGATGGAGTGGTAAATAAACAAGCGAAGTAAATGAAGTATTTATGTCATATTTTTGTTATTTATTAAAAGGCTTGTATAAAAAAAGCTATGATTATGCAATTTGGTTAAAAATCAAGTTGAAGTACCGTTTTAGGGAAATTAACCTCCTGTATGCTCAGTGGAGCCGAGAAGTCACCTGCGAAGTAAAGTACTATGTTCGATTCCCATTAAGAACGATCAATTTATATAAATAAGTCTTAACTTATTGAAACTTAGATGTAAACGCCTCTTTCCATGTTCTGTGAACAGTATTTTATTGCAATAAACAAGTTTTTTTTTGATTCGGATTCTTTTTAAAATCTATACTAATATTATAAAGCTGAAGAGTTTGTTTGTTTGTTTGTTTGTTTGAACGCGCTAATCTCAGGAAGTACTGGTCCGATTTGAAAAATTCTTTTTGAGTTGGATAGTCCATTTATCGAGGAAGGCTTTAGGCTATATAACATCACGCTGCGACCAATAGTAGCGAAGCATAAGTGAAAATGTTGCAAAAATAATCGCGATCATAATAATAACGGAAATTGACGCGGACGAAGTCGCGGGGAACAGCTAGTACATAATATAATAATTATTGTGAGTAACTTTATCGTAAATGAAATAAGAGTTTTACGGAATCCTACGGTGCGCTTCCTGACTTATCTCACTTGCCGATATCCTTTTATTTAAATGCTTAAAATATGCAGCAATATTTTTTGTTGTAGTGGATTTAGGTAATTTTAAGAGGTCAAGATCATATTTTTGAATCATAAAGACTACTAGCTCGCATGATTGTTGGTGAAAGTGGCGAACACGAGCACTCGGGCAGCGGCGCGAGACGGGCGCGGGCGGGTGTGATGGCGAGGCCCGACGTGGCGGAAGACACCAACTCAGCTCCATTGCGCGCCGGCTGCGCACACATTAATGCCGCTCGTGCTCAGCGCATTACTAAAGTCGGTTCAAAGTGACAGTCATTTCCTAGAAAATATCATGTAACTCGTATTGCATCTAGATAAATAAAGTGATCCCATTAATGTTTTGTTTCTGATTCGAATGGGTGATGATATTATTTTGTGTTTCGATGAGTTTATTGTAGTGATAGCTAGACGACTAGGCGTATATCCGAAATATGTTATATTTCCGCGGTAGACGAGGCAGATAGAGTAAAGGGGTATGGCAAGCGATGGGGCGTCGAGCGGAGCGGAGCCGACGAGTTTGGAGTTTATGGAGGACCCGTACTTTGTGCCGCCGGATGACGACTCAACGCCGAGCTTCGACGTGGCCGTGGATGAGCTGGACGAGGTGGAGGAGATACCCAGCTGGACCCACAATGATCCCGACGCAGATTGGCGCGCACTGCCTGATCTTGCAGAATCTGGTTTATGTATAGAGACCGAGTTTTATATGGATAATCGGCGCCGACGATTACGAATATTTAGGAAAAAAATGCGAGAAGTACGAGTAACATTTCAAGATTTATCTAAGCCGTATCTTGCCAAAGTATCCAGTCACACTAATTACAAGAAGTTTTTAGGTATCACTCTCGGAGGTCAGTTATTAAATAGTGAAATATTTATAGCGTAAAAAATATTAAAGATAAGCTGTGTGTGGACTAACCGTGGCTCTACATTAGTACTAAACATCTTAACTATAGAAGATAATATAAAAAAATATTTGGTATTTTTTACTAGATGGACCAAAAGCATTAACCTCTGTAATTAATGATTAAACGAACTTACCTTTAGTAAAGTGCTATCATAATTATGCGAGGGCTTCATCCGAAGAGATTAGAACGTCTCAGGTGGTAGGCTCTCAGCACATGAAACTGAACAACTTTTGTTCTACAACTTTCACGAGTCCCAAAAATATATTTTTGAATTTTTATACAAACTAAACAGCTGACTGAGTCAATTTGTATGAAAATCCTAATTTTGTTTTTGGCATTTTGGTACTATTGTAGAACAAAATTTGTTCAGTTTCATGGGCTATGCTACACACCTTTAAAGGTTTTGCGTTATTTCATTAACTACTTTAATATTCCCCTTTTTACTAAACGTAAACACAATACCCATGTAAGTATAAGAAATGCGATACTTTACTAAAGATTATTTAACGATAGGTACACACAAACAAAATTAAAATAATGGACGCCGATAAACAATGACGAAACTTCAATGACAAGACTTTTATTTTTACAACATTGACAATTAATTTGTCTGCGATGTTACTCTACGTGCATAATAAACGATTGTGTATACAATGTAGGTATTGCCAAGATAATGTGATAAAAATGATCACTGTAAAAGAAGGCAGTCATTCATATTATGCCTCTCTCTCTACAATTGCAATCGACTTAATCTTAATCTAGCAGCTAATTCGTCTTTTTATCTTTCAGTCACACACAACTAACCTTTGTTACTTCTTTTCGTCCGTGCTAAATAACTATTATCGCACGGTGGACAGGGCCGCGGGCAAAAAGCTAGTATTAAATACATAATAAAACCACGGAGTAATCAGCAATATGCTATTTCAAACGTTCGACGGTACCTAAAGTGTATGACAGAGTATTTATTCGATACATTAATGTATAAAAAAAATTGATACACAATTAGTGTCAAAAGTGTCCCAACTAAAAGTGCACCCATTTGACTTTTGCATTTTTAGGACCACTTAAATCAATCGAGTAGATATGACGAACATGACATAAATATCCATACTAATGCATGTCAACATAATTTGGCTGGGTCATCAAATTTGACACTGACATATAATCAACATCATTGTCAACGTTGATTGAACAATCAAGGGCAGTTTTAAGCGCCATTTTTGTATCGGATTTTATATCTTATTAAACAATCATTTGATTTGTTTAAATTTAAGCGGAGGAGGCCATGGCCGCAACGGGCGCCGCCGGTGACGCGCAGACGCCAGACGAGCTGGTTGGTCTGACGCCGGAACAGGCGGAGCAGCTGCGCGCCGAGTGGAGCCGCGAACTCGCACGTGTTGAAGACGAGATCGCCACGCTGCGCACCGTACTGCAGAGCAAGGTAACGAAAGTGTTGTCGGCCTGAAATAGAATCGCTCCATCCCTGATCACCCCATGAGCATACTAGCGGACCCCTTCGACCTTCGTATCGCCTCAAAAGTGATTTTAACATCTTAAATGTCATTGTCATCAAATATGGCGGAGTTGGAATTGGTATGAAGAAATACAGTTTCTTAGTTAGTTATTTAACGTTAACTTTTCAACGGTTTTAATACTTATTATCCTAAATTTCCGATGAAGACAAATCCAAAAACATAAAAATCTGTCCAGGCGTCCTCGACTTATAAGTGGTGTAACTAACACGACTTTCTTGTATATATAGATAGATAAGGCAAGTAAAGGAGTACTACCAGAAGAAGACAACGTCTGCTCTCCATCTTAGGCCAAACTGTGATTACTAACCTACCTATGTCCAACTGTGGACTGAATGTAGGCTGATGATAATTACCTATGTGTTCTAGGGATTTAAATCGACTTCATTTTTAGTACCGGCTCTTTACGTGTTCTTGGTAAGTTGGTAAGAGGCACTTCACCTCCTTTAAGAATAATAACATAATAAAATCTACTAATATTAAAGAGATAATTGCAAACTTAGAAGGTTGAGATTGCCGTTCAGAAGCTATAAATTACCTTGTGTACGACAACACCGTGACCACTTGAAAATAATTTCAAGGGTTCGTAACGTCGGGCTCGGGAGTTCGGGACCAATGAAATGATTAGTCTTAATAAAATGCTCGCTTATTTTCGTGAAAAATCTTTCATGTCAATTTACGCGAATTAAGGAAATAAATTAAACAGTTAAAAGGTGTAATTAAAATAAATTAAAACCTCCGACCTGGTCTAGTGCTCAAACGAAACCTTTTTTATGTGTTTGTAAAGTTAAAGGAGGATTATGCCATAATCGCCATGCTTGGCATGCGAGTTAACGATCGCGGTTTGACCAAGTGGCGAGAAGACGCTGCTGCCCGTCTTCTTCAGCCGCAGGAAGAGGGGGTGGTGCTAATATCAATTTAAACATACTGATGACTGACAGTAGATATACATATACGTACCTGACTTGTAGTAATTAATAATGCCATATTATTATATATTGTAGTAATTAATAATAATGTCACCGTAAAATTGTAAACTTCGTCAGTTTATAATTGAACGTCGATGGATTACAATCTAACCTAATCTAACCTACCGTTATTTATGATCTCACGCGTTGTTTTGTAAATACTGACAGATCTCACTATTTTACAGTGACATGTATGAGTATAAAGGCACTCATGATACTGACTGAAAACAATTGAGATAATATGAGGCACTCATTTTGAAAGTTATCATTTATCCGTAGGAGTCATAACTACACTGTACCTACCAATAGATACTTATATTCTTTTTGTCGTGAGCTATAGGCTTTTTGCGTTCCAAAATTTTAATTAAGTACGGATATTTTATCTTTAGATCATTAATGAAACTAAATATTTAGAGGTGTTGAAAAATATAGTACCTACTAAATTATACCTAAAAATGTTGCCAGGTTCCAGATTGTCTTCTTATTTGATGTTTTATGAAATCAAATGAACTATTTCAATACTACCTTTGACAGTTAGGTGTTGGCACATAAATAGAAAAACACTAACCCTCTCCTCTATCTTCTTCTTCCTATAGGTCAACACCTATACGCCCGCTCGTCGCTTCTTACAACAAGAAGCGACTAAAGGTTGACTTTGGAGCAATGCGGCTTGCGGCTTGCGTCGTGCGACATGCGACACTTGCGGCCCAAGCGGCCAAGAGTGTATGAAACCCTTTCCGACCGACGCATGCGGCCGCGACGCTTCGCTCGGAAAGGGTTTCATACACTCCTTTAATTCTAAGTACAGCCGCATGGCCGCGTGGGCCGCAAGTGTCGCATGTCGCACGACGCAAGCCGCAAGCCGCATTGCTCCGAAGTCTATCTTAAAGGAGTATACCGCTAGAAGAAAACGGGTAGCAGTTTTTTGCAAAACTACCTGCCAAGCGAGGCGATTAAGGCCAAATCCTCTTTTTGGAAAGGCCTGTGTTCAGCATTTGACTGATGTAGACTGATAAGGATGATATTAATACAGCTGTTTTCTTCCTTCTCTGTCGACAGATTCGTCAAAGTTCCGAACTCAAACGAAAACTTGGCATTACAGTGTGGAAAGAAATTACTGAAGATGTTAATCAGGGTTTGAAAAATGTTAAAGAAAGCCAAGTGTGAGTATATTCACAATTATAAACTTTATTGTTGCATTTTTACATTAAAACTTGACACTTTGATCACGACGTCGGGAAGGTAAAATACCTACTAAGTATTTACCTATAAATAGACAAATCAGTTGCAATAAATCCTGTTAAGTGTTAAGTTTTATGTGAATTTATTATTTCACAAAATCACAAAACATTATTTATATCATAAACATTATGTTAAGTATTTCTCGAGAGTTAGAATAGCGGTGTGACCTGGCTTTCTTGCGTTAAACATGCTTTTGCTTGTAATATACTTGTAATGGTGGCATGCTATTTTAGTTTCTTTTCATTTCACTTTTGGTTTGTAGCTATCAGTCGATAGAAACACGCGTGGCCGCACTTTCACAGGCTGTGACAGAATCACCAATGTAAGTACTGTTGACATTGTGAGGTCTTAGCAAAACTGCACATTATGTCGTAGTTGTGTAATAATTAACACTGCGTATCTATCTTTAATAACATGAAGCCCTGTTGATTATTACGAGGGCGGGTCAATAAGTCCGTGACTTTTTGAATTTCTGACCTGTTTACTGAAAAAGCAACACTACTCCTGTCAACAGGTATCTTTTAGTTGATTCCTATCAAAATTTGAACTTGCTGCGTCAGTTAGTTTGTGTTTGACAGCTATTTTTATCAGACTACCCAGTAATTTGAGGAAAAAATGGAAAAAGGTGAATTTCGTGTGCTTATTAAGCATTATTTTTTGCGAAAAAAAACCATTACCGAGACCAAGGCTAAGCTTGATAAATACTATGGGGACTCTGCACCATCGATTTCAATGGTAAAAAAGTGGTTTACTGAATTTCGTTGTGGCCGTAAAAGCACTGAAGATGCCGAACGTCCTGGACGCCCAGTTGAGGTCTCTACACCCGAAACAATCGAAAAAATTCACGATATGGTGTTGGCCGACCGAAGATTGAAAGTGCAAGAGATTGTGGAAGCCGTAGGGATCTCGCATGGCTCAGTGGTTTCAATTTTAAAAGATCAATTGGGCATGAGAAAGCTTTCCGCAAGATGGGTGCCGCGTTTGCTCACAGTCGACTACAAACGCAATCGTGTAACAACTTCACAGGAAGGTTTGGCGTTGTTTAATTGCAATATGGAGGAGTTTTTGCGCCGTTTTGTAACCGTGGACGAAACATGGATCCATCACAACACACCAGAGACCAAACAACAGTCAAAACAGTGGGTTTCTAAGGGTGAATCGGCGCCAAAGAAGGCCAAGGTGGGTTTGTCAGCCAATAAAGTTATGGCGACTGTTTTTTGGGATGCACGTGGGATAATCCACATTGTCTACCTTCAAAAGGGAAGAACAATCAATGGGGAATATTATGCCAACTTATTGGACCGCTTCAATGACGATTTGAATAAAAACCGACCTCATTTGGCCAAGAAAAAAGTTCTTTTCCACCAAGACAATGCAAGGGTGCACACATGTGCAGTTGCCATGGCAAAAATCCATGAATTGGGCTATGAATTGCTCCCTCATCCACCCTATACTCCAGATTTGGCTCCGAGTGACTACTTTTTGTTCCCAAACCTGAAGAAATGGCTTGGTGGAAAAAGATTTGACTCCAATGATGAAGTCATCTTGCAAACAAAGGCCTATTTTGAGGACCTCGACAAATCATATTTTTTGGAAGGGATAAAAAAATTGGAGAAGCGTTGGACAAAGTGTATAGAGTTCAAGGGAGACTACGTTAAAAAATAAAATGATTTGTTTATCAAAAAATCTGTGTTTTATTCCAAAAGTCACGGACTTATTGACCCGCCCTCGTATGTAACCTACCTCTATCTAAAGTAAACTTGCAAATTGTTTCCTTTAATAATATTTGAATGAGATGTTGAAAGGTTGGTCAATTTTGGAGTTGAAATAATGATCATTTGAGCTTCACGGTACCATAATCTAATTCAAATTTAACGCAAGAGTAGTCGTAAGCAATAGCTTGTATTAACATACATTAATAGAGTCGTTCAAAATATACTACCTGCGAAAATCAGGTTGCTCATTTTTCCTTAAACGATGATCGATCGGGCGATCACGCGCGTGCGCAGCCCTCGCTGGCCGGCCGTTAACTTGTGTGCGAAGTTATTTATTAAGTCACTATTTTATTATTAATAGGTACCTACTTGCAAATGACATTCGAAAGTAACGTTTTTATAAAATTAAATTCCCCTGCAACAACTGTCTGGATTTTTAATGATTGCAGATTTTGTTGTAGGTAATATTCTATGTTTCAGTTCTAACCCGAAGGAAAGTTCTCAACATATTATTATAGGTACCTAATCATCAGAGATCGGAATAGGTAGAGTAAAATGGGGTCGTTGACCGGAATCGTATATATTAATATGGACATGCCTCCGAATTACCGGGCTTTATTCGGGCCGGTTCTGGAAAATGTTTACAAATAATTTTAATGACATATTTAAATAATCCTTCGCTCTATGTGAGCATTAAGAGATGCGACATTTGTATACGATTAGCGTCATACGTCAGATCGCCAGTTAGAACTTTGTTAGACCTTGGCTGCAGCAGGTAATATGCTTAATCTCGTATTTATCACTTGACAATAGTTCAAAAGGAGCCGTGCACACCTGTCGTGAGCTTACTTTTATCTATTCTAAGAAACTATCCATTGTTTTTAATAATTGAATAGAAGGCGGTTAGCTCAAATATTTCCCAGTAATTGTATAAAACAAAGAATTCCAGGAGTGCGCGCTTAACTTAGTGCAACGCCCAATCAGATCACAGGATTATGGATACTGCACTAACAGTGAAATAATAGGCGTGTGCGTTGATAATACGCCAGTAACTCACTCACTTATTTCGGTTTGTTTATTGTTTTGATATTTCTACTGAGTGTTAAACAATAAACAATGTTGATTTTTATCTCTTTTATTTCATCTTTACTGTCACAGAGAAAGAGAATGTACCTAAAAGATGTTTGCCATTCGTTCAATCATTTTTACGCTTAATTTCGCAATACAAGTTTTCCCGATGGTCTTACTCCTTAGCTTAATTCGTGACTTTCCGATGCCAGGTATTTCTTCTTAAACTTGAGTCCCGCATAGAATCTATCCCTTAACTTTAATCCAAAAATACCTACGCGTTTAAACGATTTTTGAATCTTCGGCAGGGGGGGGGGGGGGTTGAAATTCGTAAAGATTCAAACTTATTCATTCAAAAAGAATTAAAAAAAACAGTAGATCGAAAATATATTTTAAACTTACGAGTAATTTGTTCACATTATAGTAAATTACGAACATAATAATAAAAAATTCCGGTAAGTATACCGGAACATCAGACCCGGTGAATGGCTTATCCATGTTATTATTTCTGGGCGTGGTTTTGGTGCAAGTACCAAAAATCACTCTGCCTATTCCGATCTCTGCTAATCATACTTTCACACACGCTTAAAGTTAAATAACGGTATGCAATAGTAGTTTAAGTGCAACTGTTGCATGGTAGTTATTTTGAGTTGCAAGATTTAGGATGGTTTTGGGCTTGGGTAGAAATTATACCCCATGTAGAGGGCACACAATTCTTTTAGTTGGTTTTGTTCGTTATTAGTTTGGAATAATATATTCTAGTCATAATGCTTTAAGCCAGCTTGCCTTTAAGATGACACATGATCAATCTTCAAAGCTATGAAATCAAAATAAGTTTAATTCTAAAATCTTGTAGTTGTTCAAATTATACGACTTCGCGAAATAAATAATAATGCAAACTTAAGGGTATAAACAAAGTGTTGAATAGCTAAAAACATGGCGAATAACCACCCACCATTGTTGGATAGTTAACTCTGACAATAATGTTTACTCAACCCTCTGTTGGTTTAATCTAACCGATGGTCAACAAACAAAGCTTTTCGAAGTCTATAACGCCCCAAAATAGGGACAGCAGCTGCCTTTGTTGATGGATTTGCTTTGAAAACAATCGATTTGTTATACATATTAACACTTTTGCTGTTAATTAGTGATAGTGCATTTAAAAGATAAATCAGACAGAGGAATAAGACTAGGAATAAGTAATTATCATTAAAATTATTATTACCATCGCAATTAAAATACTAATTAATATGTCGGGCTGATATGATTTTTTAGTAGATTTTCAATATATATTTTTAATGTGCAATAACTACTAAATGTCCATTAAGCTGTCAAAATTTTGTACTGAACAAAACTTTTCTTCATCTATCCAGATACCAAAAAACTGAATCTGTGATAAAATCGACGGCGGAGAAAACTACCTCCATCTTGGGCGGCATCACCGCGGGCATGTCTAGCAAGCTCGGCCAAATGCGCAACTCGGAATCCTTTCGCTCTATCGAAGAACGTGTTGGCTCCGCATATGAAAATGTTAAGGTCAGTTCGCCTTCTAGTTTTGTTTTAGTTCAAACTATATACTAAAAATCTACAATAAAATCAAGTTAATTTTCAAACTCTTCGAGACACTAAAGAATAGGTGTAATAAAGAACTTGAACTTGAGACCAGACATAAAGGTGTGTATTTTTATTTATTTGATCTTTTACAAATTTCTTGATCGTTTCTATAATTATTGTTTCAAGGCATTTCCTAAATATTGGTAAAGCTTTTTTCCAAATCCCATGGTTGGTCCCTTGGTCCTCTAGCACATTAAAAACATCAAAAGCAATGTTGCCATTGCTTTAAAATCCCCCTCAAAAGTTACCCAAAGTTAAAAACATTTAAATTTATAATATACAGTGTTGTAAATACGGGGAAAATAATAAGCAAAATAAAAAGAGAACTTGATGTGAAAATTTTGTAATTTGGAGTGACAATCAATCAATACATAGTTTTTTATAAAGTATATTTAAATCATAGACACAGTCTAATAAAGAATTCGCAACATCCTCCCAAGCCATAAGCCAGAAAATATAAGAGACTAATATATTTATGATAAATAAGTTATCAACTTATTAGTAATAAAATAAAATAAAGCATTACTCTAACTCACCTTGCACTTCAAGGGGATACAATTTTTGTATCGGTCGCACTATAACAGAACCTCGGTCGGTCTTTAATCTCACAGATCGTACATTACCATCCCTACCCTTGATGCAATCTAGTACTCTAGCTATTGGCCAAAGATTTCGTTTGTTATCTGTATCTAACAATACAATGTCTCCCTGCTTCAAATTGTTCGCAAAACATTTATGTGGCTTTTGATAAAGACTACCTAAATACTCGCTTCGGGATCGAGACCTAAGGTCCTTCCGTTAATTTCCGTGGCATCTATCTGATCTAAATCAGGTACACCGGACTCTGACAGGTCTTACATAAAACAATTCGGTGTAAGGGGTTGAAGACACTCTGTGTCATTAGCCATAAATGTCAATGGTCTAGAATTTATAGTGGCCTCACAATCACAGAGCAGTGTTTCAAGTTCTACGTAGTTAAGAGTTGATCTTCCTAGCATCCGACGAAGCATTTCTTTGAGTGTACGCACAAATCTTTCCCAAAAGCTTTCATAGCGACCTTCCTCATTGGTAGTTAAAGTCTCTCTGAAAAACAGGTAAGTATTAGTTCCATTTTCTATGGGACTTTTATCACAAGGTTCTTTAATTCCTAATGTTTCCAGTTCCCAATAATCCGTAACATTGAAATTAACTGAAAGATAACTGGATATATTGTGAGAATTGTATGGAATCACCCCTTGTAAAGACCATCCCAATTTCGTTTCCACTGCATATAGGCCTTCGTGGACGTGAACTACATTGCCTGAAAGTAAGTACCCGTACATATCAGCCCCAATCAATAATCCTACATCCGAGGAATCGTAGCCAATATCGGAAGGAAATATATTTAAATTATGAAGTTTTTGAATTATCGATGAACAGTTCAACTTAGGCAATGGCCCCGTAAGTTTATTTAAACCTAAAGCAGACATAGAAAAAGAAAAACTACTATTTACACTATGTATATCAAAATCATATTTACAATACGTACCCTTTTTTAAATGTGTACCGCCGAATAAGCAATGACTGACTGACTCTTTGTCAGTGCTTAGTATATCTAAAGACTGTACTACATCTAGTTTTATATAAGAGCGCTGTGCACCGCTATCAAATAAGGCCCTTGTTAACATTTTTCTACCGTTATAACTGACATATAACATTACAGTCTGTAATAAGGTGGTGTTATTTTTCTGGCAAAGGGATATTTGCGGTACGTTATTGCTACAATTACTTATACTAGGATCTTCATTTCCAGTCTTTGCCCTTTTGTCAAGCTCTGGACACATTGGTACAGTATGCCTTTTCGAACATACAATGCATTTCGGGAAGCTCTTATATATCTTTGCGTAGTGTCCGATCCGTAGGCAAACAGTACATGCATTCTTCTTCTTTAAGTGTCCTTTTCGTTCTTCTAAGGATATTTTGGGTATCTTGAAACATTCCAATGAAGAATGCGTCTCCTTGTCACACCAGACGCAGATGTTGTGTTTATGTTCACCTTCCTTTTGCTTGTATTCGCTTGCAATTAAACACGATGCTGTCGGCTCTTTGCGTGCGTCACTCGTGAATGCACGTGAAATGGCAATACGTACTTCTCCTTCAACCTCTCTCTTTAAAAATTCCATCAGTGCCCTGAGCTGGTTATTATCCTGCCTATTTCTAGACCTTTCCCAAGCTCTTAGCGTTTCAGTGGGAATTGCAGACTCTACCATTGGGAGCAGCATCGAAGCGTAATTGTCACAGGTGACATTTAAAGAATCAAGTGCTTGAATGTGCGTTGACAGCTTGTCGTATAACGAATCGAGCGGTAATTCTTTGTCTCGAGCTAAGATCAACTGAAGAAGTCCTCTAATATAGTTTTCTATAAGCAGATCTTCTCTTGCGAATCGGTCTTTTAACTGCTTGATAGCCTTATGGTAATTCTTTCCATATGGGGTAAAGCTTTCTACCAGTTCTCTTGCTTTTGACCCCGGTACTGTAGCCTGTACTAAGTACTGAAACTTGTCACTCTCGTCAATGTCATTGTCGTCGTGGATTTTTGAAAATTGTCCCCAGAAAGAAATCCAGTTGCCAATTTCTCCATCGAACTTGCGTAGCTCTATTTTTGGTAGAGTGAATCGCTTTTGTGTTGACTTCTCCGTGCAAGCAGTAGTCATGTGCGAGCCCATGGAGGCAACGTCACACGCAACGTCAACATTACTACGGAATTGACGATAATAATTCGTACTCACGATTATCCAGCGTGACTTGTAAGAATCTGCTGTTTGTAGATCGGCAAAAATGACATGTTCACTTGCCACACCACATATCTTTTATTTCATCTCATCAACATAAATAATTCTTCGGCCTTTTGCTTTGCGATGGTGAACATCGCATGGACATTTGAATCTGATCCGTCCCTGAGCGCATTCTCCAAGTCCCGTTCCGCATTTGAGTAGATAGAATCGGCGCGAGATCGAACGCAACTTTTTCAGAGATTCCATGTTATCAAATTGTCCTGTCACGGTCGCCAGAAAATGTTGTAAATACGGGGAAAATAATAAGCAAAACAAAAAGAGAACTTGATTTGAAAATTTTGTAATTTGGAGTGACAATCAATCAATACATAGTTTTTTAAAAAGTCTATTTAAATCATAGACACAGTCTAATAAAGAGTTCGCAACATACAGGCTGCTAGGTAAATGGTATAAAATAGTTTTAATAATTTTCTTGTAAAAAAAGATCTTCCCCTGAAATTCAATTGATATAGTATTATATTCGTTTACAGGGCAAAGTGGCCTCCCGATCTAATTCTACACAGAGCTTCGACGAAGCGCTGCGCGACGCGAGCCGCGCGGCCAGCGGCGCTACGTCGCCCACCATCCCCGAGAACAAGCCCCTGCCCTAAGCGACCGCGCCGGGACCACGCCGGGGCCACGCGACACTACGCAGCGAACGAACACCATGTAACGAAGACACAATATTATTAAAACAGGGCCCCAATTCCGCTAATTTCCAAATGGCTCAATAGAATCGTAATTGCATCGCAATCGTATATTTTGACATTACCACCATAATAAATATGTCAAAATATACGATTAAGATGCCATTGCGTTTGTATCGAGTCATTTGTAAATTAGCGGAATTGGGGGCCTGGACAGTTGCACACATCTTTGTCGTCGTGAGTTCGTGTTCCCCCATACTATTACTGTATTACGACTGCATTGATTTTAGGTATTTATCGTACTTATTGTGAGGGATTTAATGTTAGCTCTTGTCTTTTGACAATAAACATTAATTAATAATGAACATCGTTGACGATATGCTCTTGATAGAAAAAATATCCAAATATATATCAGTGTAATAAATTCGTGCATGCCCACAAATAATTAGGGCGTGAGAAAATAGTAGGCGCGTTTTTTTGACATACCATCGCATGACAATGATTCGCGCTAAAAGTATGCTAGGATTCAGCATGATGTCTTCATTTGGTATTAAGCCGCTATATAAATTAATAAATGTTGAAATTGTGTACGCTTTTAATTCTTCATTTTAATCGAGAACCTACTACGGCGTGGTTGCACTTTAGTTTGTCATGTCATGAATTTAAAAAAAACTGTTACACTTCACTCTTAAGTCACGTTACAAAATTTCGTCTGAACATGCATTCCAAAATTATTTTTCACTAGACGGATTGTAATGCAGTGTCGCTTAATTTTGTCACTCATGGTGAAAGGAGCTTATCTAGAATGTCAGGAGTATTATAGAGTACAGTGAAATGTCCTTATAATAGTTATCACTTTTATATTAATATTACACCATGTTGTAACCTTGTTATGTAGCAAAATGTGTATATGACACAATAACTTACCGATGCCTATTAGGTCCATGAAAAAAAAGATATTTTTATAAGATGCTTAGCTTTCCTTTACTTGATAAATGTTTTCACTATTTACATTAATTACCTTTGAAAATGGTAAATAAATTTATGTATTAAAATGTGGGTATTATTTTATACATTAATTTTTGTTCCTATTGGTATAATTAATTGATGACAACATCAATTTCGGCTATACACGTGGAACCTGCAACGATTAAAATCAGTTAAAATCAGTTTTATTTCTGCGAATAGGCACCAGGAGGCGCTTTTACACGTCCCAATTTAAACCTACCACTGCTTTGGGATAAGTCTGGGCTAGTGCCGAGAAGAAGCAAGAAGATTTGCAAAGGCGACGATCTTTTTTTCCTAGCCTTGGTAACAGACCCAGCTATCGAGATAACTAAATTTTTTTTTATATAGGCCCCAAGAGGGCCTTTATTTGTTGTAATTATTAAGCTTGCTTCTTCGAGCTTGCTCAGTATGCATTTAGAAAATTTACTTATAGCACAAAATCCTTCCTTTCCCTCCGCAAGTTTCTATTATCTATTTGTATTGTACTTTAAGCTATTAGCCTCAAACGTCCACATCCCTGAAAGTCCACTTTTCTAAACTTCTACCTACTCCCTTTAAGTATTCGTTTCTAAGCGACGACTTCCCTGAATGCTATCTTTATAAAAAAAAAAACCTTTCATCTTAGAATGCCAAACCGCTCGAGAATAGTCAACTTCTCAAAATGACAACATACAATTTATTATATTATTAATTAGTACCAATTTACTTTATTTGATATTTTAGCAACTTAATTGCACTTATAATATCAGTATATAAACTTGAAAAATTTTTTTTTTTTCCTGAAGACAAAATTTTTCAAGTTTATATACTGATAGTACCAATTTTTTAAGTCGAAAAACAAAGGAAAGCGTAACAACCAAATAAAATTAAAAACCAAAGAACATTTAATAACAACTAAATACAAAAATCCAACATATTAAATTATGTATAAAATACTCCATTTAAAATAAAGGTGTTTATATCATATTATACCCTAAAGTTACGGATTAACTGGCGTTTAATATGGTTTGTATTTCGAACACTACAGGGTTCATGGTCACTGCACTGGCAGACTAAGGTGTGATTCGTCTTGCAAAAAGTGATTTGATTTCTTTGGACATCCTTTGGTTTCTTTGGTGTTTCGATTGGTGTGCGTGCCATAAAAGCCAAATTTGTGCCTCTTAAGATGTCAGAATGTGCGTCCAACCGTTTCCGATATACAGCAATTACCGAAACGTTCGCCCAGCAAAAAACTAAATAAGTCTGATATCTTAAGAGGCACAAATTTGGCTTTAACGGCACATTTACACTCGTACATAAGCTACCTTTTTGCATATTTAATATACAGCTAGACGCATCAATTAAAAAAAAATTGCTGGGCGAACGTTCGTGCAGCAGAATCCATTTTTCTTAAATGAATCTAAAACTTGGACGCACACATATAAAATTTCGGGCTCATTTACACGATATAAGGACTAATTATCTGCATCATCCAATTTTCGAATAGGCGATACTTTTTTCTGGGCGAACGTACACTTCGATTGTATTTCGTTTTTCTTAACTTTCCAATGTTTTTACTTTTTTTTGCCACCCATCTTAATTCGATCAACACAGTAGTACAGTACAATTAGTATTAACAGCAAAATTTGTTTCTCTTGCGCATTTGCGCTGGGCACTCATTATATTTTTTTGGGAACAATATGAGTAGTTGACAATTCGCTAGCCGCTGGCAGAAAAAATGCCTTCCGGTATGTATAACCTTAAGGCTTTAGCAGTGTTTCCATAATGAGGGGAAATTTCCCTTTTGAGGGGAAATTAGGGTCCAGAGTGGAAAACGGGGAAATCGTGGATAAAGCCTAGCCGGGCTGGATATTGCGGAAATTTTCGGAATTAATTTTTGTATGTGTTACTAGTGTTACGGTAATAAAGAAACTGGCGACACTAATGCAGGTTTTATATACAATATGTTATAAAAACCCCGTCAGATCCGAAAGGGTCATAAAGTTGTTACATTAACATAACCAAAATAAGTATCAAAATTACGTAATTCATAAATACAACTTTTTTATCGATTTTTAAAGTCAACAGGTTTATCACCCATTTACCCTACAACGGGGAAATTTTCAAAATGTGTTAACACTCACCGTCGCGCGGCTCTATTGTCGGCATTGACGCAAGCAAACTACTCGCTTTTCGGCACCGCAATAAACATAGGCGGCGCCTTTGACATAGCGTAAAGGTAGCCGCCCGCTTTGATTCAACTCGCCGCGCGGCACGTGTCGGTGGATATATCCTGATCATGCATTATTATTTATTATTACGACAGGTCAGTTTCGCAAAGACATTACTTCCGAGTGGTCGTACCGTTCTGCTCCGCGAAATGTCGTATTCTACAAATAGTATTCATAAAATTATGTGACAGTGAAGCAAAAATGCGTGTGCGGATTGTTGCGCTTAAAGCGGATACGAGTGTGTTACAATCGGTGCGGGACAACCTAGTGTGACGCTGTGAAGCCTGTATTTCTGACGGTGGCAGAAATATGGAACAACATCTTCGCCACAACCATCAAATCAGTGTCCTTATTGAGTGACCTCATACTACCAAATAAAAAAGCTACTTGCAGAGCTACCAAGAAGTCTCAGTTTCGTACAATTGACACATTATTATCTGACTAATAAGTACCGGTGTCAACTGGGGTCATGACTTCGCTACCTGCGAGTGCGAGCGCTGGCGCTTATCCGCGCCTCCCGCGCGTCCGGTTACCGCCTCTTGGGATTACCATGTAAGCTTTTTTAATGTAGCGAATTTTGTATTTTTTTTTCATGGGGTAATTTCTGTCTAATGTTTCATGAAAATTATTACACAAATAGAATCTTATATAGATTTCTTATAACACCTTAATGGATCTGACAGGGTTTTTATAACATTGTTGGTTGTAGGAACAAGCCGACCATGGACTTCCTGAGTGGACTGTATGCGGACGAAAACACTTGTTGATTTCTTCAGAGTTTATTTTCTTTTTCTTGAAGGTGACCGTGAGAGCAGGGACAATTTTCGCCTGATCACGTCCTATTCTTATTCACATTTCTTAAATTAGCCTAGTGACTATACAAAATTCGTGATTTTCCTTAGATAGACAAAGATAGAACACACATAGTCTCCTTTACTCTTTGGACACTTTCTCGATCCACCCACATAATAACTTCGGAGAAAAGAGAGGTCCGATGTGTGTATTGCTATCTCTGTCTTACATATTCTAAACCTACCTACAGGCTTCTTAACATTTTTTCCACTTACAATCCTACCTACATGGGTTTTTGCTACCGACCTTCAGAATCTGTTAGGGGGACAGGGACAGCCTATAGGATACCTCCGCCGCGCGTGAGCGGGACGGCCTACAGTTATTTTCCTTCACCCCAGTACCTTTAAACAACCATACCAGATCCTACCTAATACTTTAGATATTGTAAGTGGAAATAAGAAACCGGTTTGCTATTTTATTGTAATAAAACAAGCCCTGCGCTAATACATTTCCTTATAAACTAAGGCCCTAACAGAAATTACGTTTATTTGTGATAAAATATAAAGTCTTTACATACATACATATTCAAAGCTAATACAATAATAAGGTTAATTACATACACTAAATATTAAATTAACGAGATTGACGTGTGTCCGTAACAGTCTCCCCCCGGTGCAGCGCTGCGCAGTGCGGAACCTCTTCATTCTTCTACCGGCAGGACAGCCAATCTCGACGTCGGTCGACGAAACACGCCGCCCTTGGTCCTTACTTCAACATTTCTTACTCCTCCGTCTGGTCCAGGATGAACACGTGTGACGACCCCTCGGGGCCACACGTTGCGTGGAAGCGTGTGGTCCACCACGATGACTAGATCGCCTGGTTTGATAGCGACCTCGTTGACGTCACGAGCCCCTCTTCTTGGTATGAGCTCGGGTAGGTACTCCTTCAGCCATCTGCGCCAGTACTCGTCGGCTAGACCTTGCGCGGCCCGCCATGTCTTCCTCGACGATTGCTCACACGGCCCGGTGATGGGTAAGCCGTGCGAACCACCCAGCAGGAAGTGATTAGGGGTTAGCGCCTCGGGATCGTTAGCGCTAACCAGTACATGTGTGAGTGGTCGAGCGTTCATGGTGTGCTCGACTTCCATCAACAGCGTCAGTAGAACTTCTTCTTTCGGCGCCTTCTCGTTAAGCGTGACACGTAGCGCGTTCTTGACAGTCTTGCCATCGCCGAAAGAATCTTGTGCTTGTTTCACTAGCCACGTCTCTGCCTTTTGTATATGTCGTATAGTAATTTCTTTAGCACGTTTACGACATTTCTCTATGAAAAGTAATACATATGCCATTGCTCTCACTAGACGTTCATAATTAGAGAAACGTCTCGCATCTGGCACGCTCCATACGTCATTTGTAGTTACGTTACATATGACTTCGTTGTTTTCTTCGTCATCGCCGTCTGCTGTCACATTCGGTGATGGCCATAGCTCTTCGTTTGAGTATAAAAACGACGGTCCGGTGAACCATCGGTCTTCTCGAGACTTTATATCGTAGTCGACTCTCGTTGCGTCGTCGGCTACATTTTCTTGCGTCGGCACCCATCTCCATTGGCTAGGATCGGTCAACTCCGCAATTTCACTCAGTCGGTGCGATACGTACGGGGTGTAACGCACTCTCTCGTTCTCTATTCAATGTAGAACCGTTCTAGAGTCCGTCCAGTATGTAACTCTATCCGGTTGCCATCTGTGCTCCCTCGTTATAATTGACGCAAGTCGTGCGCCGATCAGACACGCCTGTAGTTCCAGCCGTGGTATCGTCTGAGCCTTTATCGGCGCTACCTTCGCTTTAGCGGCGGCTAACATCACTCGTTTCGACCCATCTTCGTATTCCACGACCCAGTATGCGGCCGTAGCATAAGCAGACTCGCTGGCGTCGCAGAATACGTGCAGCTGCTTTCTAGTCACTCCCCCCGTCTGAGAGTAGAGACGGGGTAGACGCAAACTGCTTAGAGCGTCCACACCACTCAACCATGTCTGGAATTCACTGGCTATTTCCTCGGGTAGCGCTTCGTCCCAGCTTGTGTCTAGGCGCCACACCTTCTGTATTAGTATCTTCGCTCGGATGGTGTAATAACTCAGTAGTCCAAGTGGATCGAATATCGACACGACTGCGCTTAGTGCTTCTCGCTTCGTAGGCGTTCGTTTCAATGTCTTCACTTCTTGCGGCACTTTGACTAGCACCGTATTAAAACTTAGTTCGTCGTTGTTAGCGTCCCACATAAGTCCCAGCGTTCGTCCATATTGAGTCATAGCGGCACCGAGCTGTTTCGGTGTCGTGGCACGGCTATCTATTGGCAGCTCACGCAACACGTCCGGCCCGTTTGTATTAAAGGCTGTAAGCGTGAATCCCGCCTGCGCGTGTACATGACGAACTTCTTTGATGACGTCACTTGCTTCTTGTTGTGTATCGAAACAGTCGACCCAGTCGTCCATGTAATGGTTCTTCGTTATCCCTTCGTGTGCTCTTGGGTACGTACTGGCGTGTTTCTGAGCTTTGTAATCACGTACGCTATGTGCTAAAAACGGTGAACTCTTCGCTCCGAAGATCATTGAAGTCATTTTATAACGCTTTGGTGGTGACGTTCTGTCGTCGCCTCTCCATAAAAACATTTGCGCCGGCTGATCTCTTTCTAAGATTTTTATCTGTAGAAACATCTCACTGATATCCGCGGTCACTGCTATGGCTCGTTCTCGGAATCTAAAAAGCATTCCCGCCAAATCTCTCAGTAAATCGGGACCTTCTAGTAGTGCGTCGTTCAGGCACACTCCATTGCTTCTAGCGCCAGCGTCGAACACTAATCTCAGTTTACCAGGTTTGTTCACATTGGTTACTGCGAAGTGTGGTAGATACCAAAGCCGTGGGCTATCTATCTCGTTGTCTTGGCTCTCTTCGGCGTAACCTTTTTCAAACATATTATTCATCTGTTTCGTGTATGCTTCTTTGAACTCTTTCGATTTGTCCATCTTTTTCTCGATTGCCATGAGTCTGCGCCGTGCTAGATCGTAGCCCGGTGGCATAACATTCACATTTTCCTTCCATGGTAATCCGACTTCATACTGTCGTTTGACATATCTTACTGAAGTTTCAAAGGCTTCTTTGGCACGAATCTCATCTGGGTTTTCACGTTCTTTCTTTAAGATACCCAGTGAATCTATTTCAAAGTGTTCTTTCACCATATTGTGTAACTCGTCATCCATGGCACGCGTCGTGCACTGAGTTAAACTTTGCTTGCCGTTGACATATAGCACAGTATTTTTCTCCTTTATCATATGAGACGGCGCTATTCCATGAATCACCTACCCCAGAGTGGTAAGTGATGCTACTGGTTCATGACGTTTGCCTATTAGCAGCCTTCTGCTGACTATCAGGTGCCAATTATCCGCGCCGATCAGGATACGCGGCTTGGCGCTTACATAACATACGTCTTCATTGTTTAGTACACGCATGTGTTTATATCTCAAACAACTTTC
Source organism: Anania crocealis (assembly GCA_949315895.1). Taxonomy (NCBI): domain Eukaryota; kingdom Metazoa; phylum Arthropoda; class Insecta; order Lepidoptera; family Crambidae; genus Anania; species Anania crocealis. The sequence continues at coordinate 17,748,136 of OX438882.1, forward strand.
ATTTATCGTTTGTCTATGAAGTTGAAGATTCTCCATTGTTCTCGCTCTCACCGCGTGCTTCTTATTGCCTTTAGCGATGATTTGAATCTCCACTTCCGTACTTTTATGTGGCACGCTCTGTGCGTTCACACTGCAAATGTGTAAGTCTCGAACTGGCCCTTCTGCGCCGACGTAATCTGCTAACTCTTTATCGATCAGTGTAATTGTTGACCCCTCGTCAAGTAGAGCGTACGTACGTACTCTACCCATTGGTCCTTCGACAGTGATCGGACATACTTTTAACAATACCTTGGACGCGTCTATCGAATGATTGACAGATGCGACCACCTCTTGGTTTTGTTCTGGACTCTTGCTGTCCCTTTCTAATGTATGTTGTGGACTCTTGCTGTCCCTCTCTGACATATGTAGCATTCTGTGATGACGTCGACCACAACCATTCTCATTACATACTTGCGCTTTGCATTTGAGACGCCGATGTCTATCTGATAAACATAGAAAACATATTCTTTCTTCCTTTAACCAGTTCCATCTTTGGTTAACTGTCATAGCTATAAACTTTTTACACAGTGACATCTCATGGTCTCCACCGCAACACAAACAGGGTTTCTTTTGTGCCGTCCTCCTTTCTTTGGCTGTGACGTACACTCCCGTATTTTTCTTTCTTATGTTTGTGTTCGGTTTGACTGACACGACTTCTCTTTTTGTAGCGGAATAGTTCGACTGCGGCGTATATGCGTAGCGTAGCGCTTTGTTAGCCTCTTCCATTAGGAAATGTGACAAAGTGATTATCTCTGGCTCCGAATAGCTTGAGTATTGTACTGCATAGTCGCACCATCGAGATTTCAAATGCGGGCTAAGTTTATCAATTATCTTCCGTGTTAGCATTGGATTTCTCAGGTATCCTCTGTTGTCTATGGAGTCCAGCGTGCAAACAATATTCTGTACTTTGATTGCAAATGTATTCAAGTCACTGGCAGTCGGTCCTAGACGCGGCAGACTCTTCAATTCATTTAGCGTTCGATCAATTATTATCTCCGGCCTTCCGTAGCACTGTTCTAGAGTTTTCATAATTATGTCTGGATCGGATGCGTATGATAATAAAGCCGCTACTGCTTCTTTGGCTTCTCCTCTTAGACAGCTTCTTAATCTAGCCAGGTTCTCAGCTTTAGTGTATGCGCCTGCCATGGTTGATTCTTGCATTGCTGCCTTAAAAGAAAGCCAGTCCGTCGGTGCCCCGCTAAATATCGGCAATTCTATTGCTTGTCGTGGTGTCGGTCGTCTTGACATGATTTTCTCTAATGTCGCTGCGAGTACCTCCGCCCCGTCCATCTTCATTCGAGGCTCTTCCTCCTTTTTATTCTCTTCCGGAGGTTGTGATGGATTTAAATGACAGTTTCTAACCATCTCTGTCATTTGAACATCTTTCTGTCTTTGTCGCTCTTGAGTAAGAATGTCGCAAGGCTCCTCTGTGGTGGGTAGCTGCGTTTCTTCGCGACGCCGGGACTGCGACTTGTCCAGCCAGTCGTCCACTCTGGCTTGACTATCACCGGCGGGTATGCTCTCACGGTCATCGTCGTCGGTTTCCATAATTGTAGCTATTTCATATTCTAATCGTTTTTGAATTAAGCTTTTCTCCAGTGCGGCGAGCTTCTCTGCGGCCAATAACTCCGCTTGTCTAATTCGTGCGGCAACGCTTGACCCCCTCGATGACGGTGCCTTTGTCCGTGGCACGTCTGTGTCGGCGTTGGCATCTTGACGCTTTTCTATCGGTGATGGGTCGCTACCGTGGGGAGCCTGTCTGGGGATGGATGGTCGTGCAGGAGTGGAAAGGGAGGAACCACCCAGCAGAGAATGTACGCAGCCGTAGGGTGCTCTGTCCTGGCTGGAATCACCAGAACCCTCAGCAGTGCCTACAGTCCGGCCCCTACGCTTGCGCACACCGTACTGGCGTGGTCGGACTAGTTCGTAATCGTTTGCACGATATACGGCAGCTCGTCCGTTGACTGCACCGCCTGGGAACGGCGTTAACTCGGAACAAACACCGTTTGACACCGTTAGGTGGTGAATGCCCGAGCCGCGGTACACCCGCGTCTGGTTACACTTTCTTCTCTTCGTTACACGATGAACGGTTACGACGATGTTGCTGTCCTTGTCTTGCTGGCTTCACTGTTGCACTGATCTTCAGACTGATCTTGATATCTTGCTGGCTTCACTTATCCGGATCGCATGGACCAGACCTTGTTGGTTGTAGGAACAAGCCGACCATGGACTTCCTGAGTGGACTGTATGCGGACGAAAACACTTGTTGATTTCTTCAGAGTTTATTTTCTTTTTCTTGAAGGTGACCGTGAGAGCAGAGACAATTTTCGCCTGATTACGTCCTATTCTTATTCACATTTCTTAAATTAGCCTAGTGACTATACAAAATTCGTGATTTTCCTTAGATAGACAAAGATAGAACACACATAGTCTCTTTTACTCTTTGGACACTTTCTCGATCCACCCACATAATAACTTCGGAGAAAAGAGAGGTCCGATGTGTGTATTGCTATCTCTGTCTTACATATTCTAAACCTACCTACAGGCTTCTTAACATTTTTTCCACTTACAATCCTACCTACATGGGTTTTTGCTACCGACCTTCAGAATCTGTTAGGGGGACAGGGACAGCCTATAGGATACCTCCGCCGCGCGTGAGCGGGACGGCCTACAGTTATTTTCCTTCACCCCAGTACCTTTAAACAACCATACCAGATCCTACCTAATACTTTAGATATTGTAAGTGGAAATAAGAAACCGGTTTGCTATTTTATTGTAATAAAACAAGCCCTGCGCTAATACATTTCCTTATAAACTAAGGCCCTAACAGAAATTACGTTTATTTGTGATAAAATATAAAGTCTTTACATACATACATATTCAAAGCTAATACAATAATAAGGTTAATTACATACACTAAATATTAAATTAACGAGATTGACGTGTGTCCGTAACAAACATATTGTATTTCTAGTCAGGCTTTATATAAGAATACTTTAGTATATAAACTTGAAAAATTTTGTCTCAGGCGGGAAAATAAAATTTTTCAAGTTTATATACTGATATTATAATTGCAATTTAATTGCTTAAATATCAATTAAAGTATAAGAATACTTTAATTAAGGCTATCTTTAGTCCTACAACGAGCTCGTATAACATGCCTGCAGATGGAGGGATCGGGGTGGAGTCAGCCTGTGAAAATCGAGTGTCTGTATTTCCACACACGACGTGACCATCATTGTCCCTTAACACTTTCACGCAAGCAACGTATGTATACGTCAAATTGTGGTAGATGTGGTGAAGCACAGCGTATTAGTACGTTCAGCTAATAAGTGTTGTGTTGAGCACAACGTAGTAGCACGGCGCCTGTTCATACTAATCTCTATTAGTTCGGTTGCTGTGCGACAACGCATCAAACTCTTAAAAATGTAGTGCTACACCGTGTCGGAAATTTTACACATCTTTGAAGACTCCATACACTGGCAGTGATTCGCTCCTTGTAGACGCACAACGTTACTATACGTCAATCAGCGCAGGTTACGTCATACATTCCGTTGACCTGTGCGAGCCGCAGGGGAAGGCGCGCGTGCGTTGCTGTCCACACACAGCCCGCAGTGAATAATATTACGCATAATCTTATTTTTTTACTATTTACGTAGTTATTACAATGTAACTATTCTAAAATCACTTCAATAGTCATTGCTTTCTTATTACTTTTCAATATTTGTAAATATACTTCAGTATTTATACGTATATGCTCCGTTGCAAAACGGAAAAGTGAAGCAAACAGGTGACGACTTGGTACCCAAGGGACGGCACTAGAAGCAGAAGACGTAAAGTAACAAGATGAGAGGATGACTTAAATATTACCTTGAAATAAGAGTAGCGGCAGCCAGAAATCAGTGAAAAGAGTTGAAGGAGGCCTTTGCCATAAGGCTTGCCTAAATAAGATACATTTTGTAATAGGTGTAGCACAGTATATTGTAAATATTTTGGAAATAAAGGCTTTATTATCATATGTATACGCCAACGTTATTACACGTTGTTGGGAATTGTATAGATGTTTATCTGTACTTTTTGGCACGACGTATGTATACGTTGACGTCCTATGACGTAAGTGCTTTATAACATAACACTAAATTCACGTGCTCTTAGCAGACCGTCTCTGGGCGTCGATCCAGTTTATATGAAAAAAATATGTGCGTAATCGCATCGAGCTCAGATAATAGCATGTTCGCATGAAAGTGTTAAACTTCTGCATCGATGGCAAAGACAGTTGCACTCATCGGATACAACTCAACAATACAACAAGAAAACGAATTCGCTGTGTGTGCGATGACAGCGCCCCTAGAGACTACAACTATTAATTGTGGACATGACATTCTCTATTTCAACATTTTTAAATAATTGTTGCTATTTTGTAATAAGCTGTTGAGAATGGTAATTTTTTTAAACAGATTTATTGACGGGTTTTTGTTGGAACGTAGTAGCTTGGACTCGCCTCTACATCAAAGTTTTTGCCTTCCATGTAATGAGGTTTTGGATGCCATGGGGACCCATCATCACTAAAACTAATAAAAGAGTTGTAATTTTTGCACGCAGTATAGTAAAAATAAAACTTGCTGGACTGCGCAGTATCTCAAAAAAAACGAGTCGAACGAGAGGTTCGAAAGTAGAAGTGCCTCCTTTTCTAATACGGTGTCCATAAAATATTATCTTCTCGGATAAACCTTACTGGATTGATAAATACTTATTGTATCTAAAACGGATTTTAAGTCTATTCGATTCTTAGTCGATTTTTAGTCAATAATAGTCACCTGCTAGCCCATGCTAGTTATCTTTATTTAATTAGGTATGTTTTTTACTATTGTAGAATAGGAGAGTTACAGTGGATCGTTAAGTTGAAGTGGTAGTAGACTCGTTTACGCCGAATCGGAGCAAAGGAAATAAAACAAGAAATTAATGACAAAAATTTATTAGAAAGTTAAACATTATTGAATATAATTATTATATGCAGCCGTTGTCGCATCGTCAGTTTTTACCCGTCATTTTAAGAGTATCTTCGTTGATGTACGTTTTTAATCTTAAGCTTAATTATCTGTTTGCGATACTTTTAATTAATTCGTGTCTTGATTCAGTAGTGAGAGATTGTACTGGATGATGCGGAATATCATTTAGCGAGGATAAAATTGATATTTTTTCGAATAATTTTGTTGTCATTTGTGGGTAACAATTTTTTTTTTTGTCAGGTTTCTTTCCACTTTCCAGCAACAGATTCATCCATATGGCATCCTGTACAGCAATAAAATACACATAGAGTAAAATCTAACTAAATATATTTATTTAATAATTTATGAGCCTTGGTAGCCAAATTGGAAAAATGCTTGACTCACACTATGAGATTGCAGGTTTAAGTCCCAGCATTGGCTTAAACTAATGATTTTTAATTAGTATTTAAATTCATGTTTGGATCATAAATAATTATCATACTACACAATAATATCACACATTTTGAGGATTCATTATTAAACATCAGCCATCAAAATATGCAATTTTAGACAGTAAAAAAAAACCTGGTCATTTCTAAATTATTATTAAAAAACCTATATTATTATCATCTAAATTATTATTATCATAAATTACATACAGCGTGGACACCCTTCTCCATAACATACTTGCTAGACAAGGACACACTACTATTTTAGTTATCTCCAGAGAAAAAGTAATCTTAGCGCCATTGTTTTAGAGTGCACATTTGAAAATATGAGGTATAGAAGTACTCGATCCAGGTTAATATTTAAATCCGTGGTTATATCATACCAGGTTAAGATCCAAGTTCACCAACATTTAAACAGCCGGTAAACAAAGAGTGACGATTAATTTGACACAATTCCAATACAAAATATGTCAAATAATATTTTAAACGCTGTTTAAACTTAAACGTCTGTTGGTGAACTTGCTGTTGGAAACGAATAAAATTTCCTAGGAACAGTTTTTCCCATTGTTTTTACATAACATGTGACCCATATCACAAATTTTAGCGCTTTACTTTAAAAAACTATGAAGTTAGTATGTAAGTAATTGGGAACATATTTAAATGTCTAAATTAAAAAAAAACCTTTATTATATCAAGAACGGTAAAACGCACAAACTTCATTTTTTACACACGATGTGATGAATTTGTGAGTGATTTAAGCAAAAACAGAATTAAAAATAAAAGGCAAGGTAATCGGCCGTAAATAGGAGTCATAGAGATGAATTATTGACAGTGATGCATAGCTGCATAGCTCTTGATCACCTGCAACGTATAGTTAAGTCTCGTTAGCCTACTGTAAGCCAATAACTAATAAGAGATGCATAATTATGACGAATTTCGATCTTAGATTGAACGATTTTGGTAAGGATAGCCAAGAATTCAGATATACCAATAATTAGAGTATTCCTTCAGTAATCCACCTGCAAAATTGCAGCAAAATATACCTATTAATTATGAAGTTAAAATAAGAAACAAAACCGTGATAAACCGACCAAGTTTACACGACTATCAAAAAGCGGCTGCGCAATACTTACTGTTACCCTTCTGAAACTGACAGCGTTTGCTGTGGGTACAGGTGCCTACACAAGTTATACACAATTTGTAACGTGTATTTCAAACCCGTTTAAAAAAATATATTGTTCTATTAGAGATTTTCGAGCTAAGAAAACAACAGTCAAATGGTTCCTCAAGCATATTAGATACGAGGGCGGGTCAATAAGTCCGTGACTTTTTGAATTTCTGACCTCTTTACTGAAAAAGCAACACTACTCCTGTCAACAGGTATCTGTCAGTTGATTCCTATCAAAATTTGAACTTGCTGCGTCAGTTAGTTTGTGTTTGACAGCTATTTTTATCAGACTACCCAGTAATTTGAGGAAAAAATGGAAAAAGGTGAATTTCGTGTGCTTATTAAGCATTATTTTTTGCGAAAAAAAACCATTACCGAGACCAAGGCTAAGCTTGATAAATACTATGGGGACTCTGCACCATCGATTTCAATGGTAAAAAAGTGGTTTACTGAATTTCGTTGTGGCCGTAAAAGCACTGAAGATGCCGAACGTCCTGGACGCCCAGTTGAGGTCTCTACACCCGAAACAATCGAAAAAATTCACGATATGGTGTTGGCCGACCGAAGATTGAAAGTGCAAGAGATTGTGGAAGCCGTAGGGATCTCGCATGGCTCAGTGGTTTCAATTTTAAAAGATCAATTGGGCATGAGAAAGCTTTCCGCAAGATGGGTGCCGCGTTTGCTCACAGTCGACCACAAACGCAATCGTGTAACAACTTCACAGGAAGGTTTGGCGTTGTTTAATTGCAATATAGAGGAGTTTTTGCGCCGTTTTGTAACCATGGACGAAACATGGATCCATCACAACACACCAGAGACCAAACAACAGTCAAAACAGTGGGTTTCTAAGGGTGAATCGGCGCCAAAGAAGGCCAAGGCGGGTTTGTCAGCCAATAAAGTTATGGCGACTGTTTTTTGGGATGCACGTGGGATAATCCACATTGACTACCTTCAAAAGGGAAGAACAATCAATGGGGAATATTATGCCAACTTATTGGAACGCTTCAATGACGATTTGAATAAAAACCGACCTCATTTGGCCAAGAAAAAAGTTCTTTTCCACCAAGACAATGCAAGGGTGCACACATGTGCAGTTGCCATGGCAAAAATCCATGAATTGGGCTATGAATTGCTCCCTCATCCACCCTATTCTCCAGATTTGGCTCCGAGTTACTACTTTTTGTTCCCAAACCTGAAGAAATGGCTTGGTGGAAAAATATTTGACTCCAATGATGAAGTCATCTCGCAAACAAAGGCCTATTTTGAGGACCTCGACAAATCATATTTTTTGGAAGGGATAAAAAAATTGGAGAAGCGTTGGACAAAGTGTATAGAGCTCAAGGGAGACTACGTTGAAAAATAAAATGATTTGTTTATCAAAAAATCTGTGTTTTATTCCAAAAGTCACGGACTTATTGACCCGCCCTCGTAGGTAGTTAAATTGTAGCTAAGTCGTATTTATTACTATATATTTCACTGTCAAAAAATATAAACGTTTTTTGACGTTTTAGTTGTCATTGGCGTCAGTAGCAAATATCAAAATGACGCTTTAAAGCGTCGTTGGCGGTCAATGGGTTAAGCTGTACCACAGTGCACTTTGCACACAGCGAATAGTTTGACTTGTAGTGCTTGAAGTAAAATGGCGGGTTTTGACTTTTGTATGTAGGTACCTGCATACGTAATGAATTGTAGTAAAATGAAATAAAACAACAGACGTAAGGGAAAATGTTGGTGTTACACTTCTTTTATTTGGGTAAGATTAAAATAATATATTTATTACATTTTTCTTGGGCTCTATCATGCTCACTTTTCAATGTTCCAAGATCTTTATTTTAAAAACATTATTAAGTATCAAGTGGTGTGAATATCACATCTTTTTAAAATGTTTGACCATTTTGCAGACTGATATGCTTAATTTTAAATCAATTACACTAGAACGCATAGGCCACGGATAATAAGCAAAGTATACTACACAATTATATTTGTAAACTATTTATTATTAAAAATATTGTTTATCATCGTACTCCATTATCAGCATTTGTTTTTGTGGCGCGTAAAATAGTGATATAAAGGATCATACTGTGTTATTAATTTCAAATACAGTTTCATTGCTACGTACGTCGTCGCGTTCCAACATCACAAAATCCTGGAAGCAAAGAGCGCCAGACGCAGATTTTTTCCAGAAATGTTTTATGATGGCACTTCACCTAGCCGTAGCCGCACATTAGGTAGGAAACAAAACAGAACAAAGCCTGATTCTGTTATAATACACTGCAATAGGCTATTTGATAATGCGAAAAATAAAGTGCGAATTACTATTATCAGCTTATATTAAGAGTTTAAAAATTGTTATTTAGTATCAGAAGTTGAAAATAATAAACGATTTATTTATAAATCCAGAAATAAAAATGCATTTATTTAAACGTTTGTCATGTGACACGAAACGCTCCTGATTGGTCGGGTTTATGATGACGTCACCTGCTTGATAACTTCGTTTTCCTACTTGTGTTTTAATAGCTTTTCAAAATGTTTTGATAATAATTTCCTATAATAATTATACATTGTTTTTGTGTGATTTATTTCCAATATTTTACAAATTCTCTCAACAACTTTTACCACGTACAACGATTTTGTAAAGCATTTAAAATCTGTAACAAAGTAGTTATTCGGGATCTTTAAGTGTAATGTTTATTGAAATATTATGAAAACATCGGAAACATTCGAAGTGAGTTGCATTGCAAGAGGCATTCTGTTAAAAATATTAGAAATATTATAACCTCAAACCAGTAACAAAATATTTACATTCCTGATATTTATTAAAAGTTATAAATATTGTGTTTACTTACATCGATATGATCCTCACAGAAGAAAATATTTGTACTAACTAGTTACATGCAACCACTTTCGGCACACTTAGACTTTCTTTTAAACACTTACAAAAGTTTTCCGAAGTTTTTGTAGAAGTATTATACACATTTTGGTACTGCATACCATTTGAAACTCATTTCATTACATAAGTCACTGTTAAAATATAGATCCAATCGCACTATCGTTATTTGTTTGCAACAAATGTATGTAGATGATTATGTGCTACAGATCACAAGACAGGCAGGTGATGTCACCGACCGCCATTGCAGCGCCATATTGACAAAATAGCGTTTTGGCGCGCTATTTCAATTTTCATTTTGATATTTTTCAGCAAATATGTACCAGAATTTAAAAAACTACTTTTACTGGGTTTTTCAACCTCTACTTAATAATTTAAAATGGATTTCAAAAACCAGTCAAATAGCCTATTGCGATAAGTACACTATTACAAGCACAGAACATAAAAAAATATGTTCTGTGATTACAAGCGTGAGGTTTGTACCAGCTTGGTCAGTGCAGGAGTCGCGCACGCTCGCCGTACTCACTATTCTCTCATCGTATCTATGTGTCGATTTAACGCTCCGAACCCTGAGCGACAGCCGGTTTTCGCGATAACAATTGATTTTAATTGTGTCTGGAAGTCTGGAATAACTCACCGCGAATGATGTAGTCTGTGTATAGTTACTAGTTTAAGTCTCAAATATCAAAAACATGATAACATTGCATTGTTTTAACTCATTACTTGTGCCGTTCCCGATATATTCGCTATAGGTAAAAAAAATTACAGAACGATTTTTTATAAATATGTACCTACTGCAATGAGAAGAGCCATCATTCAACTAACGACAAATATACAGAAAGCCAGAGCTGGTAGAAATAAAAAATCTGTAGTCTCCAGAGCTATCAGAAAAGTTAAGAAATTTTGCGAAAATAGTATAATTTATCAATAGAAAAATAAAAGCATAAGTAGTTAAATATTTTTATAGATTGTTGGCTGTTTGCGAGTACGAGCTTACCACGACCTAATTACCGTCTTTTTTTTTAATCCACTCGCGCTAACTTTTTCCAGCACTACTATGCTGTTAGATAATAGCTGCTGTTAGATAATGTTTCTGTACTCTTTTCGTTATCCAATAAAAGCTCAGATAAGACAACCTAAGGTCATTGAATTGATTTTCAACTTTAAGTCCAACAAGTAGAGATCAATATCAATTAAGAAAATTTGTCTTTTTGTGGTAGGTTGACGTGCAGCTGTTGTCTGTACATTGTACAGACAACGGCAGGTCAACCTACCCAAAAAGTTAAATGTCATTAAATTGATTTTCAACTTTAAGTCCAACAAGTAGAGATCAAAATCAATTGAGAAAATTTGACATTTTGTGGTAGGTTGACGTGCTGTCCCCTAATTCGCGTAACCAAATCGTATCACAATCGTAATTGAACGACAGGTTTTTGACAGTTCTAGTCCAATTCAATCACGATCGAACTGCGATTCGGTTACGCGAATTAGGCCCCTGTTGTCTGTACATCTCACTCGACAAAAAATACGAAAATCAGCTCAGCTCAATATTTATTTAACTAGATATCGAAATATTAAAAACAGATGATTTTGTTTCGGATGATGTTTACTGCGTATGTTCGTAACTATTTGTTAAAATCTTTTTTGTAAATGAACACATTTCTATAAATACCTATTACAACTAATGTATGTTTGTGTATTATAATTACTTTATTGGGATACCTTGTTGCCACATCACTATTAAAAACAAGCTTACAAAAGTTGATACTGATAACGGCAAATTTACAACGACAGCGCCCTGACAGGCATAATACACATATCTAATTATAACACCCCGTACCTACATGTTTTGTCAATGTAGGTACGGGGTGGTATAATTAGATGTGGAACTGGAGTGAATAGACAATCTATTCTATGTGAGTTCTCAATGCCAGTGCGCGCTTGATGTAATTTCGCCTAATGGAGTCTGTTGACCATAATAAATAATAATGTACTATTAGGTCTTATTTTATTAGTTAACGACAGTGATTCTACTGCTTATATAATTCAATCTTCAATGTTTTTTAATTAAATCTCAATCTTAAAAAAACTTAAATATTTCCATTACAATTCATTGGTCTAATATTATGAGCGAGATGATTCGTTTAGTATTTCAATGTAGATCCTATAAAAAAACCTTTTAAAATGAAGTTATCTAATAAAACAAGACCTTAATATATTACGATTATATAGTTTTTAAACTTTAAAATAAGGAGTGTTTGAATTTAGTTCGTTTTTTTTAATAATTGTACATAAGTTACACGCATTTTTTTTACTATATGCTTCATAATTTCAAACACACCCCGGAGGTAGATTAAAGACAAAGAACTCAGGTAGAAAATCACTTTACGAGATTACAAGTCAATTATATTTAAGTAGTAGTAGTACTTACATGAAAATAGGCGAGTAAACAAAAATCAATGTTTAACAATATTTAGTGTCGTGAACTTTTGTTTTGAAAATTGTAAAGGCAGTATAGGTGAAACCAACACAATGTATTGTTAAATGAATATGAACATTGCATCAACAACACATTGTAAGGGCGGCACACGCATGTAACACCTATTTCACGTTTTCATACATAATTAGTACATTAAACTCGCAAATTGAGCTCTATATCATACATAACAGACGTTACCGACCCTGCACGAAGAAATTTTGAAACTATTTTACATTATACTCTATATCAAACCTCACGTATAGTGGCATCTACACAGTTAAAGCAATTCGTGTGCAACATATAATTGATTTTACACAATTCACACTTTACATACATTAAAAGCAATGTATGACGGTCCTATGGTAATAATGTAGAACATAATACAAAACGAAAAATTTATAAACTCAGATTTAACGCCCCCTGTCGCACATGGAAGGTTAAATATTTTTAACACTAAAATGATAATTCATTTATTTTTGAAGCTCAAACAAACCGACAGCTTTTTTGATTATGTCCGATACATTAGTGACTTCGATAGACCTAGTAAAATAAAAATTGTTCGAGCTTCTACTAAAAAATTAATATTACAAAAAATCGACAAATAATATAAACTTAATAACTAAAAGGCGGTAAACAACCGGATTTTTGGCCTCAAGGATTGTCTGCAGTTTGAATCTTAGTTGTATAAAATAGACTAAAATTCTAATGATTGCATAGCTTATCAGTTAGGAAGGTGTTATTTAAAAAACTATCAACTACAAATATGTTTTTTTTTTCTTAGAAATATCATCGGTGATTCAAGCGGTCCATATACAAGTTTAAAACTTAAATAGCGCCAGCAGCGTTACATTGACACAAGACCGCACATACACAATACACACTAATTCTTATAACCATTACGCAATGTATTACTAATATTTCCAATACCAAATTTCTTCATTTTTGTGCTGATTTAACTTTATTACCTTCCGAAGGTATGTACTAACTTCCGCGAACTGATAAAAGTGACTGCATTGCGCACAATAAATAAACTAATTAAATTATAGCATATCATTATACCTACTTAAAGTAGAAATAAACCTTAATAGCAGATTTACACCCCGCCTAGTTATTTTCTGTTTATGTATGCTCTCATTTTATAACCAAACTGGATTAGAATAAAGAACAACGGCTCCTTATTAAAAAAAAAAGTTGAAAAAATTTAGTGTTTTTTCACAATTTCTATGATTTAAAAAAAATGTTGTAAGACCAACACTAAAATAGAATACAACGAAAAGAATAACAGCAATGTTAAATAAGTAAATTTCTACAAGCTGGATATAAAAATAATATATGATCTGATTTGGATACATTTTGTATCTGGGATGATAATGATTACCGATAAGAATATGATAGCTGTATTAAAATGCATTTCATATTTAGTTAATACATCAATTGGGTAATATACGCAAGAAAGAGGAAACCTTACTAGTTACATGTACATAACTTTAAAATATGCATTCGAAGCAAACGTAAACATTGACTTATATCTAGTTAATCCATGTCCCTTGTTTAGATTTATAAGTATGTTACTATAACTTATTGCAAATATTTCTATAACTAATTATGTCCTCGTTATTTAGTGGCCGCACTTAGCAGGGCCCCAATTCTGCTAATTTATAAATGGCTCAATAGCATCGCAATCGTATATTTTGACATTACTTCCATATTAAATATGTCAAAATACGAGTATACAGTTGCGGTGCTATTGAGCCATTTGTAAATTAGCGGAATTGGGGGCCAGGTATTAAGTAATAAAAGTAGCAAGTACCTATTATAAAAGTTAAGAGCTACCGAGGCATGCGGTTTTCTACGCGCGGCAACCAAGACAAATTGCAGAGTTATTTAAAACGGCGATTACCACACAATTCAACATAACAATATGTTTGTATGTGCGACGTACATACAACGGCAGGTCAACCTCCCCAAAGAGTGAAAGGTCATTGAATTGATTTTAACTTTAAGTCCAACACGTAGAGATAAATATCAATTGAGAAAATTTGACGTTTTGTGGTAGGTTGACGTGCTGTTGTCTGTACATTGATTATTCATAATAACAGGGTATTATAACAATTGGTTACTGAAGGTGGTACAAATAAATTGCTGGCCAATTTCAACTCCAATCAGATTTGTCTTTTTTTAAAGTGTCAAAATTAAGGATCCCGAGAAAATTGACAAAGGCGATGCCGTGTTTGCCGCGCGCACTGAGCCGCCTGTCTACCGGCGGTAGAAAGTGATTAATTTAAATATTAAAACTACTGTATGCCATAACGCAAATTATTGTTAACTATTTATACTAGATAGCGTAACATTTTATAACCTAATTTAAATATCCATTTACAATTTATTTAAAAAGATATATTTTGATTGTTCAGAGGTTTAACGTCATCACATTATGAAGATAGTATTTATTTAATTTCATTGAGATAAAGGTTATTTCGACCATATCATAAGAATTTAAGATTTAAGTGTCATTTTTAAAAACGAAGCCACTTAGGAATAGATGTATTATTTAGCAATACGATGACATTGTTTGACTTAATATAAAAAGTAATTGTTTACAAAAATAATGTAGATGATCGCGATAAAATTGACTCGATACCTATTATGTTACAAATTACAAATATGTGGAATATGATTACAGACGTAATAAGAAACCTTCAAAGATGGACAATAATTTTTTAATTAGTCACTAAACCCCGTGTATATTATTGTAAAAAATAATTTTACTGTAAGCCAATATCTGGAATTATTCAAACGGCTCGTTGGTTAAAGCTTAGACTTTAGTATCGTAAAAATATATGCCTTCCTAATACATAGTCCTATACTAATATGTGTCTTCCTAATACATAGTCCTATACTAATATGTGCCGATTATTTTCCCACTTTTTATTTTGTTTATAGCTCTTAAGTATAGTCATATTATTGCGTAATTCTTTTTTTATTGTATCAAAAACTAAATCAAGTAACTTTTGACTAAAAAAAAATGCAATACTAGTGCCTATTACTTCAAAGGAAGTCGTTGAAAAGACCCCTTACAATGTGTCAGCTGACCTTCTTGCTTCAATTAAGTATATTTGTATTATATACTTTGATTTTCAGAAATTTAAATACTATAATGCGTAGCTTCATAACCATCAAACTTTCAGCTTTAATTGCATCGAAAACGGTTCAGGCGTTTTTAAAAAAACTACTTAGTATGGAAAAATGACTTTTCTCGATTTCGTCCATACAAAACGGCAATTTCATACTTTAACCCCTATTACATAGTCCTATACTAATATGTGCCTTCCTAATACATAGTCCTATACTAATGCTAAATATAGGGTCACAATTAAAAGACACTAAATACTTATGACCATGTTTATTCGATTCATAAGTTGTTCCTTTTTAAAGATTCCTTGACTTTATTCAACAGAAGGACAATATTAATTTATACCGTGTAACGTATTACTCCTAACATTTTAAATGAGTCAAAATATTAAATGTGTTACAATCTATCTGAAAAATGAAATGGTCATGGCATAGAATTCTGCTCGCAAACGGCTTAATGTATCGCCCACAAATGAGATGAATACATTTTGCCAGTTTATTTATTCATAGTGTCCCATAAATATTTTAATATTCGGATATCAATCTAATTTCTGCACAAGATGTGTAATTTTAAGATCAAGAAATCGAAAGCATCTAATGTCTATTACGCTGCGGGTAATCCCCTTTCTCGATTAGGTTCCCGAAATTTAGTTTCTCAGAAATAACTTTGAATAAAAAGATTTAAAAACATTAAGCATGAACTAAACTTAAACCAAGTGGCGATGTTCTTTGACCAGATATTTTTCACTTGAAACACAAATATGCTAGGTGTTTAACATGAAAATTTTAGTTTAATGGTCGCTTCATTTAAATAACTGTCATAACGCATATGAAATAACATTTCCGAAAAAAAAACATACTTTAGAAGCATAACACTGCAAGTCCATTGTTAGTTATTATTCACACAGGATTTTGCTATAAGGTTCGTCAGCACTAGCTCACAAGTCGTATTACAATCATGCCCACGATGACGTTTCTTACACATTGGGTAACTTTATTTTATTTTCTTAACAAAAAATATATCATAACTTATGTTCTACTTAGCAGCGTGTATTCAACATTGTAACGAATCCATGTTTAATAATATTGTGTTCCAGTGCAGACGAGGCTGAAGATATAAATTTATTTTAATAAGCATAGCAAACAAAAAACATAAGGACAGTGTCTGATTAGTTCATTTAAACAGTACTCCTACTTTGTCCTGCTCTTTCAGATCACCGGAATCATCGAAATATTAAACTTTGTGGCTGACATAAAATAAATTGTACAAAAATTAAGAATTTGTATCTTGGACCATTGTCAAGCTACTGGTTGACTATATCGCTAAGCCTTTAAGCGCATGAGTTGATCGCAACCGAAGCGAGATATAGATTAACCCTACAATTAAGTAGATTCTACTATTTATCCTATTAACTAGTTTCGTTTAACTCCGATATTTTGTTGGATTTGCGGCCAAAAGTAACATGTGTCAGTATAAAACGGAAAAGATAAAGTATGAAGTACCCTGTTAGATCAACCTACTGTTCACGTTAAAATGAAGCACAGCTGCGGTCCGCCTGACTCAGCATATCCGGTCCATTTTACAACACCACTTGCGAATTCAATTCTCGTCTAAATACTGAACAAATTGTTAACTTTACAATTTGACCAGTACTTGTCATGTCCACCCATTCTTTCTTACTTTTTGTTACTCCTCAAGCGGGCGGAGAGTAATCATGTCGGGTTGTCGCGTGTTAGGTTTTTTGTAGTGACAATTCTAAGTCCATTGGAGAACTCTATCAATATACTGAATTGATAGGTATCATGATACAACAAGGTCGCTTTTACAGATAAGACACTAGAAAAGAGGCTAGCACTAAGAAATAGATTAGGATTACTAACTGATAAAGAAGCATGCTGGAAGGGCGGACTTTGCTCGTGTCAACATTTGTATAAGGTTAAAGAGGTTTTCTAGTCTCTGCTTTAATGGAGACACATCCTTTTGGAATGCACTCAACTCATGCGCGTAGTGGATAACACAGCTGCCTAACCTGTTGCTTATTTTACAATAAAACACAACCCAAACCTTTCTTCAAAACTTGACAACCATAAAAAGGTAAAACAGATTGCTTCATATTAATTGTCTATAAAATGTATATTTTGAAACCCTCAGGAGATCTGACTTAAAATTATTTCAATATAAATTCTATTTATCTATTATAAATAATGATTATACGAACTTACATAAGTTCTACCAAAATAATACGAACTCTGCTCTCCTCTAGATTAAATTACACAACATTAGCTCCTTCCTTCAAGTAACAACTAGGAGATAACCTAAAAATAAAGAAAAGAGATAACCTAAAAACAATATTTAAAATATATTGATTTTCACAATAATTTAACCTGGAGGAGGGTTCGCATTTATGATTTTGAACTATTGCACGGTTATATTCCTGGTACATTTACAAAGCATTCAGCGCTGAAGTTGCGCAACGGCTCGTATTCTGATATGATAGGTATTAGTTATATGTACTATTTGGTCACCAAACATAGTTTTTTAAAGTTCTACTTTATTAGCTAACTTAACTTCATTTTATAGAGTAACAGCTGTTAAAAAGCACTACCTACACTATGAAAAAATATTATAATCTCTAATTAATAAAAAAATTCCGATATAAATATAATCCACAACACCTGATCTTCCTTACCATTGGAAAGTGTTTTTTTCACCGTAAACAACATCAAAATTGTGGCATAAGTAGTAAACTCACGCCTTGAAATTAAGCTAGCTAATAAGATAGGCTCTCATATTATGTGTTTTTGAGAAAACACTATGATCCAGCTGCACCCAGAAACGTTACATAACTAAAAGCTCTTTAAAACTTGTCTTTCCTGCCAACAGATACGATCAATAAATGACTACGATTATATTTGTGAGTGCAGTCGGCATTTTACCTAATAGAAAATGTTAGGGACGTGTAATATGGGCACAATGTCACTTTAACAATACTATTTTCTACGATGAATGATACAATACAATAGGTAATATGATCCTAAGCGATTAGCGCTGTAATAAGAGATCTGACACGAAAATATTAGTTGGGGGTTCGGGCATCACATCGGAGGCTCAGCGTGTCCGCCCGCCCATCTAACATCGATTCCACGGTACAGAAATAAAACTCTCTATACAATGTATAACATGCATTATTTGTCAACAAGTCCTAAGCATGTGGATCCCACGAGCGCGACGCCTCCGGCCCGGGCCGAACGACTCGCGTCGCGCCACTATAAATATTACAATAGTACACAGTAATAGTTTCGGCACACTCGAGGTGTGAATCCAATCGAAACGAACACTGATAAAAAGCTCCCAAAGATTACTCACGTCACACCCTGCTGTCAACAATTACAGATCGGACCGTCAGAAGTAAAAAACTGTGTGGTCGCATTTGGTACCTCACATTCGAACGCTTCTGCCGGACAAAATAATATTCGACGATATTCTCATCATGACACCGTGCTAATACTAGTGTCGTCTTTCGATAGTAGCTATCGGTATGTTACCGAAAACTTTGTTTACTCTTCTAATTGTACTGAGATAACACCAGTAATTAGTCGTTAAATAGTGTCTATAGTATCTCTTGAGTATTTTATACACGGTGCATTTTCAACCACCTGTAAAACGAAGCCCACGTTATGTAACCATTATGTATTTAGCAGTGTTGTTTTAATTTTTGATCCAAAACTTTTTTTTATAAAAACGTAAAATACTTGTTCAGCTATTTATTTTGAAACACGCTGTGACGCGCACGGATGTAGCTATGTAAGGTTCATTCATCTGGAACCCCGCCGGATCAAAATAATATGTCTGTGCGTATCACATTCTATTCTATTCTTCTTCTATTCTAATCACTGCGTGTTACAAAATTTAGTCTGAATTAATATTTGACATTTTCCCAAAAATATTTTTATTGATAAATTAAATAACACTGCCATGATGTCAAACATAATGGACACATAACGCGGGCTTTGTTTTCCAGGTGGTTGAAATTGCACCGTGTATAGTATCGATATGCAACACTAGCCAACACCGAGCACCACACGAGAAAATCAGAGCTTTGTCACTAGAACTAACTAGAGTAAACTAAAAGTGATCCACAACGTGTAGGCGGATTCCAAGCCGGGAGGCGGTCGTTTTATTTCAAAAGAAGTAACAACAAGCGACAGTCGGGTGTCACGTGTGCGCCTAAGCGAAGTACATGACCTTCTTGGTGACGGCGTGCACGGTGATGGCGCGCGCCATGGCGCCGGGCGTGCGGTCCTCGCTGCAGCCGGACTGGTGGCTGCCCTCGCCCGAGTCGTGCTCCTTCTCCACGAGGTGGTAGCGCGCGCGGAACGCGACCAGGTGCGCGTAGTACGCGGGCGCCGGGATCGACACGGACCGCGTGCAGCGCACGTACGTGTGGCACAGCTGGTACGTCAGGCACTGTAGCTCGTCCGACCCGAAGTGGTTGTCGTCCCACAGCACGTGGTAGTGGGAGGGGCGAGAAGTGCCCTGCGGATTTTCAGATGTGGTTTGTGTTTTGTATAACACACAGTCACTCGGTTGAATATCTTCAAAGCAACGCTTTTATTTTTATAGAGATATAGCTCGCTTCGAGTTCACTGTTATTTAGTACTAGCTGTTGCCCGCGACTTCGTCCGTGTCAATTTCTGTCATTATGATCGCGATCAAGAAGTTTTTCAAAGAATATAGCTTAAAGCCTTCCTCGATAAATAGGCTATCCAACACAAAAATATTTTTTCAATTCGAACCAGTAGCTCTCGAGATTAGCGCGTTCAAACAAACCAAACCAACAAACCAACACAAACCGACTCTTCAGTTTTATAATATTAGTATAATTATCTTTTACAAACAAATAAAGCAATTAGAAATAGACCGTGTCGCTTGGCTTTACTGATTCGACACAAACGAGTTGAGGACCGTTTGGAGCTGTCGGGCGGCAAATGCTTATGCTTTGTACTGTCCTAGTCTTTGATATAATAAATGTATTAAATCATGTCCTGTATAAGTTTCTAGTCGTTGTAGCACAGCTTACCTGTATGCCCTGGTGGCTGCAGAGGTAGAAGTCGAACTCGGTGGGATGTGTGATGCCCAGGTCAACGGTGGTGCCAGCGGGGATGTTGCCAGACTTTCCTGACTGCTCCTTCTTGTCTGCGCAAAACAGCCGCGTGTGGTGACGCTTCTGCACCACAATGAACGTGATACCAGGCTTGTATTCCGCTTCCAGCTGGAAATGGACAAATCACACCTACTTAGTAAAAAATCTCTACAGTTTACGAAAGCCGTATCTCCTTCATTGCCTGCCCTGCTAGCTACTTTACATACAAAACTAACTACAGAAGCGAATGACGCTTAGATGCATATACTCTGTGTACTTTATCTATTAAGCTAGGTAGTAGTATTAATAGCAAAATATTGTTATTATTTATATTACTATTAATTACTTTTCCCATCACACATAACAAACCATTTAAGTTTATTTGTTCCTCATTTCGTCGATTCGAATTTTCTTTTATTGAAGTATTCTCTAACCCCCGTATTTATAAAGAAGTAATTACTTATTGCTTAAGAAAGTCATAACTTAAAGTGTTCATATCTAGTCCATAAGTGAAAGATTGATCACCATTAATAGTCATATTATTTGGCTGAAAATGCTAACTTTTGGTAGTTGTAACTTCTAGTAATTTTTTAATGAATATGGATTTATGAATGAATTTTTAATGAGTATGAAGGCATACAAATTGTCTCTCAAGTAATTACTTTTAGTCAAGTAATTACTTTTACTTGTTTATAAATACGGGGGTAAGTGAAGTTGAATAAGAAAACAAAACAGTTTTGTTTTATGTTGACAATTCTCGATTTAGGTACACTAACGGTTACGGTTAGCTTTGGGTTGTTGTTTCCGCGTAGACTTTGGGACAATGTCAGTACTGTCATCCAAGCATTGTGTTACTAATTTGAGAAAAATATAAATAAAATAAAATAAATAAGGAATAACAGATAATATCATTTACAACTAACTGTTTAGAAGATGGTGCTCCCTTTACTTTTCAAATTGCGCTTAGTCGTTTGTGTACATACAATTGCATATCAGACTATACACTAGTGCACCATAATTTGTTGAAAAATGTGCAATTTTGCACATAAAATGTATAATATGGTGTGCAGGCCACTGTACAAAGTGGTTTAAACTTCGACCGCAAGATGCCGCAAGGAGTAGAGTGTGGCGCTCTAGCGTGTCATCTCCCTCGCACGCAGTGGATTTATACGAGGAATAGCTTACATCTTAATATTACCTATGAAAACTCTGCAATGTTGAAATATGAAGAAACACATTTTTTAACGTTAACTATTCCATTTTTTTAATACTTATTATCCTATTCTTGGCGAAGACAAACACAAAAACGCCTATCCAATATGCTTGTATTAACGACACAATAAAATGAGAATATTTTACCTGTAAACACGGCATCTTCTTAATTTTATAAATTACAACACTGACGTCATGTATTAAAATTGAATAAGTGATTAGAAAAAACTTGTCTTATTTGAGAAAACCTTATTTCATAGTTCTAATTCGGATTTTAATTGAGTACTTAGCAAATATATTATTTCCTTTCCATTTCCATACTTACTTCACACGGCGCAAAAACTATGTTTGCAGTGTTTATGGTGAATATCAGTAATCTATATATATAAAAATTAATTCCTATTTCCCTTGGTCATCGCATCACGCGTGAACGGCGAGGCCGATTTCGCTAATTCTTTTTTTGTTTTGTTTGTTATTGTCAGGAGAATGTTCTTATAAAATAAAAATGAAAATTGCGCGGAAAAGAAGAAAATTTAAGAATACTAGACCACCATACTAAATTATTTGTAATGTAACCTTATTGCTTTGGACCAATCTTTTGACAATTTAAACTTTTTTAATGTATGGCGTTTGACATAACATTGACAGAATGCGTTCTGCGAATATCGTCAAGTAGAGGGTAAAAAAAACTGAATTTTGAACATGGCCAGTAATGTCGGAATACCAACAAAACTGTTTATATACGCGCCAAAAAAAGAAGACAAATAATGTTGTGTATCATAAAGCATAATATTTAATAAACAATTAGTAACATTTTTTTTACTATACCATTTCGGAATCAATATTTATAGTTAGGACAGGACAACGTCTGTCGGGTCCGCTAGTACAACTAGAATACAACTAGAATAGAAGATGAGATGGCCAGCACACATGCAGATCAGTGACACTGTGATACATAAGAGAGGTGTTGACATTTACATACAATATGGGCATGCTGGTAGAGATGTAAAGCACTCGAGTCTTTAGAGTCCTAAATTTTGAGCTCGACTAACAAATTGCTCGACTCGACTCATTACAATAACCCCCGTATTTATAAACAAGTAAAAGTAATTACTTGACTACAAGTAATTACTTGAGAGACAATTTGTATGCCTTAATCAAGAAATTACTAGAAGTTATAACTACCAAAAGTTAGCATTTTCAGCCAAATAATATGACTATTAATGGTGACTAATTTCTTTCACTTAAGCACTAGGTATGAACACTATAAGTTATGACTTTCTTAAGCAATAAGTAATTACTTCTTTATAAATACGGGGGTAAGACTCCGAAGACTAGAGAACTTAAGTCTATATGAGCTCTTGAGCGCAACAAGGAACTGAGTCTTTTTAGCGCTCGTGTCGTTTTTACGGGGCGAGTCGCGGTATTCCGGAAGCTACGTCATATTTTCTCGTCGCTCATACCCCAAAGCCTAAAAACAAAAGTTTTTGACCAGTGCGTCTTACCCGTGGTGACATACGGAGCCGAAACGTGGACACTGACCATGGGGCTGGTCCGCAAGCTAAAAGTCGCTCAGCGAGCTATGGAGAGAGCTATGCTTGGAGTATCTCTAAGGGATAGAATCCGAAATGAAGTAATTCGACAGAGAACCAAAGTTACCGACATAGCTACTCGGATAACAAGCTGAAGTGGCAGTGGGCTGGTCACATCTGTCGCAAGAACTGATGAACGATGGAGTAATCGAGTTCTGCAGTGGAGACCGCGCATGGGCAAACGTAGAGTTGGACGCCCCCCTGCTAGATGGAGCGACGATCTGCGCAAGGTGGCTGGAAGCAACTGGATGCTCAAAGCTCAAGACCGAGAAAAGTGGCGTGCCTTGGGAGAGGCCTATGTCCAACAGTGGACTGCCGTAGGCTGATGATGATGAGTCGCGCTCGAGTCGTTATCCGTTGGAGTTCCTTTTTAAATCAGGTAATAAAATATTACTTTTTTAGGATATATTCGTAATAAGAAGCCTATATTGAAAAAAATAAAAGCGTTATTTAATAGGAAAAAACATGTATATCATCATGAAAAATTATTTTAATCATATAATATAATTAAAATCATTTTAATACACACATTAGTCATATTTATATTATTATTTCTTGTTTCTATTATTTTTATTCCAATAATAGGTAAGCCGCAGAAGAAAATACATAAGTTAAATACAATAATCACGAGCAATCAAAATTGATCTGATAACGCACATGAACCCCGTGGGTTATTGTAATGAGTCGAGTCGAGCAATTTGTTAGTCGAGCTCAAAATTTAGGACTCTAAAGACTCGAGTGCTTTACATCTCTACCAGCATGCCCATATTGTATGTAAATGTCAACACCTCTCTTATGTATCACAGTGTCACTGATCTGCATATGTGCTGGCCATCTCGTCTTCTATTCTAGTTGTATTCTAGTTGTACTAGCGGACCCGACAGACGTTGTCCTGTCCTAACTATAAATATTGATTCCGAAATGGTATAGTAAAAAAATGTTACTAATTGTTTATTAAATATTATGCTTTATGATACACAACATTATTTGTCTTCTTTTTTTGGCGCGTATATAAACTGTTTTGTTGGTATTCCGACATTACTGGCCATGTTCAAAATGCATTTTTTTTTACCCTCTACTTGACGATATTCGCAGAACGCATTCTGTCAATGTTATGTCAAACGCCATACATTAAAAAAGTTTAAATTGTCAAAAGATTGGTCCAAAGCAATAAGGTTACATTACAAATAATTTAGTATGGTGGTCTAGTATTCTTAAATTTTCTTCTTTTCTGCGCAATTTTCTTATTTTTATTTCATAAGGACATTCTCCTGACAATAACAAACAAAACAAAAAAAGAATTAGCGAAATCGGCCTCGCTGTTCACGCGTGATGCGATGACCAAGGGAAATAGGGATTCATTTTTATATACTGATATTCACCATAAACACTTTTTAAGACTCGAGCTCTTTTTACGAGCTCAAGTCCTATTTTAGTGCTTGAGTCTTTGTGAAAAGACTGAAGCTCGGTTCGACTCAAGACTCCGAGTTTAGTTAGTTCATTGAGTCGTGTAAAATTGAGCCGAGTCTATAGAACTAGGACTCAAAGACTCGAGTTCTATACATCTCTACATGCTAGGCGATGTAAAGTCAGAAAAAAAAATGTGGGTAAGGAAAAGCATAAGTTATCTAATGCTTCCTCACTGGTCAACCAATATCTTTTTTCTAAATGAAAGAACTATGTTCTATCGTGCAATAAAATGTTCTTAATAAGGAAGATCTACTTAGCGCTACTGTGATGTACTTTGTTAGAGCACATTCGTGAACACATCGTTTAACGATCTGAAGTTGCATACTGATAATCAAGCCATACTTGCGTTACATTGTATACCAAGCTCCAAACAAATGTACAGCAAAAGCCGCCAAGATACAAATGCCGTTAAGTGTACGGTTATATAAGAAACACCAAAAAAAAACTACTACGAAAGTCGCCAAGATACTTAGGTTCCCGAGTATCAGATACTTGCGTTGTTTGAGTAGAACCTTCATACATTAGCTAGCATATATTGTCTTAGAGGTCTGTGGAGTGGACAGGGCATCCTCGATTTACCTTATATGACTTGGCTGTATCAGCAGGAACCCGCTGCAATAAAAGGTTCTTCTCGCCTGACCGTCCCTAGCTATGAGCGGTCTCAGTATGAATATTAACGGTAAGTTTGAAACAATTAACGAACACTGGCAGAAACAGACGACCACCGCCCGTAACCGCGTACACAACTGTTTTTAAGGTTTTGCCAGCTCAGAGGCCCCGGAACGATTTCAGTGACGCAATTCTCATGCAATGTAAAAAGTTTACATTTGTAAAAAAAAACTAATTTCGAATTTGTCGAAACAGTTTGTGTATTCTCAGAAATTCATATTCGAAATAGTTCGAAGGATCATCACCCGAACGCAACGAGTGCTACGGACCAGTCGAAGTCAAAGTTCGTATACGAATTTAGAAATTTTGAGGTTAGCTTAACTTTCGAAATACTAGTGATTAGTCTTTTTAAAGTTAATCTAACCTCAAAATTTCTAAATTTGTTAGTATTAGGGGTTAAAATATGAAATTGCCTTTTCATTGTGATAGGTTCTTTGAATTGACATAGAATCTTCATGGTTTGAGGTTTTCGAATGAAACTTTTTTCACATGGTTTCTATGTTCTTCTTTTAAAAAATGTGAAACATTTGAATATCGACTTTCAATTGTTTTTGTTATTTAACTTAGACAAGAAAGATGGAGACTGCGAAAATTCGAGTGATTTTTGAATACGAGTTCCGACGCAGAAATAACGCGACAGAAACAGCCCGCAATATCAATGTTGCGTTTGGAGAGGGATCTGCTAATGAACGCACCGTGCGATTTTGGTTTAAAAACGCTTTCGTGATGAAAACACAGGTGATTAACGATGAATTAAGAGAGATGGTGGAAGCCGATCCTAGTCAAACTACCCAAGAATTAGCGGCATGGTTTAACGTAACCTTACCCACAATATTGACTCATTTGCGTCAAATCGACAATTAGTTATAGTATAGTTTCATTTTATAATCCAGTCGAAACGTCGGGTAAATAAATAGGTATATAAACCTTCATAATATTTAACGCGGTAACGACCCGTCAGTGTACTATAAATAATATGTGTTCAAATCGCAAAAGTTTAAAATCATTTAACGAAAATTAGGTTTAAAAATGGACATCATATTTTATTTCATAAAAATATTAATCAATAATAAAAATACTATTACTGAAATGATGTGGAATATCAAACTAGTAATAATGACAACTTTGAAAGTAATAATAATTGATCTGCAAGTAGTTATTGTCAATGTAACCTACCAAAAATCGATATAAAATTGCTAATTACAAAAAAAAACATTTGTTATTCGTCATCAGTCAAGTTTTCGGAATCCGAGTAGCATAGCATGCATAGCAAAGCATCAATATCAACAAACTCAATATTTTCTTTTTCTTCATCCCTGTCTAAAATAAGAAAGGGTTTCATATCTTCAGTAATATTCTTTCGGTTCTTGTTTATCTTAGGTCTTATTGAAGATAAATATGGATCTGACGATAAGAATAAGTTGTGAAATATATCTCAGTTTGTTGCTGTTCTGTTAAAATTTCGGGAATAATGTTTGGTACTTCTTAAAATCCTTATTCCTGGCTTCAGACGCTTCTTCTGACAGATTACCAATGGGTATCATATTAAAATGTTTTATTATTTTAGAACCATGTATTAAAAGTTTGTGGACGCTTGACGGCATATAATACCAGTCATATAGCGTCACATACTACATAATTTAGCAATTTCTTGAAGCCATTCATTAAAATGATCAATATTGATATGATAACCACTGGAAATAATCCTAGGAATCAGTGAAAAACTTTCAATCAAATGGGAATCTATCCCAGTAATGTCTGCTGTCTTGTCAGGTTTTTAAAAAAGAAACGTCTAGCGGTGTTACCGTCATTCGTAGTGCCTGCTCCTTGTTTCACGACATCAAAAACAGGTTTATCTACACTTCATGCATGGATAAGAAGGATGGAGTGCTTGTTACACATTTCATACAGGCTAGAATTCAAAAAATGGCAAGTCCTTGCACACAACAAGCAAGCAATGAAAAATCGAAAAAAAAAATATACAAGACCTGAAGTCTGAAGCCAGGAATAGGGATTTTAAGAAGTACCGAGAACATTTTCCCGAAAGTTCAACAGAACAGCAACAAACGAAGATATATTTCATAACTGCCATACATAGTCAGACGTGTTTTATTTAGCTCCGTGATTACTATAAAATTAAAGTGGAAATAGTTACTTTACCTTATTGAAAGTCACATTATGGGATTCGGATTGTTGTCGCGTGTGTGTTTTTCTCAGAAACAAATTCCATATTGCTGTGTAAAACAGTGAAAACAGTAAAAACAATAGTGACAATACGGACTATTTCCAAGTTGAGTGTATGTGAATAATAAATAATTTCATAGTGACCTCAGTTGTATTGACATTTGTATATCACGAAAAGAGTATGAAGTTCAAACTCTGCATTGGTTCCCTTTTTTTCTTTTTTTTCTGTTTTATCATACTACAAGTTGAAGATTAATTTTTTTGGGATATATTTTTTTTTTTTTGATACTTGAAAAATATATTATATTATAGTAAAAATGTCTGAATGGGGTTGTTGCGAAGGTAACATAGACAGTAATATTATTTGTTGTAAATGCAATAAGAAATTTCATTTTGACTGTTTGCAATCGGGAGATGCAGATTTGAAGACCAACCCTGGAGCAAAATGGCTGTGCCCATTATGTAAAAGCACCAGGATGAAATCTGTAAGGAAAGATAGTACTCCAGTTCGAGCCGGAAGCAGCAATGAGAATATAACAACCCGCTCAACCAAAAGGCCGGCATTATCTTCGCCCCCAACAAATATTAACGCTAGTCTGTCGCAGGATGACGTAAGGAACATAATCCGCTCTGAATTTGCTGATATGATAAGCCTGATGAAGAATACCTTGTCAAACTTTTTATCTGAATTGAAATCCATCAAGGAAGATTTATCCGATGTCAAGGAGGCCATGGGCTTTATAAATAACAAGTTTGAAGACATTACTAAGGAGATAAGCATGAATTCAGATATGATGAAAGCACTTAAATCTGAAAACGATAATATGAGTACAATAATAAATTTATCCAGCAGGCTGAATCAATTGGAGCAACACTGAAGAGTTAACAACATCGAAATACAATGTGTTCCAGAAGAAAAATGAGAACCTTTTGATGATGGTAAAGCAGTTGGGTTCTGTCATTGGTCATCAGGTTAACAATGAAAATATTGCGCAGTGTACAAGAATTGCTAAATTGGGCAGGAAAAGCAATCGCCCCCGGTCTGTTATAATTCAGTTTAGCACTGCACAAGTTCGTGATGGTTTTTTGGCTTCTGCGTTCAAGTATAACAAATCGCATTCTAATGATAAGATTAACTCATGTCACATGGGCATCTCAGGCGACAACGTACCAATTTATATCATGGAGCATCTCTCGCCTACAAACAAGGCTATTCATGCTGCAGCGCGTATTAAAGCTAAGGACATCGGATACAAATATGTGTGCGTACGGAACGGCAGAGTTTTTATGAGAAGGGATGACGTTTCGGAGCACAAACTTATAAAGGACATTGAGTACCTCGAAAAGCTATCATAGTCAGTTTCGTTTTATCTTATCTTCATTTTTAATAAATATTGCATGCTTTGATTGTTTAAATTTTTTTTTATTCTCTTCTTCAAATTTGTATTATCAAAATTCACGTGGACCTAGAACTAAAACATATTGTTTTTATCAACAAGTTTGTGTTAACGATTATGATGTTGTTGTTGTTACAGAAACCTGGTTAAACGATTCTATTAGCAGTGGTGAGCTGTTTGACGACAGGTATATCGTCTACAGGAGGGATATGACTTGTGCGGTGGAGTTTTAGTGGCCGTGTCCAAAAAGATACCTTCAAAACGTGTATTGAAATGGGAAAGCAATTGTGAGGATATATGGGTTGTAATTGATATCCCAAATCATAAGTCTGTCCGTCAGATAGCTCTCTGTGCTGTTTATCTGCCGCCTCCTGTGAATAATGCTGTATTGGACCATTTCTTTGCTAACTGCGATTCTGTTTTTGAACAATCCCCTAGTGATATTTTAATGATTGGTGATTTTAACCTCGGCAATATAAAATGGAACATGTTGAGCGAGTCTTCGGTGGTGCAACCGTTGTCGAGTATGGCTTATAAATTAATAGACTTTATTAATGTCAATCAATTAAAACAGCACAGTACAGTTTTGAACATATCAGGTAGAACTCTAGATCTGGTGCTTTCAAATATTGAATCATTAAACGTAAGTGAGTCTCAATGCTGTCTCAGTAATATCGACAAATTGCTTCCGCCTCTTGATATTAACATGGGTTTAAAAGAAGATACTTAAAAATATTAACAATAATAAATATCCGCCATGGTTTACTCCAAATCTGATAAAAATATTAAAGGAAAAATACAAAATTAGAATAAAGCTCAAAAGATATGGGAATCCATTGGATGGCTATAAGGTAAAATTATTGGATACTCGATGTAAACATTTGGCTGCTGAATGTTACAATAAATATCTAAATAGGTTACAGAATAATATAAGGGATAACCCTAAGTTGTTTTGGTCATATATAAAAACGCGACGAGGCGGACAAAGTTCATATCCAATAGCTATGACAAATGGTCATATAACTACGTCAGATGGTTTAAAAATTTGTGAACTTTTCTCGTCGCATTTTATATCAATTTATAAAGACCAAAGTATTGACAATACAAAATTTAAAGATTCCCATGTGCTTAAACACTTACAAAAAGGCAGCCAACTGTTTATTTTACCAGATATTAGCGACGAAGTATTGTTAAAAAAACTTAAAAGTATTGATGTCACTAATGGAGCTGGTCCAGATGGGATTCCTCCTATCTTTATAGTCAGATGTGCTGAACAGCTGGTAAGTTCACTATCAAAGATATTTAATTTATCATTGCGCACTGGGATCTTTACAATAGAATGGAAGACTGCTAAAGTTGTCCCTGTTCACAAGAAGGAAGCCCAAGAAATAATACAAAATTACATGCTAATATCAATCCTGTCTACTTTTGCCAAAATTTTCGAGTCACTGGTTTGCCCTTATATTCAAAATTACCTTAAACAATACATTTCATTGAGACAGCATGGTTTTGTTCAATCAAGATCTACCTGTACTAATTTGGTGACGTTTGTCGAGACTCTGACTGCTGCAGTAGACTCTAATAAACAGGTTGACGTCATCTACACCGATTTCAGCAAGGCTTTTGATTGCGTCCCTCATGGAATGCTATTGCAAAAGTTATCTTCATATGGATTCACTCCTGTTTCATTCAGTTGGTTGGAATCCTATTTGGTAAATAGATCATTCTATGTAGTGGTTAACGGATTTCGGTCTTCATCATGCAATGTACTCGTAAGATCTGGTGTGCCGCAGGGATCTCACTTGGGCCCCATTCTGTTCAACATCTTTATTAACGACTTGCCAGAATGTTTAAAAATCTCATAGTCTTATATGTATGCTGATGATCTGAGATTTTGTAAAGTAATCGATTCAGTAAACGACTGCGTTGAACTACAGAATGACATAGCAGCATCGTGCGCTGGTGCTCCATGAATCAAATGACTCTTAATACCTCTAAATGCTTCCACGTCAAATACTCTCGCAAAAAAAGGATAGTTTCTTGGAATTATCGTATTGGGGATGTAATTGTTCAAGAATTGCAGCAAATAAGGGACCTGGGGGTTATCTTTGATAATAAATTAACATTTATTCCTCATTTAGACAGTATTATAAAACGGTCTTCTAAAACATTAGGTTTTATAGTTAGAAACGCAAAATTCTTCAAATGCAATAGTGTTAAAATTCAATTGTACAATAGCTTAGTTCGTAGCATTCTCGAGTATGCAAGTGTAGTGTGGAGGCCGCACTTTGCTACTCACTACCTAAGAATAGAACGTGTGCAGAAACGATTCGTATGGCATTTAGCCTTCGCTAACGGCATATCGAAAAAAATGAAAAGATCCCCGTATGCTGATAGACTTCGTCATTTCAATATGTTGTCATTAGCTTGTCGTAGTGATTTGACTGATATTCGCTTTGCCTGGAAGGTTTTCAATGCTAAAATTGACTACCCCCCTACTATTGTCGCTGTTTAGTTTTTGCGCACCTAAAAGATATCCACGTAACAAAATTACACCACTACGCCCTCCAATCCGAAAGACTGTTTATGGTGCTAATTCTCCAGTTCCTCGATTATGCAAACTTATTAATAAATATAGCAACGCATTTGATGTTCACTTTGACTCGCTCAACTATGTTCGAAAAGCTGTTATTAAATGTCAAAAGTAGCTGTTTACATTTGGTTATTTTTTCTTAGTTTTCTGTTTTTAAAATTCTACTAAATTGTAACGTTTCTACATAAGCTTGTGGTATTTACCTATAATTGTTTGATGCATTTAGTTTACAACCGAAAAATTGGTGGTTCAATTTTGTATCAATGACGAAAACTTGTTACGATGTGTACTTATGCGAATGTTCGACTGCTGGAGAATGCAAAGTGTTTTAATGATACCTTCCATATTCAATGTTTTAATGTACGCTCATACAATTGTTTTTTGAAGTGATTTGTAAGTATCCCACATAAGTGAATTTTATGTTAATTCTTGTTAAAAATAAATAATCTTTGAACCTAATCTTTGAACTTACTCTTATCGTCAGATCCATATTTATCTTCAATACCTAAGATAAACAAGAACCGAAAGAATATTACTGAAGATATAAAACCCTTTCTTATTTTAGATAGGGGGATGAAGAAAAACAAAATATTGAGTTTGTTGATGTTGATGCTTTGGGATTGCCTCGGATTTCGAAAACTTGAGTGATGACGAATAAAAAATGTTTTTTTTTTGTAATGAGCCCTTTTTCATCGATTTTTGGCATGTTACATTGACAATAACTACTTGCAGATCAATTATTATTAGTTTTAAAGTTGACATTATTACTAGTGTGACATTCCACATCATTTCAGTAATAGTATATTTATTATTTAATACTTTTTTGAAACAAAATATGATGTCCTTTTTTAAACCTAATTTTCGTTTTTCATTATAATTTTTAGTAAAAAAAAAAATTTTAAGTAAAGGCAAATTTACCAAAAAATGTGCTTATTTATATTACGTGCTGTGCTGTCTACATTCGTCATTAGAATCAAATAAGTATGACTTATATAGGAATTACAAATTAAATAAATAAATAAATATGTAGGGGGCAAAGCGGCAAGTTTCGGCACAAACGGCATAGCTTGTAGGGTTCGTCTTATGTGTATGTCATATAAGTCGCAGCTTAATAGTTGCAGTAAGTACCGAGAAAAATGTTAAAATGTATTTTTCTCCATACAAAAAAAAAGTAAATATTTTTTTTCTCGTAAGTTACACATCGTAAGATGGCCACACTTACTTATGATACGAGGGCGGGTCAATAAGTCCGTGACTTTTTGAATTTCTGACCTCTTTACTGAAAAAGCAACACTACTCCTGTCAACAGGTATCTGTCAGTTAATTCCTATCAAAATTTGAACTTGCTGCGTCAGTTAGTTTGTGTTTGACAGCTATTTTTATCAGACTTCCCAGTAATTTGAGGAAAAAATGGAAAAAGGTGAATTTCGTGTGCTTATTAAGCATTATTTTTTGCGAAAAAAAACCATTACCGAGACCAAGGCTAAGCTTGATAAATACTATGGGGACTCTGCACCATCGATTTCTATGGTAAAAAAGTGGTTTACTGAATTTCGTTGTGGCCGTAAAAGCACTGAAGATGCCGAACGTCCTGGACGCCCAGTTGAGGTCTCTACACCCGAAACAATCGAAAAAATTCACGATATGGTGTTGGCCGACCGAAGATTGAAAGTGCAAGAGATTGTGGAAGCCGTAGGGATCTCGCATGGCTCAGTGGTTTCAATTTTAAAAGATCAATTGGGCATGAGAAAGCTTTCCGCAAGATGGGTGCCGCGTTTGCTCACAGTCGACCACAAACGCAATCATGTAACAACTTCACAGGAAGGTTTGGCGTTGTTTAATTGCAATATGGAGGAGTTTTTACGCCGTTTTGTAACCGTGGACGAAACATGGATCCATCACAACACATCAGAGACCAAACAACAGTCAAAACAGTGGGTTTCTAAGGGTGAATCGGCGCCAAAGAAGGCCAAGGTGGGTTTGTCAGCCAATAAAGTTATGGCGACTGTTTTTTGGGATGCACGTGGGATAATCCACATTGACTACCTTCAAAAGGGAAGAACAATCAATGGGGAATATTATGCCAACTTATTGGACCGCTTCAATGACGATTTGAATAAAAACCGACCTCATTTGGCCAAGAAAAAAGTTCTTTTCCACCAAGACAATGCAAGGGTGCACACATGTGCAGTTGCCATGGCAAAAATCCATGAATTGGGTTATGAATTGCTCCCTCATCCACCCTATTCTCCAGATCTGGCTCCGAGTGACTACTTCTTGTTCCCAAACCTGAAGAAATGGCTTGGTGGAAAAAGATTTGACTCCAATGATGAAGTCATCTCGCAAACAAAGGCCTATTTTGAGGACCTCGACAAATCATATTTTTCGGAAGGGATAAAAAAATTGGAGAAGCGTTGGACAAAGTGTATAGAGCTCAAGGGAGACTACGTTGAAAAATAAAATGATTTGTTTATCAAAAAATCTGTGTTTTATTCCAAAAGTCACGGACTTATTGACCCGCCCTCGTATTAACATTATATGCCAAACTAATATCAATAATAAAATTTAAAATAAACCACATTTCATTTCTATGTGTATGAAAGGCGGTTTTTCGGACTACCATGCGCCGGATCGAAACCATATGTTTAATGTTATTTAACACAAGGGCACAGCGCCGGTACGGCACAGATACCAACATTTAGATACACTATTTAAAAGATAATTTTCTCTTGTTTATGATTATGTATGGAGCATAGCTGGTATAGAATAGAATAGAAGAATAGAATAGAATATCTTTATTTTGCTGGTTTTTGAAGCATCTCAATAATTTGACCAAAAATAAGCCTCCGGCCCGCATCTGCCCAGTCCCCTAGACAACTATTAAAAAATGTTCTTAAACAAACTAGACACGAATTATTGCTAAATGATTTAAAGAAACGCAAAATGTCAGATACGCAACACGTCAAAAACGTAATAGGACTTGTGACGTTCCGAGGCCGAAAAACTTGTAATTATAATAACGAACAGGAGTAAGATGAAAAATTCGAACCTTTTAGTAGAACGGGAAAATTTGCATGCGAATTATCAGACAAAAACATTATTTTACATGAGAATCACTTCCCAGGACTGGGCAATGTAGAAAAAATATTTTTCCGCATCGTCTCGGGGCTGTGTGTTTGAGGTACTTACATTGTTTCTGATTTTTCGAAAAAACGAGTGCTTTGAAATTGTGACTTACTTTGGATTCCAATTCAGAACAGTGTTTGCGATGTTTTTATTTTTACTTGAACATGTGCTTTTCCAGTTGCATAACACCATACTTACTGTTTGTAGGTGCTTTCAAACTTCACCATATTCCACCAGATAAGAGAGCAAGAAATCCTGAATATTTATTGGCACTCAGTCTGTCAATGTTGTTGTATGAGTGGTTTACCTTATGTCAAGTCATACAACATTGACGGAGTGCAACAATTATATTATATTTGCACCTCAACATTGATATACTGATGAATAGGATTTGATAGTAAGCAACATGAGTAACGCAATTGGCTCAGTTTTAACATTTTTACTGTCGTACCACGATACAGCACAGGTGTTGAAATTCAACGTGGAACACAAAAAAGAAACACCCAGCTCTGTGTTTCTTTATAGACGATGTTACCGGCCAGAATAAACAAATCTATTTAAAAACCATATTGGTAGTCTCTTCTTTTCAGATGTGTTTATCCAAACAGATTTAAATGTTGCTTTTGATGAGTTCTATGATATCCTTGTGTTGATTTATCAACTATGATTTCCTATACTAAAAATTGAACGTACTTCATCTAGTAAACTTCAGTGGCTATCAAATGGTTTTAAAAAAAGTAGCGTAATAAACAGAAAAATTCGCTATCAAACATACTATCAAAGCAAAACTGATAGTAATCGAACAACTTAATTTTTTTTTTTTAAATTTATTAACTACTCGAAAAAACATTCAAATCAAAAATACGTTTCAAAAAGTAAAAACGTATGTGAAGCTACTTGGAATGTCATAAAAAGCGAAAAAAATGGTAATGCTAACTTTTATGGCAATTATCCGAATGAAATTGTTTCTAATATAACACTATTGTTGATCCCATAACAATAGCCCTTGGACGAATAAACCACTGGACGCGCAATGACAGGCAATTTCGCTTGTGCCCCCTTTGCAACGAAGCGGGCTTTTTAGCCTCACTTACATGTGACGTCTTGTCAGTACGGTTTCAGAGCTCGGTGAGAAACATTGTCGGGAAAAATGGGTAAATGTGCCGTATTTTTGTGTAAAAATTATAGCAGAAAGCCAAAAAATATTCCTATTCATCCGTAAGTAA
Source organism: Anania crocealis (assembly GCA_949315895.1). Lineage (NCBI taxonomy): Eukaryota > Metazoa > Arthropoda > Insecta > Lepidoptera > Crambidae > Anania > Anania crocealis. The sequence continues at coordinate 17,783,891 of OX438882.1, forward strand.
CTTTTTATCAAAATAAAACTGTTATTTTTTCTTAAAATAGTGAAATGTGTTTTCCTAGAGAAAAGTTACATTGCCATTAAAAAAAGTAGTTACTACAAAATCAACAAGATGACGCATACTCGTACTTCATTCGGTAGGATTATCGTACGTTCATCATTCGTTCCCTAGTCAATTTAGTTTTAACTGTGCTTGACAATTGTCGATAAATCATATCGATAAATGTACTAATAAATTTATAATATAAATACTTTTGAAATAAAATGATAAATCTTTAAAATGATTAACTCTAGAGCAGATTAAAGTACTTAATCTTAAAAATAAAACAGTTTGCTTTAAAATTTTAAACATCATATTTTATTACAATACATCCTATTAATGTAATTTCAGAGCTCCTGTAGATCCATTAAGACGCTGACTGCAGCCGATGACCTTGAGCAATGAATACGCCCTCAAATTGATTCGTCTTTGAATTTCTTTGCAACGCGCCGCAGCTATCACTGTCAATTCCCGTAGGAGTGACAGAGAAAAAGCGCATGGAATAGAAGGGCCTAAGTGCCAAACAACAAAATTCGTTGTGCAATTTAAAATTGCCATTTTATTAGAAATCTAAATCAGCCAAGTGCTTAAGCAACATGTAATATACAATACAGCAAAATTTTATTATCATTGTTATACGGACTGCTAAGAAAAATGGTAATTTATGTATTTTCAGAGGCTACTTTGAGATTATTTTCTATCGAGAAAAGTTTTTAGAATCGTGTTTTGGAAACAACCACCTGGTCAAAAATATGATCAATTACAACTACATAGAGTTTGGCAACAATACGAGCCATAGGCTTTAAGCAAAACAATCTTTATTGAGCTGAATTTGGCTCATGTCAGCGTCTTAAGTAAAACAAAGTGGGTCGAAGCCGTCCGAAGAGAGGCAAAATGGATCCCTACAAAACACCACCGAATATGCGGTATCCATTTTACACCAGAGTGTTTTAATTCTAACGCAAAAACCATAAGCGTCTATTCGTTTAATTGTTTGTGCTTACTTTAACATGCCCATAATGTAATTTTTGTTATGGTAATAAAAATAAAAAACATTTTGCATAAGATTCGGTCATTCATTCGTTCAACACATATCGATAGAAAAATATCGACACTTTCACGAACTAAATGTCAATAATTGACACGACAATCTCCCCCTTCTGCCCCGCAGAAATTGGTTGATGATGTTTTCATACAGTCGCTCTTGCGTTTCATATCCAGTAGTTAATTCATCCAAGCGATAGCCTCAACATTCAATAATTATTTTATTGCTAAAACTCAAGATGCAAATAATGTAACTAAAGATAACACTTTGAAGAAAAATTTACCCAATAGTATATTTTTGACACCAGTGGATGCAAACTACATCACAAAAATAATTATGTCGCTCAATAACACACATTCTGAAGGCTATGACTCGATATGTACCAAAGATATAAAAATGTGCAAAGACGAGTTAGGTCCCTTTCTGTCGTTTTTGGTTAATCTATCACTTCAAGTAGGGCAATTTCCCGAAAAATTTAAAGTGTCAATAGTAAAACAAAACTACTATACCTATTAGTACTAAACCGCTATACAAAAAAGAAGACAAATTTGATGTGACAAATTATCGTCCAATAGCACTTGTACCAATTTTTTCAAAAATTTTCGTAAAGGTCATGCATGGTAAACTAACAGAATTCTTAAAAAAATTTCATATAGTAAAGATCAATCAGTTCGGATTTCAAAAAAACAAATCGACTACCTATGCTGGGTTTGAGTTAATAAATAATGTCGTACAAAATACAAATATGAAAAAATATACATCAGTATTATTTCTAGATATGTCCAATTGTCCAAAGCCTTCAACTGCGTTTGTCATGCGAAACTATTGAAGAAACTAGAACTAAATGGCATTAGAGGACCTGCGTTAAGTTGGCTAGGATCTTATCTTGAAAACAGAACTCAATGTATCGAGATATCTCAGCTTGATTCAAAGTGTACAATTAAAAGTAAAAAATCTGAACTCAAGCAAATTACGTCCGGTGTCCCCCAAGGGAGTGTCCTTGGCCCGTTACTATTTTTTGTTTTATACATTAATGACTAGCCAGAGGCAACGGAACAAGACATGGTGTTATTTGCGGACGATGTGTCTGTTATTATCACTTCTGATAAAAAATATACATTAGAACAGCATAAAAATGACATTACTATTACTCTGACTTTGATAATTGAACGGACTAATAAAAATAACCTGACTTTAAATTTATCTAAATCAAATCTTCTTAATTTTAATAACTTTATGAATCAATCAACTAACATTTATTATAACGGACATTTTTGCGAAATGCTACTAACACGACATTTCTGGACTTAATAATTGATCCAAAACTGTTTTGGCAGGGGGTAATGGCACAAATATCAAAAAACTATTTGTCTCCCAAAAGCGCTGTATTCGATCTATATGCAATATAGCACCGGATGTTTCATGTTTGCCTTATTTTAAATTGCTTAACATATTACCGCTGCCCTGTTTATATATTTTTGAGGTAGGTGTATTTGTTAAGCAAAATATCAATAAATTCACGCAAGCACGACACACGACGCAAAGATCGTTCCGAAATCAAAGTAAATTGCTACTTAACTGTATACCAAAAACAAAACGATTTCGAAATAATATTTTTGCTATGTGTATAACAGTATACAAATAAATACCAGATAACCTGAAAGAACTTCCTATGCACAGGTTTAAATCGTCACTGCGTGCGTGGTTATTAGAAAAAACATTTTATACCGTTGACAAATTTTGAAAATATAAATCAGCTTAACTAATATAACTGTCACAGGTGGTCGATGCCTGGATATATGGCTTGTATTTAATTTAAATTGCACCTTGTTGATTTATGATTATATGTATATTCTAAACATAGTTATATGTATGGAGTGATAATGCAATTTTTTTTGTTTTTTCTAATTGCTATTATTATTATTTTATGACTAGATATCTATGACAATTATATTTCCCACATTTCACTAGATTTAGTTTAGTGGAACGACATATCACTGACGATAAATTGGTATTTTTTCATAGATACTAAATACTTTTAGTTAGAAAACGTAATAAACAAGAATATTCGACATCTACCGGGATTTCGTCATATCTTGGATATCTAATATGGAATTTGAATTTGAATAAAATATCGATGTTTTAAGTATTGCCATGTTTTATACTTTATCTGTGTGTACCACAAGTGAAGTGTTTTTATATGATTCCTAATTAGTATGGGTTAGAAAAAGTTCTTTTTTTTTTTTCAATATTAGTTTCGGTGTAGGAAGTACATAATATTGCCTGGTACCTACGCTGTCACTAGGCACATTGACCCACTTACCATAAGGTGGCTAGACGACGTTTTGACTTACCTTGACATAACCTATAGGTAGAGAGTTTTAAAATACCTTGATGCAAGCTTCCCTGACGGCGGTGAGCTCGTGCTGCAGCACGTGGATGAACTGCCCCTCGGAGATGCCGTCGCGGTACATGATGATGCGGTGCGGCTTGAACCCGCCCGTGCTCTTGTAGAACATTATCAACAGCTCCTGGACCATGCTACTCATCTCGTGCACTATTTCTTGTCTGCAAGAATTTGCACTACTATTACTTGATAGCTTCGAAAGTGGAACGAATTGCCAGCTTAGATGGTAACATAGATTAAACATTTTAGAATTATGATAACCTGTTTCGCCGATCACATATCATAACAAAGAATAATATTAAGTATTATAGGCATTTTCAAGTTTAGTGGAAAACATTGTTACTTTTACGTATAACTATATATAGAGTTAAGTATGTAGTCAAGAGCAAGCCCATTGAATATTAAAAAAAAAATACTAGTATGATGTTACTTTTACCTACCAGTATGATACATACGATGTATGTAATTTCATAAATACAGTATTCTTGGTTTTTTGACGTAATGTTGCATGAACTTTGAAACTAGTGAGTGTTTTACGGATAGTAATTAAAAATAAACTAATTTTGTATTAATTATTACAAAAAATCCATTTTTTCTCTCAGAATTCACAAGGAATTAGTCAAACCCTTCCTTTGTTACATGGTTAGGTATTACAAAAATATTTTATTGTTATTAATCATCCGTAAATCGTATAAAACCAGTTGAACTGCAGTGAATCGTTTTGAAGTTCATTCGACATTCCGTTCGGGTTCAAGCACCTAATAGCAGCGATTCATTTTAACACTAAATTACTATTTACAAAAATAAAATGAGTTAACAGTCTTCAACAGATTCTACTTAGAGTTATAAGCAAACGGCGAAACAGATTTTTCATTATCACTACATATCATAAATTGAAACCCCATTGCGTGTTTGTCCGCTCTTCGTTCTGTCAAGGTAACCTTTGGTGAATCGCACGCGGCGTATCGCAGCCACGAGCGATTAATTGCTACCGCTTACTATACTCCCATTATAAAAATATATGACCCCACTTCCGAGGTATACCACAAACGCGCAAAGCCAACGACTGAGGTGCTGTCTTACATTTTTATAGAAGTGTATTGTCGCAGCCATATTTCATAATTGGTTAGTTACATAAAATTAGAATTTTACACAGGACTTGGCTTTCAAAATATGTTGTTTAATTGAAGAGGTCTCTGGTAATAAGCATTCATTCTTATTCTTAGAAGACATTAATAGTACCTACTACGAATGTAGTGCGTAACAACAATATCGGATCAATAGAATAGAATAGAATAGAATATTTTTAGCTAATAGTAAAGTTACTATTAGCTAACCTTTTGATAACAAAGGTATTGGAGTAGTACAGCCATTAGATATTTCAATATAATAAAATAGAAATAAAATCGCAAGTCTATTGTTACGTCGCGGTAATTATGTCAAACATGCCGATCAAGGCTCCAATCAAGGCAGCACATTTTTTTTAATACTTAATAGAAATAAATTAATAATCTTCTTTTTGTATTGGTAGCGATGAGTTCGTGATTAATCATCATAGTCTGTTTTTTTCCCAACCACGATCATCACAACTATATGATTCCACTGCTGGTTATAGGTTTCTTTCAGTGGAGTCACTGAGCCCGATCGTCGGCTTTTTTCGTCATTCTATACCCTCAGCCATGCTGTAAGGCTTGTGGCACAGTCCTTAACAAACATGTTTACTCCACCATTACCTTATGGAACTAATAGCAGGCGTCAGCATTGCTGTGTTATTAGGTATCTAAAGAAGACACTTTTCTAGGGCAATACTCTAAGTATCATGGGAAAGAACTAGATTCTTGCCTAACACATTTCCATTATGAAATTGACTTTTGCCACCAGATATTACAATTGATGCTTTGACAACATTGAACCCCAAATTGGCCTAGAAATTAGAAACAGTGCTAACAACTTTGTCTTATAACGATAGAACGTATATAAATATAATTTATTTTAAACCTATACATACCAGTGTGTATAAGGTAGAGGTAGTACTAATAGTAGTACGTAGTATACGGGTAGGCGAAGACGTCTAAGTTTACCAAAAAAACAAGCTGAGTTTGTCTATAACGCTAATTCCGTATGTATGTAATATACATACAAAATAACACATAATTATGAACATAAAATATCTTAATCGGGAAGTTTAGTTATAGATTGTGAAGTCAAGTTCTTATCAGGTTGACTAGAATTCGGAATTGCTAGTTAGCAATTAGAAAAATATTTATAAATTATTAATGTATCTTTCTGATTAGCCAACTCAATCGACTTTTATGGATAAAATGTTAAACTTAACCTTAAAATATTTGACTTGTTACGACAAATATTCTTACACCCTACCTCTGCAATATTATTATTTTTACTTATTTAGTCACAAATACTTTTAAAATAAATTATATTTCTAATTATTCACACATCGACAGAGACAGGCATTATGAAGTTAATGTAACTGCGTCGACATCTGCTTTCAGAATAATTTAAAATGACTGATGCAGTGTAGTGTAAAACGAAATTTCATTCCCGAATGTTTAATGAGAATTAAGAATAAAATTAATGCAATAATTACTTAAAGCGTTCTCGCCACGTTATGTTGGAGCCTTCTACTGAATGCAAAACAGCTCTACAGTTTGCATTAGCGCGCCGCATCTATTGAACGCAATCCACAGACAAACTATAAAGCGGCTATATGGTATCTTCTTCAGAAAATCAGAAAAAAACGAAACGAAACTTAGTATCACCATTCGGCTGCCGGATCCATCGCGTTGCTAAATGCACGGGTGTTTCGTCCCAGATGTAGGCTACGGAAACTGGCCGGCAAAAAAAGCAAAGTCTCCTTTTTAGAGAATATCATCACTTCTATTATAAATACCTTATACACGCCACTTCCCCACTTGAGTATGACTACTTTATGTAAAATGTATTAATATTAATACATAATATTTTTTTAACTTGAAGTAACTTTATTATTTATGTCTTCCCGTAAATTTCGAGACATAAATCGGCGGTGCACCTTCTCCACTGCCTGAGTAAGTAAGTTCCTGCCTATCTTATCCATATTTGGTATGTCTAATAGTTATGCTTTGGACGTTCGTTTAAAACTATGTGTATGCCAAAATAAATTATATTAATAGTAAAATCGGTTTTTATGATTATGCGAGGGTACCTGTGTTGTTGCACGCGAACGGTGGCGGCGTAGCGGCTGGGATGCGCGTCCATGGAGCCCACGACGGCTGCGATGGACGGCTTCTTATTATCGCCCGCCGGCGGGTGCGTCACGTCTACGCCCAGGAATATCACCGGTTCGTTGAATACCTGTAAAAGACAATTAGTGATACAGGGTGTAACAAAGGGCTTACCGAAGCCGAATACCACGTATTATACACATTTGTACGTTTATTTTTTAAGAAACCTAATGGGATATGTATCGTTACTGAGATATCGAGGGTAAGAGTGAAAAGTTCTTACAAGATCTTTGCATGAAAATTTTCTGTTTGTAGTTACTAAACTTTTTTCTTTAGAAGCATGTTGAAAATTTTAAGAACGTTTTCATTTCACGCTTTAAAGAGAGCAACCCGCAATGAACCGCGCGCACGCACATCTAATTGTGAGAAGCTAGGTCACAATCCTCGTCCGTAGGTAGCGCTTCGTGCGCGCTATTATTTTAAAGCCTAAAAAAAAGTTGTTTGCCAGCGATTATTTTTCGTACATACGATTTGGTTTGATGAACCGAATGCGAGGTTTAAGGCTTCGTTAAGATTTTCGTTACACCCTATTTAGTACTTACTGGAACAGTCATCGCTTAGTTAAGATGCGGTTTATAGCTCATGTAACATAAGAGCGTTTACGCACTTAAACATATTTGATTCGTATACTCTGTGATATTGAATATGGTTAGTGGCAAACGCAGTAGCTCTTTTAGTAATATTCTTATGCTTGACGCGACTTGACGTGATTCCACGTGTCGTAAAATGCCTTCCCGTGTATGCAAAGGTTATTCAGATCACGCAAGAAAAGTCAAAAATTGTAAATTGGAGTCTGCAGTTAATTCTGTGTGAAAGCTTAATCTTAATCAAGCAGCGCAATTTTGCGGTGAACATAAGAATACAGATGCATAATCTGCAACTAGAACTATGTGCATCCTTATTATAATGACTTAAAAACCAGTCCTTATAGAAAGCACACAGCATTTACAAATTCGCAGACGAAATTAATACAAAATATTGTTTAACATACCTTAGGGCGCAACGAGGGCACTAATATTGAGTTGATACCGCCAAGCTTGACGTTAATCTTGAGGCAGAGGTTGCTGAGCGTCTGCGGCGACGTCTTGTTCACGTTCTTGGCCTGCACGCACTGCGTCGCCATGCCGAGCACCGTGTCGCCGACGCGCTTCACTTCAGCTGGGAGACAATGCGGGTTATGAAGCAGTAAACTTTATGTATATGGTGCTAAGGTCCCATTTCAAAGTTTTTAAAAACAATTCAGCCAAGATTGCAAGAAAACATTTATAATTCATAAAAAGCTCATTGAGGTCATGTACAATTTTGACATATTATGTGAATAAATATGAATGGTCCTAAACTATCTATTGAATAAGTTATTATTATAATATTGTGGGAATATTAATTCCCACATGTTTTGTCAGTCAATACTATGTTAGACTAGTATTTTTATTTCTTTCTGGAAAAATTGGTCTCGTCATGAAAAATAAATCTAAGACCAAAATCATGACCAACATTCCTCATGTGGTGAACCAAATGCTGCCAGTCGAAGTCGTAGACCACTATATCTACTTGGGTCACAAAATAACGCTAGGCTACGGAAACCAAACGGCGGAAGTAGATCGTAGGATAGCACAAGTTTGGTCTGCGATATAAAGCTAACGAACAAATACTGAGTTCTAAAAATATCCCACAACATCTGAAGACAAAAGTGTTTAACCAGTGCATCCTCCCAGTGTTGACATACGGCATGGAAACCACAACTCTGACCGAAAAATCAGCCGAAAAACTACGAGTTGTGCAAAGAGCGATAGAAAGAGTGATGCTGGGCATTACGTTGCTAGATCGAAAGCACAACGAGTTGATAAGGCAGAAAACTAAAGTTGTGGATGTGGTCGCGACCATTGAACGCCGAAAATGGAGATGGTCTGGGCACATAGCCCGAAAATATTTTGAACGTTGGGCTAGAAGAACACTAGAGTGGAAGCCCAGAGAAACCACACGAGGCAAAGGTCGCCCACCGGAAAGATGGGTCAACGACATTTGGAGACATGCAGGTCCGAAGTGGATGCAAGTGGCGAGGGACAGAGTGTCATGGAAGGCTTTGGAGGAGGCCTATGTCCGAAGACGGATGATATGGGGGCTGTGATGATAAGAATGGCATGACAGCGTTTCATATAGTTTAACCCCAAGCAATTTCCAAACGAACACAATTAGACCTGTTTTTTTTAGGGTTCCGTACCCAAAGGGTAAAAACGGGACCCTATTACTAAGACTTCACTGTCTATCCGTCTGTCCGTCGCTCTGTCACCAGGCTGTATCTCAAGAACCGCTATAGCTGGACAGTTGAATTTTTCACAAATTATGTAGTTCTGCTACCGCTATAACAACAAATACTAAAAAGAAAATAAAATAAATCTTTGATACTCAAAATTTGTGTACCTTCTGTTCTTTACCTAGTCAATTGTACGGTACCCTTCGTGCGCGAGTCCGACTCGCACTTGGCCGGTTTTATTTTAATATGACTTGGACAGTACCATAGACGGGTGTCTTGCCAGGCAGCACAACCACGACGAGCTGGAGCTGCACGAATGTGGACTTCAGGTACTTGAACATGGGCTCCACCTGGTCGGGCCCCGTCGCGTACTTGCAGAAGCACGGCTGCCCTATGATCGGCATGCCAGCGTCGTTTGAAATTTTTTGTAATTGTTGCGTAAAGTTTCTGTAACACACATAATCACACATCGCTGCTTAACAATTTAAAAATGATTGATATCTTTTTGCTATCCGTTGAACAGTTGTAAAAGTAGTTTTACATCAGTTTTTTTTTTTTATACTTTATTTGATATTTTAGCAACTTAATTGCACTTATAATATCAGTATATAAACTTGAAAAATTTTGTCTCAGGCGGGACTCGAACCCGAGGCGAGGAGATGCGGGTTCGAGTCCCGCCTGAGACAAAATTTTTCAAGTTTATATACTAACATCAGTTTTATCAGCAGTCTCATAATTACTTACTTGAGCGCATCTTCTCTAACGGTTCTCTGAGGCGCGAAGCATGCGATAGCCCACACTCTAATTTCGACCCCCATGAAGAACTGCTTTCCACGCATGTCCCAAACTCCTTGATTTGGTAACGCCTGCTGTGGGAAATTACAAAAGTAACCCCATCGTTAGAGACAAACATGTTCAAAAATTATAGAAGTATAAATTGGAAATAAAAAACCTTATTAGTTATCACTACTAATGTTTCTAATAATGACTTGCTACGACAAGGACTCAGATGAAATATAGACAGAAACATATTACTTGTCCGCCAAGCGAGGAGACGCGTCCGCCGTACTGCAGCTTGGGGGGTGGAAGCACGCGGCCGCGAACCTCCATCATGTTGTTTGATATCGTCAGCCCGAACTCCTTCACGTAAAGGTCGGTGTTGAAGTTCGCGCGACGCACTAAGTTGTTGATTTCTCGCTCCCTGCGCGATAAATGCATTTAATTTGAATACATTTATGAAAGCCACCAAAAGCTATTTGATTTTCAAGCAGAGGGGTTTCATCTAAACCTTAGAATAATAACACCTAGAAACCGAATGTAAGCACGAAAAACGCGCAACTAAAACTAAGCCATATCTGGCTTACTTCGTTCCGCGAGCTGTCAGTGCTCAACGTCACGCTTAGTCAAACACAGCTCGCGAAAAATAATTTAAAATGACTGTTTGCACTATGAAGAAGTGTTCTAGCATATCAGAGAAACAAAAAGAAAGTGATAAAGTTTCATTTCACAGGTACTTATACTTATATTTTATACATTTTCTGTACGTAAATCGAATTAAAAACAAATAATTTGAAACACAAAACCTATCAACATCAGTGTTGCTAGTTTTGGGAAAAAAAATTGCACACAGTTTGTTTAGTTGGTTTTTAATATTGAGAAAATTATTGAATTTGCCATAACAGCTCTTCAATACTGTTTAGACTTAAATGTTGGTGTTATTAATTCTATAAAAATAATTTCTTAATGTGAATTTATACAATCATACAGGCATTTAAATTTAAACACATTGAACGTTCATTCGTGCATGCATTGAACGAGCATTCGTCATTAGATTAATAAATATGTAATATACTTATGAATGTAATGTAAAAAATGAGAAAAAATGTATGAATAATATGTATTTAAAGATCATACTAAACACATGACAAATCGTCGTAGGTATAACAAAACAACACGTTTTCCCTTTTTTTGTGGGTAAACGCCCGATGATGTTAACACTGAAGTCTATATTTGTGTGCGTTAGAAGAGCGTAGATTTATTCAGCTTACGCACTCAAGGATAATTAAATGGCACGCGTTTACGCTTACGTTTTGGTTTAGACGCGGCTTCTAGGTGTTATTATTCTAAGATCTAAACCTTATACAACTTTAACAATGATGGAAAAAGTGTTAGTAAATGGAATCAGATATAATATTAAAATACAGAAACAACGAATAAAATTGTAGGCAAATCGGCGATGTGGCCACTACCAATCGTAAAATGAATAGGAGTTTTATCTACTGGGATTTGAAACCAGGATTTTTAAGAGATGTTTATTAGGATAAGATGAGCCCGCATTTTTACCATAACACTATCACGTAAAGTATGTACCTTTAAATATTCTAAGGGTTGTTTTTACCTATGGTTTTTTTTATTACTAATTGTATTATTACTTTTACTAATGGATGTATTAGTATTATGACTAAGGGTTCTGTGGGAAACTTATGAGATGGGAATCCTACAATGCATTTGCTACAAGTTCCAGCCTATGTTTTTGTGTCATTAAAATGAAAACAAAATTAACATGCATATAAATGTCATTAAATATAAAATAAATATATTGAATGTTAATGAGATCGTTAACATCATACTTATGACTCAACCAAAATTAGCAAAGTGGTGATAAGTAAATAGTTATTTAATCAGCATATTTCCTCTAAGCGAACACACAAATATTATCCTGTATTGTAATTACCTTGTTTTTCATCTATACAAACTTTACTATTAGGTACATACCTATCGGGAGCGGAGCGGGCGGTGGCTTTAATCATGGTTGATGTTTGCATGTCTGTCAATTTTTTGATACACCTCTGTCCAGGCACTATATTGCACACTTCCAAGGGCAAGTATGTGTGTTTGTGCTCCTGTCCCACTTGCAAACAGGGTAAATGAGGGTATCGAAGTTTCATTTTATATTTATCCAAGAAGTATTTTGCTACAGTACATTCTACAGTTTGTCCATTTTCCAGTTGAAGCGGAAATCTGTAATTTAAACATTAAAAGTAACTATTGTAAACAAATAATTTTATAAACATGTTTCCTCTAAATAAAATAGTAATGAATATTAAATCAATTAGCGTGTAGTAAATCCGTAAATAAATCTTTACTTTATGTATAGTGTTAGCGTTATTTCAAGAGACCAATATGTGTTATATGCCAAATAATTACTTACGATTGCATTTGTGCTGGTCGACGCGTTACATTGCAAACCCTATATTTTCGTTTCATAGTTCCACAATGAGTAATTTCTATTTTGAGACCTTTTATTTCTTTTGTAAATTTGACTCGCTGGGAGTCTGTCAGTGGTTTACGTTGATCATTAACATCCCGAATATCCAATACTTCACACATAAATTCTATAACTGGCTGTGCCTTGTAAAAAGCAGTTGCGGAGACTGAAATAACATTAAATATTGTATTTAAAAGAATTAAAAATTAAGGATATTAAAATTTCATAAATTTTTCAAATCAATTCTATATTCACTACAGACTTACCGTCAATATTAAGCATCATTTTCCATTGGCTAGGTCTTACTGATTGATGAAATCCAAACCATACTTCACGGCCTCCACCCAAAGGATGATAGTACCCTTCAGGGGAGGAGAAGAATGACCGTCCTACAGGTGTGTACATCATCGAAGGCAAGTGTCTCATGACTACATCCAGAGCCAATATGGCGTCATACGGGATTTGTCGTGTGCGCCCTTCTAATGCTTCTTCTAAGGCGAATAATGACACCTATAATAATTACATTTAATAATTAAATAGAATGCAAACAAGACCAAAACCAAAGAATACAATTCTTTATAGAACAATGATCTTACCTGTGCTACCCATTTGATGGTCACGCGGAAAACTCTGTCCTTGCCCTCACCAGGTAAAATAACTTCTAATTCTACTCTATCATTACCAATTGGTAAGGGATCCCTTGTGTACAGATTATTTCTACCGTCAAACACTGGCTTTAATGCACCAAATATTTTATTGTAACAATGTACCATAGTCTCAACAATTTCTCTATTCACCTGTAAGAATAAATAAAATGTAATACATTCAAATGTTGATTCCTTATTAGAGTGCATGATGATTTCATACCTTTCTTGGGCATTTGTCTGGTTGAATATTAACATCATAATGATGAACATATCCTCTTGGCATGGATATTTGGAAGTGGTTGGCACGGAGCATAATAGGTCTTCCTTCATGGCCAAGATTCGGTCTTCGTGGACATGTGAGAACAGGGAGATCTGGGGGTGGGGCAGCTGCCGGGGACACTAAGGATATGGGTCCCGCGGCGGCGGCAGCACCTGACGCGGGCGAGCCGGTTGTAGGCGCTGTGCTGGGGGCGCCCGGTGCGGCGCCGGTGGTGCCAGCCGCCGCGCTCACCGTGGCCGCCACACCAACGGCACCCGCACTAGTCTCCCCCGCTGGAGCTGAGTATACAACATTAGACCCAGCTGTTATAATCATAAATCAATATTTATTATTGGTACAGCTATCTATGTATAGAAATTAACCCCTTGTATGTGGGTAATTCCAGACACAATAGAAATCAATTGTCATAAAGCTCAGATCTGAGACAAAGCAGCTGCTTTGTCTCAGATCTGAGCTTGTTGTTGAAGTTGAAAGGATAGAGTTGAATGGCAAAAAATTAAGAATAGTGTCAAGACCTTCACAGTATTAGTATGAATATAAAATAAATTAGAATACATAAGTTCTTAACCCTATTAGTGTAAGTGCAATCATTACATGAGTGAGTCAGCAATTATTTTTTAAATTAATACAGTGTAAACTCTTTATAACGGTATCCTTTATAACAATAAAATCCCTGTAACGTTGAAGTCAGCCCAACTTGGCTGGTTTGCCATAAAACCCACATATTGAAACACTCTTTATAGCGATACGCCATTCTCTATTACGAAGAAATGTGTTCATATTTGTAATTTGACCAAGCATACTGGTACCTATCGTATTATCAGTCGTAAACCTACTTTGAAACTGTTAACATGGCCAGTAAACAGAAAGCGATTAATGTTGACGAAAAAGTTTGTGTGATACGTGCGATTGAAAATTGCTATATGTGTAAACAATAATTTATAAGCATTTATTATCTAAGACATACATATTAAAAATTCTTGTTAATTTGGTTGTTTTTTTGTTCACTCCATATAACGATAACTCTCTATAATGACAAAAAATGCTCAGTGCCTTGAGTTTCGTTATAGAGAGTTTACACTGTAGTTTTAATATATTAATCTTAGTCCACTTCAATAATCATGGTATTTTGCTTAGTATAACCACATTATTTATAAGATTGTCTCAACTAGTTTTTCTAATTAATTGTTTGAAATAAATTATTTGTTACATTCAATTTAATACACACATTAAATATTAATTTAGACATATATTTGATTTTTGTCAATTGATTGCTATTTATCAACTATTAAATTTGACAATTGTATTATTTACCACATTAAAATCAATCACACACATATTTTTAATTGATAAGACTAATGGTACTTATGTGTGCAATATTATCCAAGCTGACCAATATTTTCCTTATGATTGTACTCTCTCTAGACAAAACCATAGAAGTAACATACCTACTACAGTCAGTTTTTAAATATATATTCTTCTGGTTCCTTGCAAAAATAATCAATGATTCCGGAATTTAATAACGCAAAGAAAAATAAAGATAATTTAAATTAGGTACTGATGTTAAGTGGTAGCAAACAAATTATTTAGGGCACAAAGAAATGATGATGCTGGTAAGCATCTTTAGCGGTTTACAATAATTCATATGCGATACTTACGTTGACCAACGGGGTACATCTTGTCTGTTAAATGATTTAAACTAATAAAAAGCTTGAAATAAGAAACTACAAAGTCCTCGTGTCGAAATTGTTAAAATGTGCTATTGTAATACATAGAAATAGGTGGCCTCTGCTTGACTTATTTTGACATAATGTTTTTTTTTGTTCTCCTATTTAAGTTTTTTTTTATACACGACCACGCATAGGTATACAAATACACGGCATATTGAATCGGGAACTCGGGGTTGCATAATATTATTAGAAAATTAAATTATTAGTTTTTAGTTATTATATTTAACTTTTGCTGGTCTTTGGTATAGTGAACAAAGTTCTTTATAGCTGACCAAACTGAAAAACTCTCCACTTGCAACTATAGCGCCACCTTAATTTGCTCTTTTTGACGAACACTTTTTGATATAATTATTTATTATTTATCTAATTAAACAAATATCATTAACATTATTATATTATAAAGGCCTCGCAAATTCTAAAAGGTTTGACTGCGAGTTTCATGGTCACAATCGTAAGAGTTAGTTATTTCGAGATTTCTACCATGTACCTTGTTTTTTATGAGTTTCCGATATTTCGGCACTGTTGCAAGCGCTATGATGAACTTCCGCGATCATCACTGAACAAGTAATCACTATGGTTATAATATGACTAGCAACGTTTTCAAAGTTCAAAATAAAAAAAATACAGTTTTTAAATTCATAATATGTTGCAAACTAAAAATACCACAGAAATATTAATTTATTTTGAATCAAGTAGAGTGTGCATTTAAAAACCACTAAACAAGTAATCACTACTATTAAAGCTATCATCATAAATGGATAGCAAGTAATCACTACGTTTTTATCGATAGCGGTCTTACAGCATTAAACCAAACACAGCGCTGCAGCGGCTCACACGTCAAAGCTTGTTGTGAAAATAATGTGCAAAGAAGTTCTATGCTTCGGCTTTGCTTAACACAACTTAATTGATGTGAAACATCTATAGGCGCACGTGAGACCGATTTCTGGCGTGGCGACGCGTCGCCACGCGCAATCGACTGTGCGTTTCTCTCTCACTCGATCCGGCGTTAAGCCATCTCTTTCGCTCCACTGAGCTCGCAACTTAACCAACTTAACCAACTTAACCAACTTAACCAACTTAACCAACTTAACCAATTTAACCAATTTAACCAATTTAACCAACTTAACCAATTTAACCAATTTAACCAACTTAACCAACTTAACCAACTTAACCAACTTAACCAACTTAACCAACTTAACCAATTGAACCAATTTAACCAATTTAACCAATTTAACCAATTTAACCAATTTAACCAATTTAACCAACTTAACCAATTTAACCAACTTAACCAACTTAACCAACGTAACCAATTTAACCAACTTAACCAACTTAACCAACTTAACCAACTTAACCAATTTAACCAATTTAACCAATTTAACCAACTTAACCAACTTAACCAACTTAACCAACTTAACCAACTTAACCAATTTAACCAATTTAACCAATTTAACCAATTTAACCAACTTAACCAACTTAACCAACTTAACCAACTTAACCAACTTAACCAACTTAACCAATTGAACCAATTTAACCAATTTAACCAATTTAACCAATTTAACCAATTTAACCAATTTAACCAACTTAACCAACTTAACCAACTTAACCAACTTAACCAACTTAACCAACTTAACCAACTTAACCAACGTAACCAATTTAACCAATTTAACCAACTTAACCAACTTGACCAACTTAACCAACTTAACCAATTTAACCAATTTAACCAATTTAACTAATTTAACCAATTTTACCAATTTAACCAATTTAACTAATTTAACCAATTTCTGGAAAGTTGCATGTAGATCATTTTTTTTTATTTTTTTATTCACTAGGTATTCAAAAAATCTAAAATTCCTACAACACCAAGTTGTTCAGCCGGAATGTATGCAGCAGTATGCAGATTGCCTTAAGGTTTGAACTGATCAGTTGAACTGACGTCCATCCAAAATTTGATCGTGACTCGTGAGTGTCAAATCATCACTCCAGAGTTAACTGACGCCGAACTGGGGCCTTACCATTAGCTCTTAAAGCAGGACTGCTATTGGACTGCATTGCTCTTTTGTACTATGACATCGTTTTTAGCAGGCCTGTGGCAGGCCAATTTACGTCGACGTTTCAAAACCGTTCACCATTTTTTTACTATGAACTTTTCAATCTTTTCATACCATGACACTCAATTTGACAGCAGGTAAACGTCCTTTTGAGCGAAGCTAATGTCATCCTAGCCATCTTGAAAAAGTTACTAGGAGACTAACTTTTTCGACATATTTTATGCGTTTCTCAGACTTTTTTCAGCAGTTTTGTGAAAATTTACATGTTTCATTAAAGATTAAGGAACCTAATTACAGTGTAAAGAAACCTGAAGGTCTTTGAATTAGTATTTTGTATAAAATGTTTATATCATCATTTACCAAAATGAAAATACAATTTCGACAAAATTGTTAGCATGGTTTTGTGATGTAATAGGTATATACAATAGAATATATTGAAAAAACTGTACTTACTTTTAAATTTTATAACTCTTCTTTCTTACTAATATTTATGTGTAATACTTTTTTCAGATTTGTAACAAATACATGGAAATTATAAGTGTAAATGATGGCTATGATTCATTTAATTTACAATAAAATATGGTCTAATCATCCTTTGTAGTCTCACTTGAATGAACTGAGCACTATAGCATCTGTATGGCTTTTAGGTAAACATACAATACACATTTTAGTTTAACTTTAAAGATATGTCCTTTCCGTTCAATTGAGTAAAAAGAAAAGATAAAAAAACATATTTTACAGGTTATAGCACCTAAAACCCTTGTGATATGAATATGTTGCTGATTTTGTTTGTTTAAATATTGCCTGGGTATAAAAGACAAAGTTTTAGTTCTTATATAACACATTTGCAGCAGTCTTACAAAGATGATAAAATTAATGAATATTTATGATGACAACAATTGTTAAAGCAGAAATAGATTTTTCTGAAGCCTATTATACCTATACAGAGACATGTAAAAACTCTTAACGACAGAGAGAGATCAATAGGTGTTCTACAGGCTCTTTTTCAATGTTACATTACCAACCTCAGGTAGCTGGCCTTATTGCAAAAGCATGTGTAATCCTACATTACATTTTGCAATGCAGCTAATCACTTATCTGACAGATCAAGCAAATTTATCTCACAGATGAAGAGGTTCATCAATAAGCTTATGTATTGATGTATTTTTTAACCCCTTTTATACCAGTATTTCCAGACACAAATCAATTGTCTTATGGCTCAATTCCACAACTTTGGTAGCCGACCAGTTAATACATATACTAAGTTATGGTTGTTTTGTTAGATTTTAAATTTAGGGTTAAAACTGAAGTACTTTTATATTAATAGTGTTTGAAATATATTTTTTTGTAATTATATTACATATATGAAATCATGTGTTTGTTTTTTTTACTGCAAAAATTCTGCAAAACATGTCTACTTAACCAAATGCTCGACTGGTAAAGAATACCTAATATGTCATATAATTTTCTGTTTCCTCTTCCTCTCCTTGAATCATTAATTATTTTATGTTTTATTTTTTGCATTTGGTCTACCCAGTCAATACTAAAATAGAATAGATTATTATAATATCTATGTAAAAAGTTGTAGTACTCTTTTACTACACAGTGTAACTGAATCAGAAACTTCATTCAAACCCTAATTTTATGACTACATCGCCTGCAGAATTTAAATTTCTGACACCCTTGCCATTCGCTTGGAGTGGTCTCCAGCTGTTAAACATTTCTTAACTGTTATTCTCAAAGGTTATACAGTTGGGTGTGAGAAACTAGGCGTTTTTTTTGTTGGTTTTCACTGAAAGTCAATGGATGATCACTTTTTTATACTAATATTTTAATAAAATTACTTACAATTCCACTTTACTTTATTCAATAATTAAACACAAGTATAACATTGTGAAACTATAGTTTAACTCAATGTTTAACTGTAAATATAAAATAGTCTTAGAACGTACGTACTACTCCGGGAAAATGGAATATTTCTTCAATTTTTGAATTTTACCGCCAAAAATGCAGGTTCCTGATCATGATCACGTTAAAATGATTATCCACATTTTCAATAACCTAACACTGTACATTAAATACTATCGTCAAGAAGGTAATTTTACTAGAATTTAGTAATTTAACTAATATCCTGCAAAATAGCAACATTTAGATCGACTTTTTCTCTTTAAAATCCAATAAGTAGAAAGTTTTTCAAAAACCGGTAATTTGGAATAAATCATGTATTTGTGTATTTGAACGTTTTCAACTAAAAAGAGACAGATGTATCTGAACCAGTATAGCTCTATCTCGTTCATGCAATCTGCAGACAAACAGACAATAGACAAGCTTAGCTGTTCACCTTTTGGTTTAGCGATGCTAAAGTCGGTTATGGTATGATTTTTAGCAGGGCAAAAGCAGCCCTACTGTTGAACTGCCTGGAAATTGAGTGGCTTGCTATAAGCTGATGGTAAGCCCTCTGGATTTTATCGGTGACGGCTACCATAAATCCAGACCAGCGCGACGTCACCCCAAACTGACCATGAGTGTGTGATCGTCCATCCAGTGGCGTCACGTCAGTTCGCTCAATCAATGCGCCCGCGGCGAATGAGCGTGTTGTTGTGTATAGTTTTGTTTTAAAAATGGCGGCGGCGTCGGTATCCTCTGGACGTTCCGTAATGACAGAATTTATTTAGAAATATTAAAAATTTTGAATGTTTGTAGAAAGTAACGGACAATAATTATATTAAAAAATTAAAACCCGGCTACTAAAAACACATAATATTGTTACTAAGTCTATTAATGTGGTCACGGGCCGACTCGGCTCGGCTTAGTGCAATCCAGCCGAAACGTCGGGTAAATAAACAGGTATATACCTAAAGGTAAATCTATTAACGGGTCGTTATCGCGTATAAAGTTTATAAATATTATAAGCGATAACGACCCGTTAATAGACTTAGTAACAATATTATGTGTTCAAATCGCGAGATTTTAAAATCGTTTATACTAAAAACACGCTTTAAAAAGTGCGAAACAAGAAAATATTATGTAGTCTTCGCTGAACTTATTATGTAGCCGTGATTGTATGCCACTTTGATTTTATTATGTAAGTAGTTGGCATAAGACCACGGCTACATAATAATTTCAGCGAAGACTTTTTTCTTGGTTCGTACTTTATAGAGCGTGTTTTTAGTAGTCGGGTTTTAGTTTTTATACTTTCTTTCTTAACTTATTTTGGAGTTATGTCAATTCGTGAAAGGTATAGAGGATTCCAACGACACCTCATTTGTCCATAAATAACTGGTAAGAAGTAATGAGGGAACAGATGAACATCCACACCCACCCACATACATACATACAGGTCGAAATCATAACTCTCCTTTTTGGTTCGCCATAGTCGGGTAAAAAGTATACAAAATACACCATCCACCCGCACTTGCAACCCGGCCGATCGAAAACTGAAGAACCGAAGTGAGCGGGGAAATTAAATTAGCCTAAAACCATCTGGAGTGATGCCAAAGTTTTACGTCTGGACTGACGCGAAAAACTGACCGTCAATGCGCACCTTTACTGATCGCAGATTGATGTGGAATAATGACATTAACTGAACTTTATTTATTATCTGTAAAGTAATAGACAAAACAATACTGATTATAAGTCGGCAAAATGATATTGCCCGTGGAAAATTTCAAGCGCTGCAAATTTTCCTTAGATGACACAAGGACGGTCAAAGAGTTCCCATCTTTAGCATGACCAACTTCTATTTCCGAGTTATAATTCCGTATCGATCCATCCAAATTCTATCCCGAAGATTCTAAAATAAAATTATGTCTATCCCTGCTAGTGGAACATTCAGACGGTCAGGAGGGGTAGTTTCTGCTATTGGCAAACAATTAAGGGCAGTAAATTTAAAAGCCGCAAAGAGAATAACAGTAAAATTTGATCCCTTTGCAGAAAACGTAACCCATACAAGGTTTGTGTGTGCAAAATTTCAGGGAACGAAAGCCCCATTTTTAAATAAGCTATCGGACTCTAGTTTGAAAATGTTTCACGAAATCTGAATTTCGCATTTCAGGAATTTCCTGCACTATATAAGTTCACCAAAAATCAGTTTAGCTAATCCAAATTATTCACTGAAAACTGAAATAGTTTGTGATCGCAGTGAGCCAACAATAGAAATTTCAATTTTACCAGCAATTGCAGGTATGGTCTAAGGTTAAGGTGTAAGATGTTTATGAGAATTAGATAAATTCGCTTAGATAAAGACTCCTAAAAATATTATAAAATAAAATGCTAGCAAAACTTGATATTTCTACATGCTTTGTCTGTAGGTACAACATCTAAACTAATTTCATGTAGTAATTCATTTATAATTTCAGAGACATCTAAAGTAAGCAAGGTCACTTTAAAAAGCGGAAATTTGACTTGTTTGGAGATATTACAATTATTAAATAAGCACGTGTCAACATTAGCACCGGTTGAACAACCTGTGTCCAACATCCAAACTAAATCAGAAAAAAGGAAAAAGAAGTAAAGAATATAAATATGGCTCAGTCTGCTAAAGGCAACCTACATGTGGTAGAGGAATTATACAATCAAATACCTGCATTTACTGATGTATTTTCAGAAGACACATTTTACATATTTGTGGTCATTTTTGTTCTAACTACTATTATGGTTGCCTTTATTCTCTCTAGATTTATTACTATAAAACCTGTAGAATAGTGTATTATTTAATGTTGAAAATAAACATAAAGTAAAAGTATTGCCTATCCTTGACTTGACTGATAAGTTTGCTATCCTGAATTCTTCAATATACTTTTAATGTTTGATAGACTTGATGGGTTTTATCAAATATAAAATTATCTTTCAAAGTTATTATTAAACTCATAAAAGATACCCATTGATGTAGTATGAAGATACCCATAAAACTTCTCTTAGAAAATGCTTTTTATATTTAACACACACAACAGTAGACTATGTATTAGATTTTTACTAATTTATTATGTAATTAATGCAGTTAAGATATTCCTTAAGGTTTTAATGTTTCAAACCCGACGGCCTAAACCAATTATAAATAATTTGTCTTTTAGGGAAAGTACAATGTTTCATCATCATCATTTTTCAATCAAAAAATTATGTCTCTGACGGGACTCGAACTCGCGTCTCCTCGCATACCGGGCGCGGCCCTTTACCATAAGCCAACGAGACACTGCGTCACAGCGCGAATTCCGTGGCTGGCTGACAGCTATAAGAATATGCTTGAAAAATTAAATATGCTAGGAGATGCGGGTTTGAGTCCCGCCCGAGACATATTTTTTCAATTTTAATTTCAATGTAATTAATGTAAATATAATAGCTGTTTCATCTTAACCGAGCGTCAAATATCTGTAAAGTTTTTTCTTTCGGGTGTTAAGAGTGCAAACTCATAACATTTGATGAAACTACGTTGGCTTACAGCGATAAAATATGCTTAAAAAATTCGCGCTGTGACGCAGTGTCTCGGTGTCTCGCTCGGTATGCAAAGTGAAGTGAGTTCGAGTCCCGCCTGAGACATAATTTTTCTGTCGCTGTCGGTATGTCAACTACTAAACGGCTTGACCGATTGGGTTGAAATTTTGTCACAGTCAAGAATGAATTAAGCCTACCTAATCTAACTTTCTATAAGCCACTGCTAGGCACAAGTTTCCGACCGACCGATATGACGTTGCGTTCGGGCAGGCACGAGCCGCGGAGGAAGAGCTATGGTATCAATAATAGTGTTGCTGAACTATCGATAGTTTTAATCGAAAATCATGTAACCTATCGATAGGCCTACTATCGATACTATCGATAGTATTGTATTTCGTTATTAACAAACTATCGATAATTCAATTCAATTTATTCATTGCATCATGAAGTACATAAGATGTTATAAGAGCTTAGATCTATACATGAACCCTGCGAGGGTATTGCATAATATCGATACTATCGGTTTTATTTGCAACGATACTATCGATTGTTTTGGACTATCTATAGTTTAACAAATTGCAATAGTATTAGGTATGTTTCAACAGTAATGGTAGTGGTGGACCATTTAAGCCGATAATATTAAGGCAAAGTCAAATAATAATAATAATATTACCGCAAGGAAACTATCTCTTTGATATTATTTATTCCTATATCTGCATAGTTGATTGTGTTTGACTATTATACCTGAAAATTGTAAACAATACTAATGCAAATTATTAAACTATCGATACTCCCAAAAAATCGATAGTATCGATAGGCTATCGATACTATTGATATGACGTCAACTATCGATAGACTATCGATCGGCATCACTAAGCAATAAGGTACCTCTGCTGGTAAAAGACCGATATGAGACCTCGACTTGTAAAAATCTTCGCTGTCTAGAAAAGGCAAAGGCCTCCATCTTCCAGTAGAAATCTCAAAAAAACTTACTCTTACGATAGTCACTATGAAAGTTTAAATCAGTATAAGTAATAATAATAGTTACACCATGTCCTTCAATCGGGGTAAGTGTAAACGCAATTTAATACAATAGGTAGGTACTTTACTTTCCGCAGACTTTGATACTCGTATTAAACAACTTAGTACTTATTATGATCCCACCACTGGCCGATACAACGACCTGCACCGGGCTGCTTAATAAATGAAAAGTATTTTATATTTAATTAAAAATGCTAATATATAGAATTATTAAAAATTAAATCTTTTAAACACTTCACTGGTTTGGATGATAGACAAATTCCATACCAATCGAAAGTATGAATGAAGCCTATAGATTTTGCTAACGTTAGGTTGACTATTTTTTCCCGTCACAAGACTAACACAACTCTTGAGTAGGTACCACGAGCATGGCGCTGACGATGACACGGCGGAGCACACGTTTGAGATGTGCACCGCATGGTCGGATTAGCGCCTCCCCCTCCGGGCGTTCTTTGGGCCGAACCTCAGGCTGGCGAGTGTGTAGTCAGGGCAATGTTTGGTAGCCAGAGGAAGTGGGGAGCGATATGCGTACCTATAGCAATTCCCCAAGAAAAAGACCAAAAAAAAAAGAAAAAAGGCCTGTTTCGGTTAAATACCTATACCATTCTGTATCCAAATAAATAAATAAATTTAAGTAACAGTTTTTCACTAAAGACATATTAAAGTACCGACGAGTATTGTTACGAACGTGGAGTTCGGGATTTGGATAAAACACCGTTGACTTATTAGAAGATTTTATTAGGATTTAGGCGATGAACAGGTCGCAAACACTATCACAAAAGCCAAATCACAAGAATCGTAGTCCGGTGGGTCGCTGAAGTCGTTGGTTCCAAAACACTATCAGCCAATCCGTAGAGTAGTCCTTATATCCGTTGGTACCGCTAAAGTCGTCGTTACTTCGCACTAGATCACTTTTCGCAGGTATTGCACCGAAAGCTCAGAATGAACTGACTGCGGCGTCTCAAGTCCTGTTATTTATATATCTCAACATCGACGCCGGTCGTAAGTACTAGAACGTTCGTTTTCCAGAAGAATAAACAAAGACGTTAAACGTAAACAACAATAGTGAGTTAGTGAACTAAAGTTCAATGTCGCTTGCACTGATATCTTGTTATTATTTTGTGATTGAACTTAGGTAGTTATGTACATTCCTCTAGCGATATCTCGAACCTTCTAGCATGTCCGCGACACTGCCCTCCTCTTAGAGATGCTCATCCCGAGCGTCATCGTTATTGCCGTTATAACGTGCCAAGCGATCGATATGAACTACCTTAATTGCTTCTCTCGGTGGCCGTTGGATCCGGTATGTAACTTCGTTTACTCGCGTGACAACTTTGTACGGGCCTTCCCATCTTGTCTGTAATATAGGCGATTTTCCTTTTCTCCGTATCGGGTTATGTATATAGCCAGACTAGTGCTCCTTCATCAAAGCTACTGGTATTCGCTCTCCGGTCATATCTAGTCTTCATGTTTTCGCTTGACTAAGCCGTTCTCTCGTACCATGGCATAAATGTCCCGCATCTTTTCTTGCAATTCGGAGACAATCCTGTACGGTGACGTAGTCGTCTGGTGCTCCTCCAGTTACAAGGTCTACCGGTAACCGTAGCTCTCGTCCGAAGTTAATATACGCCGGGGTCGTTTTCGTGCTCTCATGTTCCGAAGTCCTGTAGGCGAGAAGGAATAGTGCAATGTACTTGTCCCAGTCCCTTTGATGGCTGTCCACCAATTTTGCTAAATGCCTCTCTAGTGTTTGGTTAAATTGCCCGTTAGTTTGTGGGTATCCCAAGATTGGAGTCTCACATAAACATTGCCTCAACCTTTGGAAGGAATCCTAGCAAGTGTCATCCCAGCAAAACCCTCTCTTTTCTTCCGTCAGGCGATGCAATGGCTTAGCAATTTCGGAGAATCCCTTAACAAAGCGTCTGTAGTATGAGCATAAACCCAAAAATGCTCTTACTTCCGTTTTATCTTTGGGAGTTGGCCACTTCTGCACGGCTTCCATTTTAGCTGGATCAGTCTGTATACCGTCACTAGTGATGACGTGCCCGAGGTAGTTTACCTTCTTTCTGTACAAATCGCATTTTTTCGGGTTCAGCTTTAAGTTGGCTCCGCGTATCTTCCATAAGACTTTTTCCAAATTAAATAAATGGTATTCGAAGTCTCGGCCCATGATGATCACGTCATCCAAATATACCAAGCAGGCTTCTCCTACTAGCCCTGCCAGAACACGTTCCATTAGTCGCTCAAAAGTGGCCGGCGCGTTGCATAATCCAAATGGCATGACGTTAAATTGCCATATCCCTTTCCCTGTAGAAAATGCTGTCTTCTCCTTATCCTTATTTATTTATATATCTCAACATCGACGCCGGTCGTAAGTACTAGAACGTTCGTTTTCCAGAAGAATAAACAAGGACGTTAAACGTATACAACAATAGTGAGTTATGCCATTTTGCGCCTTAATCCGTAAACTTAAAGTTCAATGTCCCTTGCACTGATATCTTGTTATTATTATTTTGTGATTGAACTTAGGTAGTTATGTAGGTACATTCCTCTAGCGATATCTCGAACCTTTTAGCATGTCCGACACAGTATATACCACATAAATATACGGTATAAGTAATTCCCAAACAGTTGGATCAATTTTGATGGGATTTTCACTCGCAGACAGTTAATGTTATAGGGAGTGACTTAGTATTGATAAGCTAATTACTTTTATTTTAGAAACTTTATTGATTGTAATTAATAAAAAGAGGGTGATATGATATGCCATGATCCCAGAGGATAAAACAGGCGAAAAAGATTATCATTTTCGTGTAATCATTGTTCTGTTTGCTTGATCTTGATAGTACGCAATAGCATTAGGTCTCGTTTATTGTTAGTGAATAATTCTTGGTTAAGTTGGGTGTAATAACCATATATAGTATACTTGTATAAATATATATATATATATATATATTTTAAGTTAAATAAGATAAATTTTTATTTTTTGGAACAGTGAATAATGGTGCATTACAGTATTGTACGTTAGCAACTACATTAGTATAAACTGTGTCGTAGCACTAACGCCCATCTCTAGTATTAACAGTGATAGCGTTCCAAGAACTGCCTACATAATAATAAAATTAAACAGACAAAATAACAACCAATGTTTAACCTAGCAAACACAAACACAATATAGGTACTTATTTCACAAATGCCTCAAGGTGTGGTGGTATGAATTGATGCTTGTAGTAAATATTAGTTTACGTGAATATTATTTTTTTTAAATTTACCTACACATAAGGCAAGACCAAATCATTAAACCAACAGCGAGTACAGTGTGCGCGATTTAAGAAGAGTAACGTACACAATTTCAATACCAGAAATAAAGATAAACTGGCCGTTCCAGGCTTCAGACTGCGAAAAGTAGGAAAATCGTTTATGGGAAATTGTATCCGTATTTTCAACAAATTACCACAGGGTATTGCTGAACTCCCTGTACATAAACTTAAATCGTATGTCAAAGTAATTTTAATGAAAAAGGGCTATTACACTGTCAATGATTATTTAAATGATAGAAATGTATGGCATTAAATTGTCCCAGCTCGTACTTGCTTAAACCTTGTAAAAATCACCTTACCATGTAAAAATTTATTTAAAAAGAGGCTGACAATAGTGACCGAGTTTCTTGCGCTGCTTCTTCTCGGCACTAGCCCAGACTTGTCCCGAAGCAGTGGTAGGTTTAAATTGGGACGTGTAAAAGCGCCTCCTGGGGCCTATTTGCAGAAATAAAACTGATTTTAACTGATTTTTAACTTGTCTCCAGATACACAAGGAACCTGGTGGATTCAGGCAATGGCGCTTTTAACATCATGATCCTGTGTTGGGGCCCGGGCCACGCTTCTGCCATACACGACCACGCTGATTCACACTGTTTGAATCTATGGTAAGAACAGTAAGGCAGTGTTTTTGAATAATTCAGTTACATTTAAAACGCTTGCCGCACGACGCACAGCAAGCCTTTTAGTGCGTGCTAGGCCGAATCACCGACAGTGTGGCGGCCGCCGTGCATCAAAGTCCATCCATTGATTTAGGCATTTGCAAATAATAATCCAGGATATGCACCGTTCAGTATTAATTGAATTATATTTCAATAAATAGTTTTCTAGTGGTTTAAATACCGGGCCAAGATCTCGGGGTCCCAGGTTCGAATCCCTGGTCAGGCAACAAAAAAGTTTCGAAATTTCGAACGTTGCTCGGGTTTGTGATCACTTGATCACCAACCAACATTTGGCAAGCGTGGAGATTATGCCAATACACCCATCATTGATGTGGTTCCCTGCAGGGGGATGATTATAGGCTGGTAATTTTTTTTTCTTTTAAATAGTTTTCTTGGTAACACGCTAGTATTGGTATTGGTATAGCGGGCTCCCACTTCCGCATTTAGGCTCCAATTGGCCCATTTATGCCTAAGGGGGACTGGAGTGGAGTGCAACCATCCCAACTCCTTCCAGAAGCACAGAAATCTCTTGGGACGTTCGCAGGGATCTGAAAGGGAACTTGGTGTGCCGGAGAAGAGAGTGTGAGGAGATGTTTGTTCAGGGGGTTGAGTCCATTAAGTGATCCCACAACTGGGAGACAGACGTGGTGAGAGAGCTGGCATAGCTTCTCTGGACTGTCTGCAGTCGCTGATATTAGTTCAGTAGTCATTCTCTTTCACTAGGGCCTGCTGTCGCAGCCCTTCCCTATATTGATTAAAGGGGATAGGCGTTTATGGCTTGGAGCATTCTAACATGCTAGTATTATGTAATTAAAATTCTATAAACCGCTATTTTAGTAACCAAGGTAGGTAAGCAAAAAAAAGATTGTGAAAATTGTCACCTGGTCCATGCTATAGTACACCCCATAGATTTAATATGCTGTTAAGTACACCCTTTATAGTTGCATTTTATTGTCAGCCGTATCTTTTTACACTTGGGAGAAATTTCCTATTCAAATCAAATGGTTCTATTCACTATAACCTAAAGCTAAACCTTAGGCCTCGGCCTCGAATTTTGCGGGCAGCGGCGCGGCACTGCAAATTTATGTACAAGTCGCCCGGACGAGCGGCGGGCGCCTACATTTGCAGTGCCCGCGCCGCTGCCGCCCTGCTGCCCGCGAAATTTGAGGCTGAGGCCTTATAGTGAGAAGAACTTCTTCCTTACAGCTTAATAAAATATAAATCTGAGAACTCCGTAATTGTTATGCTTATGTATATGCTTCGTATTGAGAACCTCTGTATTTTTGTAGGCTGAAAATAATGACTTCCCATCAATAATTTATTATTATGTTCTAAATAATAACATCATAAATCTATATGGATAGAACTATTTTATTAATACATACATTTAGCACAAGTACAAAAATGAAGTATCTCTTCTTGTGACACTAAATACTGCTTCACTTATCTCAGAATTCTTGAGCTCCCCAACGTATCTGTAAAAAAGAAACAACGCATCTATCTATATACGAGTATATAAAATTGAATCTCTATTTCCCTATTGGCTAATACTTTTTTGTTTTTTTCGTTGTTGTCAGAAGATGGAAGATTTATGGAAGAAAAAATAAGAAAATTGCGCGGAAAATTAGAAAACTTAAAAATACTTAACAACCATATTAAATTATTTCTAGAGCTTCTGACAATTTAAGCTTAAATATGGTGCTTGACATAACATTGGCGAATGAGTGCTGCAAGTCCGAAGCCGTTAAATTTATATGAAAAAAAATTGAGAACGTGTGAATGTTTATCATGTGGCTGTACTTATTATTACATAAATAAATAAATACTTCGCAATACCAATCATATTTTTTTTTTTTTTAATTAATTATACCAGCGCGACGTCCGACGGGTTAGCTAGTTTTTAAATAAATCACTGTTATAGACCTTCTAACCTATTTGCGCTGCGTACATTGAATGTTAAATGACAGTGATGTATTAAATAATCCTGCCTAATTCCCCAGCAAAAGTATAGTTTCAATACCCAGTGATCGGACTAGGTATAGATTGAATTGGGGTCATCGATCTAATAGATTCATATTTATATGAACATTAAGTCGTAATTTTTTTTTACCAAACCTATTGAGTTTGGTATCAATGGTATCAAATTAAAGGAAATTAATTGTTTTATACAGTAAACACTACCCATCGACCAATATAAACAATGCGTACGCTCGCCGTATCATA
This sequence comes from Anania crocealis, assembly GCA_949315895.1. Classification (NCBI taxonomy): domain Eukaryota; kingdom Metazoa; phylum Arthropoda; class Insecta; order Lepidoptera; family Crambidae; genus Anania; species Anania crocealis. Next base: position 17,813,560 of record OX438882.1, read on the forward strand.
TGACATGTAGAGTAGATAGGTAGTTCACTCGTTTACTTCGGTTCGCAGAGTGCGCTTCCTTGTTTATTACTTGTTGTGAAATTGTTAATTGACCAAAGATAAAATGAAATTATTTGAAAGTTACGTAACCATTATTGGGCCTTTCATTTTTTTTATTCAAGATATATTAATAATCGTATAATTACTATCAAAGCCTTCCTTGTGAAATATTTAATTGCATCTGGAAACACTTTGCGGAAAAAGTTTTGGCCATGTTATTTTTTGCTGTAACTATTTATGGTACAAGTACGAATAATTTATCTACCTACTCCGATCACGATCACTGATAAACACTATGGGAAAGATAAGGACAAAAACTAACTCATCTGGCCTTTGTCTTCTTCCAAAAAAGCCATGAAACAAAACTTCTTACTTCTCACTAAGTCATAGTCCTTCAGACCTTCATTGTCTGAGTAACCTGAGTCCTTACCTGTCTAGCCAAATTCGGTACAATCCCACCAATGCCGCATTCGACAATCGTTTCTGTTAGACTAAAATTATTAATCTAAGAACAAACACGAATCTGATCAGAATACGTGGTGGCGCCGCCTTTCATTATCCTAACCTCAAATTTCTTCCGAATCACTCTTTATTTTACAACTCTGCTCAATATTTAAAAACTTTTATATTCTAAACAATGGAAGTCTGGTATTGCCGTTAGTCAAAACTTAAGTATTAAGTATTGGCTTTATTATTTAAGGGCTGAAGATTTAGTGCAATAATATAATAAAATAATAAGGTTCACTGAGTATTGACAAATTCAGCATGTTGTGTAAGTTCACTACTTACGTCTTGATTCCGGGCCTTCTGTTTACGTTCTACCAGTGACGACAGTGCTTCCGACCGCACAGCGAGGGAGTCAATCCTTTCGACCAGTTGCTGGTAAGGCGACAGGGGCTGCGCTCCCATGACTACGTGTCCCAGCTTCGAGTCTATCTTAGCGTCTAGCCGGGCGTTACGGATGAGGTTCACTATCCAGCATTCAGCTTCATCAGGCTGCATGTTTAAGTTTTCGGCTAACATACTGTAAATAAAACAAATAGTAATTGTTGACAAGCAGAATTATTGTTTTCAATAATGTATCACAAAAAAGTGCATCATGCACTATATTTAATCTATGACAAAGAAATCTTTGGAGATTACCTATGTGGTGTAATTACCCCACCTTCAGTCAAGAATAGAATAAAGATATCTTTCTTTATCTTTTAATTAAAATATTTATTGTTAAATAAAAATCAAAACCCAAATTAATCATAAATTTAACTGTATACTAACCCAATGCTAATAACTTGATGAATGCGACAAAAAGTTTCGAAGATCATAAGGCGAGCATTTTCAACAAACTCTTCCAAGCACGCTATCAAAAAGAAATCTGTCAACAAAACAGCCTGGCACTGGTTTAATTTCCTGCGAGCTGCTTCAAAATCAAAGTTTACATACAGATGTTCTATAAACTCAGTTATTGGATCTCTGTAAAAAAAAATTGATTAGAATTGATTGCATGATTCCAATATTGATAAGAAAACAAATGTTTTGGTTTTAATAATATCTATCATAACGAATTTTATGTCACCTGTATGTATATGCCTCTTGCTGGATAACTTTTACCAAATCCTTAAGAGCATTGCGCCTTGATCTGTTAATGATGACAGCTGTAGCCAAGTAGCGAAGAATGTGAGGGCACATTGTCTGAATGGCATTTAGGTACCTATAAATAGAAAATCATAAAATAGTAATCTACTTAACTTCATATTGTAAAATGTAATTTGTTGATGATAGAATAAAACTTACAATGGCTTGTACAAAAACATCTCAATTATAAGGTCACGTCCTTTAACATGGTTGAAGAATACAAAGAGGGACCAGTGGACTAGCCATGTGCGTTGCTGCAAAGCTTGCATATTATTGGCCGTTGCCCCAGCAGCGCCGTTATCAATAAACTCTCTCAACTTTGTTAGGTCATCAAGTGCACCATCCCAGTTTTGCACAAGAATCTCACTGGCCAGCTTGCCCCATAGAACGGACAGGTAATTCTGAAAAACAAAAACAAACCACTTTTACTTAGATTTTTATTACTATTTTTGCAATGCCTTAAAAGGAACACCACCAGTTAGGCTATTTGACTGGTTTTTGAAATCCATTTTATATTATTTAAGTAGAAGTTAAAGAACCCAGTAAAAATAAAATGAAAAATATCAAATTGAAAGTTAAAAATTGAAATAGCGCGCCAAAACGCTATTTTGACAATATGGCGCTGCAATGTCATCGGGGTCGATGACATCACCTGCCTGTGTTGTGAGCTGTAGCACATTTATCATCTACATACAAATAACGAAAGTGCGAATGGATCTATATTTTAACACTGACTTATGTAAAAAAAATGAGTTTCAAATGGTATGCAGTTCCAAAATGTATAAATACTTCTATAAAAACTTCGGAAAACTAGTTGTAATTACAACTTACACTTACATTTCTCCGCCTGTAATATACTGTCTAAATACGCCGAAACTGGTTGCAACTTTTTCGGAGGGATCATAGAAACATAGCGAAAAGTACAAATATTTTCTTATGTGAAGACCATTTCGATGTAAATAAACAATTATAATTTTTAATAATTCATTGCATTAAGAATGTAAATATTTTGTTACTGGTTTGAGGTTATATTACCTCTAATGTATTTAACAGAATGCCTCTTGAAACTCACTTCGAATATTTCTACTGTTTTCCCTAATATTAGCTAAAATTGTAGCTACAGTCAAGATTTCAAACATTACACTTAATGATCCCGACTAACGAGTTTGTTTGTTAGAGATTTTAAATGAATGCCCATTCATTTGCTGCTTTCTGCTTTACAAAATCATTGTCCATGGTAAAAGTAATTGACAGAATTTGTAAAATATTGGAAATAAATCACACAAAAATAATGGATTTTATAGGAAAATATTATCAAAACATTTTGGAAAGCTAATATAACACAAGTAGGCAAACGAAGTTGACAAGCAGGTGACTTCATCATAAACCCGACCAATCAGGAGCGTTTCGTGTCACGTGGCAAACGTTTAAATAAATGCATTTTTATTTCTGGATTTATAAATAAATCGTTTATTATTTTCAACTTCCGTTAATAAATAACCATTTTTAAACTCTTATTATACATTGATAACGGTAATTGGATAAAAAAATAAAGTGAATATTCAAAAATCAAAGTCAAATAAATTTGCCTACACAATATATTCTGTGTAAATGCAATAAAAAACCTCTTTATACAAAATAAGTTCTTTAATGAGACCTACAGATATTCCTAAAAAAATATCATTACTTAATGTCAGATGTCACAATTGGAATTTTCAATATGTCAGCTAAATTAATAGTTCATAAATTTGAAAATGGTTCCAATTGTAAATCATTAATGATCACTATTGATAATGAAGAAAATGGTATTTCTGATACGAAATACAGCTCTTGGCTGGATAGTACAGCTTTTCGAAAGCAAAAAGTGAAGGAGAAATCTTCCCGTTTGGTTGTAAAAATAATAACAGGTAGTGAATCAAATAATTTTGATTTTGACCTCTCTTCTTGTGCTAAACTGATAGACATAGAAATGAATACAAATAAAAAGTTATCTATTATGGAGAACAATCAAATTGGTGATGGACATAATATATTAGTTGAAAACTTTAATACTATATATAACGGAGAAAATGTTGCTATTATGAATGCCACAATAAGCCCATTAGAATACAGTTTAGAAAAAGTAAAAGAAAATAATGCTCGTATCATGGAAAACATTCACATGCTTAATCGTACATTGAACTACACAAAGAATAAAGAAATTTTAGATACTGTTTATCCTAAACCAATGCGTTCATACCCGTGTGAAACTTGTGGAAAATGTTTTGTTTATGAAACAGGACTAAAGAGGCATTATTCAATGAGACATGCTATTACAGAAGCACAGCCTCGTTGGCAAGTTGTTTGGACATGTATTGAATGTTTTCAGGTGTGGCCTCAGCATGAATTTGCTTTAAACCACTCTAAGCATTGTTTGAAATTAGATAGTACTGATTGTGTACGGGAAATCAAAACATCATCATTGTTACAATGTGAATTTTGTGAAAAGGTTTTTACAAGCATACCTAGATTGCTGAGACATTCTAAGATGCATTCAACACGAAACAATTATGAGTGCAACACATGTGAAACATCATTTTCATCATTTAGAGAAGCTGAAGAGCACTGGCTATTATGCCCATGGCTTCAAGTTTGTTACAGTTTTTCTTTGCCTAAACTCTTATTATGCAATGTGTGTGATCGAAAATTCAGGAACTATGAACAACTGTACAATCACAGGTAATGCAGTATTGTAATACAATGATAATATAAAGTCCTTAAAACTGTTTGTGCTATATGTTACTTATTTATTTTTAAGATACAAAACTGGTCACTTTTTGGCAAAGAACAGCAGTGATTGTATAGATACATATGTGTACCAATGTGAGGTGTGTGGCAAATGTTTTTCAACTGTTCAACCACTACAAACTCACAAAAGGCAGAGTCATCCATACATAGATGTTACAAGTTGCAACATTGTAAGTATTCAGAAAATTGTTTTTTTTTACTTATCTACATTTTCATCAAGCAGATTATTTTTACAGGTTGCTAACTACAAAAGCTTGTTCACAATAAAAGATGAGCAGTTTACTGTTATAGAAGACCAGTAACAAGCAATAGTTGTTTTTATAATTATACATTATATGTGAAATGTTATTATAAGTTATTAAAATATATTAAAATACATTCAAATGTATACAATTTACTTAAATCCTTACTACAACTAAAATGTGAAAATTTTGTTACCCTATCTGTAGGAGACATAACCAGCTGGCAGAAGTAGAGGTAAGATGCAGACTCCACATAGTTTCCACACTCATATCTGTATTTGGCCAACCGATACATACTGTCGATCATCTCTATTTTAAACTGAAAATATAATATTTAAAAGGTTTTATAAATCTTTATGCATGTAACTTAATTAAGTTCTGCTAGGACATTTAAGTCATACCTCAAACTCCTTACTAGTAGTTAAATAGTTGATCAAAGTTTTAGGGTCTCTCATTGTCTCAACAGTTTTCATAACATCATCTCTTTGCATAAGCCTTAGCACAGGCTCCACGGCATCTTGCAGTATTTGCAGCTGTGAGAGAACTACACCTCTTCTGGACTTGATTTCCTAGTAAAAGAAAACAATATTTAATCCCTCAACCCCCAGGAGGCACACAGTGCCACGATAACAACTGATTTCAATTGTGTCTGGAATAACTCACGATTGAGGGATTAAAATAGGAAAATGGCACAATAGGTAGTTATTAAGCACTTACGTTAAGATCAAACATTGACAACAACATTAACACTAACCTCAGGGGTTTCATCATCAGGGTAAAGCATGCTCCGAATGTCAATTACATAGTCGATCATGTTAGTTTTACTCAATATCTCTAGTTTTGCTTGCAGTAGTTCCGACTGGTCATATGTCTGAAAATGTTTATAAATATAACCAAGTGGCTTGTAGTCAATATTTTCGGAAGATGAGTTCAATATTTAGTAAAACTATAAGCATAATATGATGACGAGTATGGTTCAGCGTACCTCCTTTGCAGCTAAAAATTCAAGTAAGGGAAACACAAGATGACGGTCTAAATATTGACCGATTTTAAACGTTAGGTCAAACTTTGAATAACTCATTTTATCGATTTATTCGGCACATTAACGAAATAATTTGTAAACTTGCTTTCGTAGTAGGAAACAACCTAACCTCAAAAGATCTTTTTCTTTTTTTTTTCTTTAGTATGTTTAACGGCCTCGGATACTTGTCCATACAGCCAATTCTTTAGTAATATTGTCTTTATTTTTGCATTTAAACGTTGATGTTAGACGTTTTAATGATTCGATGGAGTTTTTGGAGACAGTGGAAAGATTGAATTTGAAGGAATGTAGAGAAGTCCCCAAGAAAGAGGTGAACTGTTCGCGTTCCCACGCAAAATTCACGGTCCACTTTTCTTGGTTTCGACCCATACACCATGAAATTTCACCGAACTGTATATTTTTCACTCGCACGACACTTTGTTTCCCAAAATAACACCACTTTTACGACCCAAAAATCACTATAAACAATATTGGTAACTGGCATGTTAAGAATTTTTTTTTATACATTGCTGTACATATTAATCAATTTAATTATATAAAATAGATATTTAAAGTTAAAATCATTAATATAATCCAGTCACAAAAATTACACCTAACTTGAAAAGACGACTTTACAAGGTTACGTCATTTTTCATAATCGCTAGTGATAAGGTAAAATCGACAAATCGAAATCGACAGACTAACAGTATTCCAAATTCGAAGTAATGGAACATAAATGTTACAAATGATTTAATGAGCATTGGTTGATGCTTAGAACATCAAATTGCAATTATAAATAGTTGACGAAAAAATTTCAAATTAATTAAATTCTTAAAACGATAAAAAAAATCTAATCGATTTTCATGATTGTTACAATTATTCTCATAATGATCACGACACTGACTTACTGTTAAATCTTAATATAACTGATTTTCATTTTATTTTATATGCCTTATCTGTTTTTTTTTTCGTTTGATCAGTCGAGTCAGTCCCATCACTAGTCACCTTAGTTTGACAGGTGTCATTCCAATCAAGCTAAATTTTATGGACTTCTAATATCGATACACAAGATCGACTTCGACACTTTGACACACATGGTAGGCAAGTAAGCAACGCAAAGACAATCGCGGAAACGGAAATTGTTAATGAATGTTTGGTGAACCTGTTTGTAAACTCTCGTCGAGAGACCGCGAGACTTGACGATTAATTACGATATTACGAGTGGAGAGCGAGAATGTAATTAGTCGTAAAATAAGATTTTTTAATACTTACTTTGTCACTCTCGCTCGCGATCGCCTTGCCTCATGTTCTCCAGTTTTTTTGCACTTTGCTCTTATACCCTCGCAAACGCATCACTAAATCGGGCCTACGCTACGTTTCTCTATCTTTCAGTAGTTTTTTATGGTATATTACGCATAATTTAGATAGACAGCGCATAAATTAGGGTTACGTTAGATCCCGAGGGAGTTTTGGGTCTCCTACCGGGCGCGTCCCCAGGTGGCGGATAGGGACATGGAGGGTACCGGCCAATTGGCCGGCGTGGGCTTGGGCAGCCTACTGTTGAATGCGTCTCCGCCAGGCGGTGGTAGCGGGCTTCAGCCCGTGGCCTGTTGTGGCCGTTCGCGCTGCAGGGCGCGACGGCGGTGTTGCCGTTGGGGTGTCAGCCCCGCGGCGGACGGAAGTCGCTCGCTTCCCAGTATGGTTTGAGCTATGCTGGCGAGTGGGCGTGAGACGTTGGCGGCCCCTTGCAACGACATGCACTGTCGTTGCAAAGGGTGGACACAGTTCGGGTTGGCGTGGTTGCTTGCGGACCCGACCCGAAGTCGTAGATGGGGGAGGAGGAGAAGGCATACGCCGAACTCAACTTCCCCCCTCTAGCAGGCTAGTGGGCGTTGGGCCGGGGGGCTCAACGCTTGCACTGCACAGCTTGCCAGACAGGGGGTGATTCCTGGTGTACAGGATCACCCATACTTTATGTCTGAGGCCCGGCCATAGGCCGTACGTAGGCGGTGCATGGAGGGCATCCTAAGGGAAACCCATACACTGCCAACATACGTTGCAAGATACACCGCCAGGTCTTTTTAGTGGGTATGCATGTCGGGCACCGACAAGAGAGTCCAACATAACCTACTGCTGCCCGTAAAGCAGTAGGTATGCTTAATGCATTTTTTCCTGCGTAAACAAAAAAAAGGGGTAACGTTAGTTGTTGAAATACATCAATTTCCACATCTTTTGCCTCCAATAATGAAAAAACGAGTGTATGGTAGTTTACTCATCCCTCAACCTCTTATACGCTTGCCATCGCAGCCTCGGCAAGACATGGCGGAAGCACTCACACACGGTGTAAAGGTGCCATTAAGTTTAAACTGTCATGTTACGTAGTATCCTCTTAGTAGGAGTTTTGCGCGGGAAACGAGAAGAGAAAGAGGGACTTTGTTTCGTAATTTTGTGAAATTATCCTAAGCGGCATTTATTGTGATAAAGTAGTGGCATTGTTTTAATAATGTGTCAGTGAGTAGGATAAATAAATAAAAAGTGAGAAACAAGGAAAGGCGCTCCTATTTGACTCTGATCCTCCACGTTCTCGCGTAAAACTCCTGTAATCATTGAAATGTATAAACCACCCGTGCCATACATTTCAATGAGTTAGGTTAGTTTAGGTTTAGGTTAGGTTAGGCTATTATGTATAAGTAAGTATATATGATATTGTATTTTAAACTGACATTATTACTAAAGACTAGGCTGTATGGATTCGCCCGAAGCCGTTAAATTTTTATGAAAAAAAAAATCTTAGTAGTCTGTGTTATACTGTGTTGTTTTAGACATGGGCGTTTTCGATATTTTACGATAACCGTTAGGCAACCGATATTTAGTTTTGATATCGATATCAAAAACAGTTTTTTGATATCTATTTCAGTCGTAACAAATATTATGAATATCCTGAATAAATTTAAACCGTATTCATATGTCGTTTAGTTCCATTTTCCCTTGTAAGACACTCGCTTCGCTTTGTGACATCGGTCGACGACTCAACTTCTACAAATTACGCAATATACAAATTGACCCTTACTGCTAATAAACTAATAGCCAAATTCTACTTAATAACCAAATCACCCAAGCATTCCCGTTGCCGCGCCGGTAGCAATATTCGCTTCATCTCTCTTACACCGCCTTAAGTACGTTTATAGAAAAGAGAAGGAGCGAATATCATGATAGCATGATGCGTTGCCTCAGTTAGTTGCGTGCGTATCGTTTTTGTTCCGTTTTCGTTTTTAAGTTGCCCGTTAGTTCTGGTTCTCGTATCGAGTTTACGCGCACGGTATTTATTATTATGTTTTTGACGGACCTATCACTGAAACCTTATATGGAAGGCTTTAATCAGCTAAACCGGGCATAGTGTGGCGAGCGCTGAAGGCGCTCAGCCTAGGTCCACCACGCTAGCGTTGCGCGAAGCCTCAGGCTCGCTCGCATCGGGGCCCATACTAGCGGGCGTGATCGGTCCAGTGTGGGGTGCTAAAGGCACCCTACTAAATGGCGAACCCACCAGTGGTGGTGCCGCCGGAACTGGAGATGCCGTGGCATGCCGGATCACGATCGGGCTCCATTCTGGCGGGCCCGATCTGGAAGGGGGCCTCTGTAGGCTCGGACCTCGGCTTGGGTCGCCGTCCGAGGGGGGGGGGGGGGGGCAGGTGAGAAGCGGCCAGGCAAATGATTGTTTCGGCCGAAATTAAAGGCGGGACCACGCACCCGCCTCTGACGGGTGCGGTGTGGAGAACTACTGTGTTGTGCAGTAATTGAAGTGCTTAAGGAAGGCGGTGTTGGCTGTTGTGACATACGCGTTGATCGGATCGTTCGCGCGCGTTTAGTTATTGTGATATCGGTTATGTAGTTATGCGATATCGATACGATACGATATCTAGCCGAAAACGGTTATTAGTTACGTTTTGATGTATCGAACTCATGCCTGCTAGCGATGGGTCGTTATAGGTTTTTGAGATAACTTAACGTAACCGTGATGTGATTTCCAATAACTGGTTTCATAACTAGTGATTTTTGTAACTAGTTATTTTTACAACGCTCTGAAGCAAACGTGATTATTATAAGGTTAAAACGTTTGGTTATATAGCAGGTATAACTTAATCACTTCACGCACACGTATCGTCAAATATCGAATCGATCCTTTAAGAATCTCTGCCCTTCAAAATAAGACTCAAATTCCATTAAGTACAAGCGAGGGAGTGGATGAGAGCTGCTGACCGAAAGCCGAACATATACCTGTTTCATTCACACTTACGCTCGCGTCCTATAGTTGTTTCATTCATACACGCAACAAAGCTATCACTCTTTTGTTGCGATTCTTTTTTTGGACCCTTTATACATTACTCGTTTTACTCCTTCATGTACTCAAAACGATGTGTGGGATGTGCAATGTAAAACGTCGTTTTCAACTTGTCATAACGAGTAACTTAAAACCAGTGATTTTGCGTGAGGAGTGAAGCCAACCAAATATCTACGCTAGATCTTTCACATAAGAGTGAATTCAATTTAACTTCAGAGCGTTGTGATAAAAGCAGTTATTGAAGACCGATGCCTATTTTGATCGTTTGAATGGCGTTATGAATCTAACTAGTTATTGTTGTTGCGGATAACGAGTGATCACTGTTCGGACTTGTAACTGCTTAAATAACCAGTTACGGTTAATAACGCCCATCGCTAATGCCTGCAAGTTGTTTCGTTTGTTGTCGCATCACTAGTCACGTTTTTCGTGCATGCTTGTTTCAGCAAAAAAGTATTTTTGGTTACTTTTTGATTTTGAAAGAGTTATTAATTATGATACTTCTCACTATTAATTCCCTGTGATATTAATGGTGTTTACAGCATTGCGTTCACGTATTTGTATTGAATACAGTGTTGCCAACTATGCGATAATTATCGTAAATATACGATAGTTCTATGCTTTATACGATATAAAATAATAACAGGGTATCGCACCATAATTGTACTGTTTTATACGATAATTTATGAAAGATTACGATATTATTGAAAACTTAATGCGAAGTGCAAAAATGTGAGCGTAAAAGGGAAGGGAAGGGAAGGGGATGAAAGGGAACTCGATTCTTGGTGTATAAGTCTTATATATTTTGTATGTAATTGGAGTTTTACTCGCAGACGAAGCTATTCGATCTGGCTATACATGATTTGTTTTTTAAGCCCAAAAAGGCCATGCTGGACCGCTGCATGACACTTGTAAATACATATGGTTCAGAAAAAAATTAACGTGAGGATGAAAAATTAGATTTAGTTATACAAATTTAGTTTTTTTTTTAATAAAAAAAATTTTAGACATGCCATATATAGTTATTCTTTACATTCTTTTTCTTTTAACATACTCAAAATAATAGGTATGTACCTGGTAATCCTATAAATAACTTAACTTTTTCATTTACTTACATGAATAAATGTACGCCATAAAAATACGATAATTTTATGTGTGATTTGCGATAATTTTGGATTTCCATATTGGCAACACTGATTGAATAAGACGTCGGTCTGGGCTGCTAGACAAGTTTATAAAATGGCGGCTGGCGTTCTTCTATAGAGTGCGTCATAAATAGAAGCGGTGCATGTGTTTAAAATGGCTATAAATAGAAGACTTGCATTTTCGTAACTGCATTGGATTACTGTTCAAAATGTCAAATACTGTGATAACAAATTACACGGACTTAAACGGACCTTCCACGAAGGCTGATAGTTCTGTTGTTGTTATTGTAAACAAGGATGGATCTCTTTCTGTTGATCAGAATTTACTTGGTACTTTGATGGGTATGTACAGCAGGCTACGGCATATTATTTTAGTCGTATTTATATTTGTTATGTGCCTTCTTTAAAAAAAACCGGAATTACGAATTCCGGATTTTCTATGTTAAAAAACTGAAAGTACGCTATTTGTCCAATTAGGTTATTTTACTTAAATTAATGCCTTTCAATGTATTAATAGTCTTCGTTACTCTAAATTAAGTTGTATTAAGCATTTGTGTAGGAAACATAATATTAATGTCTGCTCTTCCTTTTCCCAAATGAGTAGTATTTTGGCGCCAAGTGAAATGTTCAATTTATTAATTTACTAGCTGTAGCCCGCGACTTTGTAAGCGTGGAGAACTATCTCGCGAGAACCTTGTAGAGACTTATAGCCAATCTGTTATTCCTGGCCATAGTATATCTCTTTGCCGAATTTCAAGCAGATCAGTTCAGATGCTCTAACGTGATTGAGTTACAAACCTCCATCCAAACTTTCGCATTTATAATTATAAATTAAGATTACCTCAAGTTAAAATGTATTCTTAATCCCTCAACCCCCAGGAGGCACTCGGGTGCCACGATAACAATTGAATTTAATTGTGTCTGGAATAACTCACAATCGAGGGATTAAACAGATTTTGTACTTATGCTTGATCATGTTGCAGGTACTGATGGATCACAAGCTGCTGGCATAAGTGTTGTTCGAGTTGGCCATGATGGTAAACCAGATGATGCCACAGACTCTGAATCGGAGGATGATAAAGTGCCTCATGTCACACTTTCAGTTGACAGTTATTATGATGAACCTAACAGTATCATAAAATATGGTAACTAAGAATCAATATTCTTTTAAAGATAAATGTAACAGTTATAATAACAATAAATTATGAATTTTGTCCCTGACATAAACATTTTTACTGCTTCTGCTTTTTCAGATAGTGGAGCTGAAATGTTGCAATCACTAAGAATAGAAACAAGAGAAAACAGTTTGGTTGGTTTTCAAAATGATCATTGCTATACACCATTTACTTCTCCAAGTCAAAATTTACCACAAAGTAGTGATAGATTTGATGATCCTGTCATTGAGATTGTACATACACCACCACCAAAACCTGTGCCTAATTCAAAAAAGATAACCATTTTGGAACAGCAAATAATACCAAAGGGTAAAAAGATAGTTTTGAATCCCACTGAATCCCCTGTTATATTGAAAGGTAATGATGTCCTTAGTAAACCTTTGCCTGTTTTGTCAAAAACAAAGAACATTAAGGAGCTGGAAAAAGGAAGTGATAATTCCCAAAAGACTGACGAGTCAGGAGAATCATCATCTATCAGTTCTGGGGACAGCATTCCTGATAGAGATTCTGATTCTGATTACAAAGAGACCAAAGATAGGAGTGGTTCTCTGAAGATTAAAAAAACTAAGTTGAAACCTCGTATATTAAAAAATATGCCAACTCCAAAAACAAAGATAGATGCTAAAGTAGCATCCAGACTAAAAGCTAACAAGAGTGTTTTGAAAAAAGAAGTTAAAGAGAAAATACAAACTAAGAGTAATTTAGACAAAAGAGTAAGTAATATTAATGTTGATTTAGAAAGTCTCATTCCATCATCTGAAATATCCCTAAACTTGCCTACTGTGACTGATGTTATTGATCAAAGTAAAAATGTGGTGAAACAAACTCCAAAAGCAGTCAAAAAAGAGAAAAAGACACCAGCACATGTAACTGCATTGTTATCTGACATGACTTCACTATTTTCTACACCAGATGTTATCAGAAGAGTGTCTACTGATAATAAAGTTCCAACAAAAGATGCTGTTAATGCTGACAAGAAAATGACTCCTGCAATGAAAACACCTGAATCAAATACAAATGAGTTTAAAACAACAGAGAGTATTCTCAAAGTGCTTGAAGATAGTTGCGATAAGTCAAAAACTAATATTGCTCATAAAACTTATATGAAGCAGAAAGAAAAAACATCTCTTTCCAAAGTGTTTGCAAGTGATATTCTTTCTTCACCAATACCACAACTTGATGATGCCAGCTTAGCACAAATTCTACAAGATACAACAACTACAACAAATCCTGTGAAAATTCAACCTAGTATTTCAACTGCAAGTTCTATGAACAGTCCTGGTCTGGCTGGGCCTTTGTCACCAACCCTGGATTTACTTGGTGGATTACAACCAGAAGAAGAAGGTTTAACAGAAGATTTGTTGATGCATGTAGCGCAACTAGTAGAAAGCTCTGAAAATTTACAAGAAGTAATAGATAAACAAGTTTTGGGTAAAGTTGACACAATTCCTGCTAAAGTATCTGTGCAAAGTCCATTCCAACAAACAGCTAGTAGTTTGTATGCTCAAACTCTCACAAAATCTGCAAAAAGTATTGTTACTCGTAAAGATCCCATAGAAATTGTTCGTAGAGATGGTAGAGTAATCACATTGCCACCTATTGAGGCTCCAGCTACAAGATCCTCGAAGAGAAAGAGTCAGGTGGAGACACCCAGCAGTGCAGATGTAATACCAGCCCCGGAGGCGCCACCCCCTCCACCCGTCATAACCACTCCAGAGCCTCAGGTGCAGACAGTATCTAAACAATATGTAAATAAAAAATTGAGTAACAAGAAACCGGAGATGGTTCAAACTCCAGTTGCTGATAAAATATCTGCAGAATCACAAGAAAGCTGGAATTCAGAAGATGATCCTTACAGGTATAAATACACATAATGCACTTAAAAAGATGTGATGAAAATTTTATGTTTAACCATAATTGTTTTTTGCTTTTACTATTTTGCACACTTCTGTATTAATAAAAAGCTAAACATGACTTTTTTCCTGTAGGTTATGGTGTATCTGTAGACAGCCACATAATAATCGTTTTATGATATGCTGTGATGGTTGTGAGGATTGGTTTCATGGCAAATGTGTTAACATCACAAAAGCAATGGGCCAGGCAATGGAAGAGCAGGGCATTGAATGGAGGTGTCCTAACTGCATTAAAAAGACACCAAAATCAGCTACAAAAAATGCATCTAAGGATTCTAAGGTACTTTCATTAAAACAATATTTAACATTGTCTAATTGATCCACACTGTAAATATGAATACTTGCTATATGCTTAACAACAATTTAAAATATACCAGTGAAGGTAGAATAGATAGGAATATGCAATAGTGGCTACCCAGTAGTCAAATGAAGCAGGATTTGCTTTAAGTCCTCAGTCTTTCATGTAGCAACATTTGTTTGAAAGTGTGCATATAATAATATATAAGTAATAATATACAGGTAGCAACTGGGAATTAGATTCATGAAGCACCCAGTGTCGCCCTTACATTACATAATCATAATATTACGAGGGCGGGTCAATAAGTCCGTGACTTTTGGAATAAAACACAGATTTTTTGATAAACAAATCATTTTATTTTTCAATGTAGTCTCCCTTGAGCTCTATACACTTTGTCCAACGCTTCTCCAATTTTTTTATCCCTTCCAAAAAATATGATTTGTCGAGGTCCTCAAAATAGGCCTTTGTTTGCGAGATGACTTCATCATTGGAGTCAAATCTTTTTCCACCAAGCCATTTCTTCAGGTTTGGGAACAAAAAGTAGTCACTCGGAGCCAAATCTGGAGAATAGGGTGGATGAGGGAGCAATTCATAGCCCAATTCATGGATTTTTGCCATGGCAACTGCACATGTGTGCACCCTTGCATTGTCTTGGTGGAAAAGAACTTTTTTCTTGGCCAAATGAGGTCGGTTTTTATTCAAATCGTCATTGAAGCGGTCCAATAAGTTGGCATAATATTCCCCATTGATTGTTCTTCCCTTTTGAAGGTAGTCAATGTGGATTATCCCACGTGCATCCCAAAAAACAGTCGCCATAACTTTATTGGCTGACAAACCCGCCTTGGCCTTCTTTGGCGCCGATTCACCCTTAGAAACCCACTGTTTTGACTGTTGTTTGGTCTCTGGTGTGTTGTGATGGATCCATGTTTCGTCCATGGTTACAAAACGGCGCAAAAACTCCTCCATATTGCAATTAAACAACGCCAAACCTTCCTGTGAAGTTGTTACACGATTGCGTTTGTGGTCGACTGTGAGCAAACGCGGCACCCATCTTGCGGAAAGCTTTCTCATGCCCAATTGATCTTTTAAAATTGAAACCACTGAGCCATGCGAGATCCCTACGGCTTCCACAATCTCTTGCACTTTCAATCTTCGGTCGGCCAACACCATATCGTGAATTTTTTCGATTGTTTCGGGTGTAGAGACCTCAACTGGGCGTCCAGGACGTTCGGCATCTTCAGTGCTTTTACGGCCACAACGAAATTCAGTAAACCACTTTTTTACCATTGAAATCGATGGTGCAGAGTCCCCATAGTATTTATCAAGCTTAGCCTTGGTCTCGGTATTGGTTTTTTTCGCAAAAAATAATGCTTAATAAGCACACGAAATTCACCTTTTTCCATTTTTTCCTCAAGTTACTGGGTAGTCTGATAAAAATAGCTGTCAAACACAAACTAACTGACGCAGCAAGTTCAAATTTTGATAGGAATCAACTGACAGATACCTGTTGACAGGAGTAGTGTTGCTTTTTCAGTAAAGAGGTCAGAAATTCAAAAAGTCACGTACTTATTGACCCGCCCTCGTATTTATATTACAAAAGACTTATATATTTACCAGCTTGTTAGGATATTAAGAGCGAGTTTCTAAATTGAATCCATTTGAATTTCCTCATGATTTGAGCTCAACTTTTAATTTATTTATGAGTAGTGTAGTGTCTGAATATAATATGTATTTCTATACTCTTAAGGTGGCAGCAACACAAAAGAAAAATGAAGTAGATGTGATGAGTACCTCTTCTCCAGTTTCCAAAGAAACACACTCAAAAACAAATTGTATAGTGTGTAAAAAACATGCAAGAGCTAGCAGTATATACTGCAGTGATGCATGCATTTTGAAACATGCTCAGGATTCTCTAAGTGTAGCAGTTTCCACACCATCAAACAAAGCTGAAAATAGCTCTGGAAAAAATCAAGGCAAACAAAAGATGGAATCGAGGGTAAGGTTTTATTGTATTACCAAAAATTATTTAAAAATATGTTTCCATGTAACTTGTATGCTAATTTATTAAATGTAAATCATATTTTTGCAACAGTTAATTAACACAGGTAGTAACAATATAATACTCTTTAGGTTATTGTTTTCGAAAGAAAAACAGGGAGATTACTGGCGGGCCCAAATGCACCTACAGCAGAGAATTTAAAAGCTTGGTTACAAAAAAATCCAACATTTGAAGTAGTAAGACCTGGTAGCCTAAGTCCTATCAGACCAACAATGACCAAGAAGAAAATGTTTAATGAGAATGTGTCTAACAAAATACAAACTACTCTTAATTTTGAGAGGATTCCTAAAAGGTCTACAGAACAACCAACCACCAGTAAATCTTTATTATTGGAAACAAAAGCTAAAGGCCAACAGCTGGAGTCCAAAGAGAGACCTCTACCTGAAACTAAAACCAAAATGCAGCATATGGAGCTAAAATCAAGATCCCATCAACAAGACAAGTTTATGAAAAATGTTGTTTCTCCAAAAGAAGAAATAAAGCCGTCACCGCAACCTAAAACACCAGTTGCATCAAAATCTCAACCACCTCAGTACCCCGACACTCCTCGGGCCAGTACTTCTGCAGCGAAATCATCCGTGAGTGAGCCGCGACGATTAGTTCGCACGTCAAGTCGTTCACAGGCAGCTCTTGAAAAAGTAAGGATTTTTATTTTGTGTATTATTTTCCTAAATGTCAAAAAAAAAAAATCTCTAATAAAAAATTCTAAACATGTGTCCATGATACTGCCTAGCTAGATCATAATGGAAATTTTGTCTAAAATTGTTTACTTTTATGGTGATCAAAGACCTTGAAGTTGTTTGAACTTTGATTAATAGCATAGATTGGTGGATGTGTGATAATTATTTATTATTCAATAGGTACCTTCAGTTTCGCCTTCAACATCACGCCGTAAAGACTCATTGGATAGTAAACATAAAATGGTGGACTCATCTGATTCAATTCGCGAAAATGTGAAAAAAGCTTTGCAAGAACAAATGAGTCTTCGGATGGCTGAAAATAGTAATACAAAATTCAGTGAAGATGAAATAATAGACTTTGCAAATGAAACAGAACTTGAATTACATGAGTTGTTCAGGGATGTCGGCATGAAGTATAAGGCGAAATACAGATCTTTAATGTTTAATATAAAAGATAGAAAGAATCTTTCACTGTGGCAGAAGATTTGTGACCGAGCGATTACACCAAAACAATTGGTAAGTATAACTGTTGTTTAAAAAAATTAGTTTCATATTTTTGTGAGCATATTTATTAAAGAAATCATTACACTTTAAGGTACGCCTATCACCAGAAGAACTGGCAAGTCAAGAGTTGGCTCAATGGAGAGAGGATGAGGCAAAATATCAGCTGGAGCTAATCAAAAAATCTGAATTAGATTTACTAGCTGCAAGCAAAACATATGTTCTTAAAACACATAAGGGTGAAGAGGTAATTAAAATATCATACAAAACTTGTAAAAATAGCACCTTCCTAAAAATAGTAAGTGATCAGGAATAATAAGTAAACAATATTACAGGTTATGGAAACAAAGGAGTCCGTCTCTACAGAGCTGGATCCCAATGTACCTGTTGAAGATGTGGTCACTGCTTTAAATGAAGAAGCGGCTGGTGACGAATCTAAGAATGATACTACACAGGACTTGTATGTAAAATTTTCTAATACTATGCATAGCAGTGCACATAACAAATTTTATACATATAATAAAATTGTTAACTACGTTTTGCTTAACGGAGTAATCTATTAATTCTAATTTCAGTATGTTGATTGTAATGTGCGGTTTAGCAATTTATGTAAACTAACATAATTTATTTAAAAAAGCTCATTTTAAGTAAACAATGTTCTTTATGATTTAATAAAGTTCTTTAAACACAATAAATTGCACTGTAATGTGGTGATTTCAACTTATATGTATATTGTGAAAATATAATAAGCTTTTTGTTTTTTCAGAAATAATTCTACAATCAAAGGAGATAGTGGCGAGAAAAAACATAGTCGCAAAAGAAGCAGGGAAGAAAGTTTCGAGTACTCTAAAAAGGACAAACGAGACTCGAAACGAGACTCTGAGAGCAGTAAATCCCGGTCCTCCCGGCGTAAATCGGAGGTAAAGGAGAGAGGCTCAAAAGAGAGTCGCAGATCGACCAGAAGATCGGACAGGAGATCAAGTAGAGCGAAATCGGAGTCCCGCGAGAGATCCGGGGAGGACACTAAAGATAAGACCGAAACCGGGGAGCGGGAAAGATTGAGGTCGCGGTCGCGGACCAAGTCCAAGCGGCGCTCCAAATCGCGTTCGCCCGCCCGCCGACGCGACACGCGCCGCCGCCGCGAAGCTGGCCGTGGCACACCGCCCACTCACTCGGACAAACCTAAACATCGATCTAAATCACAGGATAACACTCAAATAAAACATGAGTAAGTTATTTCAATTTTATTCTATGATAAAGTTCTGCTATACATATTTTTGGTCCAAGTTCTATGTCGTGTAGAATGTATTTTATGCGCTTTTTAGCAGAAAAATTAACGCGATTTCGCTTTTGATAATTATTTTTTCATCTTAATTGTACCATTATGGCGAAAATTGAGGCAATGCTTTAGAATATCGTTGGTTGCAGAAAATTATTTTTCGCTGAAATCTGTATAATTTTTTTTAGCTCCACCGATTCCGATTCTATAGAAAGACCCAAATCGGCAATGTTGAAGGAGGCGCATCCTGAGTATGATCCTCATGAGCCGATGATAACGTCTGCATTTTCTGAAGAAGATTTGCGAAAGTCAAGAGAGGATGTTTATGAGGATTCTTACAAAGTTGTACAGAAAGAACATTACGATAACAAGGATTATGACGCTTCAAAGCCCTTCTCTATAGATGATAAAGAGATCACCCCTGAATCAAAGTACGAACGAAAAAAGGATAAAATCTCAGGTATGTTAAAAAATCAATTATCATCAGTGTTAAAAGTTCTTTTTTTATGTTCTAAATATTTTAAAATTGGTTACAGAAGCTGAGAGCGATCAAGAACCCAGCAGTACTGTGGATAATGCGGCGGTTACGGTTTGGAATGGTTGCATCAACATGGTTGATGTTGCCAGATTTTATGTCGCTGCTCATGAGGTAGGTCCCAATTTTGGAAACGCATAACACTAATTAAGTTGTGTTTAATTATGGATTTAGAAAATTATTTTGCTAATGATTTCCGCTTATTAATATACCGGCCTAGATACCTTCACCACACTACCCGCACTAACACTGATTTGAGGAAGCACCTGCACCACACTAACACTGATTGAGCAAGCACTATTTCATGCAGGAAAACCGCCCGCCTTCCCTCAAAAATGCATGCAGTACAGTTAATGCAATTATTAGTACCCAACACCAATATAATAAAAACCTCCTTTTTAATAATTTTCTAAATCCATAATTAGTTATGGATTTCCGCAAAGTAACGCCTGAGTCTATTAATTTTTTTAAGTTGTGTTTTTTTATAATGTGATAGATATTTTATGAATGTATGTTATACGATTTTTTTTTAATAAACAGGTCTCTGGAAGTGCTACAGATCTGGAGGAAGACTTGAGCGCTGAATTGGATATTGTAGGAAGAATAAATCCAGACACAGTGTGGGACTACATAGGAAATATGAAAAGAGCCAGCAATAAAGACATAGTTATATTACGATTACAGGCTGCAAATGATGAGGAAAAGATGCAATATATCGCTTTGTATAGCTATCTTAGTAGTCGTTATAGGTTCGTACGATGCCCAAAATATACATTTAAAATAAAATTTATTTTACTTGAAGTTTTTAGCAGTTCAGACTCTGATTTGTGTATTTATTTTCCTTTCCTTACCCCATGATGCTAAAACAAGATTCACTAACGCTTTTCGTCGGTATTGTAGATATTTTGATGCATTAATTGCACCAGATGACGTAATGACAGTATTATTATGATTTTAGGTTAGGGGTGGTGAAAGTTTCGAATACAACATCAGTGAAAGACTTTTACATAGTACCGGTGCCGGCCAATACCACCTTGCCGCCGGTGCTGCTGCCGCTGGACGGACCCGGCCTCGGCGAGGTCAAGACTCACCTCTTAATAGCCATCGTTATTCGCCAAAGAAAAAGGCGTTTAACACAACTTATTCCCCAAGAGATTGTGCCTGCAAAGGTTAGTTCGCACTATGAGTGAAAATGAAATAAATATATTGTTTTCGTTATGGTATTTTTTATTGCGTTCGAAAAAGTAATAAAGAAGGATCCGGAGTTCTTTCATTTAAGTACTTGAGTAGGGTAGGTACGTTACCTAGAAAAAATTTGCCATATTTAAGACTAGCTGTTCCCTGCGACTTCGTCCGCGTCAATTTCTGTTATTATGATCGCGACTATTTTTGCAACATTTTTCACTGATGCTTCGCTCCTATTGGTCGCAGCGTGATGTTTTATAGCCTAAAGCCTTCCTCGATAAATGGACTATCCAACACAAAAAGAATTTTTCATTTCGGACCAGTACTTCCTGAGATTAGCGCGTTCAAACAAACAAACAAACTCTTCAGCTTTATATATTAGTATAGATTGTTTATGACAAAAAAAAAACAAGTCATAAAGCTTTCGAGACAGAATAACCTGAACATCTTGCCATGCTTATAAAAACCTCCCAACTAAACACAAAGTCAGTTAATTGGACATTAGTCAAATAATATAGGGATACAATCCGGCCAGTTACATAATTTTAATAATTGAACCATTTAATTTAATCTATTTTCGTAAGCATTTGTACATAATTTGGTGTACCAGATAATTGTTTTATTGAAAGGAGCTTATTATTATGAGTGCCTTCCCCCCTAAAACGAGTGCAGGAAAGCATCGACATCCTTCTAAAGTAAATTGCAATCATTTAGGATGCAGAACAATGCAGTGCAGACAAAATTAAAACTTTGCATTTTGTTATTTAAGGATTGTCTTCTGAGAATTTGATTTGTTTGTTGTACATGTATGATGTATCGTAACAGGTAGCACGCGAGTCCCGCAAGCGCTCGTACACGCCGCCACTTGCGGCCAAGAGCGCGCCCGCGCCGGCTCTGCCTCTGCCGCTGCCCGCATACACCTCGCCTGCGCTCTCTACCTCTGTCAAGGATAAAATTGCTGCCTCATTGGGTATATAAAACCATTACACCTTAATTAACTTAAACTACAGTTTATTTATTTCTATCAAATGTGTTGGTGTGCGTTACGCCAGCGGAAAAGTATCGAATTTCTTGACTTTAACCACACACATAATTAGAGTGTCAGCTCGTGTAATTGTGCACGAAATTTTGAATTTGTGCATGCAACCCCTATTGAGATACATATTCGCAAAAACGTTTTTTTTTCTTGAAGACTTTTCTGAAAACAAATTAGCCAGAGAATTAGAGTATAACGTGCTGTAAATTTTTTTCTTTACTTGGGTAAAAAAACAATGTTGAATACAATGTGCGTGTATATCTTAAATTTGTGCGCCTCAAGGTTTTGAAGTTATTCAAAATGCCGCTGGAGTAACGTTTGCGTAGTTTCTATATATCAAGAACGGTAAAACGCACAAACTTCATTTTTTTTTACACACGATGTGATGAAGGCACCGGCTAGAAGATACAAAATAAAATAAAATAAACTATAATCGGCCCTAGCACTGTAAATAGGAGTCACAGAGAGGAATTATTGACAGTGATGCATAGCTCTTGATCGCCTGCAACGTATAGTAAAGTCTCGTTAGCCTACTGTAAGCCAAATAAGTAAGCCAAAATAACTAATAAGAGATGCATAATTATGACGAACTTTGATCTTAGATTGAACAATTTTGGTATGGATTGCCAAGAATTCAGATAGACCAATAATTAGAGTGTTCATTCAGTCATCCACCTGCAAAATTGCAGTAAAATATATCTATTAATTATTAAGTTAAAATAAGAAACAATTATGACGCGCAAAACCGTGATAAACCGACCAAGTTTACACGACTATCAAAAAGCGGCCGCGCAATACTTATTGTTACCCTTCTGAAACTGACAGCGTTTGCTGTGGGTACAGGCGCCTACACAATTCGTAAGAAATTAAACAATGATATTGATTATGTTTTTTAATAATGTTCGTTTTAATCACAGATAGAATATAGTTATAATAATGGTAGTAGGTACTTAACTTTCCTTAAATTCTTTATTGTACCTACACATGAATAAAGTTATACACATGAAATGTTTTATTATGACGAACTGTGTTTTTTTAAAAACCTATATTAATATATAGAAAATATTTTAGCTTCTGCAGACGACGACGAGGCTTACAGTCCTGGGTCCTCGAGCAGCAGCGGCAGTGCTACTGCGCCGCCTGCATCCAACACGCTGCGTACTAAAATGGAAGAGCTCAACAGACAAATCGAGGAACAGAAACAACAGATTCTTAAAATGGCACGAGCTGATTCTTCAGTTGTTGAAGTGAGTTTATTATATATGTATTTACCTAACCCTTTTTACAGTGGTTAAATTATTTCCACAATACTTTGCCCTATAACTTTAACACAATTCGCGATTGTTAAGGTTGAATTTCTATTAGCGGGTATTACACATGACATCTAACCAGCTATATAGTTTTCATTGTGGACATTTACAAGACAATTAATGTATCTTTTGCTCGGTGTAGTTATTAGCTAAACCATTTTTTATTTAGCAGGATGAAGCGTACTCCCCGTCGCGGCCCATGACGCCGCCGGCGGTGCCACTGGCGGACATCGCGCTGCCGTCCAACTTGCAGGAGATTCTCGCTACCATCAAGCAGCGCTCGGAGCCGGCTGTAGCGGGCGACGTCGACATGCGTACTCTACCTTTACCGTGATGGACGTTTTCAGAACCAAGCAAGTGGTTATTTTTTAAGCACAAGATTAGTTAATAATTTGCAATGCATTCAAATCATAGTTTAATTATAAAGGTTTTTATATGTATAGTATATTATTATTATTATTTAGTCTACTTTGTTTTAATTTAAAATTTGTAGAATATACGAAATGGCGTAGCTGGAAATTCGGTTTGAATGGGACAGCCCCTTATCCGAACTGACAACTAACTAAACAGTGATTGATTTCTTTAATAGTGTCGATAAATTAAAGGGGTAAGGGTTTCTAGTGTAGGCTTCTTATACCCTACATTCTACAACCTTGCCCCTCTTAGCTACGCCCATGCCTACACGATCTCGTTCTGTAATTGCCTTTTTCAAAAAATATGTTCTTAGACTGTTCTATGAAATACATATTTTAGATATGTGTAGAATAAAATCTCAAACATAACATAATGTAGGTTTATGAACTAAAGTAATTTGTTAAATGTGCAAGGCATATTAATAAAATATGTGTGCAATAAGTGAATGCCATGAATGATAGCAAAATGGATGAAAATATGCTACTTGTATCATAATAAAAAAGTTGTATGAAATTTGAACATTTCATTAAAATTAGCATTATTGTATATAGGTATACATTGTTTCAAATCGTTTAATGTGGTGTACAAAAACTAGCTTGTAATTTTAATTATTTTTACTTAGGATATACCTACTGTAAGAAATTATATTTTATCTCTTTTTCTCAATGACAGAAAACAAAATTTAAAACATATGAAATAAAGACATGTTTAATTCTATTCCATATTTATTTTATTTATATATCATCATCATACAAAGACTTTCTAGTACCTAATTTCTTTCCTTTAAAAGCAAAGCCTTTCGCTTTAGAATGCAATCTAACGTTCCGAAATACTTCTTCCTTCAGTAAGGTATTATTTTTAATATTTTTTTGCATAGCCAAAATTTTAGTTTCCATTAATTTTCGCCGTGGGATGTGCCTTAGGGCAAATTCCCAATCGCCAGAGATTCTGAGATCTGATAGTATGGGTATCATGTGATTGATATTTAAGTTCTTTTTTGCTCCTGGTGCCCATTCTAAGAATCTATCCAAAGGTAATTTGGCCATTCTTATACCATCTCTTTTAGCTTTAGCTAATGACAGGGGTTCATTGTTGACCTAAAAAATATTTTTTATCATTTAACAACACATTAAACTAGAGATGCGCCGAGTAGCACTTTTGCCGAGTAACGAGTTTTCAATTTTTTTCCAACCGAGTACTCAGCCGAGTAACTCGGTCCAAGCAAATACCTGTTTCGGGCGCTTTATCAAGTAGAAATATGTTGTCTATCAGTCGCTTGCTCGTTTACAAACAAATACGTCACGCTGCGCGTCATAGTAAATATATAATTTAAAAAGTTTGTTATTACGATTGACTGTGTGTAGGAGGTGTATAAAACCTGATCAGTAATTGTTGACAATGAGTTCCCATGATAAAAGATCCCGAATTTGGGCGTTTTCTGACGACATTCTCCGATTTCACGTAGTGGTGTCGGACGAAAAGCATATTAAAATAAAACACACATAAGAGTCGAAAGGTTTGGAATATGAAACTTAAGTAAAAAGAAGTGACATTTCAGAGAGTACTAGCAGCAGTGAAGAAAACGAATCTGAACGATTACAATAGTCTCAACTCACAAGATACTCATGATGATGGTAATCCTCACCCAGCCATTTGATTAGAGTGCGATGATCCTAAAAGCCCCATTGCTTTAGAATAAGATAGCTATTTAAAATTTTTTTTTTGGCAAAAGACAAGAGTCCTTTCAAGTGGTGGGCAGGGCACCAGACAAGGTATCCTGAGCTGGCACTTTTAGCACGAGTGTTTTTTTGTGCACCTGCAAGCACCATGTACAGCGAGAAATTATTTTCGGAGGCTGGAAACGTCTACGAAGAAAAAAGGAATAGGCTGTAACCAGAATGTGCAGAGAGCCTTGTGTTCCTGCATCACAATTAACCTTCATTAAATTTCAAATATTGATGTTTTTCATGAACATTTTCTTAATTTTGTCTCATCACTACTCATTAATTATCATAATTGAGATTGTCAAAGATTTCCCAAATTAGTAATAAATACTTTTTGATTAACAGTTGTTGTTATATCTACATAAATACATTGCTTTGCTTAAACCGAGTATACTCGGCATTAAATCAGAGTTATTCGGCCGAGTACGAGTATCAAAATACCCGCCGAGTACGCCGAGTACCGAGTATTAATCGAGTACTCGGCCCATCTCTATTAAAAACACATATTTTTGTACATTAATAAAATTTTATGATACCTTATCAACCATACATCCAACAATGTAAATAGCATCATGATCAAATTTTGTTAATTCTTCTCTGCAGTGAGGTGTCAAGTACACCAACTTATCTTTAGGAAAAATTTCCAAGTAACTTTTAGTGTGTAAGTGCATAGGAAACCATGGTTCCTCTAATGATGGTATATTTCTGCGAAGTTGTCTCATAAAATCTCCTTTTAAGTTGACATTACACATGTGTATATCAAAAGGATCTTTATGGATCCTATTGTCTCCAAAGACAAAAGTCATTTGTTTAGCAGAATTCACAATTTCTCGTAAAACCATATGTTCTTCATAGGAACAGTCAATAACTACTGGTTGTCCATACTGAATAGCTTGGAGTGCCCTGAAAATTGATAGATAAGTTAGACTTCCTTCTAATAAAAATTGGAAAATATTATAACTTTAAATTATGCTACCTGTAGTTGTCAAAATTGTTTATTGACTGATCTCTTATTCTTAGAAACAAGGCCTGATGTGTTAACCCATATAAAAGATCATCAGGAAATTCTTTGCTTTCTTCTGGTTTTGATTCTTGAAATTCTTTTCTTCTGGCTTCTTTTTTGGCCTAAACAATGGATAAGCTTAATTAATCCCTCAACCTCAAGGAGGCACTCGGGTGCCACGATAACAATTGATTTCAATTGAGTCTGGAATAACTCACGATCGAGGGATTAAGAATGGGTATTAGTCATTAGTTGCCAACTTTTAATATTATACTAGTGGGAATACATTTAGTTTGCTCATTTTGATGGGATGACTTTTTTTTGCATAAATATGGCTAAAAGTACATAAGAAAACATAATACTAATATAATTTTTCATACTTTCTGATTTTCTCGAGCTTTTTCAGTTTTCCATAAATATGTTAGATAATTATTTCTTTGGTTTCTACTATGTAGAGTCATTAAATGATGCCACTGGCTAATGTTTAATGTGTTTGGTGCATATCGCCCATCTTGACGCATAACTTCTACTTCTAACATTAGAATTCTTAGCTTCTTTTCAAGTTCTTTATCATTTTTGCATAATTCTTGAATTATCTTATCTGTAAAAATAAACAGTAAAAAAGGATATGATTTGCAGTGTAGCAATAAAAAAAGTAAAGTAACAACTAATTTTCGCTCACTGTGAGCACGGGTCTCTTTTCTTTTTTTTAAGGAGAGATTTATGCCATTGTACTACCACACTGGCCTAGTGTGGGTTGGTGGACGGCGAGGGCGACGCTGTAGCAACATCATCCCGCCGTTGGACTTTCAAGCCGCCCGAAGGCCTCCAACAGCTTAATGACTGTTATCTCATTATAACAGCCGGGATTGATGGCTTCACACGTCATGAAGTGCTCAAGGTATGATGCCACAAACGGTCACCTATCCAATCAGTTAATGACTGTTCCCATCGTTGCTTAACATTTGTGACGGAAACTAATTACCAAGAAGCATTGGGCTATGAGCGCTTCAAATATTTTTCTAGCAATATTTGGATAATAATGTTATCTTTTTTATTAAATAATACAGCAATCCATTAACTATTAAATTATATAGGCTCTATCAAAATATAATAAAAATATCAACTAAATACCACAGATAATTTACATTACAATGTTAAGAGTAACAACCAATTTGAACATACCTGATTCATCTAGGTCATTAAAAAAGCGCTTAGATTGATAGATTATCCTGTTAGTGTTTTCATTTGTAACTTTTTGAAGAGGAATATTTCGACGAGTTTTTGAAATGTTAAAAATTGATCGGACAAAATACATAACTTAATTTGTAGGTTACAAGCAGTACAAAAATAATTAACAAGTTGTTTAATCGTAAACCTTTAATTATAGAGACATTTAGTTTTTAAACTTTAAAATTGATATTGATAAATTCAAAAGTTTGTTTTATTGTTGTCACTGAACCATGTATTCTATCTATGCACTGAACAGTAGTAAGTAAGTAAGTAACAAAGAAAAAAACTCTTTGCTGACTGACATTACTACATAAAAGCACAGAACACTTCTTCTTCTTCTTTTATAATATGGCGAAGGCAGTGTTTCGGCCAAAGCCACACGATTCCGCCAATGTCACGAAATGGGAAAATACAGTGTTTTTATTTTATTTTAAATACTATAGAAAAAAAACTAAGCAGCAATAAATAATACAGCACAATTTTTTAGAACGCCACAAACAAATTATTAGTATATGTACAGTTAATAATAAAACAAAGGTATTAGGAGCAGGGATATGAATTGAGAGAAAAAGTTAGGGTGACAAATAAAAATAAATAAAATAAAATTTATAATTATTTGCCACCGAGCTACTTACGAACTATAAACGAATTTTATTAGTGGTTATAAATTTTGACAGGATTTTCAAAAGCGAAGGGTTAGTTAAACTTAATACACATTTGATATTAGTCGGGCGAGGAATATTTTTGGGAAGAACATCGAACAGGGAGGAACCAATTTTAGGACAGTTGAAGAATATGTGGTTTACTGTGCCTTCGTCCATACCACATTCACACAAGGAGTTATCTCGAATTCTCATCTTCGCTAGGTGAACTGGTGTGCATGCATGACCAATACGAAGTCGACATATGGTTGATAGTACAGTCTTTGGTATAAATTTGTGGTTAAAGAACCACGGACGAGAAGGGATGTTTTGCTGGATGTCTGCATAGTACTTTCCACCTGATCTTTTAGAGTTATTCCAGTGGATATTCCATGACTTTAATAAATAGGAGTTTGAAAGGGATGCTGCATCATGGAAGAGTAGCTTAGGATGTGCAAGTGAACCAGTGGAAACTGCATTTTTAGCGCATGAATCAGCGGTTTCATTGCCAGGAATTCCGATATGACTGGGAATCCAAGCTAGTACAATACTTAACCCCATTGATTTACATTCATATAGAGCTTCCCGGATTTTCAGAATGAGAGGAAATTTGGTTTTACATTTAAAGGAATTTGATAAGATAGACTGAAGACAGCTTAAGGAATCAGAAAGAATTAAAACATTACTTAAGGAGTGCGATTTTGCATAAAGTACTGCTTCTAATATAGCGAGTGATTCACCAGTAAACACAGTTGTTACTGGAGGGCATTGAAGGGCATTGAGGGCACAGAACACTATATAAAAGTAAGTAACCAGTCACTGTCAGTCAGCAAAGAGTTTTTTTTTCTTTAGTTAGTACTTAGTTTTACGGCCTCGGATACTTGTCCATACAGCCAATTCTTTAGTAATATTGTCTACCTACCTAGTCCATTTTTTTTGTTATTTTGTTATTTCTTATTTTTGTTTTGTTTTTTCCTTTTGGAACTGGCTAAGGTCTGAGACCACGCTGCCATGTCATTAACTAATAATTCAACATTTTCATTTATTATTCTAAGGTTATAGCAATGTGTCAGTGAGTAGGAAAATCAAATAAAAGTGAGAAACAAGGAAACGCGTTCCTATTTGACTCGGAACCACGTTCTCGCGTAAAACCCTTGTTGTTTCTCACTTTTAATTCATTTATCGTACTCACTGACACATTATTAGAACAATGCCACCACTTTATCACAACGTGAATGTATGATTATGTCATGGTAGAGTCTGTGCGGAAAGAGATCCGTCGTAAGTTTGAGGGCGCATGTGTGTTTAAATAATGCTTTTGTTATGTTGACAACACTGTTACGCCATTATAGTGCGACTGTAACATTTTGATATTTAGAAACTGTGTTGGACTAGTTTTTGCGTGAAAAAGTAACAAACTTTCGCATTTATAAGAAGGAAACGACGTAAAAGAAGCCATCAGAAGAAGTTACTTAAATTTAGTTCTAAATAGATTTAAGGTTAGTTTAAAATTTTAAACCAAAGTTAGGTATTGAGAATAAAACTAATAATTGAATGGTAAAAAACCCGGCTTCCTAGGGTTTCTGAAAAACTTCTGCATAAGCTAAGGCCGTATACAGAAAGAAAGCTGGAAACTTATAAGCGCTTACCGGCGCTTAACAGCGCTTAACAAAGGAAGCAGGTTGAAGCAGACCAAGCAAAATTTGTTAATTAATTTAAATTTTGTCGGAACTTGTCGGCACCGTTCAGTGCTTATCGGCGCGCGTTCATATATTTTCCTGCGCGGGTTACCAGCGCTGTCAAGCGCCGGTAAGCGCTTATAAGTTTCCAGCTTTCTTTCTGTATACGGCCTAAAGTAAATTTATATACCTATCAATTTATTAACTAATAAGGAAAAAATCAATGAAACAAGTACCATTTTATTTATCACAAAGTTTATTGTTAATTATACATTAGTTAGGAAATTTATAAAAGTATAAAATGCACGAATTTTGTTCAGTTGGCGCGCTTATCAAAATCATCAAGAAGTTTCTTTCCAGGTGTAGACCACATTCCATTATTTGTAGATACCGTATCTTTTTAAAGTTAGTTAACGAATTAGTATCAACACTGTTTTTACCTACTATCGAAACATTGACCGAAACATAATACATAAATATTATCATATTTTTAAATGAATTCCTTTTAATTATACATATTTTGAGATGATATGGGCTGATGGTACCCAAAAAGAACTATAAAACTGTTACATACCAGCCGTAGCTGCCACACGTTCCGTAACTTTGTTTAGATCAACAATGGTGTGTTTTACCGCTCTTTGGCAAAACTGTATAATATTAAATATTATTTATTTCCTATATTTTATTTATTTCTTATATTTAATATTTCCCTGGTAGAACTGCGAAAAGTTTGACCACTTTTCGACATGATTTCAAATTGAAAACAATAAAATAACACGATAAATAATATTGAATCAATGATATTACAAAGAAACAGATATGTTACTTCGCGGCTTAAGTTAAGAAGTCTTTTTGAGTCAATTGTAACATGTCTCAATCAGTTTGCGTCAAACAAGCTTCAGAGCGAGTCACAGTGACAGATAAACAATAATTTGAAAAATGCCGTCTTGTGTATTTTAATTTTGCACAAAAATTTTGTGCTAAAATGAATAAATCTCAAGGGATCACATATCACATGTAAGTTTATAAAAATATTTGTTTTATACTACGTGTTTTTTAATTTTTAAGTTTCTTTGTAAGTACTAAGACGACGACATAGATTAAAAATTCAGATGCGACAATTTAGGTATCAATATGACGAGTTAATCATACCATAGCACACATAGTGGTATTTATTTAAAATAATTCTAATGAAATTCTTCATAATTAAATTTGGTACTTTGATCGTTTGAACCACAAGAACATGGAAAAAGATTAGAACGGCTGTCATACGCCAATTGTATGAGAACCGATGTCGCCGCTTGCGTCCCACTACACGTAAACGAGTACAAAGAACGCTAAACAATCACAGTGCTCAGGTTTCGGCAGAAGTAATAGCATTTGCTCATAACCTCTGTGGCGTGCCTGCCCCGCCAAACCTAACCCTTTTCCATGTTCTGTGGTTTGAACCGAGATGTTAAAGTTCTGGAGTAGCTAATATGAAACATAAGTACCCCGTCAGTGTTAAGATTTACTATTCACAATTGTTTTTCTAGCTTTCCTTGTAATAAAGTTAGAAGAGAAGAGTGAATTGCAATAGTGCAAAAGCAATGAAGTGAATCAGACTGGATGGAATTGTGTAATATATTTTTGTTAAAACTGTACATAAATATTTCTGTTAAAAATTCTAACTTGTGTAACTCTCATAATTCCAATGTATGTTTTATGTTACGTACTTACATTGTAAAAATATTTTTTCATATAACACAAATACAACCTGTTTTATTTCTCTCTATTTTCTACCTACTTTCAAATATTTGTACTGTCTGATTTTGGTTACAATTCCTAATCTATGTAACTGTCATCGTGCAGCGCCGTGACGTTTTGCGAACGCAATTTAATATGAACTTATCATCTATTTCTTTGTAATATCATTGTATTGAATCAACTCGTAACAAAAATTGACATTTGATGGACAGCTGGCTGGATTGGGCTGCCTTATAAAACAATAACGTTAGTACCATTTTACGTTACGTCACGACGGTTCTCTTTCCGCACAGACTCTAGCATGTTCTTAGACTTTAGCTGCTGGTAAAATTGAGGTTAAGAGGATTCCTCGATTGCTAGGAGTTTTGCGCGGGAAACGGAAGAGGAAGATGAACTTTCTCTCGTAATTTTGGGAAGTTATCCTAAGCGGCCTTTATTGTGATAAAGTGGTGGCATTGTTATAATAATTTGTGTCAGTGAGTAGGATACATCAAATAAAAGTGAGAAACAAGGAAATAGGAGCTATTTGACTCTGATCCACGTTCTCGCGTAAAACTCCTGTAATCATTGAAATGTATGAATCACCCATACATTTCAATGAGTTAGGTTAGTTTAGGTTAGGCTATTATGTTTAAGTAAGTATTTGTGATATTGTATGTATTTTAAATTGTCATTTTTTTAACTAAAGACTAGGCTGTATAGACTCGTCCGAAGCCGTAATTTTTTTTATATGAAAAAAAAAAAATATTTGATTGATTACTTTTGAGGTTATTGGGTAGGTATCGTTTTCAAATTTGATCGCGTTTAAAGAGTTTAAACTCTAAATAGGGTCTGTATCAAATATTCGAAATGGCTATTAGTGCTATATTACGCCGCACTTTAGTCAATGGAACTATGTATTCAGCTGCAGCACTTCGCTTTGCTTCGACTCAACCTGAAAAGAAAGTGTTTTTTGATGTTTCTGCAGATGGAGAACCTCTTGGTAGAATTGTTATAAAACTAAACACTGAAGAAGTCCCAAAAACTGCTGAAAATTTCAGAGCATTATGTACAGGCGAAAAAGGTTTTGGTTACAAAGGTTCTTCATTTCATAGAATAATTCCCAGTTTTATGTGTCAAGGTGGAGACTTCACAAACCACAATGGCACTGGAGGTAAATCTATCTATGGTCGCACATTCCAAGATGAAAATTTCAAGCTAAAGCATACTGGCCCAGGTATTTTGTCCATGGCCAATGCAGGACCTAACACCAATGGCTCTCAATTCTTTATAACTACCACAGCAACTCCATGGTTAGACAGAAAACATGTGGTATTTGGTGAAGTTGTAGATGGTCTTGAAGTTGTTAAAAAAATGGAAGGTTTGGGCTCTAAGAGTGGCAAACCATCAAAAAAAGTTGTTATTTCAGAATGTGGTGAGTTAGATTAACTGTAATTTTGTAGTATATAATTGTTTTAGTTGTTGTATAATAAATGCCCAATAAAGTAATTAGAATTTATTTAGTGTGTATGATTATTATTGTTTGTTCACCAAACGCTACCTGTATTTTCACTAATAGTTTTGATCCAGTAAGAGTTTAGAGATCATCATTAGTAGAATGACAACCTGTATAGTTTAGTGTACTAGATTTAAAGATTTTCAAGGTATGTATATAAATAGGTGCCACCAGTTCTGTTGTCTCGAGTTGGATTCCAGGACTGGTTAAAAACATATTTAAATAGTTTCTAACTTTGTGATCAGAACAATGTATGTAATGTTGACCACATTAATATTTTTTTATATCTTAAAAGCTCTTGCTGTAATTTTTTAATTTTTAATTTTTCTATTCACCTTTATTCCATGTTGTCTTATTAATCATTGATCTTCTGATACCACATGACACTTAACCTCTCGATTGTATGTAATTCCAGACACAATTGAAATCAATTGTTATGACCACCGGCAGTCTTATGATCCTGTAGAAGTTAAATATTCCATGACATGATCATCAATCATCAGTCTAGCTTTTAGCCTATCCCCTTCTTTTTTTATGGCCTGCACAGACGAGGGATTTTTGTCCGCTAAAATAGATCGCTTACAACTGTATTGAGTAACGCAAACGAGGGATTAAAAGTACCACATACAAAAAGTCCCCCGAATTACCGAGGACATGCAGAGAGCGGACCGGACAAAACTACGGGGGAGTCTCCGATAAAAATAGAACTTGTGACTAGCCAAAGCAACGCACAAGGCGGACTTTAGTCTGCATTGTGCACTCGAGAGTGACGTACGTATGCACGATGATAAACGAACAAATGATCGCACACCGTGTGCGTTGAGTTCGCGGTTAATCCGCGGCGGACTTTTTATTCGCGGAGCGTACTTTTTCTCCGCCGCGGAGAAAAGTCCGTCGTCTGTGCATGCCATTAGAATTATTATTTGCAAGTTTCTTTTTTTGTCAAATCATACTAATAAAATCGGCTAATAATATGTAAGTTATAATAAATATATATGTATTAAAGATTACATAATAACTTCTTTAATTATTATATTTTAGGTGACTTTGAAAACACTATTATTGCATGAAGATGAAGTTATTCAGTAACGAGGAAGAGTATTTGTTTTTTCTGTGGGATATAATGGCTTGAATAAATTTAGTTTTCAATAGTTAAACAAATAAAATGTACTTTAAAATAGGTATGCAATTTTTATTAATCACTAAATGCAACAAATTAGTTTAGGAGTTGCTACTATCAAACATTTCCATCTGTGGCAGATGTAACAACATATATACAGCTAAGTCAGTATCAAGTCTTATAACTATTGTATTAAGGCATTTTTTAAGATAAAACACTCTCTTCCATATCAAACTATTTGTCTCTCTTATCAAATATGTGACAAAAATTTACAGTGACAACTTACTGTCTTTTTATGTTTAAATCTGAGATAAATATATTGTTTTTTCTATGTGCACATTTATATACTAAAATAATTTCCAGTGCCTTTTTACAGTGTCAAAATTAGTATATATACTAACATGTGGCAGACAGGTCTAGTTCAAGTTAAAACACATATTCCCTAACACTGTAAACAAAGCCCTAGCTGCAGCTTAGTCTTACGTAAAAGAGCAGCCATAGAATTGACAATTTTCCAAATGTACAAATAATATTTGATAAATGCCATGTCTTATTGCACATTAGTCAATCACCACTTTGACTGTTTTATATTTATTAGTCACAAGAAATTTGTGCAAAAAAGATGCTAATTAAAAAAATATAATGGGTGTAAAAAAAATCAAACGCAGATCCGAAAACCATGTATTGTCCCCATCACTAGGATCTTTTTTTCTTCGGGACCATACCTGGGAAACGGCTGGTTCCAAAGATATTGAGGGTCAAAGTCACAATTTTGTTTTCCATTTTATTACAAAAACTGTTGCCAAAGGTTACTTAAAAACTTCTTCTTACAAACATAGTGTTTTTTTGATTATTTCGTTCATAATAAGGCTTTTTAAATTACAATACGCAATGTACGACTCAGCACGGACGAATTTTGAACTTAGCAGCCATCTCCAGCGCAGCGGTCAGCGCTTCGGCTGCTATACATTGCGCGCTATGTATTTTCATATTTTTTTGAGTCCCAAAAATAAAAATAATTTTCCAGCTATAATATTTTGTAACATGACTTGGTTTTCTTTACAGATTGCGTAGCTTTAGGATCTGCGTTTAGTTTTTTTACACCCTGTATATTGCTGATAAACTAAAAAGTTTGATTTTTATGAATATGACTAAAGGTGCTCCCTCATCGGGAGCATTCGCGTGTAATGTAACATTACAGATGCGACTTTGAGCATTACAATACAATAATACCTCCTTGACTGACGAGCATTCGTGTGTAATGTAATAATAAGTATGTTTGATTAACATAAATAGTGGCAAGTTATTTCAAATGATGATTGACAAATGTTTTTTATTCCCCCTATAAATTTAAATTGTGTAAATAATTTTAAAACAAATCAAACTAACAAATAATTTTGCATTATGAAAAGTAAACAATCATACTTCACACATGAGGCAAAGACAAATTTCACCATTTTGAGATCACAATACAGGAAAAAACCTTTATACACAAAGTGTACTTACAGTTATTTACTACAACTTTTTTTATGAATTTGTGCTCGTTATAGAATAAAGGGTTATTAGTAGATACTAAAGGAATGTTAATAAAATAGTAATACACACATATTTTCTAAAACATATTTTAGTGACAAATACATGGTGCGCCCGTGTTAAACCATTCTTTTTCGGTAAAATTTTACATCAAAGTGAAATACGAGTTCATATAACTTTAATGATTGAATGATTGAATTAATAAAGTTTTATCTAGATCTTTATAGCAAACATACACTTTTTTAACTTTATGCAGAATTTGGAGGCCACAGTCGCTATTTGCTGACCTTATAGAAACGAATTAACCATAGTATGTACATATAATACATCTTACTTTATGCCACGTGACTTGTTTGTAAAGGGGTTATCTTTTACGACGAGATTCAAGTATATTTTAAATAAATACACAAATTGTATAAGGTCATAAAAACGATAGAAATGTACTCAACTTTAAAATTGTTGTTGAATGATGATCATTACCAATGATTGACCATTATAACATACAATGCTAAACTGCTTTATGAATTGTATCAGTAATGCCTGATTAGTATTTAAATATTGCTACAAAATAGCTCCAGTGATGAAGTTGTATGTTACATCAATTTAAATTAAGTAAGTACATTAAAATAACCAAATTATTTTTTTCAACTTTCATAATAGCATAGCTATTCATCTAAAGAAGCCGTTTCTAATCAAAAGCCACTATAGATAATGTTAGACGCACCTCAAAACTAGAAACAAAGAAAAGTTATGAATATATTTCTAATTTTAACACAGGATTTTTGTAATTGACTCCTTTCATACGTACAATCAAATTAACTACAAGAATTCAAACGAATTCGTAACTACTAATAGTTAAGAAATTTTTCATTTACTAAACTTCAATAACTATATGAAAGCGTCAAGACTACCTAAAGATATGATTTAAAATCACTCATTAATTTATAGCTAGATTCGGAACGTGAGTTCGGAGCTAAGATTTGTTAATTTGACTAATGTATCACTATGGGGCTCGGTGCTCGGTGAGATTCTCGGTTTGGTCGCGAGTCAGACGCGCGGGTCGAGCGGCGCGGAGGAGAGCTGGTCTACGCTGCGGCCCTTGTGCAGCTGCAGGCTGAGCTCGCTGGGCTCCATGGTGATGTGGTGCGACGAAGTGCGCTTGTGCCGCGACTCGGGCGGCTTCAAGTCCTGATTTTTTATTTATTTATTAATTGGAAAAGATTCACCAGCAACATATCAGTAAACATTACAATTCAGGGTATATGAGTGACTGTGTAAAATAATGCCTTTACAGGTAAATACTGCGTTTTTAACAATTAGTCGACTTCAATTTAAACTTAAACGTCAAATTAAAGTAGTTAAACAGAAATTACATCATAAAATTAACAGACTCGGGCGTTACTTTGCGGAAATCCATAACTATGAGGAAGCACCTGCACCACACAGTCAAATCAGTGTTAGTGCGGGTAGTGTGGTGAAGGTATCTAGGCCGGTATTAACAAGCGGAAATCATTAAAAAATAATTTTCTAAATCCATAATTAATAACATCATAATATAATATATTTTCAAAACTAGCGATTGACCGCGACTAGGTCATAAATTTATTTTTTAGTGGACTTCATAATATGAGCTAGAGTATCTGGGATACAACCATCAATGAACAAAATGCCATCAAGTTCGTCCCTATATAGTGCGACTGGTTAGAAGAGTAATTTTTAAAGAGATACGTCTGTTCTATACCATTCGAAAAACTATGTCCCTATTGGTCCGTTTGAACTGCCGTCGAGACTTAATGGAGAAACGTACAAAAATTTCTTAGAAAACAATCTACCTTGTTGCTCGGAGACGTCAATTTGGAACTCGGGCGAACCATGGTGTTTCAGAATGACGGTGCCCCATGTCATTACGCAACGCAAGTCCGACGGTATCTTAACGAAACGTACCCTAACAGATGGATCGGACGCAACGGACCAATCAGATGGCCACCACGCTCTCCTGACCTCAATCCCATCGATTATTTCATCTGAGGCTACTATAAAGAAATCACATACACCCGAGAATGCTCGAGCGAAGAAGAGCTTAGAGGGAAGATTGAAAAAGCCGAAAGAGTGGTCAGCGCAAATCGTGAAGCTTTCATACATTTAAAGGATAATTTCTTACGCGTTTAGTCGTATAATGCCTAATTCGCAAAATGGACACCGAGTCTCGAAAGGACTACTTCGGAAAACGCCCACTTAGCTAAAGGACTACTTCGCGTAATGCCTAATTCGCTAAAAGACCAATTCGCATAATGGCTACTTAGCTAAAGGACTAATTCATGAAAGGACTACTTCGCGAAAGGACTCATTCGCAAAATGGCCATTAATATCCATATTTTCTCAAAGGAGACATGAACCAAAAACATGTATTCCTACATAAAATGTAACGAACAACCCGTTAATATGTATAACGTAAGGTAATTTATAGATATTTTTGTTATTTCTTATATTACACATAATCCAAAAAAGACTGAAATAATTATTTTATAGTTAGTTATATTTTATTTAGTGCCTTTTTTATATCATTATTATATGTTATTAAGATTTTATTAAACAAACTTATTACATCCAAAAATATTTTTTTTATTAAGGTTAAAATAATACTTGGTTTTTTCTTCTCTAATAAAAATAGTAACGTAAACGTATGTTGGTTGACTCATTACTAGTACCGCCATCTAGTTGGTAAAAATTATGAGATTACCTTAATGAAGTAACGACTAGATAAAGGAAACTATAATAGCTTATTATTTTCTTTTCTCCTCTATTTTCAACTAGGTAAACTATAGGTAATAATATATTCAATTATCCAGAATGGTAATGTACTTTGAATCAATGCGTAAAACGAAACGACACATTATGAAATATTTTAAAAAATGTGGGTAGTTTTCTTTGCGTTAATTAAGATTGAGATTGAACATTAGTGAATGTCATCATTTGTTGAGTTACTTATATTTTTATTTTTGAAAATGAAAGAAGAAACATTAGTTTTTGAAAAAAAAAGGTAATGATTGCCTTTTGTATCACGAACATATATGATAATTTCTATGTTCGTGATATTATGGCCATTTTGCGAATTAGTCCTTTCGCGAAGTAGTCCTTTCATGAATTAGTACTTTGGCTAAGTAGCCATTATGCGAATTGGTCTTTTAGCGAATTAGGCAATACGCGAAGTAGTTCTTTAGCTAAGTGGGCGTTTTCCGAAGTAGTCCTTTCGAGACTCAGTGGCCATTTTGCGAATTAGGCATTATGTGACTAAACGGTCTTACGCAGGTGTAGTTTGTGCATTTCTGTGGGAGGGGGCATTTTGAAAAACTATTGTAAATAAATTTAATTTTATTACAATCATCTTTGTTTTATTGAATCAATCCATCCAATGTACCAAACCTGAAAAGCTATTTTCCAGTATTTTCAATCAAAAATTTTTCGACCTCACTTCGTCTTTGATGGCTGATTACAGTGAAAAATAGCCTGTGAAGTTACTACTTTTTTATTATTATTATGAAAGCTTAGATTCTAGTGCATTTTCTGAAGGTACTTAGAAACTAAGAAATTATCAGTGTAGATTTTAAATTTTTAGTTGAAAATTTAAATGATAACTCACTTAACATGAATTCTCAACTTTAGGTCAATTTTGTAGTTACTTTTATTAATGTTATGAGGCTGGTTATTTTATGCATAAATGTGCGCATTTTCATAGTTCATAGAGATTTAACTGCAAGAAAAAAAACCGAAGAAGCCTTCTGCTTTTTTAAAGAAATTTTTAAAACGGATCCGATCGCAAGTTTGGAAAAAATCATACAAAAATCGTAACTCGAAAACTACGAAAAATCGTAGAACATACATAGCACCCCTATGTATGTTCTACGATTTTTCGTAGTTTATTCATAAATTCAGATACATCTCAAACCGAGAACAACAGTCACTCCTCTGACCACCCTGTATATACTACTAGTTGACCCCGCGAACTTCGTATATCGTCTCAGAATAATTAAATGTCATTGTCACCAAATATGGCCTTTACTATATCAAGTCTTAAAGAGTCAAGAAACAAATCATTAGCAATAAAACTATATTGCGACTATAAATTGAAATGTAAGCTATCCTATCTTTCAAGTTGGATCAAACTGCACACGGTGTGCAAAATTGATTAAATCGGTTAAGTAGTTTAGGAGTCCATCGCGGACAAACAACGTGACACGTAATTTATATATATTAAGAAGAAGAAGAAATTCTTAGTTACTAGTATGTTCGATTACAATGGTTTCTGCGTTACCTTTGACCCAGTGCGCCGGTGCCTCAACTCGCCGCCGCCGCCGATCAAGCGCTTGCTCTCGAGCGCCAGGAGCTTGAGTAGCTCGAGCCTGAGGTTCGACCGCGATACTAGTGTAATAGACTACAATATTACCTTAGACCCAGTGCGCCGGTGCCGCAGCACGCCGCCGCCCTCGATCAGGCGCTTGCTCTCCTCGTCGGCGCGCTTGCCGAGCGGCAGCGCGCTCAGGTCGAGGCTCTCCATGCTCTTGAGCGCCAGCTGCTTGAGCTGCTCGAGGCTGAGCTCGCGCGAGTCAGACCGCGAGTGCACCTGTGTATAAAACATTGATTTATAGATAACTAGCTTTTGCCTGCGACTATGTCCGCGTGAAGTAGTTGTTTTTGGATTTTTTTTACTTTTTGCAGGCTATTTTGGTGCACTTACATATAAGTACACCGACTTAAACAACAAAAAATTTAAATGATTATTTTCTGACGCCTAACTTCTAAATAAAGTAGATGAACCTGCGATGCAGGATAGTATGGACATATGGCGATTTGTATGGTGTGGTGTAACAGCGCCATCTGTTGATTGTCGTCGGAATTGGTCAAATGCCTGTTTTTGGCGTGTGAGTTAGAGGTCGCCACAGGTGTCTTAGAGTAATCAGGAAATATGACGAAATAACATCCTATTATAATAAGTAGTATATGAAATTTTTTTTTTCGAAGTACATAGTTATATATTTAATTTATACTAGCGAAGTAGTTATTTAAAAAAAATTTAACATACACAAATAAAGTAAGTAACTATTTAAAGCACTTGTTTAGTGGAAATTAGAAGTAAAAAATTCATTTTCTACATTGCTTCGTCCGGGAAATGAACCCGGGACCCTGAATTAGGCGTCAATCGCGTCACCTCAAAAACCGGTGTACGCCACTCCACCATGAATCCGCCGGCCGCGCGGACGCAGCGCGGGAGGCACGCGCCCACTAACCGCGCCATACGCACTATCGGGGACATTATTGCTCATCATTTTGAAATTGATTTATTTGCAGACAGTTTTAGACATCTTTGTAATCAATTTTATAGAATCCTAAATGACATGTAAAATTTATCTACTTAATGCATTTTTACCTATTGACATTCCTTTTATTCATAATTATTTTTATTTGTTGTAGTAGTAGTAAGTATATTGTAATATAATATTGACTTCTTTGTATTTGACAATCGTTATTTGTGCATTTTTTATTGTTTATTTTTTTACTATGAACCTATTATTATTGTTTGACATGTATCTGTTTAATTAATCTAATCTTTGAAGCGTTTTGGATATATTCTGTTAGCTTTTAAGATGTATTTTGGAAATAAATGAAAGTCGTCAAAATGTAACTCAATAAGTGTATGAGTTATTATTGAGGACTG
This sequence comes from Anania crocealis, assembly GCA_949315895.1. Lineage (NCBI taxonomy): Eukaryota > Metazoa > Arthropoda > Insecta > Lepidoptera > Crambidae > Anania > Anania crocealis. Next base: position 17,855,034 of record OX438882.1, read on the forward strand.
ACTAAATAAGTATGTTACTACTTATTTAATTCTATTGCACAAAAATATACTATTATATACCTTGAAGTCCCTTGAACCAGATCTTGAATGTGCGGGAAAGTCGCGCGAAGCAGAACGCGGGAACTCGCGCCTCGAGTCCCGCGAATCGCGCGAGTCGCTTCGAACTGCACGAGATCTTTCCGGGGGACCTAATTAAGATTAATTTGTTACTAAAATACTTGCGATTAGAAAATTCATGGTCATTTAACTCTAAAAAACATGTTTTGTGCCAGGTAAAAGTGGTCATTCACAGCATTTCTGAAATATTGCTTGTTTGCTAAGTTCTTACCCCGTTCTGGCTCGTCTAGCGAGTGCTGTCTCGCTCGCGGCTCAAGCTGTATCGTTTTTGAGTCGTTCCGCAGGTGACGGGACGCCACCAGAACGCGCGATGTCCGTCCGCTGGCTCGCGTCGAGTCCTGAAGACAAACATATTTTAGCATTTGTATTGATTTATTTTTGACAGACGATAAATAGGTTTTAAGTCCATCGAGTATGTATCTTATTTGATTGATCGACAGTTTAAAGTTCCCATTTAAATTAAGGTAAGGGTAGGGGAAGATTGTCAAAAATATTTTTTTTAACAAATGGTGCTCTAACCAACAAAAAGGTGAAATTAGTAACAAATTTTATATTAGCACCAATGAAACAAACACAAACAATATATGGACGGATTTAAGAGAGATTTGACTGTCCTTCATAGCTGAGCTACAGGGATATTACCGGTGCCAACCATTTTTTAATTAATTGGTTTGTTTAAAGTTATGTACTTTGCGACAATGGTGCGTATTTTCTCTCCAAGATTGGCCAAACCATCCACCAGGCGTGGTGTTAATGGAAAAACCCTTCTTTGAAGATTCCTAGACTCAGCAGTAGACTGATGTGGGCTGATGATCATAATGCGGTGGTTTGGCTCCTAGATTGTTTCCCAGCCAGGTAATTTTAGAAAACGATCTTTTCTAAATGTTTGGTTTAGAAGGAGCGGCATTGGCTTTTGTCGCAACATGGAAATCTTAAAATCTTCAGAGCCTGAAATCAGCGGTTAGGAAAACTCTATCTCCAGACTATCCATGAAAAATATTTACAGGTCTTGACCTACTTTTCTTCAAAAGTACCTGCGAATATTGCGAGTCGGTGCGTTGCAAGGACGTCCGAGGCTCCACTGTGTCAAGCGGCGTGGTGCCGGCCGAGCTGGGGCCGGATCGGAAACCGCTCGCGTTGTCCGTTGACGGCAGCTCTTCGAACACTAATAAAAAAAAAGTTTTAAGCTCATATTCATTAGTCGATAGCGCACGTGTTTGGTGTAAGGATGATTTCTGTAACATATGCCACAGGGCCAGTGATCGGAGAAGAGTTTTCAGTGGCTCGTATGTAGTATACCTAGAACCTACACCTTACATGTCAACATCGAAAGTTGCTTTAAAAAGCTGCCGAATTTAAAGTGCAGTTGCAGACGCTATCTCATTGATTGTCAAAATGTTACATGATATTTAAATGTTTGCTATTATACACTAGCTACATAAAAAATAATAATTGGTAAAACACAGCCAAGAAACACAAAAGCCAAGAGACAGCACTGGATGACCGATGAGACATGGAAACTGGTGAAGGAACGTAAAGATATGAAAGCCTGTGGCGCCACATTGTCCCAAATAAATGCGATTAGTGCTACAATACAGACAGCGTGTCGTCGAGACCGTAACAGCTCCCTGATAAAGATATTAAGAATTAGAAAAGCACGCTGATAAACACGAAACCAGAGATTTGCATGACAAATAAATAAATAATAAATAATAAATATTTAAGACATGCCACACTGGGCCACACAGAGCCATCTAGTCCCAAATTAAGGTACTATTAAGTACCCTGTCGTATGGGGTACTAGACAACCGATAAACTTACTTATATACTTTTTTTTTTTGTAAATACATACTTATAATACATAGAAAACACCCAGACCAGTACAAACAGACATGTTCATGCACACAAATATTTGTACTGTGCGGGGATTAAACCCGCGACCCATGGCTCAGAAGCAGCGTTAACTACCGCTGATCCAAATGGTCGTCAATGACAAGGTAAGGTATATAACAAGGCAATTTAAGCCCAAGACTTGGTCTATAGAAAACTCCAGTGGCGAAACGATAACAGAAATCGAGGAGATAGTCCATGTCTGGAGGGACTACTGTATGTCACTGTTCGCTAAACGTGCCGTTTCACCAGATGCCACCTACCCAAATTGGAGAAATGACCAGGAAGGTGGTTCCTGGTCATATTGCGCGATGAGGTACGAGCCACTGTTCGACATCTGAAACGCGATAAAGCCGTAGGAGTTGACGAGATACCTATCGAAGTGTTACAGGCTATGGGAGAAAAAGAAATAGAGATCCTACATACTATTTGTAACAGAGTCTGGGAAAGTGAGAGTTGGCCAAAAGACTGGTCTCAATCCCTATTTATACAATTATTTTAGAAATGTAAAACTACCGGATAATTTCTCTAATAACACACGCACGTAAGGTGCTACTGCACATTTTAAACACCAGGCTTAAGGCGTACCTATCTTGTCAGATTGCACCCAAGCAGGCCGGCTTTGTAAAAGGAAGAGGTACGCGGGAACAGATCCTAGTCCTTCGTCAGCTCATAGAGAAAGCCAGAAAATTTAACATCCCTCTCTTCATTTGCTTTGTGGATTTCCGGAAGGCGTTCGACACGGTCGACTGGAAGAAACTCTGGCAAATCTTATCAGAAATGGGTGTACCATAACACCTAATATGTCTCGTACAAAAACTTTACGAGGACGGCATGGCGGCTGTAAGGGTGGATGAAGTCGTCTCTAAAAGTTTTAAAACTGAGGCAGGCATTCAACAGGGGTGTATTCTCTCTCCGCTCTTACTCAACATCTATACCGAATACATCATGCGGATTGTTCAGGATGAATGGGATAGGGGTATATCTGTTGGGGGTCGTACTTATAGCAATTTGAGATACGCTGATGATACCACATTGCTTGCTAATACAAAAGAGGATATCGAAGCGATTTTAAATCGTCTGGAAGTAACAGTCTTGAATTTGGATTAGCTATCAATAGAGACAAAACCAAGATGATGATAGTCGATCGAGCCGAAAAAAATAGACCCGAAATCCTCAGCATTGCCAATTGTGCAGTAAAGCAGAGCTATGTCTACCTAGGCTCTACTATCTCAAACACTTGGGGCTGCGAAGCAGAGATTAAAAGGCGTTGTGCCATTACAAGATAAATTAAATAAAATCTGGAATGATAGGAAAGTCACCAAAAATACAAAGGTTCGACTCATGAGATGCCTAGTATTTCCAATATTTCTCTACGGGGCAGAAACTTGGTCGTGAAGACTTCAAGACCGCCGCAAAATTGATGCCCTTGAGATGTAGTGCTGGAGAAGACTCTTGAGGATTCCCTGGACTGCATTTGGCACCAACAACTCCATCTTAAAGGAGCTTAATATTGGTGAACGTCTTTAGTCAACTGTGCTACTACGAATACTGAAGTTCTTTGGGCAAATGATGGTTCTATTGAACCCTCATTTCTGGATATAACGGTTGTGCAGGGCCGGGTGGAAGGGAAGAGGTCTAGAGGCCGATCACCTACCCGTTGGACAGACCTTATAAAATGAGTGACTAAAACATCGATAGTGACATGTTCTCGAAACGCCGAGTATCGTGTTGAGTGGAGAAACATAGAAAGAAAGGCTGCCCGAACCAAGAGAGCTGCTGCCAATATTCCGGAGCATCTACCAACCACGACCACTCTGACAAGAGTGCCCGATTAAGAAGAATGCTAGCCATGATACTCGTATTTGAATAAAATGGTAATTTTATTAAAGAAAAAATGCCCGGAATAATCAAATACAGGACATGAAAATTAAGAATGGCTTAGTTACCAATGTTCTGACTGACTGAATAAACTAGGATCAAATCGTTATATTGTTCTGAGTACCGATCGAGACAATTTCATGACCCTATAATATACATTCTATCAAATAGTGTTTTGTAAAAAAATGTAACAACTTTGATCTCAAACGAAAATGTTATCAACATTTTCGTTTAAATTTTTCCATGAAAAAGTACATTTTGTAAAATAAATTAATATCATCCGTGTATATTTTCGGCGAAACATTTCTTTGCAGATTTTTTAAATATTACTCGTACATAAACTACTAGGATAACAGTCATAAAAAAAACATAATCTATGATTAAAGAGAGATTTACGTTTGTCAAGACTTATAATGGAGCCGGCTATGTCTTTCTGCGGGTCGAGCGGTGCCGAGGTCTCCAAGTTCCTGCGGCGACGCACGAGCCACCAATCGGCCATGAAGATACCCAGCGCCACGATCTTTATGCCACCGCATAGTCCAACGTACCTGTATTACAAGTATTATTTTAAGTCGACATTCTTATAGATACATAACAGAAAACATCATTAGGCACCTCTTACTGCGGTCAGTGTTTTCATTCTCACGTTTAAATTAGGTAATGGTATAGGAGCATAAAAATATTATTCTTAAAACTTGATTATAACAAGGTGTGACGTCACAGCGTGCATAAGCATACTAAATCTACGGCAGCACTAAGTTTAAGATAACTTTACGGTTAATTTTAGTAGAGCAGATTAAAAAAAATCAAAGTAAGAAATGAAAGTTATATAGGGCTCTAAATACGATACTGAACGCCTACAAAAATTTTGGAAAGTGGTTAAAATTTCACCTGTATAGGGTATATTTGGATAGCCCTGGATGAAACAAATCAAAAAAAAAATTTTGAACGTCACCGTTTGGACCACCCTAAGTGCGAGTCGGACTCGCGCACGAAGGGTTCCGTACCAAAAAGGCCAAAAAACGGCCCTTAAATATTTATTTTGTTTTGTTTTTAGTATTTGTTGTTATTGCGGCAACAGAAATACATAATTTGTGAAAATTTTAACTGTCTGGCTATCGCGGCTCTTGAGATACATCCTGGTGACAGGCAGACGGACCGAACGCAGACACAGACAGCGAAGTCTTAGTAATACTAATAGGGTCCCGTTTTTACCCTTTGGGCACGGAATCTCTAAAGGGCATGACTATAACTGACACACCTTTTTCAAATCCTAGCAAAAAAGGAAAAAAAATTCGACGAAAACTCGACGGAATCACACTACACAAACCGGTACGTCAAAAACGGTAACAAATGATAAATATAATTCGACTTACCTAAATCGAAATTGTTCAATGTCGTATAACAAGCAGCGTCCGCCCTTCTCCCCACTGCAGGACTGTTTCCAAAGCAGGCAAGTGGAGTCGATGAGGTTGCCGAACACTATCGGCGCCGGGATGTAGCCGAAAAGACGGAATATCACAAACTGCATGCCCAGGGCAAACGATCGCTCTTCCTCGCTTACAGATCTAGAATTTAAAAAATGAAGACTTACATTTTTTGATCACACTTGTATTAATTGGTGGTGCATTTGCTAGCATTATGGTCGTACGTAATATATTATTTTTTTCAAAGATTTATATTATGTTTAGGATTTAATAGTTAGCCAGAAACTTGATCGAAGATGGGCAAATTCTCTAAAGCCAAGAGCTATAGTAACGACGGCCTATAATCATCCCACTGCAGGGGAAAAGCCTTCATTATTGAATTCAAGTTACCATAGAAATTATGGTAACAGGCATAATCACCACGCTTGCTAAATGCGGGTTGGTGATCAGCTACAATGACTGAAATGCAAACACATCACCCGTTCTCGCTGTATACGGGTGACGTTTAGAGGCGATTAAAGGAATACTTTCAGACGATGTTGTATTTATACCTGAGCACGATTATAAGCAGCGGCTTCCGAGAGCGATTGTGGCAAAATCTTTCTATTGGAGAGGCTTATTCAGCAATGGACTAATGACGTTATTTCCTTACCTGAGCACTATTATATCGGTGTCCAAGAGGGGTTAGGAAAAAAAGTTTTTAAGAGATGTATAAATATCAGCAGTGGACTGACGATGTCGTATGAAAAACTCTTTTTAAGAGTAACCCTATTAAAAAGGAAAGCCTATTGAAAAGGTTATCCATGTGATAGGGTTACCTATGTGATACGGTTACCCATGTGAATAGGGTTACCTTTGATTTTGTTAGCTTATTAGTTCGGTAACCTTTTAAATAAGGTTTAACCGCTCACCAAAAATTATGGGTTGCGCATAGAAATTAAAATAGCCAAACAGCTTTCCAAAACAATTTATAGGGTAAGCCTATTAAAGGGTTTTCAGTATTGGTAAGCGCTTACTTGGATTAATCGTACGTATTGTTTGGTTTATCATATCGTCGGGGTAAGCCCGATGATAAGCTTACCTTTCGGATAGGGTTCTTAAAACAAGCCTATTAAAAACCCGAACAAAGACCCCTTTAAAGGTTAGCGGTTCCGGTCCCTGCTCCTGAGTGCGATTATGATAATACTTTCCTTTAGAGTAACGTATCTTTCCTTTAGAGTAACGTATATCAGCGGTAGACTGATAATGGCTTGTATCAGCAGTGGACTGACGATGTTGTATCCTCACCTGAGCACGATCATAAGCAGCGGCATCTGGGTGACGGCCACCACGAAGGTCATGAAGAACAGCAGCACCAGGAACGGGAAGATGGTGGTGCAGGGCGGGTTGCAGGCGCCGGCGGTGGCCACGGGCACCACGGTCACCTCGCCGCTGTACTCGCGCGCGGCGCCCGCCGTCAGCGCCGACGCGGACGCGCCGCTCACCACCGGCCCGGCGCCCACGTCGCGCACGTTCTCGTGCACGCCTGGGCATAGCAACGTATGAACTTAGAGAGAATTCTTTGCGTCAATGCATTGGGTCCCATTGCAATTTCGAGAAAGCGAGAAAGATAATCGGGACAGTGCCTACCACCGGCCCGACGCCCACGTCGCGCAGGTTCTCGTGCACGCCTGGGCATGCCAACGTCTGAACTTCGAGATCATTTTTTGCGTCAGTGCATTAGGTCCCATTCAGGTCCCATTACACTGCAGGGAAAGCGAGGAAGATACTCGGGACAGTGCCTACCACCAGCCCGACGCCCACGTCGCGCACGTTCTCGTGCACGCCTGGGCATGGCAACGTATAGACTTGGGGTAACTTCAGCATTTAAAATTGTAAAATTATGTCCCGCCTGCGACATAATTTCTCAAGTTTAAATACTTATATTTTAATTGCAATAAAGTTGCTAAAATATCATATAAAGTATTTCTTCTTTGCGTCAATGCATTGGGTCCTATTATACTGCAGGGAAAGCGAGAAAGATACTCGGGACAGTGGTCACCACCGGCCACGTCGCGCACGTTCTCGTGCACGCCTGGGCATTCAACGTATATATTTGGACAAACTTCAGTATTTAAAACTGGAAAAATTAGACATAATTTTTCATTTTTTTTAATTTTTTATTTGGAATAAAATACAATTACATATTAGGTATGGCTTCTTCTTCTTCTTCTCTGTCGTTTCGCTCTTGGCAGAACGGTCGTTGTCACGTTAAGTCGTCCGTGTTAGTGGTAGAGGCGGACACAGCTCTCCTCACTATCTCCCGCCACCCCTCTCGGTTGGCAGACTGTCTGGCGCAGTCAGACACGCGGCCTTCCACTGCGGACTTCACTTGGTCAGTCCAGCGCATCGTTGGCCTGCCGCGCGATCTGGTTCCCTCCACTTTTCCTTGTACAACCAGCCGCTCTATGGAGTCGTTATCACGTCTTGAGACATGGCCGAAGTACTGTAGTATGCGCGACTGTACTATGGTTGACAGACGCTGTGTGATGTTGAGCTCTCGGAGTATGGACATGTTGGTGCGGAACTCCGTCCATGATGTTTCGAGTATCTTCCTCCAGCACCACATTTCCAAAGCATCTATCTTCCCCTTTTCCAACTCGCGCACTGTCCACGTCTCTGCCGCGTAAAGAAAGATGGGGAATACCAATGTTCGAACCAGCCTGACTTTGGTGGTTTTAGTGATATTCCGATTCCTCCATACTTTCCTCAACTTCTCCATTGCAGTTCTGGTTATGGCCATACGTCGCTTCACTTCATCCACGCAGCCGCCGTTGTTTGAAATTAAAGCTCCAAGGTATATGTACGTCTGGACCACGTCACAGTTCGCAATCTGTGTCACTTCGGGCGAGTTGTCGTTGACGCGATCCACGATCATCATCTTGGTCTTAGACCGAATTATCCTTAACCCAAACATAAGGCTCACGCGCCCCATTCTGAGAAGTAATTCCTCCATAAGGCCAGCACTACTCGCAAATAAGGTGGTATCATCTGCGTACCGCAAGTTCGCGATTTTGTATCCACCAATCGCAACACCATCAGTCCAGTCTTCACGAGTGACCCGCATCACAAGTTCAGTGTAGATGTTGAAGAGTAAGGGAGATATTATGCATTCCTGTCGCACGCCGGCACCTGCATGGAAACTATTGGATAGAAGGTCGTCTATCCGCACTGAGGCTGTTCCTCCTTCGTAGAGCTCCCTGAGCAGGTGTACGAGGTGTTGTGGTGTGCTCATGTCAAGTAGCGTTTTCCACAACGTTGGCCATTTCACCGAATCGAATGCTTTGGAGAAATCAACAAAGCATATATGTCGGCTTGACGAACTCTCGCGCCTTCTCAATGATATGACGAACGGCTTACTAACAAAGGTATAGCTTACTAAGTAATATAATTTGAAAATCTTACTAAATATGTAACCAACTACTTTGTTCGCAACGTAATTTTAAGTGAGATTATTAAGATAAACACTGTGTTTGACTTTAAACAGGTAACAATATTTTTTTATAAATTTCAATGAAATTCCTGCAGCCAGGATATTAGAACAGATTAACAATTTAACAATCAAAGCAACTATGCAAATATAGCATTTTGGCACGTGAAAACTGTGAAAGACACGTAAAATCATATAAAGTATTTAAAGAAACTTCTTTGCGTCATTGCATCGGGCCCTATTACACTGAAGGGAAAGCAAGAAAGATACTCGGAACAGTGCCTGTGACTCATAAACTCCATTATCATCGACAATAGGCTACTTGACTTACATAAAATTTGACGCAATATTTCACTTAAGAAACCATTCAGATTTTAGTTAATAGAAGTGCAAGATAGCTACATAGATATTTTCAATTTTAATATTGTCTTTTCTTTTTCTTGAACTCTGAAAACTTTGTCGGTCATGTTATGACATCATAGGACATTAAGCAAACTTCATGGATCTTACAAATAAATTATGTAGCCTATACTTTGTCATTGAAATTTTTCTAATAAGTGTCTGGGAAAGTGCAGTGATTGAGGTTTAACATTAATAATAACCCCTAATGCGAGTGTAATTGATACTGCTTCATATTTTTATAGATAAAGCAAACATGGATGTTAGATTCGAAAACCCAGATAATACAAATCTGAATGTTGGTTAAATGTCAAATTGTAATGTTTCTTTTGACCAGTTTTGACCCTTATGTCGCCACGGAACAGACAATCTATAGACCAATATGGCCGACAGCGTTTCATCGGTGTACGAAATTTGGACTTCTAAAGCAAAGATTTGCGGTCTCATAGGTATTAAAAACATGGGCATATCATTTTATTTTCGTCTATTTAGGCAGTAATTTATCATTTCAGATCTAGTTCAAAAAAGTGTAAAGTAGCCTATTGCCCCTTGTTTCGTGTATCTCTAGTATAATAAGTTAGGCTCCAGCATTTAACGGAATAACCATTATGCTGTTAAATCTATAAATAGGATGTACTTAGGTAGGACAACAACAACATCTAATCGATAGCTAGATCGAGTACTCCATATTGCTGATTAAATATTGCTAGCCATTGTAAATCAGTTGTGTAATAATGTGATTATTTGTGTAACCGATTGTTATGATAAAACCCTTTAAAATCAATGTTAGATATCAATAGCGATAGGCTTATAAAGATAGTATCCAAAGCTATCGATATATGATAAAAATGCATCATATGCATTTAAAGTTTTCATAACGCGTTGCAGTTATCTTAAAACGACTGTAACATATTATGTCGCGGAATAGTAAATGCACCGCGATGTACTGATAGCTGATCAGACCAACATCGTATTTCTGATTCGACATTTACAGTAAAAATGTCAACTGGAACCTGGGATTACGACCTAAATAAAAAAAATCTAAATCCTATAAAGAACAAGCTCACACAATATAACAAGGTGTAAAGAGATATTAAAATAACGCGCACTCACATGCGCAGTTGGTGAAGTTGTTCCTCGATGACGAGAAGTCGTTGCAGCCGGCGTGGCAGGGCGAGAAGTAGGTGAGGCCGTTGTTGCCGCACACCGGCTGCATGTCCGTCTCCTTGCACAGACAGTTGAAGTTGCAAGCCGCGGTTAAGTTCACCTTGAACGGTTCGAGGTTGCTACGAAACGGAATGATAATAATTAAGCGAGCTAATGGAAGAGGATAACCACGTTTAAATGATACCAATGCAATCTTCACAAGAGCACAGAGAGGGCAGTCAAATATGTTGTTTTTATAAATTTTATTCACACTTTTCATAGAATATATGAAACAAATCTTCTAAAATGCAGTTTACAGTAATTTAAAAACTTATATTTTAGCGGGCTCGTGCCATCATTATCCGCTGTGACGCTTAAGACCAATCGGTTGCGTAACGAATCAAGTAGGACTACCGATATTAATTCCGATGAATTGGTTCAGATCTTTAATTGTCAAGAAACAAGATCCTACTGCAGAACAGTCGATATTTTTGTGACCCCGAACAAATTAAGCTCCGCGGTAATATAATTGCTTCAATAATCAGAAATACTTAGAGCTCATCCGTCTATAACACTTCAGTGTGCGCTTCTCTTTTTTAACCTCAGTGCTTTGTAACTAACGGCTGGTCCCAATAATCTATCTATCTTCAGTTTTGGCATATCGGAGATAGAAAACATCTTCTGTATCTGATTTTTTGAGAAACAAAGATAGATAGGTTATTAGGACCGGCCGTTAGTAGCGTCAACGTTTAAATTATAAAAAAAACACAACACTGAGAACAAAATAAAACAAAGGCAGGTCTAATTTTTCCCTGTTCTGTTTGGAATGCGGTTAGCAATGATATTTGCCAGAAGAAAGAACCGTGTGAAACCTATATTTACGTAGCATTAATTGTATGTAAGATTTACTTAGCAAACAACCACATCCATAAATAGACTGTAAATTGATGGTTTTATCAAACCTGTAGCCGCTATAGCTAAAACGTTGATGAAATTAAATGAATATTAAAATTTGTCTGACCTTGGCAAAATTAAGGTAAGGCTTTCATAACGATATGTCAACTCGACCTTTGCGTATTGTGCAATTGAAAGGTCAAGAAAGCCGGTTCTGTATCAGTTCCGGCAGTGATTTGCCAAATATTAGTCAAGCTTAAAACAATTGTAAATTGAATATAAAGAGAAACGCCATAACCAAAATAAACAAAAAAACAGTTAGTTAAGAATATACTTTTGCCACAATGCTAAAAGGAAGTATGTGTACTCAACTACGACGATTTCTATCCTTGTGTTGTACCACATTTACAAAAAAGGCAGCAAAAAAAAAATTCTTAACATCTTACATCACCATAATCATTAAATCCGAAGAATCGAAAATCTAACTTGGTTTTTAATTATCAATATCAATGCCAATAAGTTGCATGAGATTTTAATTTTATTACATATTGAACTCTTCAAGGTTTAGGACTCTATTGACAAAGCTATTGTCTATGTTGAAGAATTGACTTACCTGTTATTGGTGTACGGAATGGTGGTGCCAGCCATCTTGATGTTGTCACATCCAAGGAAGAACAGCAATGCGTAGCACGATAGGCAGATGGTGTTTGAGATGAGCACGAACTGCACGGCGCCCTTGGGCCGCAGTTCCAGCCGCTTTAGTAGGCAGCCGCCCATGAATATACCGATGCAAGCGCCCGGGATGGCTATTGAGCCTGATGAAAAAAAAACGAAACATAACCAATCATGCTGGGACATTAAAACGATAGAACTACCCCTTCTCTTTCTATGGCTATTGCAAGAGAGGTCTAATCACTAGACGAGGACGGACAGTAGCGTCATCTCTCCACCATTGACCAAACTGGCTGGTGATGAATGACAGTTCACACATTGTTCTGCGTCAATTAAATGTAAGTGCCTATTATGTATGGTAAATGTAAAAAGCAAATTACTTATTTGACAAAGCGTTTGAAAATAGTTAGACATTATTGTAATTGTATTGCTTTAAGTTCCCTATTTATTGACAAGATGACTGACATCTATTACATTACAATACTTTTATAGTACCTACTTATGAAAAGGTATTAGATGTAAAATGGCTACTTTACATAATATTCTGCCACTAATATATTTATAATATACTTTCGAAGCACTAATGCAATTAATGTATACCTATATCGTAAATGAGTTAGGGTTAAATGTTAAACCCCAAAGACATTTAATTCCCCTTATTTCCTTATTATTGTAAGTAGTTGCGACACAGGAGATACGTAACAATAACCGAGCGGCAACGGGTCAATTATAGGGCCGACTGCATGATGTGTGTCATTTAAATTGTGTCATGGGTTCTAAGCGAAATCGTGCAGTCAGCTGGGCGCGGAACACTTTATCGTGTAACGTAGGTACCGTAAAGGATATTTGGCGAGCGATAGAACACCGATAGCAAAAGTTTGTTTCATTGGGGAGCGTTAGAGAAAATATTTTTGTTGTACGTCTTATTAAAAATATTACAAAGATAAAATGAGACTACGTTAACTGCTTCGCATTAAAGTTGATAATCTTACTACGCTGGAAGAGAAAACAAAATCCTAAGGAGCCATGTGGCGCCGACACTAAAATAAAAGAGCACTACACCACCCTTTCTCTCTCTCTATGAATCATTAAGAAGTACTACTAAAGACGGGAAGCAGCGTTTTCCTACGGGTCATACTACGATATCCAACCCACTTGGCAAAGCATGGCAAGCATTCCTCCCTTTGGAGAGGTTTGTGTTCAGAGTTAATCGATATACCTACCTAGTTCATAATGTAGGTAAACTTTAATTTATTACGAACGTGGAGTTCGGGATTTGGATAAAACACCGTCGAATTGTTGGAAGAATTTATTAGGCAATGAACAGCGAGTTAAGCGATATCTCGAACAGTCTAGCGATATCCCGAACCTTCTAGCACGTCCGCGACAATATTCGAAATGTTATTCAATTTTAATATAAAATATTTCTTTCGAATGAACTTGCTCTTAAGTTACCATTAATATCTACATTATAGCAAATAAATTACCAGTAAAAACGCTGGCTTGACTTTTTCCGAGGCTGAACTGTGTTTCCAGGTACTTGGGCAGAAACACTACAAAACCGGAGACGATCATTAGCTCCATGCACGCGCCAAGACATGTCACAACGTACACTGGGTTTGTGAGTAGACGCCACATAGATACGGGTATATCTGAAATATGAACCGATGCCATTTCATGGAGAATGGTTACGAGCAAAGTTTCTTATACAAACTGTTATTTATGTAATAGTGGTAAGAAAAAGATAGCTACTTACTTATTTACAAAAAAACATTAGGTTACAAATAGTTTCCATATCTTGAGATGTGAATTCGAAAAAACAAATTAAAAAATAAATAAATTAATAAACATGTTTTATATGAAAATTAGTTGATGAAGTTGTTTGTTCGTGATTCATTTGTGTGATGATGACTTGATTTCTTTAGAACAACTCATGTGATAAAAATAGTTACCTTTTATATCTTTTCCATATCCTGTGTCTTTAGTGTCGCTTTGTGGCTTTGATGGCTTGGCAGTGGAGGAGCCGCTAGCGGCTGCTGCTTTTTCCACAAGTCGGATCTTTTCCTTCTCACGGACAAGTACTTTGGGGAACGAAAAGAACGGTATCGCGACCAGGATTAGCAAAAGACCGCAGAGCAAGAAGCCTCCCCACCACATGCCTACCCATCGGTGATCACCTGGATCTGAAATTAATTTGAGTTGTTCATTACTTATTTTCTTTAATTAGACAGGTATTTTCTTTAAAAAAATATTTTCTACTACAATAGTTGAAATTATTAAAAACCGGCCAAGTGCGAATCGGACTCGCGCACTGAGGGTTCCGTACCAAGTTTAACTAAAATACCACAATATTTTGATGACTGCAAAAATAACTTTTTTTTTCATAGTGTTTGTATGAAGGAGAAAGTTATGTTTGCCGTTGTTGAAAATTTGCTAGATTTTTAAAACTACCAGTTCGATCTCGTTCGAACCAATTTTCGTTGAAAGTTTTTGTTAAGATCTACATTATGTATTTTTTCCAAAATTTTCACTTGCTTATTTTAAAAGTTAGAGGGGGGGGGGACCCTCAATTTACCACTTTGGAAGCGTCTATCTTCCAAATGTTAGACTTTTGGAAAAAATGGTTTTAGGAACCTCAATGTCTTTTTAAAAGACCAATCCATAAATACCCCATAAGTATAGATTTAAGTAAAAAAATAAAATTTGTTTTAGTTCTATGTATGGGAAGCCCCCCTTAAATATCATTATTTTTTATTTTTTGTATGAGAATCGTTAAGCGGTCAATAGGATACACCTACCTACCAAGGTTTAACTGTGTCATGCTAATACTTTCAGAATAAAGTGGCTGTGACATACGGACGGACAGACTGACAGACAGACAGACAGACTTGACGAATCTATAAGGGTTCCGTTTTTTGCCATATGGCAACGGAACCCTAAAAACCGTATTTCCTCGCATAAAGCAGTCGATTTTATCTAAGGAATATATCGTTGAAATTAAAATAAAAAAACAATAGAGAACCTATTCCCTTCGTTATTTATATAACTATGAAGGGTCAAACAGTTTCAAAATAAAGAACATCTTAAAAATTTCCGGGACACAATACAAGTTTGATTGTTGTTACGTCGACAGGCGTCTTGTGTCCCGAAAAGTGTTAGATGATGAAAGAGACTAAATTATGTACATATTAAAACATTATACTGTACCCATGCGTATGTTGTCACCCGAGAAAGAATCCATATGGAACGACAGCAAATATGCACCAAGCAAAAAGCCGAGGACAGGTCCAAAAGCAGCCATGCTGTACATACAGCCTAGAAAAAAAAACCTCTTAAGTGTTGTGTTTTACTAATGCCAATTATCACATTATAAATACTCTTTTACGCAACCAATTTATATGTCTTTAATAGCTGACCAAAGAAAAAGTAATGCTTCGTTAACTTTACGCTGTGTAAATGATTAGTACGAAAAATGTACCTTTCATATTATAAACTACTAGGCATAATGTCGTGATTTTTTATATGTTGTCCGAGCTCGTAAGTTAAAGATGTACATATACTACACACAGTCCTTTTAATCCAGAACTGTCTAAGGACAGGGTATTAATGGCACTAGCATAGTACTTCGTAGCTGTTAGTTTGTATCACGCTGACAGAGATAGAATGCTATATCCGCATCAACTATAATCCAGTGGACCTAAGACGGTTAATCTAATATTATCTATTTTCGGATTAAATCTAAGTAAAACAAGATAGGCCAGAGTACAGATATGATAAATCAACCAAAATGCATTTTAATCGCAGTGTCGCAGCTTGACATGCGAATTGATTGGTATCAAGCGGCGCAGGGAGCAAAAGGCTGCATGCAGTAACAGTTACTCGCTTGCAGACATAGCGGGCCGAAACTAGGTCACTCTGGTTTTGCACGGCTGCAAATGGCGCGGATTTCGCGGCAAATATCAGTGACTAATGGTCTGCCAAATTCGCATCGCGTGACAGCCGTGCCCCCTGTATCGTACCAAACTCTTAATTTAATTTGTAAATGCCCTTGAACTCGTACATACTGATACTTTTCTCTGCATTAACTGGTGACGTAGCATTGTTCGTATAAGGCCCGTATACTAGTCGATATAAGAAAACATATTATGTAAGAAATAAAGTACCTCAAACACAAGCAAAAGCCACCTACGTAAGATATGGTATTAAGCAAGGCTTACGTATGGTTTCACATAATAATTACACCTATTTAATATAAATACTTTCGAGTCCTAGATAGATAGACATTCACCTGTTTAAGGTGAAAGTGCTGGGTATACTAAAATAGAACCCACTTAAAAGTCGTATTTCTGCATAACCTTAACTTCAAGCAAACTTAGGTTTAAGACAAAAATTTGCATGGAAATGAGGACAAACCATTTCAAATAAAAAACATTCAAAGCTAAGCTTTTTAATATAACACTGTTTAAGCATTTACACTGTGACTTTCTATTGTAATAAAATACTCAATATGAACATCACAATAAAGAAAAAAAGCTGATAAGAGTATCATTAAATATACAATTTGATTATAACATAAAACGATCTGCAATAACTAAATGAATTGGATATCACTAGATTATTTTAATAATTAATTAAGTAGATCGTGCAAATTAAATGTAATTCTGACCAAAGAAAAAGTTAAATCTTATTTTTATGATAGTAATAGGGGTTAAAGTATGAAATTGCCGATTTGTACTGAAAATCAAAATTGTTAATATTTTAATTTTTTACAAATTTATTTAATCAAAATAGTTACCATTATTATCTATACATTGCTGCCATCTAATAGGAAGTTCATTTATGCCTTTGTGATAGAACTCTGAGGATCTACATTGCACAAACTGTGTGAAAGCATTTTGTACTGCCTCCTGGGAAGAAAACTTCTTGTCACGTAGATAATTGTCCAAATCACGAAAAAAATGGTAGTCCGTTGGAGCAAGGTCTGGCAAATACGGAGGATGTCGAATGGTTTCTAATTGCAGTTCCTGAAGGGTCAAAACGGTTTCTCGTGCTGTATGAGGTCTCGCGTTGTCATGGAGCAATAATGATGAAGATCGATTCATGAGTCGGGGCTGTTTTACTGCTAGTTTTGCCAACATTGTTCGGAGTTCGGCACAATAGACATATGCCGTTATTGATTGACCAGATCGGAGAAAACTATAGTGAATAACACCATGCTGAGACCACCAAACAGTTACCATTACCTTTTTATTGGTAAGTTTTGCTTTAGGACACTGTTGTGGCGTTTGACCTGGGGTCAGCCATTGCATTTTTCTTTTACGGTTATCATAAAGAATCCACTTTTCATCACATGTCACAATTCGATTTAATATTCCTTCATTTCTGTACCGATTCAACAAGGCAACACAAGTTTCAACACGCGTTTCTTTCTGCACATCAGTCAAATCATGAGGCACCCATTTTTCGTATTTTTTTATTTTATTGATTTGACGCAAATGAATCAATATTGTGGGTAAGGTTACGTTAAACCATGCCGCTAATTCCTGGGTAGTTTGACTAGGATCGGCTTCCACCATCTCTCTTAATTCATCGTTAATCACCTGTGTGGGCGTTCTTCCTCGTAGCTCGTTCTTCAAGTCGAAGTTTCCATCACGAAAGCGTTTAAACCAAAATCGCACGGTGCGTTCATTAGCAGATCCCTCTCCAAACGCAACATTGATATTGCGGGCTGTTTCTGCCGCATTACTTCCGCGTCGGAACTCGTATTCAAAAATCACTCGAATTTTCGCAGTATCCATCTTTCTTGTCTAAGTTAAATAACAAAAACAATTGAAAGTCGATATTCAAATGTTTCACATTTTTTTAAGGAAGACCATCATAGAAACCATATGAAAAAAGTTTCATTCGAAAACCTCAAACCATGAAGATTCTATGTCAATTCAAATAACCTATTACAATAAAACGGCAATTTCATATTTTAACCCCTAATATAATAAATTTACTTTATGTAAACCAATAATAAACACTATAACAATTATTAACAATTATAAAGTTATCGTAAACACGGTTTCAGTAATGGTTTGAACTCGAAATATTCCCACAGCTTGTAACTTTGTAAGTACTTATAATAAATGATAATCTATATGCATAAAAATGAATCCCTATTTCCCTTGGTCACGACATCACGCTCGAACGGCTGCACCAATTTCGTTTTTTTTTTTGTTAAAACAAAACAAAAAATTTGTATGGTCACTGTTCTAACCTAACCTACACATTTCCTAAAAATTAAATATCATTAAATGTTTCTTTTTCTATAGTATAGTATAGTATCTATCCATACATAAAACGCGTTTCATTTGACATATGTAAAAAAAATGCAAATCTGTTGTCAAAAAGTGAAATCTTCATAGAAAAAGAAAAATCGAAATCTTAAAAAAAATATTTTTGAAAAGGCGCAATACCTCCGCAAGTTGAAACATTGCTTAAATAACTACATGTAACTACCATTTAGCCACAGAATTGCGGAATCCCAGAACTCCTGTCCAAGTTCTAAACTATATCCCTAGTCGTTGAAAGGCCAATCAGCTGACTATGATACATTTAGTGACAGAAACAATTGCGCTGAATTGAATTTTGCACATGGCCAGTAATGTCTGTCGCCTGTTCCCGTGTCGGAATACCAACAAAACTATTTAACCCGCCAGAATAAAAACAAAGAATGTTGTGTACATATCAGCATAATAAAATGAACAATTGGTAAAAATTTTTTTATTAAACCATTTCGTAATAAATTTTCATAGTTAAGACAGGACAACGTCTGTCGGATCCGCTAGTAAACGATAAAAACAATTCACGTATGTGCGATGTTTCGACTCGGACAGCTGTTTTCTACGACCTCCGCGAGCAGTTGAGTTAGAAAATCAATACTGGTGACAAACGGACATAATTACGACTGTGCCTGGCCAAAAATGTTTATTTTTGTTAAGCTTTCAAAACTTTGGTATGGTGCGACGCTTAACAGTTCGTAAGAATGTAATAAGTTAAACTCTGTAAAGGAACAAAACAAGTTAAGAATGACATTGCAAGTGCTCTGAGACTATAGTAAACTTTTAACACTTTCATGAATAATTTGTTAAGTAAGTACTCAATAGAACCACGTACGTTTGATATTGATTTTGCAGTGAATGTGTTGGATCGATAAATGATAGATAGGTAACTGATGTGGCGTGTATAGAGGAATAGTTATTTCGTGTCATTGGGTAAGCAGGGGTGGGTCAAGGCCGAAGACTCATCAGGATCTATAGAGCCTAGAACTCACGAGAGCCCGTGCTTGGCGCTTACTAGCTCTGTCGCAGAGCTTTGCCATGCGATTCAACACTTAATCCTCCATTGCGGCACTTTTCAAACTTTTACGACTTTAGAGCAATACAAAACTCAACGCAAATACCGGACAGAACGAATTTTTAGTAGGCAAGGTTATGAGTAAACTTTCACGAGCCTTTTATAGGTATATTCCTTTTCAGGACAATCTTCATAAGAGATAGGTACCACATGGAGAGCATCAATGTACAAATAACACGCAAAGAGCAGCACGTACAAGTTCAACAACCTTTATTTTGGAGTTTTTTTTATTAGTTTATGATGGATTCAATTATTAAATGTATCCTTCAGTTTTATGCTTCACGTAACTAAATCAGACGTCATAATAAAGTTACTTTAATAGACATACAGCATCTATTAATATGTATTGTATGAACTATAAATATATGCTCTGTTAATCTAAATTGTACCTTAAGCTTGCCTATTAGGTGTGTACATATTCTTAAGTAAAACTTTCAAATATCTTTGAATTCATAGTTATTAAGATCACTAATAAAAGATCTACTTAATATTAATTAATATATAAGCGTTTATCATAAAATTTCATTGGCAGTTATAATTATATTGTGATTTTTTTATAGTGTATTGATTGCGTTGATCACATATAGCTAAACTGAGATAAAATTGCAGGTATTCATTAAACCTTTTTTATTTAAACAAACATTATTTATATCAAAATAATTATAGTCTTAATTTAAAAGGCGTGAAATTTTCGAGGTATTATACTAGATATAAATATAAAAGGTGATCTAGCCTGATTAAATAAGTTCAATGACTCTCGTCGTTTGGCATTACCAGCAGTTTATGAGAGGGCCATTGCGCGGTAACGAGCGACAGCAGTCAATAAAGACTAACAATATAAGTCGATCCCTAGAAATGTCGCCGGACGATAAACAAGTACTATAAACATCAGCAATTTAAACTAGACAACAATATAAGCAACTCAGCTTACCTATGTACATGCTAGAGGATTCGGGGCGTACGTGATCATCGACGTATGTCGTGCCGAGTGTCAACAAAGGCGACCCACCGCAGCCGAGAAGCAACTGAGCCACCACGAACACCATTACCGGCATAAAAGTGCTCGGGGAACTCTGTGAGATGAAAAAGATAAATTAATCCAAGTATTCGAAACATACTTATGATAAGACTTATCACATTAATTAGTATGTTACATACTTTAATACAATTGTCTGGTCTAAGGTTACCAGGTGGCAGGACTGGCAATCGCCCGAGCCCCATATCATGGTCTAAAGCTCCAGGCAACCGACAGATATTTTCCTTTGACTTATTGTGCATTAATGTTTCACTATTTACTTCTGCTATGAAATGGGGAAGCACAAACACGAACGATCCTATGCCCATTATAACAGCACCTGTAACAAGAGTTGCATTGTGTATCATAAAGTTAATCTTACATTGAGTGAGAAAAACAATAAGATATCATGAATGTGCCATCTCACCGACTGCTATCCACACTGGAATGTGTCTCCTACTACCGAGATATGATACGAAGATAACGGTGATGACATTCCCGATCTCGTAGCTGCTCGCGATTAGTCCCGAGAGACTGGATGGAATCTCGAAACGCTTCTCGATTGTTGTGATGACTGAGTTAATGTATCCCGAACTTAACGCCTGTTGTAGCGTCACCAGGAACGAAAGGAAAAATACAAATACCTGAAAAAGGTTTAAAAAGAATAATCATCACGATGAAATAGCTAATTAAATACTAGCAATCTAATTGTCTATTGAACAACAATATACTTACTTTAATACTAGAAAATCTCTGTATGAAAAGCGGTCTCCATGACAATATACCGCAGTCTCTAGCGTCATGAGGAATGTCTAATATTTCTGGGAACATTTGACGAGGCTTTTCTTTTTCCCTTTCGCGGTCTCTGGAAACGACATGAAAATATTTAGCCATGAACCTATATGTATTTATACCTGTGCTAGGTATATCAGCCTGTCTCTTAAGACCTACTAATTCATACCTGTCGCAAATACCAGCTGAAGGATTTCGGCTGTGACATTTGCCGGGTTCTCGAGGTGGATGTGATAGGGGTGGGGGTGTACTGGGACCAGGTAAGTCGTCCCCTCCACCCTCCGTGCAACCAGATTCCGCGTATAATCCCGTCATAGCATACATTGATTCTTGTCTCCTGTTAAAAACATAACTATTATTTATTACTATGATAGTATGAGGGAATATGCAGTAAGATAATAGTCACGGAGGATTCAGTGTATAATTTTGGAAATTTTGTGTTTCAAACAAAAAAAAATCTTTTTAGAAGTAAGGTTGTACAAGTAAACTTTCGGTTTGCGAGTCCGACTTGCACTAGCCATTGAAACTTTTAGCGTTTCCTAAAGGTTTCGTAGTTATTAAGGAACACTTACAGTTTCCCCATTTCCATTTTTCTGTTTGTTCCAGAGACTAAAGTTAAGGGGAGCTATAATTAAGTAAGGATGGAGTTGGTAAAATTAAATCATAATTAACATAATATTTTTTTAAGGATACCTCTCTGCATGTAAAGTGGGAAAAAGTTATGAGTATTTTTTAGTATAAAGTTGTAAACCATGTCGTGGAAGTATTTACATAATAAATTTAAGGTTGAGAAACACATATCATAATTGAAAGTGTTTAAACCAATATTTGACACGGTGTTATGTTTTTCACATTAATAGGTCCGTACTTATTCATTCATGACAATGGCACGGTGCTTATTTAAGAGCGAGTAATAAATACATAAGTGTGATGAGGGGAAAGTGTACAGGAAATCGTGGGAAATAATAAGCTTTGTTTACAAACAGATTTGAAGTCTAGCTTAAACATAAGAACTCTTATAATGATAATTGCAAAGATTCAATTTAAATATTAATAATACTTCCAAAACACTGTTAAAAATATGTGATTCATTACTACCTTGATGGTGATGTGCTCATACCTCAATAACAACGATTGAAGTTCTGCTAATATTTCCGACACGTCGTTACTAGTCACGAACATTTTATAGTTGTTACTAAGCAAAACTTCTATCAAAACATTTGTTTAGCTAAATTATATTACTCATGTTCAGACAAATAAAAACCTGGTTTAAAGAACAATGAACTTAAAACCGACGAGTTTAACATTGTGATTTTTTGTCCCAAAACAAAGCAAGTCCTCAAGTTAACTGAACTCGGTATGAGACAAGATGTCCAAAGGAGGATGATATCAAAGTAAAGACATGTGCGATTAGGTGTAACAGTAATGTAGGTCGTGTGTCGCAAACTATTCACTATCTGACTATCAAAGTTCTAACAAAAAACTCACGCGCATAGTATCAATTTAGGCGTAACTAACAGTAGTTTTCCCCTTTATATGTTTATCATAGTGAGTATTATGATTCATACTAGGAGTGCCAATCTACTTGTTTGTTGTTAAAACGTCCACTAGACATGTCATTTATTCAGCGCTGTAAATATCGAATGAACAATCTAAATTCCTAAGTATATTATAATAACACTAATAACAAAGAGCGTAATATCAGGACGAATGACTCTTAACTAAAATAAATATACCTACCTAATTGCAGAAATAGTTTATTTAAAATATATCTTACTATATTTTATAAGTTTTTTATTCATACTTATTGCTTAAATATAATAACATATATGCATTGATCTGTGGGTTTGCTTGCACCAAGTTTGATTTAGAATATTTTGTGACAATGAAGTCAACTACCTACTCGTAATAATCGTAATTGTAACTTCAAAACTTCTTTTTAAAATATAAGCATTTAAATTTAGTTACAAGCGGGAATTGAACTGGCATCCCCATGCATGCCGGGTGAATGCTTTGTCCATTGAAGCCACCGAGAATATTACGTCGCTGCGTGTATTTTTCAAGTATGTATGTTTTTAGCGCTGTGAGCCAGCGTAGTTTCATCAATGTTAGGAGTTAGCAGTCTTATTGCAATTAAATTGCTAAAATATCATATAAAATGCTTTTAGAAATATTTTTCTATCTATACAGTGGTAAACACTGACCACCAAGTACCAACACACACCACCACACCAGTTGCTGTGCGTTGATGGATCAGTCAGTCAATTACATACTTTTTTAGACAATATTAACGTACCATACATGTTTTGACGACCTTCGTGGCGGAGTGGTGTGCACACCGGTTTCTAAGGTGTCGCCTGGTCCAACGTCCCGGGTTCGATTCTCGGACGGGTCAATGTAGAAAAAAGTGTTTTTTCTACATTTTCTCGGGTCTGGGTGTTTGTGGTACCATCCTTGTTTCGGATTTCCAAATTACGAGTGCTTTAAATCTTCTTCTTCTTCTTCTCAGCCTTCTTCTACCATTCTCTTGGTGTAGGCCTCCTTTCTTTCATGCCAGTCTCTTCTATCCTGAGCCACCTGTATCCACATCGATCCGGATTCGGTCTTGATGTCATCACTCCATCGCATTTGGGGTCTTCCGACCGGGCGTTTCTCTCGCTTGGCGTGCGAGGCGTGCTTTAAATAGTTACTCAAATTTTGATCAGAACAATGTATGTGATGTTGTCCACACTTATTTATTCACAATGTGCCACGCTTCACTGTGGCACATTGTGATTGAATGGTTTTTGTTTTTTATTGTCGCGGATAAATAGATAAAAACAATCCTTGATGCGGATTATATATCATGCTAAAATTTCAGCTCGATCGGTGCAGAACTTTTTGAGTTTTTGAAGCGTACACAAACCAACATAACATTTTCTCATATTATAAGATTTATTTATGTATAATTCAAACCTAACCTATGCAAGTTTACTTTTTAAGTTGCTAACATGCAGTGAACTTGTTTAATTAAAGTGTCTTTTGTCAATGTCATATTGAATACCTACTTGTAATTAGTGCTACATATACGCTAAGTAATAATTAAAGATCTCAACCAAATCAAATTATTTAGATTTGAGTAATTTGTATTCGTCTCATTTGGTTTCATCGCATTCTGCTTATTATATAGTTAGGAATCTAAACAAGTTTGTAACTAATGATACATATAAAAACCCGAAAACATTATTGCTAAATCTATTTTCAAATGCGAATTTAATTGATATTACGATAAAATAAGGCAGCAATTACAATAAAATAAAATAAAACAGTAAGCAATCATTTCTTTATTTTACAATACAGAAATGAACAGAATCAAAATGTTACTTGCTTAGCTAATAATATACATATTGCATTTTAAGGGACACAGCGACAAATACTTTTTACAATCAAAATCAAACCAACTAAAATATATTTTTTTACTTAAGTAATGATTATTTTTTTAGATGGGCGAATTCTAAAAGGTACCACAAACACTAAGATCCGAATAAATAATACAATAAAATATGTTTTTTTTACATTTCCCCCGTTCGGGATAAAAATATTTTGCGTACCTACAATGTATTGATTTTAAAATAAACATAATTTTCAAGGTTTTTTTGTTTATAGGTGTTATAAAATCAATACCTACCTACTATACATAGTAGGTACGCATAATATTTTTATTTAATCCCTTTCCTTACGGCTTTTCCTTTTTATCCTCATTATATGTATGATAATAATCCTCATGATATTGAAATAATATATGATAATATTTTAGGACAATTTAACTACTTACTTCTTATTATTAATTTTCGATAACGTTCAATAAACATAGTCACGCCAAACATTTTAAAGATACTGATAAATAACTGTATACATTTTGTGCTTTCATTGCTTTGAATTTGATGATGTTTTGTCACATAATTTAAAATGCGAGTTCTAAACAACAAGCAAAGTTGGCATCGATAAGAACAGAAGTATACACCCACCTAAATATTAATAAAATACCAGATGTCGATCGTGCGAGTCACAGTTCCAAACATCCTGGTCGTAAAGATCAAATAAAGCCGAATCGAAAGTTTTTTTTTTATAACAATGGAACTACGTGGGTGATTGTGCTGACTGAGATATTATCATGCGGATGCATGTTCATCGATTTCAACAGTGTTCTAATTAAATAATATGAAGTATGTATGTATTTGAATTCAGATGGAGTATACTTGTGTATATGTATAAGATTAAAAGTATATTATTAAACTCCAATATATTATTTCCTGATAAGATAATAATTTTATGCCATAAAATCAATGAATGAAGATATGTATGTACATTATTTTAACAATTGTTGCTGAATGAAGATATCTAATAGTGTGCAATCAGTGCGGACTGTAAGCTGATGTAAGTGGATCTGGGTCATAATCATTTTACGGGTGATGGACGCTCATAAATAATGCATGCTGACCGGAGCGTTTGCTTATTAAAGTTATTACTGTTATTTATACTCTCTTTCAAAGGTAACGCATTGATATAAACGAGTCATTTTAATAAATAGCAGACTGTTAGATCTGTTAGGGTTTGGTTGCTATCCGTTTTATAATCTGTAATTAGTAGCCTCTTATGAACCGGAGAAAGACGTAAGGCGGTCAATCAAGAGGTGGTTACAAAGAGGGAAGTTCATTCACCCATGACCAATTTTAGCTATAGCCACCTCTTTTCCATGTTCTTGGTAGCCAACCAGCGACCTCATCGTTTGAAAACACTATTTCTCCATTAAGCATAGTAGGCATTACTACGAAGGAATTGAACCAGTTTCATTGACATACACTAGTTGATATGATAAGAATATTTAATGTAAAATTTTATATTTCGTCCCATTTATAACATCATTAGCTATGTATTTGTTTACAATACAACAACAACTTGTACAATTTACAAAACAAAACAAGTTTCAAATATTGAATTGAAAATTAAATTTTGTACCTACTGAAAAATAAAGTTTTATTTCTAAGTGCAACATGTTTATTTAATACAAATATTGCTGCTAATCGAAAATTCATTAATTCATGCTTTTGCGAAAGAGCTCTGGGGCTTTAGATTCAACAAATTCTAGGAATGTATTTTGTACTGTCTCCTAGAAAAAAAATGATACAGAAAGTTATTTAAATCATGGAAAAATTGGTAAAAGTTCTGGGGCCCCAGTGAATCGATTCACGAGTTAAAGCTGTTAAATAAAAGAAGATCTTATTTGTCTTTACTTTATTTGATATTTAAGCAATGTAATTGCAATTATAATATCAGTATTTAAAATTGAAAAATTATGTCTCAGGCGGGACTCGAACTTGCATCTCCTCGCATGCCGGGCGCGGCGCTTTAACCATTCATTATGTGTCTTTGTCACCAATACATTTTGTCATGGGCAAGACATACAGATAAAGCGATTAAAAGAAGGTCTTATAAATAAATTACATGGATTATATCTAAGTATCCATCTTTCCTTTCTAAGCTGAATAATTCAATATCAGTTTCTGAATTTGAAAGTTATGTCTCAATGGGGCTCGAACCCGCATCATCTCCCGGAGATGCGGGTTCGAGTCCCGCCTGAGACATAATTTTGAAGTTTAAAGACTGATATTATAATTGCAATTAAGTTGCTAAAATATCATAAGTGAATAATTTAAATTAAAGTATCTATTACTAAAGAAACGGTAACTTCAAATTTGACTTTTCGTCACTTATCTATGAACAATCATTGCTACAGCTGAAGTTGGCAGAGGCTACTAGACTAGGCTCTAACAAATAAATTAGCAATTTAAGACTTAATACACATCATACACGGATCCCTGAACGAATCTAAAAATAATGTTAATAGACAAACAATATTTTCGTTGTTGGACAGACCTATTCTACGACACCCCTATAGGATGCGATGAGAAAAAAAATTCAACGCCACTTTATATGTGACAACTAGCATGACAACTTGCTAGTACTAACAGTATCTGAGATTATATCGCAAACGGACAGACAGACAGAATGGCGAAACTATAAATAAAGGTGCTTGACTTGAACTACGGAACCCTAAAAACTGTTTTGTACGTAGGTGTAATAATGTTTTCTATTTCAGCTAGTATTGCATTTCAATGTATTTTAGGAGTTGACTTCATCCTTGCTTCGAAATTCAACGTCGCAAGCACGCATTTTATTAACTTGTAAAAAACATTGACGTGTGTAGGTGTTTCATTGATAAGTAGGTACGAGTAAATTGTTTTCATTTAAAAGTTAATTCATAACAAGGTAAGGGTGTTACATAAACAATCATGACTTTTTTGAATTATTTTGTATGAAAAAATTAAATTTTATTAACTGAATAGTTTTTTGAATGGTGGGGTGAATAATGTTTTGTACTCGCCTGTGCCCTTTCCTGTGTTGAGGGGCAGCGTTGGTGCCGCCCGCGCTCTGCTGTCTCTCGCCCTCTGTCATCTTGATGAAGCACGCCGGGTCTCACCGCACGCCCATACCACTCACCGCGACACTGCTCCACCTGTGACAACAATACAATACAAATAAGCCACGCGATGTGGAGGCATGAACGCAATATCCAAAAATATACATTCAAATTTATTATCAGTTCAATCTTGACTTGAATCCAGTGCTGTAATATTCGTCATATTACAAGATTTTCATAACTGTTTGTAACATTTTATTAATTAAATGTTTTAAGTCTGTGTTCTAAATGAATTAACGTTTGTGTTATCAAAATGATCGTTTATCTTCAGCTTTAAGACGAAGTGAAGGGACCCGATATAGTAAGTTCAGTTTCCTTTATTGTATACTTTTGAACATAATTAAAAAATTTCTTCCAATACTTTGAAACATTTACAATTTCATAAAAACATTATTTTCTTGTTTATATGTATACAGGATGAAATTTTAACCACTTTATACGTATGACGTATTTTTTCTTTTGGTATAGCCCAGTACAAAAATGTTAAGATAAAGCACTTAGAAAATGTCCGTAAAAAATATATAATTTTTGATACGGCCGCCTAGCAACACTTTTTTTACGCGATTCGCATCTCATTTATTCATTACGATACTATTCATATGTTTTTGATTATCCTTTTATACCTTATCAGGCCTAGGATTGTAAAAATTAGCTTGATTTACAGTTTTTACTTCATAAATGGGCTCTAAATACAATACCGTACGCCTATAAAAATTTTGGAAAGTGGTTAAAATTTCACCCTGTATACCAAATTTTTGTACCTAACCTATCAAAATTTACACGACTACTAAACCATTGAATCTTTTAAAATTAAATCCAAAAGTCATCTCTGAATGCTCAAAATTGTATGCCGTATAGCCTATAAACACGATTCAATACCAAAACTTTATAAGTAAAGAAAGCGGTATGTATATTTATTAATTAATTATATTTTCATTTACATCGTTTTATGTATTAGTATGCTTATTTAGTTTCATGGTGCCCGTATAATACCAGCGTGGCACTCCGTGTCTCAACATATATATGCTAAGAGCCTATTTGGTACAGTCATAATTATGTTTTTTATATATATCTTTATACGTAACATCTTAATGTTATTGTACCAAATAAACGTTTTCTTATACTATCTTATCAAACTTATTCAAAATGTCTAATAATGTATCTTTCACTTTTAAAAGGCACATCAGGAAATGTCATAATAATTAATAGTCATGCTGTTTTTTTTTAATTTATACAAACAACTAATTTTGAATGGAATAATCGAAGAAATGGCAAAAAAGACAAGGAAAACGTTAAGGTAAGTACTATTCATTTTTAATAGTACTTAGGTACTTACTACATTTGTGCTTTATGTATTTTCATATACCATATTACTCTATTTGCATTATTTTACTCGTATTTAGAGTTAAAACTGTACGTCACAACGTAATTCTAATAGTTGACATGACAAGGTCGCTCTGACTTCTGACGTCTAGGTTCAACGGCGAAACTTTAGGTGAAGGTATAATAGCGAAACAAGGTCATGCTGTCTTAAAGCATTTCTTATATTAAGAACAGTTTATTAATGTTTCATGCCACGTTGAATTTATGTTTTCGTATACGAACTTTAAACACATGCAGTTATAGTAAGACCACTAACTGAGATTCCATAGCTTGATTATTATTACTGTGTCTTTTGCATACGGAGACGTTTTTAGGGTTCCGTAGCCGAATAGCAAAAAACGGAACCCTTATAGATTTGTCAAGTCTGTCTGTCTGTCCGTCCGTATGTCACAGCCACTTTATTCTGAAAGTATTAGCATTACACAGTTGAAACTTAGTAGTAATAGTAGGAAGGTTGTATATCCTGTTGACCGCTTTACGATTCTTATATAAAAAAATAAAAAATATGATATTTAAGGGGGGGCTTCCCATACATAGAACTAAAACAAAAAAACCTACGCGAATGGGGTATCTATGGATAGGTCTTTTAAAATGACATAGCGGTTTCTAAAACCATTTTTTCCTAAAGTCTAACGTTTGGAAGACAGACGCTTCCAAAGTGGAAAAATGGGTCCCCCCCCCCTCTAACTTTTAAACTAAGCAAGTGAAAATTTTGAAAAAAATACATAATGTAGATCTTAACAAAAACTTATAACGAAAATTGGTTTGAACGAGATCAAACCAGTAGTTTTTTAGAAATATCACATTTTTAACAACCGCAAATATAACTTTGTCTTTCATACAAACACTATAAAAAACAAAGTTATTTTTGCAGTCAATTAAATATTGTGGTATTTTGGCTAAGTGGAAGTAAGTGGACCCCTAATTCAGTTAAAGTTGCTACGAAACCCTCAGTGCGTGAGTCCGACTCGCACTTGGCCGGTTTTTACGTGTAAGATTGACCCCCTGCTTGGTTCCATTACAGAACTGCACATGTAGGAGACATCGATGATTCATCCATGAACTGTTTATTTGTACGGGTTAAAATTAGCATAAATTAGAATAGAAACTACCTTGGAACATAAACGAAATGTACATAAGCATAATTATTATTGTTTTCGTCTTTAAGTTCATTTAGTAATTATTGAATTATACATAGGTAAGTATATGTATTAGCATTAAAATGTTAATTGTATTTTTTTTAATAAACTCACAAGGACCCAACTTACACTTAACATTTAACTTTGCAACTTTGCAAGACGTAATAGTCATTAATAATAAAATCACAACATCTAGGTATTGATTCGATGACGTAACTATAAACCGGCATTTAGTTAAGCCCTCTTTTTACGTAGATTCCTTCTTATCTGGATAATTTATGATGGTTTTAGTCATCAACAACTATTACTTTAAATAATAATATAACTATGTCATGTTTTTAAGTTGTTTTTGTTTAGTCAATCATCAGCTTAAAATTGTCAACCTAACAAAAAATGTTAAAAAAAAACAATTTTATTTAAACAAGTCGAAGAGAATACCAACCGAATTAAATTTGTCATTTTGCGGTAAGTTGACAGAAGTCGACTGTTACCGATAGCAACCAACAAATAAGCCAATTTAGTCAGTAGAGTCTAAAAATTCTAACGGGTTAAACAAACATGCGGAAATTGCGGTTTTTGCCTGTGTATTGCCAAAAGTACCGCTAAAGATTTCCATACGAATGTTCACACAACGATATTTTTTTGGTATGGACCACAGAACATGGAACGAGGTATGGACGTATGTATGAAGGCATATTATAGTATCAGTATGAACTATAATATAATGAATTATGCGTTACTAACGAGGGCGGGTCAATAAGTCCGTGACTTTTGGAATAAAACACAGATTTTTTTAAATAAATCATTTTATTTTTCAACGTAGTCTCCCTTGAGCTCTATACACTTTGTCCAACGCTTCTCCAATTTTTTTATCCCTTCCAAAAAATATGATTTGTCGAGGTCCTCAAAATAGACCTTTGTTTGCGAGATGACTTTATCATTGGAGTCAAATCTTTTTCCACCAAGCCATTTCTTCAGGTTTGGGAACAAGAAGTAGTCACTCGGAGCCAGATCTGGAGAATAGGGCGGATGAGGGAGCAATTCATAGCCCAATTCATGGATTTTTGCCATGGCAACTGCATATGTGTGCACCCTTGCCTTGTCTTGGTGGAAAAGAACTTTTTTCTTGGCCAAATGAGGTCGGTTTTTTTTTCAAATCGTCATTGAAGCGGTCCAATAAGTTGGCATAATATTCCCCATTGATTGTTCTTCCCTTTTGAAGGTAGTCAATGTAGATTATCCCACGTGCATCCCAAAAAACAGTCGCCATAACTTTATTGGCTGACAATCCCACCTTGGCCTTCTTTGGCGCTGATTCACCCTTAGAAACCCACTGTTTTGACTGTTGTTTGGTCTCTGGTGTGTTGTGATGGATCCATGTTTCGTCCATGGTTACAAAACGGCGCAAAAACTCCTCCATATTGCGACTAAACAACGCCAAACCTTCCTGTGAAGTTGTTACACGATTGCGTTTGTGGTCGACTGTGAGCAAACGCGGCACCCATCTTGCGGAAAGCTTTCTCATACCCAATTGATCTTTCAAAATTGAAACCACTGAGCCATGCGAGATCCCTACGGCTTCCACAATCTCTTGCACTTTCAATCTTCGGTCGGCCAACACCATATCGTGAATTTTTTCGATTGTTTCGGGTGTAGAGGCCTCAACTGGGCGTCCAGGACGTTCGGCATCTTCAGTGCTTGTACGGCCACAATGAAATTCAGTAAACCAATTTTTTACCATTGAAATCGATGGTGCAGAGTCCCCATAGTATTTATCAAGCTTAGCCTTGGTCTCGGTAATGGTTTTTTTTCGCAAAAAAGAATGCTTAATAAGCACACGAAATTCACTTTTTTCCATTTATTCCTCATATTACTGGGTAGTCTGATAAAAATAGCTGTCAGACACAAACTAACTGACGCAGCAAGTTCAAATTTTGGTAGGAGTCAACTGACAGATACCTGTTGCCAGGAGTAGTGTTGCTTTTTCGGTAAAGAGGTCAGAAATTCAAAAAGTCACGGACTTATTGACCCGCCCTCGTATTATAAACAGAATTTTCAACTAAATAGTTTACAGATAGACCACAATCATGCACAGTGGATTTCGTAAAAAAAAAAGGTATTGGTGGGATTATACATAATATATAATAAAAATATATATTTATGTACGTCCACAAAGTCTGACGGCGTAAAAATAGATTTGCTTAATGTGTCGGTACATAATATGAACAGGAATAAGTGTGTTGTTGCCACAGTACATTTATTTATTTACCGTGGTTACCCTTCAAGGTTGGATTTAATTAACGAACATCTGAAGCACCTCACTTTACTAATTCTGTTGAGTTATGTTGAATTTAAACACTTGCTGCAAAACAAGCTATGTACAACTTTATAACATGTTATGTGCGTCTGGATTGAGTGTTATTTTTCAAAAGTTTACGAAATTCACGAAAATGATAGAGAGAAAGTTACGGTCAATTAACTGGAACAGTCACACCGCCAACCTGAGATAAATGCTGTATCTCGTTTCTCAAAAAGTACTAGACCTATAAATCAATTTTTTTGTGAAATAATTGGGCCTAATTTGTGACGCATATTCACAATTAATCGTTTTTAACAGTTTATTTAGATTTTATAAAGGTATCTTTAGAACACTCAATCCTCACATTGTGCACAAGGAGTGTTCCTAAAATCTCAAACTTTGGCTAAATAAATTCTTGATTTTATTACTCTATTACACTAATACGATCCCGAATGAATTTGTGACACAAAAATCTTAACATAAAATATAATATTTCTAGAGTAATTAAAAAAAATCCTGTCATTGTAATGTGCCGTGTGAGTGTTACATGTTTTAGCGTAATATTAAAATAACCCGAACTTGGATGCAAACTGCGACTACATCAGAAATTGTTTAAAAAAATTTACTAAAAGTTGACACATCTTCTGTTTTTGTGAACGTTTAATTTACAATAATAATTAACATTTTCATATTTCCATACAAAGAATTTTTTAGGGTGACCATGGATATCTGTATGAAAATGAGACATTTTTAAATGTGTTAATATTTTATTCAAGAAAATATTGATTATTAAATTTGTGTAATAAACAATTATCTGTCAAAACATAAATATTCATAGTCAAGAGACACACAGACAACCGACGTCCGTCGGATCCTCTAGTTAAAAAAAATAGTAAGTGACTCATGCTACAAATATTTTCATTGCACATTTAAATTCGTAAAATATTGACGATAAAATGAATAAAAGGCCGATTCATTAAATAAATATTTTAGTTTTTAAGAAAACACAAACACAAAAATATGGCACTAATAGATTGTTAAGGGATAAAAGCGTGTGTTGAAATGCTGTTTATTTTCGATATTTCTGTCCCTAATGAGACATAAGAATGGAGGCAATTATCTATTTCACAAAAAAATAGATTTATAAGTCTAGTACTTTTTGAGAAACGAGATATCTACAGCATTTTTCTCAGGTTGGCGGTGTGAGTGTTCCATTTAATTGACCGTAACTTTCTCTCTATACTTTTCACAAATTTTTGATCTTCACCATTGAATTTGCACAATTTTTTCCTAAAACATTCGTGAATTTCGTAAACTTATAAAAAATAACACTCAATCCACACGCACGTGATCTTTATAACTGCTCAAGACTATTAGATCACACATAGATACACAAACTTTGTTTATACTTAAATTCAGGGCAGATAACTGTTCAGATGGATTCTTAAGAATATCTACTAAAAAGAAGACAAAGTCATGGGAACTATGGGGATCGTGATTCTCTCTTCAATGTGGTCTCACGGTTTGTGTGACGATGAGGCACTTTACTATCCGTATAACTGTCAATCTCACGACCGGAACCTGAACGCTGCAGATTCATTACTAATATCAACATATCACTAGGAATACGCCAATAGCAATCACATCCCATGCATGCGCACTAACAAGATTTACCTAAATAAAACTTATACCTGTTACATTAACGTTCAAATACAGACGATAAATATTAATACTGACATAAAATGCAAGTGTTTCTAATGCAAAATTGTTTCCTCACATTAGTTATTTCATATTTCTTTTTTATCTGATGCTTTGCGACGAAATAGCGGAATAAAACTAGAACACTCCATGAAATGTGTTTATGTAATAAGCACCTTACATGCCAGATAGTTTCAAACACTTCGCTGGTAGCTAACAATAAATACTCGGTATCACATCAGCAGCCGGCCCCTCAGCAGTTCATATAAATAAGCGGGTGAAAGCGATGGATTAGGTCTTTAACGGGATCACCATACCATAGTAGAATCATTATAGTTGGCATATAACACGCCATGTTAAGTCAATGCGTTGCACAGGTGGCAATAAAACCAACTGTAGGTACTGCGCTCTATTGTGACGATTCTGTGAAATGTATCACTTTACCATACCTACAATGTAGCAGCGGAATAAAATAAGCCGATACAAGACTAGTATTAATTAAAATTAACAAAGTACTTATTATGTTTATAAACTAATATATACATATAATAACGAGATACTAGAGTGGGTGCAAACCTGCATTGTTACGTAACCTCTTTGCAGAGTAGAACGAATGCCAAAATTTCACTCCCGCACGCACACACATGCTGCCGCTGTCCGGCGGGAGAGTGGCAACACTTGGTTTTTGAGTCTTAGCCGTAATTTTATTTTTACAACTTTTGCCAATTTTAAACTAATATTTTTTATGGACGCAATTTTTTTGTAAAGCGTGTTATATTATTTTTAAATGTTTGTAAAGAAAAAGAATAAACTTAAAAACCATAAAGGGCTTGAAAGTGCGGTGGAAGTGTGTATGAAATGGTTTCTGAATATGGTATATAAAATAAAATTATAGCGATTGGAAACATTTTAGAAGATCTCTGGAGAGCGGTATAATCGAGAACGTGATATAAGCGGGAGCGCGATATAGCCGATTCCCATGAAAGACTATAAGTAGTAAACTTCTAGAGTCAAGTGTTAGTAATAAAAGGCTTTTAGATAATAGATTTCTGTGTGAATCAGGGGTTGTATTCAAGGTTAATGTCGTGACACATTGCGTTCGGTCGATATGGGCATTACGAAAACTACTTTAGATACGATGAGCCCATATAATGTAACTGTCGCGTGATTAATTAACCTGCTTTACGAGTAACAATCAACATTTAATGTCTATAAATCTTCGATAGTTTAAGGCACTTAGCCGCTTGTAGACTTTTTTTCCAGACACAATTAAAATGGGGACAACTCCCCCCAAAAAGTCGACAAGCGTTTAACCTATCAAGTGCAATATAAGTATATAAACATGAAAAATTATTTCAAGTTTATATACTGATAATAATTGCAATTTAATTGCTAAAATATCAAATAAACTATCAAGTGCATTTTGCTTTTATTTCAAAATATGAACATCCTTAACAAGTTTAATTGTGGCACTGATTTAAAACTAAGCAAATTAAATTATAAGGCAGTGTACAAAATTTTAGAGAAAAATAAACGTGTTACGTACGTACTGATCTGTTTGAAGTCGGCGTCCGCGTCAGTCGGTTCAGTCGGTGTGGATGACGCCCACACGCTTTGGTAGCAAACGCCGAACGAACATACGTAATTCAATGGCATCTGCATATCTATTTGGCTGGGTACCGACTTCAAACATATTTTACATTTCGATTTTCAGTAGTTCTTGGGCTAATACAGTGCCCTAACTTTTGTCAAGGCAACTCAGAGGATTATTGAAGCAACTTTCTTTATTTTTCGTCTACATGATTGATTGTCTTTTGCTGGTATTCGATGGTAAAGCCAACGTCACGAAATGTAACAAGTACTCGTATCACCCAATTGGGTTGTTATTTTTTTTATCAGTAACCACAAGTTACAAAAAAATTGTCAAGATTGTCATTTTTCTTGGATAGATTCTTGATCCCATTTGGTAGCATAATATTAGCCCATCACCATATTAGTTGGTCGGGCCGAGTGCGTGTGACATTTGAATCGATCGCTAGGTGGTAGGTTTCGTTCGCCCACCCGTGGCCTCGGAGCCTTTCCCTTGTGACGCAGCATCGGAGGTCGACAAGGCAGGCGAGCTTGTCATACTTACCACAAAGAATCGTCTTTAGTTAGAATGCATAATTTTAATGAGAAATGCATATAGAACATATATATTTTAATTTTAATTATTAGGTAATATAGAAAACATTCACCGGACCCTTAAAATTGTATGTGGCGATTAAAAGACTTCAGTGAGGATAAGTTTCAAGTTCTCGCGTATTTGATTATTTTACGTAACTATGTACACCCCCGACTTTGAGATATTTGTTTTGAATTGTTGAAGGTCTGTGTAGGTATAGGTACGTATACTGTTTTCTTGAGTTTACGCGAACACTATACATTGAAATGAAAGATAAGTTTAAGGATTTAGAACGCGTTTATTTTTGATTTAACCCGACGTTTCGAACCCTTTACAGCGCTCATGGTCACGGGTAGACTAAGGTGTTATTCGTCTTTAAGATGGTAATTTGAAAAAAAAAATTAACTACCGCCTCTAATTTTTATGTGGACTTCAATGATGATAAGACGGGGTCCCAAGCAGCTGGTAATTTCCAACCATCTTCTCCATTGAAATTAGGATGTATTTTATTTTTTATTGCCTCGCGTATCATTCTAGGTACATATCGGTTTTCCTTAGCAAGAACTTTAGGTTTATCAAATCTAATGATATGGTTGGGCTTATCAAACGCATGACCACAGACTGCAGATTTCGTTATACGCATGTTTTTCATATCTTGTGTTCTTTTACCCGAGTACCTATACTGCGTTTAGTTTGACCTAGGTAAATAAATAAATAAATAAATGTGGACAACATCACATACATAGTTCTGATCCCAATTTGAATAACTATTTAAAGCATTCGTATTTTGGAAACCAGAAACAACGTAGGTACCACAAACACCCAGACCCGAGAAAATGTAGAAAAACGCATTCTTTCTACATTGACCCGTCCGGGAATCGAACCCGGGACCTCGGAGCAGGCGACACCTTGAAAACCGGGGTGTACGCCACTCCGCCACGGAGGTCGTCGAATGTAAGAGAGCCCACATCCACAGTCGAGTTTGTATACGCCTGGTACTTGAAGGGGGATGTTACACTTGACTGGTCGTAAGAATTAGTTGATCTTCTTCGGCGGCTTGAAGTAGGTCTTGATAAAAGCGCGCTTCAAGATGTTCCCAGATTTGTCTGTGACACCCTTCATGAATGGGAGTACCGCTGGTAGACGCTCAACGTCGGGTGAAATCAAAAATAAACGCGTTCTAAATCCGTAAACTTACCTTTTTTTCAATAGGTACTTATGTTCTATTAATCTCATCACATACGAGTATTTTTAATTTAGTTACATTAAGACAATAGATTGCGACTGCGTGAATAAAACTAAATTGAGAGAGAATAATGAAAACAATACCTTGTCCCCAGAAAAGAGATGTGAACTAATGATAATTATAATAATGACAATCACTGTCGCAAATTTGATCCATATTTCCCAAAATATTTAGTAATAAATGGACAATGACATTTGATGTCAAATAATGTGGTATGAATAGTGAGAATCGGGTGAGGGTCGATTGTGATGTGAAAACTGTGTGTATTGAAATCATAATTATTGCTTGTAAGCCGATGCAACACAATATGCAAATTATAAGTTAGATCAAGTAATCCTTAGCGGCTTCTTAATAACATTTATAACAATTTGCTGGCTTTGGCATTGAAAAAAAAAACCGTAGGAACTTGGGGAGGGAACTTCAATAAAATAAAGATTTTTTGATAATAACTGCAACCATTTTATAAAGTAACTTGCAAACATTGTAAAACCGATACAAATTCAAATTTATCTGTGTCAGACATGTTTGTTGCATATTGCAGTTGGAACATTTTTGCAGTTGTTTGCCTACAATTTCTGCGCAGAACCAAATTTGAGTGCCATTTACAAAATAATGTATTGTACTGCTAGCTGTTGCCCACGACTTCGAATGGGAAATACTATTTCATTCCGTATTTTTTTCCGAAGTAGGTATGAAGTAATAAAAATTACTTCTACACTTGACCTTCACATGTAAAGAATACATTAATTGATAAATTTATCAATTTTATTTTATAACTCTGGTCTGATCGATAGTCAAAGCTTAAGATTTTATTAATTGTCTAGATTGAAATGTTGGTTGAAAAAAAAATGGCTATGATTGCAAAATATTTTCCATGGATCGTTCTATCAGCTGGTCAAGAGTCTCACCGGAGATAAATAGGTAATGAGATATGATTCACTCACGGGCACACCGCGGCATTGAAAGGATGAGTCATTCCTGGAATTCAACCTAAACACGAAGCTTTCTCGCGTTTGATGACTTTTTACGACAAAACTTGGTAGAGTTACGGCCGGTCCTAATAACCTATCTATCTTCAGTTTTGGCATATCGTAGATAGGAAACAGTTGCTATCTTTGTTTTTGCCGTCCAGAGAAACAAAGACAGAAGTTGTTTTCTATCTACGATATGCCAAAACTGGGGATAGATAGGTTATTAGGACCGGCCGTAACTCTACCAAGTTTTGTCGTTAAAAATCATCAACCGCGAGAAAGCTTCGTGTTTAGGTTGAATTCCAGGAATGACTCATCCTTTCAATGCCGCGGTGTGCCCGTGAGTGAATCATATCTCATTACCTATTTATCTCC
The DNA here is from genome assembly GCA_949315895.1 of Anania crocealis. Classification (NCBI taxonomy): domain Eukaryota; kingdom Metazoa; phylum Arthropoda; class Insecta; order Lepidoptera; family Crambidae; genus Anania; species Anania crocealis. The sequence goes on from OX438882.1 coordinate 17,893,932, forward strand.
GGTGAGACTCTTGACCAGCTGATAGAACGATCCATAGAAAATATTTTGCAATCATTGCCATTTTTTTTTCAACCAACATTTCAATCTAGACAATTAATAAAATCTTAAGCTTTGACTATCGATCAGACCAGAGTTATAAAATAAAATTGATAAATTTATCAATTAATGTATTCTTTACATGTGAAGGTCAAGTGTAGAAGTAATTTTTATTACTTCATACCTCATACTCATGTACAAAATGTTAGTTTGACTGAAATCGATGGTTTTATAGTCAAGAGTCTACATAGTAATATGAGAGAGTTGAATTGTTTGAACTCACCTTTACTTCTGTCTTTGAAATCGATTTGTTATCATTCCCGATTCTGAAACAAACGAGTTAGAATTTACTATAAAATTTATGCAAAATTCAGAAACATACTTCTTAATAGTCATAATAAATAGGTAGCCAGCCAACAGTAACAATAACATCAAATGAATAATTGAGGTCATTATTTTAAATATCTCGATCGGTTTTGTATTTGGACAATTATTTATACATACACTTTGCAATAATATTTTACATCGTATCAAAAAGTAGGGCTCTCGATTTTAAATATGGAGCACGCACTAGCAATCGATAAGTCCATGTTCGTCCGCACTACGACTTACGTGACCTAAGATACCAGCGGCAGCTGTCGACTGCCTTGGCTGGCGAATATCGAGAACAAAAGAAATAACTATCGTCCTAGAAGATATCAAAAACAAGGACATGCATAATAGATATCACGCAAATGTGGTGACCTTTAGCACTAAAGTTCGGCACATGATTGTCATTAACTAACAATATAAAATCAGTATATAAACTTGAAAAATTTTGTCTCAGGCGGGACTCGAACCCGCATCTCCTCGCATCATGCGAGGTCACTGATGCGGGTTCGAGTCCCGCCTGAGACAAAATTTTTCAAGTTTATATACTGATATTATAGGTGCAATTAAGTTGCTAAAATATCAAATAAAGTATAACAATATAAAATTTCAATATTTTTTCTATACATATACGATAAAGTAATAATATTATGTGTATACAATTCCAGTAAAGATACAGACAAGTCTCTTACGAGCTAACAATAAAAATAAGATCAATGAACATCCGGTAACGAAGTAGGTACTTTCATTTTAGGTCATTTACTCACTTGCTTTGTTAGAATATACAGGGAAAAATAACAAAAACCATGTGGCAAATTGTAATTCGTAAAAATTCTATTTACTACATTTATTTTATGTTCTTCTACGTATTGTTACAATACAAAATGCACCACCCGCCTAGTGCCTCAGTCAATTCAGTTATTATCAGCGTTCAAACAGCACTATGAATTGTAAACAATGTGTGACGGTGAACGTGACGATCTGGTAGCAACTTATGTTCTTTACTATGACAGCAAAATAGATTAAATTAAAGTATCTGAAACACCCAGAACGAAGCAGAAGGTTATCACGAACTTGTCGCACAATCACATGTGTTTCGAAATTTTTAGAGAATATAGTTTGTCTTGCTAGAGATTTCATGTAACTTAGTACCTACTTAATTAGAAATCTGTCTTTATTTAATTGATTATGGAGAGAAAGAGATGTAGGAGAATATAAAAAAATATTCAGCGAACGATAAAGCAGACCTAATAAATTTATAGCAATTAAGTAGGCACCTCAAAAACCAGTTAACCAGAATCGCATTTGACCTACATTTTGACTATTCATAATGTAGAGGAAAGTTTCCGGATTCACGGCTTGGGGTAATTTACAGTTTTCAATATTGGCAGCATTGTGTTCGTTTGTGACGCGAAATTCTTTTCATGAAGCACACATACATGCTACAAAACAAACAGGCAGATAACGTGCTGATTTCACTCTCCCAACTAGTAAATGCAGGAGCTCTATCGTTTATTGCAACGTGAGATTGTAACAATAATTACTGAGATATCTTTCGTTTAAAAAAAATACGATTTTATTTAGCTCGTTGATATCTTTTTAGAAGCATGTTCATATTGGTTGCTGGTTTTTCATTTTATTTTGGTGTTTCTTACGATTATTTTATTTGTAACTTAGCAGCGGTATTTTAATTGATACATTTTATTTTAAGATCCATTGAAGGCCTTATTTTGATTGAATGAATCGACTAGATAGTGTAAGTGGTCAGATTCAGTGAAGCGTAGGTAACGTTCTTTTCTTATTTGTAACCAGAGTGCCAGTGATGTAACGACGGAGCGTCTTAGTTCAGAGCCACTACCAACTATGTAACCGAGTAATTACACGACGAGAGACAACCGCAAGAAAAACACCGCAATTGCGTATAGAGGTATAAATGCCAGGCGCCGTGCCAAATATTTTGAAAGAAATGTTGTTTGTAGTGTGTATTCAATGTTTTAATGGAAGGTCAGATATTGTACTACTATAACAAATAGCAGGTATTTTATTTATACAATATAATAGACCACACCGATTAAGAAGTATTAATGAATGATACTAAACATAATTAAAGGCGGCACCTTAGAGCACAAACAAAAGAATAAAATCTCATTTTGCGCTTGAGCAATTTCGTACTTTCCTTTTTTCAGTCGTGCCGAACAAAATCCTGCACTAGACCCAAACTGTCAGTAAAACGGTGCTGTCGTAGACAAAGGGAGAAAGGTCTCGCTTTTACAGTTTTAGGTAATATGGAAGTCTTCGACTGACACGATTGTAGAGTCCTCAGTTCTCTGGGCGGTGCGGCGAGGCTGCGCAAGCGCACAGCGGCAGCAGTGACGAGGTGAGCGACCGAGCGCGGGTCATCGTCGCGACTCGCGCTCCTTGCCGCACCCGCACTGATTCATCTCTCCCGGTCGTTGTGCAATCGACTATTTGAAGTCTACCTAGTGCAACTACACAACTGTCCAATACACTTTTACTTGTTTCAAATATTATCTGTTGTCTGTCATTATAAATGTTTTTTTTTTAATTTGGAATAACCAGTTATTTGTTAGTGTTACGTAATCATTAATCTTTTATCTTACCTTATTATAATGGTTTTAGATAAAGAGCCAGAACTAAAAGGAAGGGTTTGTCATGGTAACTATACTCTGTTGCATGTATCATACAGGCATACAATCTTCTCCTTCTTCTTATCTAACTTGGGTACCAGTTCATCCCTGTAGGATAACCTACAGGGATGAACTGGTGCCCGAGTTTTCTAATCGCATATTAACTGATTCTGACTTTCAACATGCAAAGGAAGGATCTAGAAGGATCTCACCACTACTAGACCAACCGGGTCAATATTGATTCTATATAATAGAATTCAATACTTTCAAGTGCACGCCATAAGTCCATAAATGTAATAGATCCAAATGACGTAACTTAACTACACGGTAACAAACCGTCTACAGAGAGATCATAAACCTACTTTGACTATCTGATCACTCATGCAATGTGCTCAGCAGGACACTAAATTGCCTCGTTGATGGGATAACAATATCATACGACAAATCTGAGTACTTTTATAGTAGTGCAGATAATCTCGAGTCAAACAACTATGGTTTGCGCCATAGATCCTATATACTATACGCCTATTCGGTACGTTATGTGCTCTAGCACTTGGGTGTTCTTTCTTTTGCAAGTAAAAGAGTAATACACCTAGGTATGAATTATTAAAGGTTACTAAATAGCCGATGGTTTTTAAGCATAAAAACGCGCACGGTAAATAGGCACCTACCTAAATAAATAAATGTGGTCACACACATTCACATTGTTTAGATCCCAAAGTGAGTTACTATTTAAAGCATTCGTATTGTGGAAAACAGGAACAACGGTGTTACCACAAACCTGAGTGATTGTGAACCTAAACCTAGGAAAATATAGAAAAACACAGTTTTCTACAGTAACGTCGTCCAAATGTGTACGTGCGCGTAGTGTAGTTAGCCGACAGGGCCCCACTGACAGCTAAGTGGAATATTTAAAAAAATTACTATAACGAAAATTATTATAAACGGGATGATTTGTATGTTTGTAACGAATTCTCACTAATGAAACATTTTAGGTGAAATTTTGGTACAGATATAGTTCATCAACTAATTAAACATTTTAGGTGAAATTTTGGTACAGATATAGTTCATCAATTAATTAAATATTTTAGGTGAAATTTTGGTACAGAAATAGTTCATCAACTAATTAAACATTTTAGGTGAAATTTTGGTACAGATTTAGTTCATCAACTGATTAAACATTTTAGGTGAAATTTTGGTACAGATATAGTTTGGACCAACAAGAAACAATATGGGATAGTTTCCATAACAGAAATCATATTTTAAGCAGGTGAAAAGGGGTGACAGTTTGGGGATTGGGAATCAATAATAATACTTTATTTGATATTTTAGCAACTTAATTGCAATTATTATATCAGTACATAAACTTGAAACATTTGATGAAACGACGCTGGCTTACAGCTATAAGAATATGCTTGAAAAATTCTCGCCGTGTCGCAGTGTCTCGGTGGCTTAATAAAATAAAATAAAATAAAATAATCTTTATTTGCCTAAACATGGTATAAAGAGGTGTTATGAAATAGAAGTTCAATGCATGTCTAGCCAACAAAATGGCATGCAAATGTTAACATATTAAATTGTGTTCATGTCTAAATATAAATTATTAAATTGATTGATTAAAAGTATTAAATTGATAACAATACATTGATGATTTACATTGAGAACAGAAATACCTATTTATTATTTAAAAAAAACTCCTTTTAGTCATAAAACGTATGTGAAATGAGCCACTTATTAAGTTTTGTTTTAAATTGATTAATATTCAATGTCTTAAATTCATTAGGTATATAAAGATTTTTAAACTGGTATAGCGCCCGCCCGGCTTGCGAGGAGATGCGGGTTCGAGTCCCGCCTGAGACATAATTTTTCAAGTTTTGTATATACTAACCGATTTAGATAAAATTTGTTATGGCAAAATTTAATTTGATCCTGAAAGTTAATTAGGTTAGTTTTTGTACTTTAAACTTGTACTTTAGTTTTTGTTTAAAGTGGGAATGTGTATGGGATATCCATATTTTCTTCATAAAGTATAGAAAATAAATAGGGATTCCAAAAAATAGATTTTAAGGAGAGAGACATAACCGGGATCTCGATATAATCAGGTGTGCGATAAGGCCAATTTTTATGCGGAGCGAGTCCCGGGCGGAGCGCTAGTTAACGACAAGAATACATATTTTAAACGTGGTCCTTTGTTAGTAGCATGAATGGACACATACCTAATGATTAGAATGCCTAACGTGGTTTAAATGTACCCACTTTCTCCACCAAACAATTAAGATACATAACTAGAACAAAAAATAGTTCTTCTAAACATATTTTCTAAAACATCAAATTGTAACGTTTATAAAACATCAAATTGTAACGTTTTAAAGAACATAACTAAGTATAAGAGTAATGCAGGGTTCGGTATTTTATTGACTTAGACGTAAAGGGCAGTGTATGCAGAGCTTATTGGCATGTATGATGTGCACACTACTGCACAGCCACAACAAATAATTAAAGAAAAAAATAAATATTTTTTCTTATATTCTACTACTGCATTAAATATCATTAGTAAGTGCTGTTTTCAGATGCAAAGGATGAATTTTATTAGAAATAATAATTATGAATTAAACGAATCCCGAATTCGCGACGATGAAAATCTATAATACTTTTGTGTTACCGTTGGCCGATAATTAGGTAGTCATTAAACCGGATTCTGACCGTCTCTCTGCTACTTGCGTGGTCTGATAGACATAAAAAATAGACGCATCAATTTGTTTTTTCTTGAAAAAATATTTTACACACATGTTAAGTACTCAATTATTTATTACAATTTAAGTTTAAACTATTACGTGCCTACAATACCTGCATGACCGAGCCTCTAATAATTAAAAAAAAAAATAAGTACGAGACCCTAAGGCAAATGCCTTAGCCTACATTAAATATGAAAAACCTTAGCTAAGTAAATACCAAACTGTAGCCATTTTTGAGACACAAAAAGTCATTAAGATACTAGGATCGCTTGTATTATTAGGTCTCCGTAAAATTGAAAGATCTGTAAGTTTATAAAATAACGCGTACAATTATAACCTAACTGTGGGTTAGGTTAGGTTAGACTGTAATCCACTGACGTTAAATTATAAACTGACGAACTTTACAATTTTACGGTGACATACACACGCAGGAAAAAATGCTGGAAGTAAGTTCAGCAGAGAAAATCTATCTATAATGTTAATATACTGATAATGGTAAATTTTTGTACAAATAAGGCAGTGCCTATAGACGGCATCGGTATAAAAGCGGTTTTTTATTGATGGATATAGTAAATAGGTTTAGAGTAAAGGAAGAAGAGTTAACCATGAAATAAGTACTAACACAATAATATTGCCTGCCCACGAATATTTTAGTAGACCCAGGTTTAGTACGGATTTTAGTAAAGTAGACGACCGATTTTGAAGGGACTTTCACTCGTAGATAGGTAGGTATTCTAAAAAGTTACTTAGGCAACTATTATTTTAGATATTCATTTATTAAAATAAGAGGGTGATACATGCCAAGCATCCTGTAGTCCACGCGAACAGCTAGCTAGCTAAAATAAAAAAAATATCAAGGAAACTTAATACTTTTTAGCAATGATTTGAGAACAATTTGCGTTATCAAACGAGTAGCCCGCGAAAGAGACGATGACCTGGGTCGGCCTTGTCATCGTCAAATTGCGCAGTTTAGCTGGCTGTTGTTCCGACATTTTTACCATCTTTCAGAATGGTTCAGCCCTGGCTCGTATTTATTTGTACCTTTTAGGATTTCGCAGGCAAGACAAGGAACCCAAAAGATTGATATTTTTTCTATACAATTTAGGTAGGTTGTAGGTTGAATTAATTTGTTTATCTATGTCATCATAATGTAAGATGTCGTTGGATAGGTCTTTCAAAAGTATTCTAGCTAAGGTCTGTAAATACCTATTTTTGATTAAGTATTAAGCTTAAAAGCGGGGCCAACTAAACGGTTGTTCACAGAGACACGGAAAAAAATGCAGCGATAGCAGTTTATAGGTACATAATGGTTTTCGGCTTGTTATAATACCCGTTTCCTTACACTCTGTATAAAGAAGTAAACATGATAGCTAAGAATGCTAGGTAGGGTTTCTGAAAAGTACCTAGTTGAAATAAGAACATTTTCGACAAATAAGTACCGTCAAAATTAGGTGTATAATGTCGTTGATTACGTAAAACGGGTGCCTACATTTAAATTTTCGTAAGATGTGAAATTATGAAACAACAAAAAGACGTGCAACTACTGAACCCTACTCTGTGCGCGTAGCCCAACCCGCACCCAACATGCACGATTGCACATGTTCGGTTTTATTTTTTTTTACTGTAAAATTAAATGTCGCGTAACATACCTACTATAGGTAGATAGGTAACAGGAAACCGATACATTTTTTGTGTTTACAGTAAGTACCTATTAGATAAGGCATGTAATCACAACAACATACCTTATCGACTATAGTTATTTATTAACAAGCCAGTGCCACACATAATATGATTTTATGTACTGTGTAAAGGGTGGTAAAGAGTTAGTTAAGTACGTAGGAATTGTTATCAATTTATTATTACGTCATTATGTTACGAGTTTAAGTAAGTTTATCATGGCCACCATAGACTTGTACGTTTTGTGTGTGCGTCTGCGTCACTGTCTAGTGAGAAAGCGTCATCATGATTGTAGTATGAATTGTTATAAATTTATCTGTAGTAGCATTGAATGCTGCTCGGTAGTGATGTATTATTAAAATAAATATCAACCTAGTATGAGTATAAAATTGGGACAAAAAAATTGACCTAAAAGAAAAGAACAAAGACTTCCTAAGCACACAACACAAAAATATAAAACACTTTTGTAAAACTAGTAAGGTAAATTAACTAAGAAAGTCAATAATTTTAAGACGTTCATGATGGTATGGATACAGAGTGTACGACTCGCTCTTGACCGCTTTAAGGCATTCAAGTTTTAATTTAATGAACATTTTATAAAGAAAGAAAGCATTAGATCTCCTTATTCAGTTTCAAACAGCAGTTTTTTTTAATTTAACGTGAAAAAAAAAGGTTTTGAGTAGTACTTGACAGACCAACCTAGCCCAATAGGTCGAAAGAAAGAGTAGGCACGAATGTACGCCAAGCAGCAGTGGCCTTGAAAGGTCGGACAAGTTTCCCTCCCCAATTAATTTAAAAGTAGCAATTTTAGGGTTGTTTCGATTTAACTTAATTGGCTTTTTATGTGCTTACACAATAATCCGGTTTTAAAAATACGTCGGTAGTTAAATTAATTGCAATCACTTTTATAATGTATTAGCTTTTGACAGCAATTTCGTACGCGTGGAATTTTATTTTCAAACTATACCACACACACCCAAATAACGTGGCTTTAAATTGGTAAAATAATTTTCATAATCGGTTCAGCAGATCCAGAGACTTCCTCCTCACAACCTTTATCTATGTAATATTAACTAAGATAGGTAATTACTATGATAAATTAAGGGTACTAAGGCGTGTGTGTGTGTTAAATACATTTTTAGTTAAATACAATTGAACGACAAGCGGGATGGTGTATTGGTGTGGTAGTTACTCAGTTGTACGGCGCGAACCCACGTGTGGCGTTCCACAGCGCTCAGACCTAGCGACAGATGCAGCCCTTGTCCTGGCCGGAACCCCGCCCTGGGACCTCGAAGCCACGGTCCTCGCTGCAGTGTACCAACGGCGAGGAGACCAAAGTACCCAGAATCGACGTCCAGTAATAAGGGGTCTACTAGTCAAATCACAAACCCTATTGTCTGTAATATTTTAAGTGTTTTCGATTGAATTCCTATAAGCTCTTGTAACAATAAAGAGGCACAAGTGATAGAGTCACGTCTCGTTCGTTCAGTCGGCCTTGTTTGACCTATTGTATTCCAAGTTTCCAACCTGCGAATGTGAATGGTAACTGTCCGCTGTTTTCCGTCTCCAGTACAATAGGTACTAAAGACTGGGCTTATTTATTATTGTGACATTGATATAGAGTTGAATAAATAAACAATGCAACGACAAGAAGGTACTTTTATCTCAAACAATTTTTTTTGACAAATGAGTATACTCGTAACAATTAAATCAACTAGGTAAGTTTAGCACAGGCCTTCTTTTACAGGCTGATAGACAAAATCAGAAAATGTTACAAATAAATTTATGCTTTACACTGCATTAGGATTAGGACCGTGAGTTTGTTGTCTAGACCTTTCTAATTATGTTTTAAATGGTTCGACAGATCTATTAGAGAGTAAATACCTACTTAAGAAGGCGCGTGCGGGCGCTCTATCGGTTGCTGCGCTTGCGCAACGCGACTCTTGCGTCAGAGATCGACTGCACTAAGAGCTCGAGTGATGATCGCAGACAACAAAGTTGTGGTTATCAAGATTAACCAAATGTTTTAAATTGTCTTTTCAATTTTAAATTATTAAGAATAGAAATATTATAGTAAATATAAATTGGTTTAAAATTGTTTTACATTAACGTAAAGTATTTATTTATTGCTTACTTTGTAGCGTGTTCTATATGTAAGTACCTAATACCATTGTATTAAAATAAAAAACCGGCCAAGTGCGAGTCGGACTCGCGCACGAAGGGTTCCGTGCCAAAAAGGCCAAAAAAGGGGTTTGTTGTATGGGATAAATATTTATTTTATTTGGTTTTTAGTATCTGTTGTTATTGCGGCAGCAGAAATACACAATTTGTGAAAATGTCAACTGTCTAGCTATCGCGGCTCTTGAGATACAGCCTGGTGACAGAGCGACGGACAGACGGACAGACAGCGAAGTCTTAGTAATAGGGTCCCGTTTTTACCCTTTGGGTACGGAACCCTAAAAAAGTAGTAAAATATAATAACATGTTCCATTGAATATGTTAATATTTTTAACACAACCTCTACTACGCAGGAAGAGAATCGTAGCTTTAAACGTTACTACAAGAGTACAAGTGGGTACGGGCCGTCGCGTCGCGGCGTCGCCCTGACCTGTGTTAAAAATAATGAATACAATTCTCAAGTGAATTAATTAATTACTGCGAATCAGGCAGGATCATGACGTAGGGTGGGTCAAGATTAGTGACCGTCAGAATAGCTGGACCAAACGAGATATGCACGTGAGACCATGCATGTGCACTGTTTACTACTTATTTGCTACTATTTACTACCTTTACTTTACTACTAAGCAAGCGAGCATAACAAACACGAGTAGTAAACATTCAAGATGAAGGTGTTTGTTTATCAGATAATTTATAATCTGTAACTTAAAAAAAAAACGTAAAATCTTGTTGAAATTTGGCACAGAGATCCTTATAAAATCTTTTAATAGAGTTATAAAATTTTTAAATAGGGAGGTTTTCAAGAGCAAGATCCTGATGGACCTCAATTCCGCAAATTTACAATTTATGGCACAATAGAATCGCAATTATTTTGCATCTCAATTGTATATTTTGACACATTTATTTATAGTAGTAATGTCAAAATAATATACGATTGAGATGCAAAATGCGATTCTATTGAGCTATTTGTAAATTAGCGGAATTGGGGACCAGTATGAATTTGGAAATTTACTTATAACACAAAAACTTTTCGGTCCGTAAGGTTCCATTATAAATAATGTTTTTAAAAACGTCATTATAGATGTCGTGTCGTGGTTACCTATTTACTGCTAACAGTTATGCGAGTTTTAATAACGAAAACTACTCAATCTTTCGTCAAGATGATTACAAAGAGAAGTAGGTAGGTACCTATGATGTCGGCTGATGCTCTTGACTGTATGCGCCCGACGCGACGCCTGTTTTCCAGAGTATCATCTTGTTTAATCGCCAACAATCATACGCGTGTTTATTTGGTGTAGGTATGCGTTATTACTACTAGCTGCTTACTGTTAACAATGTTAAATGTATAGTATAAAATCTGTTTTTCATCATCATTGAAACGTATCAAAGACGGCACGAATAGTTGGCAAGAAGTGCACATTTCTGAGCCGACAATCGCGGCCGACACGGAAGCACATACTGACCCACAATGCTCTTCTGCTTTGTAGGCGATGCAAATATCCTCAGCCAATGTACTGAAACGGTGCTAAGAAAATTCGCACACGCACTAGTCCGTCGTCTAATGATGTGAAGCTGAATGTTGTACTATTAACATTGCATGCAAAATTGAATGTGAACGTAGTTCAGCAATGATATGTGTGTTCATAAGTTTTGTGACAACTTACTAAATATTTGGTGACATACCCTAGTGCAATTTATTGTTTAAGTCATTATTAGTACTGATTACTAATAAAAATAATGTTTTTATGTAAATATTAAAAAAGCGAACCATTCGTCAATGTCGGACAATAGTTCGGTACGAATTAATAGGAATCTGTTTTGATTTCTCGCTTGAGAGAATTGATTTAAAACCTGAGGGTTTCAGTGATATTTTATGACATCCTTAGAAACCATTTCTATATGAAAGATTCAAGTCAGAGTCAAGATCCAACGACGGACAATTTTTCGGGTTCCGTAACCAAAGGGTAAAAACCCAATATTAAGAGGAAACACTAAGGGCGAGAGAATTGAGAAATAGTTATTTGTAAAATCTATTGCTGTCGCGCTGTCCCGAACGCCTCCCCCGCAGAGCGCGATAGAGACAAAGAACTGCATCTTCTTGGACCGTAAATACCTACTAAAAGCACAAAAAATCAACGTTTCGTAGTCCCCCGATTCCTTTTCTAGGACTAGACCGATTTAAAAACATTTTTCATAAAAAAATTAAAAAAAGGCTTTGGCCGTGTTCGTATATTATGCTTTTTTTCTAAAATTTGGCCTAATTTGTTTTCCTGATGTTTGAACACAGCGGAAAAATAGGCGAATTTTTTAGATTTTTGAAGGCTCATATCTCTTTTATTAATTAAGACTTCGCTGTCCGTCCGTCTGTCACCAGGCTATATCTCAAGAACCGCGATAGCTAGACAGTTGAAAATTTCATGAAGTATGTATTTCTGTTGCCGCTATAACAACAAATACTAAAAACGACATAAAATAAATATTTATGGGTGGCTCCCATACAACAAACGCGATATTTTTGCCCTTTTTAGCTTGATATCAATAATGGCAACAGGTAGGCACTTGAAATATTCACAAAATACTTAATTGTACATTTATTTTAATAATCTATACTAATATTATAAAGCTGAAGAGTTTGTTTGTTTGTTTGTACGCGCTAATTTCAGGAAGTACAGGTTCGAATTGAACAATTCTTTTTGTGTTGGATAGTCCATTTATCGAGGAAGGCTTTAGGCATACATATAACATCACACTGCGACCAATAGGAGCGAAGCATCAGTGAAAAATGTTGCAAAAATAATCGCGATTATAATAACAGAAATTGACGCGGACGAAGTCGCGGGTAACACCTAGTTAGTAATAAAATTAAAATAAAATAATATTTAGGGGCGGATCTCACAAAAGAAAAGTGATTTAAAACGCTTGAAATATTCGCAATTTTGCGTGATGACTGTTACTTTGCTATGTGATACGCTATGAGCCTGTCAATGCGATTTCTAGATTTTCCAATCAGATTTTGCATTGTCCCACAGGGTTAAGTCTACCCAATATGGCAACGTTAACTTGGCTTGGCGTACAATTTGCCAAGATCATTAACGTTCTGCAAAAAACCTGGCTAAGTGCGAGTCGGACTCGCGCACGAAGGGATCCGTTCCGTACCATTTAATAGGTAAACAACAGTAGGTACCTTCATTAATTTAGTTAATGTAGAGCCTACCTGTTACCATTTAGTGATATCAAGCAAAAATAGGCAAAAATGGCGTTTTTTTGTATGGGAGGCCCCTTTAAATATTTATTTTACCTAGTCAGGTCATAAGTTCTGTCACATAATGTGTAATATGAAATAATTTAGACATGTTTATTATTTATGTAACCATTTATATAGCAAAATTAACTTAATAAAACATAGATTCATATGGTGATAAAGTTTATTCGAAATGACCCCCGCGATTTTGAATACAGGCCTTCAATCTGCGCGGCCAGTCGTCTATCGCAGCACGAACGAGGTTCATGTCAATATAGGCGGCTGCCTTAATCAAGGATGCCTTGAGTGACTCCAAATCAGGATGAGGCTTTGAGCAGGCCTTTTCCTCCAAGTGTTGCCATATCTTGTAATCTAGCGGACTCAAATCTGGACTGGAGGAGGGCCAGACTTCGTGCCGGATGAAGTCGATTTCACGCGCCGCCAGCCAGTCTTGTGTGCTTTTCGCTCTATGAGCTGGTGCAGAATCTTGTTGGAATACCCAGTGCCAGTTATTATTAAACATGGTATGAGAAACAGGTTCCACAAAACCTTGTGGACTTGAGGACTTTATCTTGAGGACTGTATTTTGATACACAACTGCATTCGTTTTTACGCCTTTCTCACAAAAATGTACCTCAGTTAAGCCCCAATAAGAGACTCCCAACCAAACCATGAGCGAGGATGGAAAATGACTTCGTTGGACACGCAGAATACGGTTGCTCGCTTCTTCACTGCTGTGTGCGTACACCTTATCATTTTGTTTGTTGTAGCTCTCTTCCACGGTGAAAATTTTAAAAACGGTCTTCATTGTATTGTTTTATGGTATGATAAACGAATCTTTTGGTTATATTAAAATTTTTCAGTAAGTCGAAAATCTGAATTGGCACATAACCGCAACGATGCAACGCAATAACCGCGACACGGACTTCTTGAAGTGTCCACTCCATATTTAAAAATGAGGAAAATTCCACTGAACAAGTAATCACTAGAAAATTCTAAAAAGTACACATTTTTATTTTCATGAAAAGTTTGAAATTCGAATTCAATAAACTTTTTTGTGGCCAGCATTCTAAATTCAAAAGTTTTTATTGTGTGACAGAACTTATGACCTGACTATGTACAATTGCGATTCTTTTGAGCCATTTGTAAATAAGTGAAATTGGGGGCCTGGTGACGGACAGACGGACATACGGACATACGGACAGACAGCGAAGTCTTACTAAATAGGGTTCCGTTTTTACCCTTTGGGTACGGAACCCTAAAAACTACCTTTTGAGGGTCTATAGTTGATGTAACTACTTAAATTTATTCAGTAATACTTACCTACACCTACGTATTATTAAAAAAAAATAAAAAATTGTTGAAATGGCACAGAATTTGTGATCATTATTGTAAACCCAGAATAATAAATAACTTACGAATCTACCTAGGTTTATTAGTAACAAAATACCTCAAATTCAATTTTCTAAAGCCAAATACTTCACAAAATCCAAAATGTTATACTTACTCCAATAAGATCCTGCGAGCTAATAGAGTACCCGACTTTATGTAGTCATATACATATAGTAATAAGCAACATGTTGGTATCATACATAGATGGATCATCTTTTTTGCTACCAGGTTAAGCAATTGACTGTCAGGCTATCACCCGTATTTATAAAGAAGTATTATTTATTGTTTAGTAAAGTCATAACTTCAGGTGATATAAAGGGGTCACCATTAATAGTCATATTTGGCTGAGAATTCTAACTTTTGGTAGTTTTAAAATCTAGTAATTTCTAAATTAAGGCAATTGTTTCTTAAGTAATAACTTTTACTCAAGTAGGTAATTACTTGTACTTGTTTATAAATACCGGCGTCATCATTGGCAGTTTGGTAAAAATATAAATGCTGTTACCGTTTCACCATGTTTTGAGATGTGGCAATAAGCCTTAGACTGGGGCATAAAATAATTTTTAACCAAATCTAAAATAAAAAAGGTTTAGAAGTACATTTAAGCCCCAAGCTCCAGATTATATTGAGAAAACCCGATTGAGTTGTATGATTTAAACTAACTTCAATAATACATATAAACATAATGAAGCAATACCAGGCATCTAGATAAAGCTGAACTCAGTCAGGCTTTTTGGTCACTTGCCAGGCCATATTATAGTGTTGGGCTTGTTGTGCTTGGGCTTTTTTTGATGACTTTTTTACATTTATTAGTTTATTTGGTGATAAATGTTGGTTACTTATGAAAGGCTGGTATTAGGGGTTACAAGATCTGGCAGCCCTTGCTTTATGTAGGTATCTATGTAGCTGTGATTATAACACATTATAACCCACAAGAAACCAAGGGTTCATCTTCATAAACTCCGGTTAATCAATAAGTAAAAAGTTAAAGTTTTTACTAGAATAACACTTTGATGATTAGAGACCTGGCAGCCCTTCATTTATGTAGGCATGTAGATGTAGCTCTGATTTTAACTCATGACCCCTACATAAAAACAAATGTTATTCAATAAGTAAAAAGTTGATGTTTATTCAAGAATACTACTTACTTTACCATTTTTAACTAACTTAAAAAAAGTAGGAGTTTTTCAGTTTGTCAGAACTGGCATGTAAAAAAAATATTGTTAAGGTGGAACAATACATTAGTTGGATGTCACCTTGGAAGGTAAGTAAGTTATAAATTCTAATGTTAAAATAAAAGTATGAAGTATTTTCCCATACTTACTGCTGTTTAAATACGTAGATTGAAATTTAATTTAATAAAATAATGTAACGTGGGATGTTGTTACTTAAATAACAAAAGGTAAGGTTGCACTTAATGTAAGAATAAGATCTACTAAAAATGGAATTAATAAGAATCTTGGGCTGTTGTTTGACAGCTTAACACTGATTTGATTAACATTTTACTGCTAACAAAGTAGGTTAGAGATAATAATATATTTACAATAATTGGATTTGTCTGCAAAGTGTTTCACCACATTTTATGGCTGACTGTACCTACATTACCTATCCTAAAGAGATTTGCCATGTAGGTACCTATTTGTCAAATGTATTGACTAATGATGTAAATAAATAAACAAGTGCCCATGTAGAACTTAGGTACCTACCTTCCTACCATATTCTGGTATTGCATTCTAAAAAGCACAACAAATTATGACAACACTACAAAGGCCGTATTCATATTTTGGACAAAATGTGATTTGAACTATGTGTAGGTACCTAACTTATAAGCCTTTAAATTTAGAACATAGATGTAAGGCTTTTGATTACAAATCAATACTGGGGTGGATATTACGTGGTGGCGATGAATTACCAAATATATTTGTAGGTACATTAGGTATTCGATGAAATCAAGCTACATCTGTAGGTACTTACGAATTATTACACTAATTGAAGTTAGATCTTGAATAGACGCGCACGAAAAACAATGAAGTCTCCCGTTTATCCTTTGTGTTGTGAAAGGAGTCAGCTGCACGACACACACGATATTATCAAACACTTCGTACCAAAACTTTAAGATTACACTTTTATCAACTCTAGGCTTTCACTGGGTTATGAATTTGTCAACAAGGATGATTCAAAACGCACACAAGTCACAAACACGAAAACGAAAATCTCACTGACTGGCTGATTATTTCATTTCTGTCTGTCTGCTGTGAATGAAAGGAATAGAGACTCTGAAGTTGGTAACGAATAAAAAGCAAAACATGATCCATCTGCTTCCAAACAGCTGTTTTAACTATGCTAGCGCCATCTGTATTTTTTTAGTTGTTAGTTTTAGTTATTTCGTATAGATGACAGCACAAACAACTGCTACAGCGACATCTGCTATTATATTCTAACATTAACTTGCGGTAGGAATCATGTAAGCATATCTTTTTAAGCAATGCTTTTTAGTTTAGACTGTAATTGCTAGAAGGCACTTTTTGGAAATAAAACATTACAGTGAAGTTCACAGGTTTAGCTTATATTGATATAAATCACATACAGATTCTTTGTTTAATTATTAGTAGAGTAATGTTAAAATCAATTATCATAAATGTTGGTTCTTAAATATTTTAAAACAAAATCTGTTCAAAAATTTCACAGGTCATTACAAGTGGCCTCTTGGTCTAGGGGTATGATTCCTGCTTTGGGTGCAGGAGGTCCCGGGTTCAAATCCCGGAGGGGCCCTGTTTTTGATCTGGGCATTACTTTTTTATTTTTGGCTTGCTATTGAAAGGTAGCTTACAAAGCACCTTAAAAGGTGAATAGAAAGATAACTCTTTCTATTAAAATTTAATGTTAGTATAGTTTGCTGTCAGAGACAAAAACAGTCTTTACCAAACGAACGCCTACTAGAACATTTGGGTGCTCTTTCAACTAAGTAGCATTTAACCAATGCCGTAAATAGGGCAGTGCCACCGGTGCACTATGACTCGACCAAAGGGTTATTGTCGATTCGCCACGTTTTTGTTAGTTCCATACATTCAAAGTAAACTCGCCACAAACATGAAAAAGTATGTGTGAATTCGCCACAGTCAAATAAAAGTTACTGTAAATTCGCCACACATCTTCAATCTATACCATTTTTCAGTAAAAGACCGTTAGCAAACAAAGTTTCATACATTTAGTTGGTTTAACAGCAAACAAACTCGTCAAAAAATGCCCCAGACTTTGTGACTCTGGTCACAAGTGGTTACTGATTTCAGGTCTTGTTTAGCAAAAATATTAATATAATCATGATATGATTTATTTAAATTATTCACAAAAATTAAAAATATATGATTACCAATATACAGGGTGTTCGGAAGAACGTTAAACATACGAAAATGGGGGGCAGGTGAGGTGGTCTGTTAACTAACTAGCCAAAAAGATTTTACCTGTCACAAGTTGTTTTTTTAATTTTTTATTTCTGTTATTTTTTGGTCACGGAAGTCGTAAATCCATAGATTTCTTTATGGTTTTTTACTTTCAAAGGATAGAACTTACAAATAAATTAATAAAACATAGTTTTTTTTCAAGGAGAAAAATCAAAAAACAACAGAGTTATAGATTTTTGAGATGGAAAAGACCAATTGGTCCCATAGTGCGGTGCCCAGGCACAGGGTGTAGTCTCTGGGGGGGCAAGAATGGCCAGACCAGACAGGAACAGGCATACAACTTTTTAACCCCTTACAACCCTTTTCTGGCATTAAAACGAAACCTATATCCTTTCTCAGGCTCTAGAGTATCAATCGATTGAGTAGATTTGGCGTGAAACTGTAACAGACAGACATACAAAGCTACTATTGCAATAATAATATTAATAAGGAAGTAAGGATTGGTCCACCCAGTACCAAGGTCCTTGTGTTTTTTTTATCGCTCTGAATGAAATACCTATAATAAAACAAGAGCGCAGTTAAAGAAGCTCGCACAGGGCGCAAAAAAGGCTGTAGACTAGCTGTTCCCCGCGACTTCGTACGCGTCTATTTTGTTATTATAATCGCGATTATTTTTGCAACATTTTTCACTGATGCTTCGCTCCTATTAGTCGCAGCGTGATGTTATATGTGTAGCCTAGCCTTCCTCGATAAATGGACTATCCAACACAAAAAGAATTGTTCAATTCGAATCAGTACTTTCTGATATTAGCTCGTTCAAACAAACAAACAAACTCCTTAGCTTTATAATACTAGTATAGATTAAAAATATATATTTTTGAAAAATAACTCCCTAACATCACGACAATTTTTGGGATGAAAATATGCAAACCGTCAGAGCTCTATAAAAGATAGAGAACATGCGATAAATTTAGAAATCCCTAAATGAATAGATTTGTGCTATTTTTATTTATTTATGAATTATAATAGTTTTAGAAAAAATAAATAAGACTCATTTTAAATCATACTACGAGTATGACGCAGTATGACGCGCACGGACGTATTATTTTGTTTCGGCCAGGTCCTGGATGAATTAACCTTACACAAATACGACCGTGTGTGTCACAGCGTGTTTCGAAATTAATAGCTAAAACAATATTCTATATTCTAATAAGATATTTTTTTTAACGAAGGCTTCGTTTTCCAGGAGGTTCAAAATGCACGGTGTATATTTCAACTTTTTGGCAGAGCGTTCTCCACAATGATTGCATGCGGTCCCGCGACTTTACCAGTTGGAAGTACAGACAACGGCAGGTCAACCTACCCAAAAAGTTAAAGGTCATTGAATTGATTTTCGACTTTAAGTCCGTCAAGTAGAGATCAATATCAATTGAGAAAATTTGACGTTTTGTGGTAGGTTGACGTGCTGTTGTCTGTACATAGCAAAAATATAGATGGCTCACAGCTTGAAGAGCCTTGAATAAATTCGTCGACACAATGTCTTGGTAGGTCAATTGGTTAGAGCGTAAGCGAAAGGTTGTAGGTTCAAGTCCCACTTAACTTGTTGGCTGCTTAGGAGCAGATCTGATCTATATGACAATTGATTTCTTTTGTGTCTAGAATTATCCGCATACACGGGGTTAAGAGTTGAAAAATATTTATTTAATTGTATTTTCAATGGGTAGGTCTACCAAGTGGATCAAAAATCTGGTACCAAGATCGTCGACCAGTGCGCGGTTGCCATTGTGGAACCTTTCCACCACAATAGCTATCGGCTCTTCTTGATATGTGTCCTGCTCATTGCCACTTCAGCTGAGCAATTACCATGTTATTAGTAATTAATATTTATAAACTACTAGCGGACCCCGCGAATTTCGTATCGCCTTAGAATAGTATTTGATTTTGATGTCTTAAACGTCATTGTCATAAAATATGGCATGGTTGGAAAACAACATAAAATCTTAATCTTTTATAATGTCAACATCCCAATGTTTTTGATAGTTATTATCCTGTTCCCAACGCAGAAAAATACAAAAACACAAAAATCATAAAAATCGGTTCAGCCGTTCTCCAGTTATAAGTGATGTCACTAACACGACTTTCTTTTATATATACAGGGTGAAATTTTAACCACTTACCAAATTTTAATATATCAATCTACGAGACAAAAAAAAATACGTATACGGCTGCCTAGCAACACTTTTTTACGCGATTCGCATCTTATTCATTCATTACGATACTATTCATAAGTTTTTTATTTTCCCTTTATACCTTATCAGGCCTAGGACCGTACAAATTGAAAACTATATTGCAAAAAATATTTTCTGTTGAAAGCTTGATTTACATTTTTTGCTTCATAAATGGACTCTAAGTACGATACTGAATGCCTTTAAAAATTTTGGAAAGTGGTTAAAATTTCATCCTGTATAGATTGATTATAGAAAAAATATACAGACGATCATAGAACCTTCTACTTTTTTTAAAAGGCGGTTAATAAAACCGAGGTCGGTTAACAAACGAGGGATCATTTTGAGGGCCAACATTTGCCTGCTATTGCATTTAGAGATTGAGGGGCTACTATTTTCGTTTTGAACGGTGAGGTGTCGAAAAAAAAAACCTTTATCGTTTTATAAGTGTCTTAGTCGACTACAATACTACTTCTAGAAGAAGAAAGGCAGCAGCATCTTTTCTTCAACATTGCCTGATGGCGAAATTTGAAACGCAAAGCGTGACGGTAATGGCATACTTCTTCTAGATTCAGGTTATCACGGCAATAATGGGTACAGGCATATTCACCATGCTTGTCAAATGCTGGTTGCTGATCATAAACGACCTCCGTGGTGGAGTGGCGTACACACCGGTTTTCAAGGTGTCGCCTACTCCGAGGTCCCGGGTTCGATTCCCGGACGGGTCAATGTGGCTGGGATACAATACCAGCCAAATTCTTAAAAATGGCAAAACATGAACTCATCCCAGTCTTACATCATCTGTTCTCACTATGTTTTAGTAAAGGAGTTTTTCCTCAAGTTTTCAAACGTGCTATAATTCATCCTGTATATAAGAGTGGGGATAGAGACAATTTAGATAATTACAGACCCATATCAGTGCTTAGTGTTCTCTCCAAAATTTTAGAAAAACTCATTAATAAACGACTGACAAATTTCCTAAATAAATATAATATTATCTCGGACTCGCAATATGGCTTCCGTGAAGGAAAAAACACGGAGGATGCTGTCTTATCTCTGACTAGTAAAATTGTGGATTACATTAATACCAAAAAGAAAACTCTATGTGTATTTCTAGACTTAAAAAAAGCGTTTGATACTGTCTCTATCCCCATCCTTGTAAAAAAACTAAGCAGAATTGGAATTCGTGGCTCTTTTCATACCCTTCTCACCGATTACCTAACTAACAGAGGCCAACAGGTAAAACTGAATGAGCACATTTATAGTACAGTGATTAATTACATCTTTGTATGGTGTCCCACAAGGTAGTGTCCTTGGACCTACCTTGTTTCTTGTATATATAAATGACCTCTGCGCATTAAAACTTAATAGGGGCACCGTAATCTCGTACGCTGATGATACGGCCATTCTCTTGGCCGATGCAGATATTGGTCTCGATTGGTAACAAAATGGTTAAAAAACAATTTATTATCCTTAAATACTAATAAAACAAATTATATTACATTCTCCATTCTTAACTCACTTCAACCACATTCGCAATTTCACCTAACGGCCCACACTTGTTCCAATTATATTCCTCCCATTTCTAACTGTGACTGTAAAGTTTTAAAAAAAGTTTCTTCAGTTAAGTACCTCGGTGTATACATTGATCAACAGTTAAATTGGCATAAACAAGTCGAGAATTGCACTACCCGAGTTAAAAAACTGATATGGTTGTTTAAATATCTCAGGCATGTTGCTGACAGACAACTCTTGATACATGTATATAAAACTCTGGTGCAGTCAATTATTAGTTATTGTCTACCGATTTGGGGGGGAACCCACAAAACAAAACTAATTCAACTTGAACGAGCTCAAAGATCAATACTTAAGGTAATATTAATGAAGAAAATAACATATAGAACTGTAAAGGTATATGAAGACTGCAATGTTTTGACTATTAGACAACTTTACATCTTACTGTGTATACTAAAAACTCACAAAAAAACATTCCTGATTATAATATTAATGCTAAACGAAATCCATATACTGTAATAAAAAAAATATATTTAAAACGAATTTTTCACGTAACCAGTATTATTCAAAATCCATAAGCCTATATAATAAAATAAATAGAATACTACACATATACAACATGACATTTTTAGATTGTAAAAAAACGTTAATTGCTTGGTTGAAACAATTAGATTATGTTAAAACTGAAAATTTACTATAATATAATATTTTTCTTGAAGACTATAAGTGTTGGTATAAGAATACTAGATTGTAAACTAAACTATTGTGCTGGATACTTCTTGTACGAGTATGACGGGGGCTGACAAAATCTCACTTGTAATTTGTACATGTTCTACCTAGTTGATACTAAGGATGAGCGGCTGTATCCTAGGACAGGTTTAATATATAAACTTAATAGGATAAGTCAGACACATATTTGTAAATGTAACATGTATTTACCAATAAATATTTTGTATTTGTATTTGTATTTGTATGTAGAAAAAATGTGTTTTTCTACATTTCCTCGGGTCAGGACCCGACACCCAGGGGTGTTAGTGGTACCTTCGTTGTTACTGGTTTCCAAAATACGAATGCTTTAAATAGTTATTCAAATTGGGATCAGAACAATGTATGGAATGTTGTCCACATTTATGTATTATTAATTTATTAATAGGGGTTAAAGTATGAAATTGCCGATTTGTACTGAAAATCAAAATTGTTTATTTTTTTATTTTTAACAAATTTATTTAATCAAAATAGTTACCATTATTATCTATAATACATTGCTGCCATCTAATAGAAAGGTCATTTATGCCTTTGTGATAGAACTCTGAGGATCTAGACTGCACAAACTGTGTGAAAGCATTTTGTACTGCCTCCTGGGAAGAAAACTTCTTGTCACGTAGATAATTGTCCAAATCACGAAAAAAATGGTAGTCCGTTGGAGCAAGGTCTGGCGAATACGGAGGATGTCGAATGGTTTCTAATTGCAGTTCCTGAAGGGTCAAAACGGTTTCTCGTGCTGTATGAGGTCTCGCGTTGTCATGGAGCAATAATGGTGAAGATCGATTCATGAGTCGGGGCTGTTTTACTGCTAGTTTTGCCAACATTGTTCGGAGTTCGGCTCAATAGACATATGCCGTTATTGATTGACCAGATCGGAGAAAACTATAGTGAATAACACCATGCTGAGACCACCAAACAGTTACCATTACCTTTTTATTGGTAAGTTTTGCTTTAGGACACTGTTGTGGCGCTTGACCTGGGGTCAGCCTTGCATTTTTCTTTTACCGTTATCATAAAGAATCCACTTTTCATCACATGTCACAATTCGATTTAATATTCCTTCATTTCTGTACCGATTCAACAAGGCAACACAAGTTTCAACACGCGTTTCTTTCTGCACGTCAGTCAAATCATGAGGCACCCATTTTTCGTATATTTTTATTTTATTGATTTGACGCAAATGAATCAATATTGTGGGTAAGGTTACGTTAAACCATGCCGCTAATTCCTGGGTAGTTTGACTAGGATCGGCTTCCACCATCTCTCTTAATTCATCGTTAATCACCTGTGTGGGCGGTCTTTTTCGTGGCTCGTTCTTCAAGTCGAAGTTTTCATCACGAAAGCGTTTAAACCAAAATCGCACGGTGCGTTCATTAGCAGATCCCTCTCCAAACGCAACATTGATATTGCGGGCTGTTTCTGCCATGTTACTTCCGCGTCGGAACTCGTATTCAAAAATCACTCAAATTTTCGCAGTATCCATCTTTCTTGTCTAAGTTAAATAACAAAAACAATTAAAAGTCGATATTCAAATGTTTCACATTTTTTAAAAGAAGAACATCATAGAAACCATGTGAAAAAAGTTTCATTCGAAAACCTCAAACCATGAAAACGTCAATTCAAAGAACCTATTACAATAAAACGGCATTTTCATATTTTAACCCCTAATATTTATTATAAACGCGAGCAATGTTCGAAAAATGGAAATTCTTGTTGCTCGACTCGGGGATCGAACCCAGGACTTCGAAAAATAAAAAGTAAACTGTATAATTTTATTTCTGCAGGGGCCTACGTTTTGATACGCTTTTACACATCACAATATTTTTAACCCACCACTACTTCTGGACAATAGTGGGCTTATGCTGAAAATAAACAACGCAAGAAACTCGGTCACTATTATTGTCAGCCTCTTTTTAAATACATAATTGTTGTTGGTATATATTTACCTGTTGTTGAATGAAATGGTCCTGTGCGAGCTAGGACAAGTTGATGGTATATATTTCTATCCTTTATATGATCATTTATAGTATAGTACCTTGCCATTTTTCATCAAAATTACTTCAACGTACAATTTAAGTTCATATACTGGGAGTTCAGTTATAGACTGTACCTATCTAAACCTTTTAAATGTTAATCGTGAAAGTCAGAAATTCAAAGCTACTGTGACAGCATCTACTAAAACAATCCTGTTTTCTTAATGTACCAACATTGTTTTTGCGTGATTTCTTGATGAATTTATTTATAAATTGCATACTAAACGAGGTGCATATCATCCATCTCTGTCGAGGTGGAGAAACTAACGGTTGGTTTGTGATTTTGCGAATAAATTAATGTCATTGATATGTATGGCAAGAACAGGTTAGGGGTTATTTGTAGTCCTTACGGCACGTCTTACACGTGCGTCAGGCAATAAAATGTAATAGCCTTATGTCACTTTGGCCACGCAATTTGACGTAATTAGAAATTACATGAGCGCATCGTACATGAAACTTCAATCAAACAAGGAAGCGGCTAGCGTTACTCGAAACATGTTGATCACTGAGCCGTGAATATTGTGTAATAAAATTGTTATTCTAATTAATTTCAGATCTACTTGTAATTAGGTTACTTTATTACAAAGGGTTCAGAATTAAAACACTTATGTAGTAGGTATATTAGTAGAATACTTGATTCTAAAAAAAATATGAAATTCAGAAATCTAAGATTACTTTCCTTAATGTTGCAAAAGCATAAGAAAGCAACATCTTCCAAATGAATTAAACTAGTATAAGGGATCACTGAACATTATTTTTAGATAATATAATCTATAGATTTTTCTTGTTGTATTGTAATATAACTACCCAATTTACTGTTTCTTATAATTTTCCAAATTAAGTAATAATGTGTACAGTACAGTGTACAACACCTACTTAATTTAGGTTATATATATTATTATATGAGAAATTTAGATACAACTATATCTGCTGCTTTGGCGCTTTTTCATACGGGGATATTTTATGTATTTTATATTTTCTGAACACGCACATAATAATCGCCATCATCAGATATGATGCACGTAGGTACCTACACTTTGTTTGTTATTTAGGTTTAGTACATTTGAAGAGATTGCCATTAGACTTATTCATCAGAAACCTGTCTAAGTAAGGTCAAAAACCTATAGGTCATTTTTTTAGATCTGAGTTATACTCATATATGGTCTGGAATTCATTAAATCTAAAGCGACAAAAATTTAACCTATATTACCATACTAAAATACAAACATGCAATACAGTCATATCTCACACGGACTTTAATTCGTTGCTACACTGTTTTCAACAGTCGAACTCTACACTGGAGTAGTAGCGGGCAATCATTTTTTTTTAGATGTGGATGTGTAATTTTGATAGTTCTTACACTGAGTTTTATTTCTTTTTTTTAATACAATACTGATTGTTATAAAAAGTTAAACTAAGCTAGTTTATTAGATATCTAATGATAAAAGAAATATCATGTCGTGCGTGGCTAACAAGTTCTTCGCTGGCTCTAATGAGGCGAACACACAGACAAGCAAGCTCGACCAAATCAGTTGCCTTGCCACGCTCTGCTTCACATCGACTGCATAGTTCACACGTTTGATAGGTACTTTGAAATAAAGACTGTATTTTAAAACAAGCTTTTACCCGTAACATTTGAGTGGTATTCTCAATTCAAAAGAACAAGGAATGTTACCAAATAAAAATAAAAATGTAGTTTTGGATATGGTGCCCTCAATAAAACAAAACGAAAAGCATAGTCAGATTTATTATACGACAAAAATTGAATAAATTATTGTTGATCAAAGTATAAAAGTCCGTAATTTTACATTTAAAAAAGTAACAAATTTGGTTATTTGAAAATAATTAGTCTATTGTTGATATGTTGTTATTGGTTGTTATAAACGTCGCGTTGTGCCTAATTTTGACATCATTAACTTCCTCATTACAAAAAAAAATCTTCCTCGGTATGCGCTTAACAACTCAAAAAATGTTCATCACAATCTTACGCGATAAACTTACATTTTCTTAGTTATTGTATATAACATTGAGAATATTACTGTGAGTAGGTACCTACCTGTAGTGTACTGCTCAAACATGGCAACTTTATATTCAACAAACAAATCTTTACGGGTTTTGTCATCATCATCATCATCATTATATATTTTAACCCCTATCAGTGTATACTGCTAGGTATAAGCTGCTCTCAAATGATGACCGATGCTGCCCGTATTCTTTCGGTATTCCTTCGGATGAATCTTACGACATCTCTAGAAAGAGAACGGATAGTTGCAGTCTATTTTTATTCCGGCACCACGCAGACGCTTCTTGGGAAAAATATTAAATATATTTTGTTACTAGCTGTTGCCCGCGACTTCGTCCGCGTCAATATCTGTTATTATGATCGCGATTATTTTTGCAACATTTTTCACTGACGCTTCACTCCTATTGATCGCAGCGTGATGTTATATAGCCTAAAGCCTTCCTCGATAAATGGACTATCCATTACAATAATAATTTGTCAATTCGAACTAATACTTCCTGAGATTTCGTTCGAACAAACAAACAAACTCTTTAGCTTTATAATATTACTATACAGGGTGAAATATTAACCACTTTCTAAAATTTTTATAGGCGTTCGGTATCGTATTTAGAGCCCATTTATGAAGTAAAAAATGTAAATCAAGCTGTCACCCGAAAATATTTTTCGTAATTTAGTTTTAAATTTTTACGGTCCTAGGTCTGATAAGGTGTAAAGGGTAAATCAAAAACGTATGAATAGTATCGTAATGAATAAATGTGTTGCTAGGCGGCTGTATCAAAAATTTTAGATTTTTTGCAGACATTTTCTAAGTGCTTTATCTTGACATTTTTGTACTGGGCTATACCAAAAGAAAAAATACGTCATTTGTTTTTTGTCTCGTAGATTGATATATTAAAATTTGGAAGATGGTTAAAATTTCATCCTGTAGATAAGGACCTGTTTTAAAAGTTATTATCTGCAGGTGAAATTTATTTTCTTTACGATTAATTATCATTTTACGTGAAATTGTTCTAAAAGCGTGCCAACTTTTTTAGACGCCTTTTACCAAAAAGCTTTTATTTATTATGATTAGAATTAAATATACAGATTGCACAGATCTAAAATATCATAATCTCACCTTGACGTTGAAGTTCATCCGTATGACTCATCAAAGTAGAGTAAACCCACTACTAGACTAGTTTCTGCCCACCTTGAGTGACTAAACAATTACAGCATATGTATTTAATATTATCAAAATTGATGGATATTTGAAAATAATAGAAAGAGGAAAGTAATTGCCATCAAATTAATTACAAGTACCTACGCATTAATTAATATTGTACATAACAATAACCGGCCCAGTATTTAATTGCATACCGGCAGTGAATGAACATGTTTAAATAAGTATAATAGCCGTATGAGCAATTCAATTGAATAGGTTATTCAACCAATTTGCTGAATGTTACAGAATCGGCAACACAATAAAAATATCTTAAAATGGTCAAAAGATAAATCCGCATGGCTGTTACGAGTAATGAATAGCGTGTTATTTTTCCACGTTACTGTTGCTAAGCATCAGTTTCATAACACCCAAATAATGAGCTTTTTCTAAATATACTGGTATTAATGTTTGAACTTGACTCGATTTGGTTTTCTACAGATTTTTTACCAATAAACTACACTAAACGAAATTAGTAATATCAAGTGTATTATTAATGTTCGCATCGAATATCTACAAATCCAAATGGGTCCTCCTGTTCCTGTCGTGTAGTTGTGTATATAGGATTGGGTGTGAGTGTCTGGATGGCGTCTTAGGTTAACCTGCACTTACATGAACCGATTTAGGCGGCTATACATCTAGACATGTTCGAGTAAGATGGTACAGTAAATAATGTAATTGCTAACACCTTGATTTAAAGACAAATAAAGTTTACACCAATCCTGTAAATGTTTTCATTACAATATGATTTAATTATTGTTTCATTAGGGTCCTTTGATCAAGCTTTAATCATTCACAATTTTCGTTGTTGCTAAAATGTAATTAGAGAGATATTTTGTCATAATTTTAAATTTATTCGTATTTGTAGTGAGATTACCCGTCTAATTTTGAGAAATAATTTGCTTTCCTTTATATCTCCAAATGTAATCCTAGTCTTGATCAAAAATGAATATCGTCTAGAATAATTACTAATTACTTTATGGTGAGTAATTATATCTTTCTAGCAATGTGACAGAATTATTCTGATATCCACGGAAATATTTTGATATATTTGGTCTTATTTTTGCTTTTTATAGGTGTAATAGATTTCCTTGATTAGGCTGCACTTTTTGTTGTGTTTGTCAAGTGTGTTTATTACAAGAAAATTACATAAGTTAGGTAGGTACTGCGATGATCTAGCATTGGCTTATGCAATGACGTTAAAAAATTAGTCTTGAGTCTGCAATCGGTGCGTATGAGATCACCTTGGTATACCACGTAAATATCCAAGTTAATTTTTGAGTAAACATTATAAGTGTGACGTATCAAGAACATTAAGCCTTTGTGGTCCATTTGACCACGCACAGACGCGTCTTCTTATTTAAATTGCGAAATCTTGTTTCGACTACTTTGTACTTAGTTGTTCACCGCTTGAGCGTTAGACAAACAGCAAAAGGTCACGCGACCGGACTTAAGATGAATAGTGCGTATGACATGGAAAGTTTAGTGCGAGTATGATGCCTTCGCGAAAATTAAATATGCCTTTTTATTTACATATTGATGAGCCGTAAAGTGTGGCAATATTGTTCAGAACTTGAACCATTCAATTGAATGGAAAAATACACATTTAGAAAACAGGTTTTGACTAAAATAAATTTATTTATGTTGTAGTATCGTATCGGTGATGCGAACTTAAGGTCGACTTTCATAGGCTTTAAAGAAAAATATAGTCGATAGTTAAGTGAATTAACGTTCCATTGCATTCTCGCCATAAGTAAGAGATGCATTGGGAAACATTTACAGCATACTCCACTTTGTGATTCAAGTGCAAATACGAGAAGTGATGCCGTGCAGCCTGCGACCACACCTGCGACATATTGATTATCGACAGATGTACCTAATTATGTCGCAGGCTGTGCAGGCTGATTAGCCTTAAGCCTCTAAATAGACTTAAAGATGAATATCAAGCCAACTTTTCTTTTTATTGTGCCTTCCAGTAGAGATGATTGTAATAAATGCCGTCAATGGCACTTAAAATGTTCGAAACGACCACCCACTCACAACTGCGACATTGGTTGCTTAACTTTACCAAAGGTGCTGTTGAAACAAGCACCTTCTTTGTACATCATCCTTTTTTTGAGAATCCTGTTACATACAGCAAATATCGTAATTTACTAAAATATCTTTCGTTCTAAAGTTGATTAGGAAGCTACTTGCTGATGTTTTTCGTTTGTATTTTTGCCCCAGAAGCTCTCTCTATTTGATTCTTATAAATAAGTTTTTTGTCAGTAGATAAAGTCAAGTTTTTAAGACCGTAACTACCTACTTAAAATCGGTGAAACTGCTACTACTAATCAATGAAAAATATTGGCTACAAAACTCTGTCGTAAAAGAAATAAGAAGCAATATTGACATTTGACCGAAATCCTGAATATGCATTACACTCATACGTATCCAAATAACTCATCATGTAGGTAGGTACTCATGTAAAGTACAGTCAACGATGCAATCGATTTTTTAATTTAAGTTTAACGTTCAATATTAATCAAGAAATTTTCTTGGCAAGTTGACGATTTAACGTTTTAAAGTGTATGATGCAACTGAGAACTTTAAATAGTATTGTGAAATTGCGAAGCTATTTTGTGAACGAGAATTGGATTAAACGTAGCGCTGATTGAAATCCATTAATTAGTAAGAACAAAGCTATTTACCTTACTCTGGTTTTACAATTAGCTTATCGTTAAATAACAAATTAATCTAACATTAATTAGGTTGAAGTACTTAGGTATTAGGTTAAATGAATGTTAAATTTTGTGTGTCTAGAGCATTAGTTGCAAATATCTAAAACTGACTTAGGTAAGCTAGGGTAACAACTGTAGGTGATTATAGAAGCAACATGTAGCTGATTTATATTATATATATTGCAGGTTCAAAAAGTATTTGTCGGAAAATTGAGTTCATTTATCCAATATACGCGTTGGGCTTTTCATAAAAAGATAGGAGATTTAAAGGTGCTACTTATCTTCATCTTTAAATACTCCTTTTGTCTCTTAGTGGACACCCAAAGGACGAGAGCGAGTGGTACTATTCTATATTACGCCAGCACCACATCGCAAAGCAATGTTTATTTATTTTTCACCTCCATTGAAGAGTGGTTATCAAAGTATCACCTGCTCCGAAACCCCGGGTTTGATTCCTTTTTGATTGGTCAATGTAGTAAATTTTTTTTCTATATTTTCTTGGGTCTGGATGTTTTACCTTCGTCATTTCTGATTTCCTAAACACAAGTGCTTTAAAATGCCTCATTATAAGTATAGGGCCAACATCTCGGGATCGTGGGTTCGTTCGATTCTCGAGGTAAATAGAGTTTCAATTTTCGAATATTGCTTGGGTTCGTGGACACTAACGAACATTTGGCAAGCGTAGTGATTATGCTTCTCTGTATCCATCATTGCTGTGGTAGATTGAATTCAATGATGGAGACCTTTCCCCTACAGTAGGATGATTATAATCTGGTACACTACTTTTTTAAGTGCTTTTAATAGTTTACTTACTTTGGAATCAGATCTACTGTATGTGGTTTTTTCCTCATTCATTCTCAAAATAGTTTTTGTTAATAATTTGCAATTTAAAGTTATTTCCAATAAAGCACAAGATTTACTTATTTATTTATATTAACATCATTGATCATACATATTGTAGTAATGCATTATTTTAATTCAGCATATCGCAATACCTTAACAACCTTAACAACTCGTTACCTTAATTTTTGTAAATTATTCTTACCCGTCCGTCCGAAAATAAATTGCGATGCTTTATAGTATATTGTGTGTGACCTCTCCAGATATGTTTTCGAGATCGGAACTGGTGATAATAAGTATTGTAATCATCATTATAACTGATGCCTTGGTACGAGTTAACGAGTTTAATGAATGCGTAAAGTTGTTTTTTGGGCTATGGCACCTACCGTTTATAGGGCTGGTACGGAAGTGAAAAATTTTACTTCACAATTCACTTATGGGCTTCATAAATAATTTATCAATAGGTGCTTGAATAAAAGATATGTTTTCAGTTACAACAAGTAACCTTTAATACGGCTTAATATTATAAGCTGACGAGAATCATTTACCCATTGATAAATTAACCACTTACTCAAATATAGAGTCTTATTAATCTCGTTATTATCATTCTAGTAGTAATCAACCAAGTAGATATTTTAACTAAGGAGACAATTTGTTTAAGGAAGTAAGAATATCCAGTTGATCAGTGTATCGAATCATAGACAAAAGGTAAGAAATAAATACACATCTAGTTATAATAAAATATTATAAAGCTGAAGAGTTTGTTTGTTTATCGAAGAAGACTTTAGGCTATATAACATCACGCTGCGACCAATAGGAGCGAAGCATCAATGAAAAATGTTGCAAAAATAATCGCGATCATAATAACAAAAATTGACGCGGACGAAGTCGCTACAGCTAGTTCTGATATAAAATAACGCTTCAAAGTGTCGGCGATAGAATCAATGTAGCTCTAGACATTATCCTACAATGAAGATTAAGTCGTGTGGTTCCGGTACATTAAAGTATAGCACCTCCACTTCTCTTCCTATGGGTGTCGTAAAAGGCGACTAAAGGACATGTAGACTAGCAGCAGCGTCTTCTCTCCACTTGGCCAGCCTGCCTACCAGCCCTAGTCCCAAGTTTGGCAATATGGCGAAGTCCTCCTCTTGGATTAGCCAACATTCACCAGTCTATTCTAATTTTGGTCTGACAAGCGGCACATGTTTTTTTACTTAAGTACCTTACATTTAGTATGAGGAAGTCAAAATTTCTTTGAAGATTTCGTTGTTTATCTTGTGGCAATGATTGTAAAATGAATACCTGCCGAAATATAAAAAAAAAACCAATAACCTTGTATATAAACCTTCTTAATGCTTTTTAACTACTTACTTAACATTGGGTTTACTGCTTATTTCGAAATGAGACTTTGATTTATTTTTAGACTTTAATAACTAATATTAAACAGATAACTTACGAAATCCTAGCAAAGATAGCTCAATCTTACTTATTAAGATTAGTCATTACAAAGGATCGTAATATAAAAACTAGCTGTCTTAATTTTTGAGTTCAGAACCATCACACGGGAACCTTAATATATTTATTGTTATTGTTATCGAATTTGGGATAAAAAGTAGCATTCGGTATAAAATCTATCTGCTTGTCAAATTAATGTCATAATGATCTCATATGCCAGGCGGGACTCGAGTCCCGTTGATCAGTACATACGCTTGAGACTTAATTTTTCAAGTTAAATACTGATATTATAAATGAAATCTAATTTAAGAGAATTTAAGAATTTAAGAACGCCAGAACAGTTAAACAGATCATGATGATACTCTAGGTGATATTTTACCAACTTATTTATATTTATCATTATTATGATAAAATTAGTGGTTCTCCGTGATTTTGATTTCTGATCGCGAAATTGACGTTTTTTCTATACAAGTAACATCTCTAGCGGGTAGGAATTACGAGTATATTAAAAATTAACCAAACGACTTACTTTATTCTATCCTATTATAATATTAACGCGAAAGTTTGTAAGATAGTATGTATGGATGTATGTTTGTTACTCTTTCACGCGAAAACTAATAGATCGATTTTGATGAAATTTGGCACGGTGTTAGTTTATTGGCTAAAATAACATATAAGCCACTTTTTATCCCGGAAAAAGGTAAGGTTCCCGTGGGATAATTTTAACACATAGTTTTAAATATAAAGTAGCCAGTTATTTATAATTGGTAAGGTATACCTAATCAGGTAGGGACCTTAAAGAGTTTCGCAACATGGGGTCTAAAACCTTATTCCAGCGGGAAAGGACGAGCGATTTTTAAATGCTCGTAAGTTATGTTATTGTTGAGGGTTAAAAAGTATGTTCCTAAAAGAATAAGTGACAAAATTTTTAAAGAAGAAAATTTAAAGTATTTAAATTTAAATCTAACCGTTGTTAATTCAATTTTTCCTAATTATTCGCATAATTTGATTGATGATATGCACGCGACGTTACGACTATACCTACCCGTTAGGTTTCATGGTTCAAGGGAAAACGCGATGCGTTCGTGTTAGCAGTAGCCGCAGGTAGATATGTACAGTGCATTGTTGGCTGCCCTCCCCTCAGAACTTCGCTTTTGCAGTCTATAAAAGAATTCGACATCAAGTCATTTTGATCTGTGAGTCAGTGACCGCTGCAGTGTTGTGTTGTGTATTCGTTACCAAAACCAAGGTATCATCAATCGGCTAGTATACAATATAGAACATGATGTGTTAATATCGCGGGTTTCCTTTAGTTTTACGATACGTAAAAAATCGGGCTTCGTTATAGCAGTAACGGAAAAAATTAACAGCGTTATTCATAAAGCATGGGATTTAACGATACGAATGGTCGATACACGTAGCTTGTTTTGAGCTGACATTTAGCCACTAGTGACAAATAAAACTATGTCGGTCATGTTTGTTGATGGGATAGTTAAGAGAGTTATTTACGTCCCGCAACAAGTGCATACAGTGTCGCTGATATGATTCATTCTGTTCCATTAACAGTGCTATTATAGCGTTATTTAGGAGGTTTGAGCTGATTAACCTGTAAAGCTTGTTTTGTTATGACATGGACTCGTGTATTAGCGCTGGTAATAGCTATCTCTGTTATGAATAATACATAAACGAGTTGAGGCGCGCCGAATACAAGATATTTGGCACCGAGTTACTGCAGTTTTTTATTCATTCATACATAGTTTTCAATTGATAGAGCAGGGAATGTTTTCCTTTCGCCAGCCGCAACCGGATCGCGCAGGAGATAGCTAGGAAATGTTGAACGAAAACCAAATAGAAATGTCTCAATTTCCGTGGCAACGCTTCCTTGAAAGTTTCAGGATACTTTTTACTGAAAATATACCAAAATATTTCTCTAAATGTTTATTACTTTTAAAATTGAGTTTGTTTATACTCTCGCGCTGTCTGCAGTGTATGTTTGCACAAATTAATTTTGTCTGTGCAGAAATAATGTATTGTTAGAAATACATACGTCTACTTCATATATAGATAGTTATTACAGTGCTTAATAATATTCGACCGATTAAGTTTGGACTAATATCTTGAATATTATATAATGAACTTCGGGAATTTAACTCGAAGAAGACAATTAAAAGTAAAATTAAACCAATAAAGTATTTTGCGTTAATATCCTAAAAGGGCCCTCGATTAATGTTTAAAACTTCATCGTCAAACATGCAATCAAAATTTTTGTTTATTTAATACTAGCTGTTGCCCGCGACTTCGTCTGCGTCAATTTCTCTTATTATTATGAACGCGATTATTTTCGCAACATTTTTCACTGATGCTTCGCTCCTATTAGTCGCAGTGTAATGTAATGAAGCCTTCTTCGATGAATGTAACAACACAAAAATAATTTTTCAATTCAAACCAGTAGTTCTAGAAATTAGCGCGTTCAAAAAATCAAACAAACAAACTCTTCAGCTTTATAATATTAGTATAGATATTTTGTTACGTAAATAATAGCCTTGTACCGAAGACGGTCAATAATGCTGATGCTATATGTTGTCTAAATAAACTTGACATAATTTTCAAGTATATTTGACAAACTGCAGTGACAGTCACACCAAACAGCAGGTTAAAAGGCTCTACCAATACATATATTTAAATAATTGATAGATATAAAAATATTATGCTCTATAATACACACCGAAACTAGAAATAAATTTACAGGCAATGTTTCACAATACTTAGGATTTATTCCACCTTTCAGTAGGCTGAAATAGGGGAAAAAATAATAATTAGAAAGTTGATATTTTTTTAAAACTGTTCTTTAAGCATAGCATAGTGTAAATGAAAATACAATTCCTTGAATAAAAAAAATTCGTCTTACTGAGGTGTGACTCGAAGCCACAACCTTTCGCTATACTATTGAAAGATATTTTACTATATAGTTTTCGTCTAAATATTTTTTCTCGAATATTCCTACGAGAGTAGAGGCAGATGGCAAACAGGTGGTGTGGAAATACCGTACTATATAGAAGGCCATTGACTCATAGTAAGGCTACCATAAAGTCTAAAAACATGTTAACTCACTGAAACTGTGTCCATGTCATAATTAACATATAAGAACGCGGAGCCATCGGTCGGCCTTGATTTTTGCGACGTGTCTGAATAACATTTCAATACTTTATATACGGGCTTGCTTGACCCATTTTCAATGATCGCTGAGCTAATTATTCTTCCTAGGTTTAAGCAAGTGCCCTTTAAATGTTCCGGAGTTTAATTAGGTTAGGTATAGCCTTGTTTTTAACTTGTGCAAACGTATAAACTGAGGTTGTTACAGTTATATTTATCATACCGTATTGACGGGCTTATATGAATAAATTTAATGGGCGGTCTAAATGAAGATTAAATATTCTACACATTGATGCATCACTTTTAAAACTTTTTTTACAAAATGTAATTTAATTGACATTTCAATTTATTTTTAAAGCCTAAACAATTATAATAAGATACACAAAATATAAAAACTAACTCATTCAATTGAAACAAAGTCACAATTTATAACAGTATATGAGCTCCTAGAACATAAGTAGTGGTATATAATGGGAGCACATAGACATCGTTATAAGACATGGTACATCTCTGTATTTTATTGATTACAGCTACAACAATGCATTCGATGTCGGTTGTTCTGCTCCTGTGCCTGGTGGCAGCCGCAGTTGCGCATACGCAGTACGCGCACTACCGCGACGAGACCGGTGACTTCCCTGCCAACGAGATCTCACCCGAATCAGAGTTCAACGCGCAACCTGAACATACCCTCCGCTCGAAGAGAAGTTTGCTTCTGCTAAAAAAGAAATTGCTTCTCGGTACGTACCTACAGACCTTGGGAAAATCATGAGGTACCATAAAATTACAGTTTACATCACAAATATCACAAGCAGTCGTAAGATAAAAAAATATCTCAAACTAGCATAAACATATTCATGCTTTGTTTCCTTTTCTTTCTAAGGGTCTAAATTGCGATCGACAGCGCGTCGATAATAGCTAAGTGTCATAATAATAGGGACCATAGCAAAGAATATTAATCTGAGAATTATAAAAAAATACAAAGTTACATATTTTTTTTTTTTTTTTTTACTACTAATAATAGTAATTTATTCTCTCATCACAAACAATTACATGAATTAGTATATTCATTATACAGGCTAGCTTAAATATAGTTTGTGTGAGACTGACGCCTGTGAGAGATATGAATACACATATCTGATGTACAGGTCATCAGGCTCCCACCCTCCAGATTGAACATTATGTATTATGAATAAGCATTATACCGTTACAAAGCATTTCGGGACTCATGATGCAGAGATATTAAAGTAAAGAAAAACAAAAACTGAGTCTAAAAGGAGACAATATTTATTATATAATTAGGTTTGTGTGAAAGATTAAGTACTTGAGTCTGTGTGGG
This sequence comes from Anania crocealis, assembly GCA_949315895.1. Classification (NCBI taxonomy): domain Eukaryota; kingdom Metazoa; phylum Arthropoda; class Insecta; order Lepidoptera; family Crambidae; genus Anania; species Anania crocealis. Next base: position 17,930,872 of record OX438882.1, read on the forward strand.
TATAAGAGTTTAGGAGTTTATTTTTGAATTGGTGTTGTCAAATTAAAGTTATTATTAGTGTGGACTGTGGAGGTACCTTTCTGTTTGGTCGTAAGTTTTATTTTGGAGAAAATAGCGTACGGTTTTTTTACAGTCAAAAGAGGAGTAAACGGTTATATATAAATAACCGTTTATTTATACTGCATGTAAGAGGCGTTAAACACATACATAGGAGCTGCATATTAATTATGTTCCTGAATTGGTCTTTAATAACCCCGGTGGCCTGTAGAAATAATTACCAACTGTACAAAGTTGGAACTCGTCCCAATGTCCGTGGGAAATTGGGATTTTACTAGCAAATTGGCAATTTCGAATATTTACGATAGAGCACGTTTACAATGCGCGCAGTATGCCGTCTCTATATCATAAGCCTGCAGTGTATTACTGGCAGAAACTTACGGGTGCGTTCTGGTACCCACGGATTGCGCGGCATGCAAATTGTGTCTATCTATCTAGTGATGTTTAGGCGCTTGACTCGCGAACTGGAAACGGGCTAGTTTGTGGGAAAAATCGACAATGTATCGACGAAATAACATAGCTAAAGTTGTAGATATAATCATGAAAAAATATTGAAATAATATAAGTCTTTGTAAGGAATATTTGGAATTTAGTTTTTTATGGTATTTTTATGTAGTTTCTTGAACCACAAAAAATTTTATCCAGGTTATTATTAACTTTTGCTCCTAAAAGTATCTGCTTAGATGAAAAAGGGATCAATAGCCATAATTAAAATAGATTTAACAGAATTTAAACCGTCAAGACCAAAACTCGACGATTAAGTTTTAGAACGATTTTAAAATTATAAGCTTATTTTTTAGCAATTAAAAAATGACATTAATTACCAAAGAAAACGACGTCAAAATAACGTGTCTAAGGTTCGATATACACACTTTACAGAAATATCTGACAGTATCTGTTTAAACAAAACATATCCTTACCTACAAGTTTAATTTCAGTGACGACAAACATTACGCTCTCCTTAAAAATCTATCTGCACGACTTTGTAAAGTTTATTCAAGTACAAGTAAGTACGGCATGCTAGACTAGCGTCGATATAGCTTGTGTGCAGCACCGATGTGAAGCTCTTGGTAACTATGGGAAACCTATTGTGTGCATTCTAATATTGTTTATGCTACGAACGAACCTCGTTTTCTTTACACATTCGAACAGAATACAATAAACATCATTTTGTTGGATTGCAGCTTTTTAAAATAACAATATTTATCAAATATTATGCTATGTGTTTGCAGATTGATTAAACCGTTACCGTTAAACTAAAAATAAAAATTTGGTACCTGTTCTTTTCATCATAGCCTCTTTTTCTCTTTTTTTTTATATGACATAATTACATTAGGTCTTCGCTAAGTACCTACTAAGGGTGAGTTTAATAATCATTTAAACTTGATAAAGGTTATTTCAGTTTGACCACTCTTGCGTTAATCACCAAAGAGACATCTACGAACCCTTAGTTAGATGGTCCAAAACAAACTAAAATCTATTTGCACGGCCAAAAAACAAAGTGAGCCTATCAAACTTTGCTATCAGTATATTCGTTCTGATTTATTTACTCGTATTATTGATCAACGAAATAGACATTACGCAGAATCTTAAGTAATAGCATATTTATGATAGGAAAATAGTAACGTAATATTAAGTATTCCCGGCCAAAAGCCGGCTATGAAAAATATTTTTCTCAGTCCAATTCTCAAGTGACCTACCATATACCTGATAAAGTAATCTCGTTTTTCTGGATTCGATCAAAGGTTCAAATAATAAGTTAATAAGACTGCACGCGCTTATTTAGAAAGCGATGTTCTTTCGTGATTTTTAGTATTTTTTTTGCTTTTTGAGTTTGTTTGTACTAAAGATTAAAATGAAATGGGCAATATGGGCATTGGCAAATAATAAAAACGAAATAAAATTCACAATTTATTTCACAGAAAATTTTACAAAGAATCGTGTAATAACAATGAAAACATAAATTATACATAACGAAGCCTATACTACCTACTTATAATCAAACATTTAATCTATTTATTATTACCTATAAATATAATATCGGTATGAGATCACTGTCTTGAGGAAATGTACCCAGCAGGCTGGCGCGGTAATGTGGCTAGCCACGTCACCATGGTCCTAAGGTTTCTAACCCAAACGGTTCAAATATGTAACTCTAACTAAAATGAACTTGCTCGGTTAAATTGATTTCTTGAATTTTATTTATTTTATTTATTTGGTTTACCAGCAATTTTTACAATAATTCTAACATAATATACAGTCACAACTAAATATCTAAATGCACAATTAATTTAAGGTAAACACCACATGCGATATGTTTAGTAACATCGATTATTTAACTAAAACTAATAACAGTAACTACCTACCTACTTTATTTATGTCGGTAATTCAACACAAAAAGTTATAAAAAGCAAAATATAGAGTAAAGTTCTAGATCACTATTCATCGACAATGGTTTCTGCAAGTGCTTACGGAAAGTTGCGAGACTAGTGGCGTCAAGCGTGAATATCTGTAGACTTGCCGTAACAATTCAGAAGTGTGCTCAAACGGGGAACAAAAGAAGATGAGCCCAACACTGTGGAGCGAATAGGTGGAACCAATGCAGAGATTAGGGATCGAGGTGTTCTACGACGAGCTCTGAAACTAAATTTACTTAAAAGCTGGGGGCAATCTATTATATTGTTGAATAATTTCAACAAAAATGTGAGATCCAAAATTTTCAAGGAGTTGTATTTAAAATGCTTTAGTCTAGTTTTGTATGAAAACCCTTTTTCGCATTGGTTGAGTGAGCGAGATGCCACAGATATCTTTTCTGAATTCGTTCCAGCCTCAGAGAGTGACACGCGTAGTGTGGCCTCCACACAACACTACAGTATTCAAGAATACTCAGGACCAAAGAGTTGTATAGCAACTTTTTTGTTTGCATCTTTCGAAAATCCCTGCTTGTTCTAATGATAAATCCCAGCATACGTAAAGCCTTTTTATAACAGTTTGTAAAATGGGAAACAAATGTTATTTTTTTGTCAACTATGACGCCTAGGTCTTTAATATGATAACCTCTTTTAATCCTGTACCTCCAATAACATAGCTGGATTTTATAAATTTGTGTTTTCTTGTAAATTTAATATAAAAGCATTTATTGACATTATTAAGTTGCATTTTGTTTAATTCACACCACTGAGCTATTTAAATCTTCTTGCAGTACGGTGTCATGATGCGTTTTGATAATTCTTAGCAATTTTAAGTCATCGGCGTATAAGTATGGGACAGAGTATGATATACAGTCAACAATGTCGTTAATAAAAATGTCAATTAAGATAGATCCCAAATTGGATCCTTGGGGGACTCCTAAGTCAATGCTGTGAGCCTCAGAGCTGAAACCATTAATGACCACGAAAAATTGACGTCTACTCAAGTACGAGCCAAAACATTTTAACAAAGTACGAGTACCATTAAAGCCAAAAAATGCCATCTTTCCAAGCAATATACTATGAGGCACCCTATCAAATGCATTGCTTAGATCAGTGTATATGACATCTATTTCTTGCTTTGCATCAATAGCTTTCGTGAGATTCTCAACAAAAGATACCAAGTTAGTGGCGGTTGATCGTGATTTTACGAAGCCATGTTGATGGTCCGTAATAAATGGTTATATAAATTTAAAATAAATGATGTATATTTACGAATTTGAATCGCGTTTTTCAGGGTTTCTTAGTCTAACTTTATATGTAGGATATAAATATGTATGATGATAGTATTAATTGTTACTTTATATTTAATTCAACATTGGGAACAGTTAGTTAAAAAGTAAAACCTATCGGTATATCCAACCGACTGATGTGGTCTTTTAATCATACCATGTTTAATAACACACAGAAATATGTTTCAAATTCTTGAAGTACTGAGCTTGACATATTATGCTTTAACACTGCATTTGTTACAGGTTCCTAAGAAACCAGCATAATGTTAAATTTACTTTGTATATTGTATTTTTGTTATAATATTAGTCTTGCATTAAGAACCCACAGAGGTTTGAGATAATTACTAAAATATTTGGTTTGAATGTTCGATTTCGAAACGTAATTAATTCTTGCTTTCTTACCAATGTTTTGCAGGAGCTGTAGGATTGAAAGCAGCGAAGATCGGCGCCCTCGGAGTGGGAGCACTAGCTTTAAAGAAAAAGTCAGTACCCCGCTCACCTGTCCGCGTTGTTAACTCCAATGGGTACTAATTTTACTAACAAATAACGCTTATCCACCGTAACAATATTTAACGATGTATAACGTATTTTTCGTATAGAACCTGAGCTAGCAATTCCACGCAATAGTCATAATAGAAGTGTCCAAATTATGCGTCTTAAAATTTAGTTTTAGATATAAATAAGCCTACGAGAACCGTTAGTGAATCAAATAATTGCGCAATTCAATAATCGTGTTAAGTGCCATGACGAGTATCTAATAGTTGCTAAATTACATAAGGAAATGTCATAAGTTAATTGAGTTAGATGAAAGGTTTTGAAGGTAACCCTTGAAACGTTTATTTGACAAAGTTAAGCAATGATCACACCGTGACACATGTTTTGGTAATATTTGCTAGTCACGGTGAGATGACAACAAAACAGGACGATGTTAATTAGTTTTCTCACCTTAGTTCTAGCCTTTTGTGACTGGGTCTAAGGTCGTTGCTATGAATTTGACTGTTGGGCAATAGTTACTTATATCGTTTAATTATTTAGCAAATTCATTTTCTAATACTCGTACAATTATATTCGCTATAACATAAATATTGTAGAATGCACGGACATGGACATAATTAGTATAAACATTAAATATTTCAACTACAACATTTTAATGGGGGTTGTTCCAAATTCGATTTGCATAACATTGTGCCAAAGTTTGAATAGCTCAATAAATTTATTGCAATTTAGTCAATATCGGCCTGCGTTTTATATAAATTTCTATTGAAATGGTTATTATCAATTATCAAATCTATTTTCGAACGGTTTGAAAGAGCATTGGACTGTTGCTAATCAGGTTTTGTCGTGATACGTTAGTTTATTCTAATATGTAGCTATTTTATGATGATTATGAATAATGAAGGACTTTGAAATATAATTCATAACCTTTACTTTGATTTCATTTTTTTTTTAACATTTGCTTTAAAATATAATATATGTAATAAGTGATACTAATAAACTAACCCGTGTCTAATCCCTTACAGCCATGCTCCGTCATGGACAGTAGAAGTAGTACATTGGTAAGTTTAGGTTTTGGTTGTATTTTGAATACAATTGACAAACTCTTTATTGTACACTATAACTCATTTCATAGCAAAGTTGTAGTTTGTAGTTACACTTGTGTTTTTGAATACAATTGATAAATTATTTATTGCACACTATAACTCATTTAATAGAAAACTATTGTAGTTACACTTCTGTTGTTGTCATTTAAGTATGTATAAATAATGTGTAATAATTTGGACAAATGCATGGTTATAATAATATTTCTTTGGTGATGCAGCTATGTAGAGTTCTTGTTTTCATCTATCACAAACAACACTTGCCTAGCACAAATAAAGCACATTTATTGAAGATCAAGTAAGATGAAACTCGGTATAATTAAGAAAAATAATTTTGCGACATGAATTTATGTAGTTTTCGTAAGCACTATAATTTGTTAACGGTTCAAGATATTTGTGCCATCAATAGCTAACAGCTGTCTAAAGTTCAAATGAATCTCTTGAAACTTTAGACAAATGTCTAATGGATATGAAAAGTTTTCGATGTTGAGCGATTGAAGATTTCATATGTAATATCTGTTTAATATACCATAAAGAGATCTAAAAAAATATCTATAGTTACTACAAAGAATAAAAAAATTACTTTATTTAAATTAGCAGTGATTTTTTAGCTAGTTTATGAAGCCTGAAAAATTAAATATTCCTCTGTTAGGAACTGACAGAGTTTGATGAAAGTAATTCAAAAATTTCTGTTAAAATAACTCGACTTAGTATTAATTTATAGCTGTCTGAGAGGGCGATGTTGTTAGCATGTATTTTATTGTCTGGAACTGAGAATCAGGCGTTTTATAATCAGGCTTTAGTTTAAGATATCAGTACGTTATGATCTCGTAAATTGACTTTTCTAATTTGGTCGGTTTAAAAATTTTATTGTTTTATCTTATGTCACTAAATGTGGTCTGTTTTTCTTCCAAAAAGTAGCTCTAGAGCCTGTTCATGTTTAGTGGATAAAGATTGCAATTTACACCGTGCATGCAAAGAAATGGCTTAATATAGGTACTGCAAGATAGGTGTTGGGTATATAGCAATTTGGTGGAACTGCAGTAAATAAAGTTGGTAAATGATTGGAGGTCAGAATCGGTTTTGGTTGTATGTAATGTTGTCTACATTTATTTACTTATCGTATCCTACGTTACTTTTCTTTGACGATTTTATTAAGTGACATTTTCTTTGATGGACCTGGCTGACTACCACCCATCAGCACACTGATATTTTATTAGTAGAAGCAGTAAATCTTACTTGGCACAGGATTTGTACAAGTGAAAATTGCCAGTGAGAATATTTAACTTTGATAAAAAAGCAAATAAAAATTCAAAATGGTACGTTTAATTTTCCATATTATATAAATTACTGCAGTCCAGAAGAAATAAAGTAATCGAAAACCTCTGTCGAACGAAATAACAATGAAAATAAAAATATTTTTATATTAGAACACGAATAACGTGTACGAATAAATTAAAATCGAGTTCTATTACAACACCTGGCGAAACGATAGCTTGTTGGGTAAACCCAAATCCATGTAAGGAATGCGGATTCCTCTCGGTCTGTTAATTTGAAAATAAACAGCAATCGTTCTTTGTTTTACGTCGTTACCAATCAGCATCTTATTAATTTTAACAAAATACTCGTAGAGTTCTAGTATTTCCTTAGTCAGTAACATTAGAGAGAACAAATTTGATATAAATGTATTTTAATTATTGTTTGTTGTAACTTTAACTATTTAATTAATTTATTATTAACTATTTATTTAATTAAAATCAAGAAAATAAAAAAGGAAAGTACATCAAAACGGAATCGGCAAAAATAAGTCTTCCATAGCGATTGGGTTTTATAACTAAAAAAAGGAACAATGCATCCATTAATATGGTTTACTGATTTTTACTTTCAGATTTTCCGGCTAAGCCAAGTGCCCCAGACTTGCAAGTCATGATCAACATCGGGGAATATATAATATAAGTGTACATTTAATAGCCTTACTCAGGTGCCAGTTTCGAGGAATTATAATGTAGAGTCACTTGAAAATATCCCACTATGTACCTTATTAAGCTCATACATAATAAGTGAGGTTATAGGATGCCTAATAATGCCATACACTGAATGATTATGTCAGAGAGAAATGTCTGTTACCTGAAACGGTGTCAATAGTTGTTATAATATTTATAACAAATAAGGTCATCTCTTTAATTAGGTGTATAGGTAGTTGTGTTTTGTTATTAATAAAAGATATAAGTATAGTTTATTGTGTTTTATTTTACTTATTTTCGAATTAGGGGTTGATTTATAAAAATGTATTACTTCAATCTTGTTTAATTACACCCCTGTAAAGTTTTAGGTGTACTAGGAAAAAAATTAAAGGTCTCTATTGAAAGGTCTCAATTGTAGTCGTATCAAGAGGTAGTCGTAGGTAGATTCTAGAGGCTAGGGTTCAATTTGAATATATTAATTAGACTTAACTTCATAATAAAATTGTTATCGAAGTCATTATTAAGTTGGATATACATTTCTGGAATAGTTCATCTTAAATAACTCACAGTAAACAACGATGATGTAGTAATTTGTTTTCAATTATAGAAGTAGGTATTTTCAAGTCCAAAACATGCAGGTATGTTTTTTATGTTAGTAAGGGTATAATATTATTTTCTTTTTTAAAACGGCATACTTTTTGTAATCATATAGTGAACCTTGTGTACAGGACATGCTAAAGTTTTGAAGGACGATTTGGATGTTCTTGCATAGATTTGTCATCATTATAATCGTCATAATATTACTCGTATCTTTAACAGGTTTTAGAATTAATTTTAATAATGCATTGGACTGATATCGAACAATTGTATGATCTCACCTTGATCCACATAAAATAACTTAATACTTATTCTAGATCGAGATTTAATTCGAGAGATTAGACAAATTTTCAGGTCCGTTCTGTCCGAGCATTCATCAGGCACATAAAATATAATTGAAACTAAAGAAGAAATTACAATAAACGTGAATTTTTAAGTATTTTTGCTATATGTCTTAGGAACAAAATCTATCTCGATATATATAAAAATATATCACCAAAATGTATGTATGCATTATGTATGCACTACTTGTGATCGACTACACCAAATTGGATAGTCCTTTTTTTGTTGTGTTTGTAATATTCAGGAGTTTGAATAAAAGAAAATGTTTGATAAGTGTATTAAAAAAACTTTTGGAATTAGTTATCTACATGGAAAGTGTGTACAAGGTAAACATGGTCATCAACAGAACATGTACTTGCATTATCTACATTGATAAACCAGTGGAAGCCGGGACGGACAGATAGTAAACAACGGCAGGTCTTCTTCTTCTTCTCGAGTCAATAGCAATTAATTAAACTCTCTGCGCCCAAAAAGTGGCCACATCAATGGCCACATCCATGGCAAGTCAATCTACCCAAAAAGTTGATTTTGAACTTTAAGTCCAACAAGTAGAGATTAATATTAATTGAGAAAATTTGACGTTTTGTAGGTAGGTTGACGTGCTGTTGTCTGTATGTACAGACAACAGCACGTCAACCTACCCAAAAAGTTAAAGGACATTGAATTGATTTTCAACTTTAAGTCCAACAAGTATAGATCAATATCAATTGAGAAAAGGAGATGTCTCAAATTGTATGGAGGCCAGGCCCAGAACCTGTACACCCCAACAAAAGCTAGACCAATACACCTACAAGATTTTGTTATTATCCAATTCTTTTAAAATGGCTTCATTAAGTGGTTCAAATAAAAAGTTATGTAAGAAAATAGCAATACAAAACAACAAAATCATCATGGTAGAAGATGAAATTTTGATGACGTCTGTCAGTTTTGGCAGTTTTAAAATCGCGCGTCTAGGAGTCGAGTGCCATCGCTTGCTGTAGTAACAACAAACAAAATGAAAGTAATGTGTTGATCAATACCAAATCCAGAGAACGAAAAAGAGGTCGTTATAATGAACTACATTTAAAACGCGACAAGCAGAACAAAAACTTGAAGGGAATGATTATGCCAAAGTGACAAGGGGTATCTGACAGCTACTGACATTAAAAGTTTTTTTAGATTGACGCCATCTTGGAATGCCTAATGGAGTTTGATAAATTATTTGATCTTATTTATTTTTGAACCACTAAAATAAACGTTAAATAAATTTATATGTATTTTTCCCAGAAACAGTAAATTTTTCTTGATTTTTGAAAATGGTGTACTATGTCTGGGCCTATTATGGGACATCTCCTTTGTCATTTTGTCGAAGGTTTACGTGCTGTTGTCTGTACATAGTGGTCTTGAACGTTTGAACGGCACACTGAGTGTTCTACTCGCTCTTGGCCGGTTTTTTTTTTGTTTTTATTGGGATTTTTTAAGATTTTTTATTTCTTTTAATGTCATTTCAATTCTATGTAGGTGTTCTTTGTTAATGCCTAGGTGCCTCGCAAATAATAACGCCAGTTTATTAAAACAGATGTAGACAGTAATCTAATAAATAAATTCATATAGGCTATCAACTAAAATTTTTTAGTATTTGTCATCTACGTTTTTATACCATTGATTGAACCAATATAGCATGATTTATAACGCGATTGCCTTGGTTGAAAAGCCAACTCAAATGTCAAAAATGCTGTAGCGTTTTGTAATCTTTTAATTATATAAGTAGTTTAAAAATTAGATCATTTGTAATACGAGTAGTAGTCATATTTTACAGATTTGGGCCGTTCTAAGGTATTTTTATGGTGACTATATGGTATGTGATGTGGGACACGACCTGTCTAAAATTACCGCAGAAACTGGTTTGATAAATATGACCAGCGAATTCTTGTAACAAAATAAATTGATAAAGATCCGAAGATTTATTATTTTCTTTGGCATTAATATCATTGGATTTGTTGGTTTATATTACTTTATAGGATTTATTAGGATTTGTTGGGCTACAATTTGATCTCTTAAACATGATGGTTTCAATATAAGATCAATATTTTTTTAACATTTGATCAACCCTGGCGTTCAACAAGACTAAATGGTAAAAATAAATCACACACCAGATTTCAAGGTATAGTCTGCTGAGGTCCCTGGCTTGGTTGCCGGACGGGTCAATGAAGAGAAAATTATTGTCCTACATTTTCTCGGGCCTGGGTGTTTGTGGTACCTTCGTTATTTCTGCTTTATATACTTACTTTGGGATCAAAATAATATATGTGATGTTGTCCACGTTGACTACAATTATTATTATACATACTTAACGCAACTTTTAATCTTTATTTGTATTTTTAAATTGTAATTGTAGTAGTACGAGTGCAATAAATAAATATGAATAAAATGATAAATACTAACTAGTAAATAAAAAAGTTCGATGATCGCATATTATCGTCTGTTCAAGCAGGCTATTGACAATTTTATAGAAAAAACAAAAATCAAATACAAAAACCTACCTTCGAATATTTTGGGCGTAAGAGGATACCTACTTATCTGATAATTTATGTAACATTATCAGTAATATTAATGTCGGTATCAATTTTATTTTTAGCGTTCGCTTGCATGTTTCATCATTAGGTAATTTAATTTTAATGGTTATAAATTATTAAAATTCAAGGTTTATTTTTGTATACAGGATGAAATTTTAACCACTTTCCAAAATTTTTACAGGCGTTCAGTATCGTTTTTAGAGCCTATTTACGAGTATGAAGTAAAAAAAGTAAATCAAGTTGTCACCGAAAAATATTATTCGCGATATAGTTTTAAATTTTTACGGTCCTAGACTTGGTAAGGTATAAAGGGACAGTCAAAAACATATGAATAGTATCGTAATAAATGATTGAGATGCGAATCGCGTAAAAAAGTGTTGTTAGGCGGCTGTATCAAAAATTTCAGATTTTTGGCGGACATTTTCTAAGTACATTATCTTGACTTTTTTGTACTGGGCTATACCAAAAGAAAAAATACGTCATTTGTTTTTTGTCTCGTAGATATATATTAAAATTTGGAAGGTGGTTAAAATTTCACCCTGTATACAATGTATAATGTATTACCCACTTATTGCGCCGTACCTGTTTATGACATTTGTGTAGATACATGCAGACTTGCAGTAAGCCCAAACAGTGGTTTACTAACTTAAAGTCGCTCGTCGATCGAAAGTTATTGTTAAACTTTCCTTGAAAGATCGAATTTAGAACGCGGTGATCCGACAGATCTAAGGTCATCGACATAGCTCACAGGATAAGACAAAAACTAGTAGGTTGAAGTTAGACCGTTGGAGTAAGCATACGAGTTCTTGGTTGGAAATCGGCAATCGTGAATCAACAAGCGTAGCGTAGGACGCCCTCGGACTACATAGTAGAGGCGATGATCCTCGTAAGGTAAGAACTAAAAGCGTAGCCTAGAATCCTGAGAAACCTAAGGCTGATATATACCTCTCGTTTAGCATTAGGCATGAGAAAGAGATAAAATAGAGTTGAAAATACAGACATAGTGTAGCGGACTGTCTGCTCAGTGGCGTACAGTCTAGGAGGCTTATGTCAGTGGTTGATGACAATGATTTATTGATGTACCTACATACATAATATAATATATTGTTAAATGTCATGTTTTTTAATAACCTACGATTCGAAAAATCTAATTTCTCGAAAGTGTTTTTCTTTCATAGCATAGCATAATAATATCTTCTTTAAAGTGTAATAAATAATTAGTTTTTTTTTAGTTTACCTGGTCTACTAAGTAAAGCACATTATAATCACAATACAAGTAAAATTTTAGAGACAGGCTCAAAACCGAAGTAAAATTTGTTTTGTGAAGAACGGACCAAAAAAGAATAAATATCTGAGAAATAATTTTTCAAATTAGTATAATTATAAAACAGCCTAGTTACATTTTCGTGCGAATTGAGGAATAATAATTGCCAAACCCCGTTTGTTTAGAAAACAAACAAAAGGAGTATTTCGAAAAGCTAACATTTAAACGATTTATCTTGATCATCTGTTGTCCAAATGTTTACCTTATCGTTGAATTGGCATAATCATCTCTATGGAAATAGCTAAATTGTTAATAGATCATTCAAATTCCATAAATCATGTAAGTTAGACTCATAAAGCTAATTGATCTTGTTTGTGTAATGATGTTGAATCTGAAAGAATATAAGTTTCCATTCAAGAGTCTATAACAACTACAAGTCAATAACAACCCATTTATCGTCATGATCATCATCATCAGCATTCAACGATCCATTACGCGTCAAGCCTCTTCAACCGAAACTTTAAAAATGTGTGTACCTACCGAATTTAGCACCCTATATGTATGTACATGCTGTTTTGCGAGAAGTGAATAAAAATGATTACTATCTTAAAAAAACCGAAGTGTTATTATTTTTGTTCGATGTATAAAAAACTGCTATATCATGATAAGGTAGGCATATTATTTTATCGATAATTAGATATTCTTAGCATTTCAAGTAAAGGTCGTAGCCCTGTCATTTTAAAATATCAGTTCGTAGTTTTGAGCAGGTCAAACTGCGGTTTCAGTATTCGTTAGCGTTCCGCAAAAAATATTGACTATTAAATCAAGATCGATTGTTTGGACATAAGGTTATATCAGGTTTGATTTTAAAGATAATCTCAAGGGGTAAGAACTGCAAATTGAATTCAGCCTGCTTGTTCTCCAGATGCTTACATAAGTACTTAAATCCAGAAAAGAAAATTCTAATTTTAGTTTTAACTGATTTTATCATACCGGTGTAGAGGTTTTCCTATAAAAATACGTATTAGGAATAAGGCTGACATTATATTAAACATTTTGTACAGACAACGGCTGCAGGACAACCTACCCAAAAAGTTAAAGGTCATTGAATTGATTTTCAACTTTCAGTCCAACAAGTAGAGATAAAATTCCAAAGAGAAAAATTTGACGTTTTCTGGAAGGTTGACGTGCTGTTGTCTGTACTATGACAGTTTTACAGATTTTGCAAATAATTGTGTTTGTTTTATAACTATACTGAACTCTGCAATGCACGGTCTATACGCACTTAATTTGGTTCGATTAATGTCACCGTACCAACTTTATGATTTAATGCATGTTGATACCGGAAGATAATAAAACATAGTAAACTGATCGTAAATCTAGTGTTGTTTAATTTTAAACGTTGAAGTAAATGTAATAAGGTATAATACTCGTATTTACTTCACGGATAATAACAAACTAATTATTGTTTAATATTCTGGCAAAACGGGCACAAGTTCGATGTTCGGTTTACCTTGCGCAGTTGCTGTGTTGGGTCGTTCACCTTACAATATTCATACAGGTGGACATTAATATTTGAGTGCTAAATGATAGATTTATCGTAACATTCGTAACGTAGGGATTCATAAAGTATGCGTAGTAAAACATGTATTATCTCAAACCTTTTATAAGTTTTTTTTTTGCATTGGGTTTCTTAGAACACTGTACAAAAGGACATGAGTGTTAAGGGCTGTTAAGTATACTAGCTCTTCGCCCGCGGCTCTGCTCGCGTGATTCCCACGTCATATCGCGCGGTCGGAAACCTGTGCCTAGCGGTGGCATATAGAAAGATAGATTAGGTGGGCTTATTAATACATTCGTGTCTGTGAAACCATGGAAATATACATACAAAATTTCAGCCCAATCGGCTTGACCCGTTAAGTAGTTGACAGACCGACAGCAGCGCCACCTACGGGGTCCCGCGGTATAAAATAGCCTATGTTCATCAGGGATAATGTCGGCTTCTAATAATGGTAAAATCATTTTTCATGGTCCAGTAGTTTCGGAGCCTATTCAATACAAACAAACAATCAAATCTTTCCTCTTTATAATATTAGTGTACATTTATCTACGGTGTAATGTATAGAGCAGATACTAATAATGTAAAATTCAAAAGTATACAATTCGTTAAGTTATTATAAAAACGAAATAACATTAATATTTAAAAGCAGCGTTTTTGGTAGAACGTAATGGTGACTTTTCGGAGCTGTTTCTTTACATTGGCCCCTCTATATCTAGACTTTAACCGAACTACACCTGTTTAATTAATTTTGGCTATCCAAGGTAACCAGGTTTTTATTTAATTGTACATACATATATTATTGTCCATCGTGATGCATCTTCAAACTAAGGAACGAAAGAAGTACTACTTAAATAGGTGGATGTGATAATTTTAGTGTTAACAATAAAATAACATTTAACTATGTTCCTAAAAGAACTTGCGCTAACCCTTAAGCAAATCTGCTGACTCCAGTATAAGAAATCTCTTATACTGGAGTCTAAGAATTCTGTGGGAACTTCTTTTCTGGTTCGTCTTAGTTAGTTGGGTAAAGAAATACTTAAGCTGATCTACCAACCAGGAAATAAGTATGTAGGTTGTTTCCTCTTAATTAACATTTAAAGTTAGGGTTTTTTACGTTATGAACGCACGAAGAAATGATATTTTATAATATTTATTAGATGATTGTTACTCACTGACGCCAAAATGGGATAAAATTGGTTTGGATGAAATTTGACACCAAGACATGTTAGGCTTTCTATCCTAAAGCAATGTACGGTTTCCCGTAAGATAGGTAGTTTTCATAAATACGTGCATATGAAATCGCGGGAAACCATTATTTAAGTCATAAAGCTAAGGATGAGTACTTTTAGGTATAAGTAATATGTGACTTCTATTTGACTGTCTTTCTCTCCCGCGTTTGTCTGCACTTGTGAAATTAATAGCTTTAGGACAAGCTTGGCAATGTCGTATGGTGCGGTATGCTTAACTAGAGGTATTATTATCAGCGTTTGATCTAGTGCGGAATTCCCGCTCCCTAACCAAACTTGTGAGTTCGGTAACTATGCTCATCAACAATTTCATGTTTGTAATAACGCAACGTCTAATGAATATTGAACACCTGAAACTAGTCGGCCTATTATATTATGATGAGTATTATATTGGCATATTCTCTAGGTAGGGGCGCGGTGACATATTTTCCATACAAGATTATACAGCACACCTTCAGCAACGTAGACATAACTCAAATAGTTACGATTTTAATTTTATTAATATAAAAATTTTCTAAAGGTAGAATATACGCAGCTACTTAAGTACTATACCAGTTCGTTGCTTTTTAAATTTCTACTATTTGCCTTTTTCTGATTTTTCACCATTGTTGCAAGCGCCATAATCACGAAATAAGAAGTAACTAACTCTTGTGATAGTGACCATTAAAGTTAAAATTAATACTGAAAGTACTGTTGAGTTATTATAATAATTATGTGGCGAACCGAACCTCTTTACATTTTTATCATTCTATTTTTAACCTTTTTACTTGTCATCGTTTCATAAATTGCTTTTTTGTTAGTTGTCATTGTTCTTCCTTTTCAACACGTATGTAAAATTATAATTGTAAATATTTTAATTTATTTGATTTATTTACTTCCTTTCCTGATCTCTCATTCCCTCACGTCGCGTACAAATTCTGTTCTTAAATTTGGTGTTTAGGCTTAAAAGTTTTTGCAAATAATAATCATTGTAAAATTCCGTTCATTAATTATAAGTACTCATCTATCAGCAACCACTGTAAAATTAAGCATAATTGAACTAATAATTACAAGTCGAATCAAGCTACTAATACTCATTACGGTATACCAACAATTAACATAGTTTGAGACAAAATAAACGGCCTGTCAAATGATTAATATTAACTCTCAGCATCATTTGACGGTGAAATATTCTAAATCAATGAATAAACCAAAATACAGTATTTCCGAGTTGACACATTGTTAATGAGCGCCATACGAATATTATACGGCGGTCGTATGTCCGGATTGGCGACCTATAAAAAGTCAACGGCAGGACCAAGGCGGACAGTTGATTTGTGCCGGTGGGACGAGTGTGTGTTAGGAGATAACCGATCAAACAGGTTGGTGATAATTTGCAATAAAAAAAAACAATATACCATACCCTTATACAGGGTGAAATTTTAACCACCTTCCAAAATTTAATATGTCAATCTACGGGACAAAAAACAAATGACGTATTTTTTCTTTTGGTATAGCCCAGTACAAAAATGTCAAGATAAAGCACTTAGAAAATGTCCGCCAAAAAGCTAAAATTTTATACGGCCGCCTAGCAACACATTTTTAGGCAATGCACATCACATTCATTTATTACGATACTAATCATAAGTTTTTGATTTTCCCTTAATACCTAAACAGGCCTAAAAATGTAAAAATTTAAAACTATGTATATTGCGAAAAATATTTTCGGGTGAAAACTTGATTTTTTTTAACTTCATAAATGGGCTCTAAATACGATACTGAACGCCTACAATAAATTTGGTAAGTGGTTAAAATTTATTCCTGTATAAATAAAATAAAAAAAATAAAAATTTGAAACAAGTTGAAGGTTGGAAATTATGTATAAACCTGAAATTTAATGCCAGTAGGTAGAGACATGACGACCTCTGTGGCTGAGTGGCGTTCACACCGGTTTTCAAGGTCTCGCCTGTTCCGAGTTCTCAGGTTCGATTCCCGGACGGATTCAATGTAGAAACTTTTTTATATATTCTCGGGTCTGGGTGTTTGTGGTACCGTCATTGTTTCTGACGTCTACACTACGAGTGCTTTAAATAGTTACTCGGAACTTTAAATAGTTTGGGATCAGAACATATTATCTGTGGTATGTGATTTTGTCCACATCTATTGATTTATTTACATTATACAAAAAGACGATAACGATAAATATTCTGTCTCCAAATTTTTTGCAACAACAAATTCTGTCTGCAATTTTTTTGGGCCGCAATAAATTAAAAATGTAGAGACATAAAAAAACTGACTGTGGTTGAACTAGCTAGTTAAATCGGGGTGTCAAACATTTGGCAAAATTTTAGGGGTAAACATTTTTAAACAATCCACTGCTAGTGATTTAAGAATATCAATTTATTGATGTTACATACTAACAACAAAGTAAGTACGAGTATTCCTCGTAAAATGGCTATAGTTTTTATTTGTATGCAGGATTTCAACCTAGAATTTTCAGTAATACCTACGTCTGCATTCTCACCATTATAGAAATGAGGCATTTGCTTTTTCATAGAATTTACGATATACGTGCAAATCGAACCTGTTGAGCGTGTGGCTTAGGGGCAGCTAAAGAAACGTCGTGCGTTCGTCACGCATTTCCCTAATCCAGATTTTTTATGACTACTATGTGTTAAAATTATTATTTAATTAATTAACTGCAATAATACTTCTAATATGGCATATATTTAAAAAGGAAAAGAGACTAGCAAATTAGTTATAAAGTTAAAGAATAACTCAAGTAAATTTTTAAATGCCTAATATAATAAATAAATAAGACAAGTATTTTAATTATCGATTCTAGTCTAACACTGTCGCAAAGTGTTTCAATAGTAAAAATTTTTTACTATTTCTTGCAATGTCGAAACTCGCATCCATTGAGTACAACTTATTGTTAACTTAAATACAAGTCCTCAGACCACATTGGTTAACTATCTCAACAAAAGTTCTACTAGGCAATAATCCGTCAAGTCTATCGGATCGGACGAGTCAGATGGACTCGAATTTACGGACATTGTGTTGCAGAGTATGGCCTCAGTTAACCGCAAAATGTAAATACAATGTCAAGGGCATGCGCGATATCTCACTGAACTTGACAACCTTCCGCTAAAATTCTAACGCCTTTTTGGTGTAGTTCTAATCAACCGGTGTATACGTACTCTAATATTAATAACCTGTTTCAAAGATTTTATTTCAAAGAGGGCCAACTGGCAGTGGTATGATTTCTTTGAACACGGAAGACGGATATGAAAATTAGCCTAAACCTTCAGTTGTTTCCGAAAGATGCAAGGGTACAAGCAATTGAAATTCAGGGCATATTTATTTGATAAAAGTCTTTCAACAAAGGAAAAAAAAGTCTGTTTCAGATAGGTTTTAAAATCACGACCGATCTTTCTTCTGGTTCTTTCTTCTTGGAAAATATTTAATCCAGAAATAGTAGACAAATTGCAGTAAAAATTAGTTAAATTTGTTGCTAATATATTTTATAGTGTATCAGCTTAGTTCAGTTGTACTTGAACTGTAAATGACGAAGTATTCTGAGTTTAAACCTTAAATCCTTGAAGAGGTCGACATTCCTTTCTAGGACCATTTTTTTAGATTACGTAAGCTTCATTGTTCAGAAGATTGTTTAAACATCCTGGCATTTATTTAAAGCCATTCCTTTTCTTTTCAGTAATAAAAATGAAAGTAAGCATCGTTGTATTGGGAGTGCTGGTGGCGTGCGCTGCGTCCCTCGCGTCGGAGGCCGGTCCCCTGCTGGCCGCGCTGCAGCCCGAAACAAGGGAGGTGGTCCTGGTGGAGCCTGAACACGCACGCATCAAGAGGCACGGTTTGCTCCTAGGTACGTTGATTTACACCTGAGCTACCCCTATAAAAGTCAAAAGTCAAAGTTATTTATTGCATCATGTTTTTACAAGATGTTCGTTGTAAATAAAACACAGTTTCACTAAATATAAAAAAGAATTTTCTCTATGCAAAGATTACCTGGAAGAGATCGTCTTTAGCAATAAAATCGCCTAGTTGTACATTTTCTTTGGTTTGTAATATTTTGTCCTCTTTGTTAAGTGCAAGAAAGTGTATATCTATCTATTAATTCAGAGACTGAAAAGTAATCTACCTCAATATAAAATAAGTACATAGAAGTAGGATTTATTTGTCGTTTTTCTTTGTAATTGATCTATTAATGTCGTCATCCCGTCACTAATAAATAATGTTGTGTGTTGGGAGTCAAAATGGACATTCACAGCATCTCTTTATCTACGAGTATTAAAAAACTGCACTGTATTAATCATTTCCTAAAATGTTTAAAACGGAAATAGTCACAACCTATATAAAAACTATGGAAATAAATTCTTAAAAAAAAAAAGAATATCCATTTAATTAATAATATAATGCCACTAGGTAAACAATGTTACAAATTTTTTTACGGATTACATTTTAGCTTCACCATTTCCAGACACAACTGAAATTTATTGTTAAATTCCTGACGGTTGAAAGGGAAAAGAGATCATGGTAAAAGTGATAAGACAGCCTCATTGTACAGATTTGTCTGATATATATAATTTTGACATCTGAGTTTTATATAATAAAGAGCAATATCAATCTAAGTGCGAGTCCTGTTGCTAGGAACACTTATGTATAACTTGGAAAAAATACACTTATTGCTAGGTAAAAAAGGCTATTATAACTCTTCGCTTACATGTTTGGATTTTTGAAATGAACCACACTTTAAGATAACTAAAATCATAAAAGCCAATATTTATACGAGTAATAAAACTTCGTATAGCAAGATTTGTCTGAGTGTAATATATTATTAACTCATTTAACAAGTTCTCGTAGACAACGTAAATTTAATCATTAGACAAACAAGTTGTCGTATTAATCATTGTTTGAGTTATTCTGTAAGCTCTTTAAAAGTTAATACTTTAAGACGTCACTTAGCGGATGGATATCTATTACTATCTGATTCGATAATTACGTAATTATATAAAATCCAAATCAGCTTAAATCGGTTTCGGACTGCCAAGAAACTAGCCATAATATAAATTGGTTGGGGCTCACCGGTGTTCTTCATGACGCTCAACGTGACTAAATAAATGTTGTGTAAACCTGGTGTTAATGTGTTTACCGAGCTTTGCGTCATGACTAATTGATTGATTATCGTAATCAATGCGTGATGTTCCGATCTCTGAGGACTGCCAACTTTCTAGAGCTCGGGGGATTACTGACAAATTAGTTATAGATGAGTTATCTAACCGCTGGGATTTGACGAATGCGCCAGTCCAGACGGACTTGAACAGGAACATATCTGGAATATTAAATACTTACCTAAGTAACTCAATAATGTAACTAACAAATGAGTCAAAGATTACAATTTTATAGTAGATTAAAAATATACGCAAATTAAAAAAGAAAAAGTATATTTTTTCCCACTCAAGCTCCTTTTAGAGAGGCCTATGTGCAGCCTGTAGACTGATAGTAAATTTATTTGACCGTAAAAATATAGGTATATGGCTTATGAATTATTAGGTATGTTTTAAGTACGCACCATACATAAAAGTTTAAGGGTTCCATATCCAAAAGGCACAACTAAAATTCGTTTCTGTCACTCTGCTGTCTGTCTGTCCATCTGTCAGTCGGTATAAGGATTGGTTCGTAAACAGAGAGAGTTACAGATCTGAGAGATGGTGGAGTTAAATCATTTGGACCGCTTATAATTTTTTGGTTGGTATATTATTTTTTCTTGTGAGAGGAGTAAAAAATAAACATGCTCTATTTTTGTTTCTGTCAAAATCACATAAAATGTGCTAAATCCACGTAGGCACTCAAATCATCTGTTCATTCTGACGTAAACGGCCAGACGCTTAATATTTTTTTATAACATCAGGACTGAAACAAGATATTTATATTATGAATCGTGTATTTTTTTAGGTGCAGGAGCGTTAGGCGCTGGTGCTATTGGCGCGGGTATCCTCGGTGCGGGAGCCTTGGGAGCTGGTCTTATTGGTGCCAAGGCCCTCGGCGCAGGAGTCGTCGGCGGCGCTCTGGCAGCCAAAGCATTTAGCGGTAGAAGCTACGGTCACGGCTACGGAGGCGGCTACGGCGGCGGCTACGGCGGCGGATACGGCTACGGAGGCGGCTACGGGGGCGGCTACGGCTACGGCGGTGGTTATGGAGGCGGCTACAGGTATAAATAGAAATTTTAGAAAAATTATGCTCTTATACATATTGCTGCTTACAATAATAACTTAAGTCACAGTAAAAAACTTTGTTATAACAATTTATTCCAAATATTTGATAAAGTAATACAAGTTCATATTGACGACCATTTGGAGCAGTGGTAGTAAACACAGCTTCTGAGCCATGGGTCGCGGGTTCGATCCTCGCACAGTACAAATATTTGTGTGCATGAACATGTTTGTTTGTACTTGTCTGGGTGTTTTTCTATGTATTATAAGTATATATTTACATAAAATATATATAAGTATGTTTATCGGTTGTCTAGTAGCCAATACGACAAGCTTCGTAGTAGTTGCTTAGTTTGGGACTAGATGGCTCTGTGTGGCCCAGTGTGGCATGTCTGAAAATATTTATTTATTATTATTATTATTATTTATTTATATTAAGACGTGATTCCCACTTAATCTCAATCAACCACGCAAATATTATTGGATTAAATTCACTGATCGAAAATTCTTGTTTAAATTGTCTGCGAAACCAATCAATTACCGCGTATGCCGAAATATTTGTTAAGCAGTGCCCTTTGTATTAAAATTCCAGCAGGCATCGCTTTTGTAAATCATGTCCAATCCCAGTCACAATTAGGAGAAAAAAATGAGTGAAATTGACTACGGTATACTCAATTTTCCTTAAGAAAATATAATGTGTCACACAAATGATCATATTCTATACATTAGTTTACAACTAAGTTTACAGTCGATTACCAAATAAAAATACTTAGTTTATTTTTTGTTTCAGGTCATACCCCGCTTACGTAGTTGAGGAATCTTGGTAAACATATAAAAATATTGTGCAAATGATGTAAATTATAAGGTGCATTTGTTGATAATTTATTTACTGTTGTAAGTATTAGGAAGATGTGTTACGTGTATTACGTTTCATACGACTGATCTGTATGTTGGGTGATGTAACAAAATAAAAAGTTCAAAATCTGTTATTAGTTTTATTATATACAGAGAAAATTCTCAAAGCTACGATCGATTGTGCCAAAACCAATTTATACTTGTGAAAAAGATATAAAATAACTGACCAAAAAAGGTGTAGGTAATCAATTAATTATGTCTGAGGTCGCCGTCCTATAAAAGGTCAACTAAAGGTTAGTTTCTCTGCAATGACCTAGGTAAATTAAAACAAGCTAGCCCTTCGATCGAGAGACTATATATTTTTGTTCCAAAAAATGCCAGCATAGTTGGACACTTAGAGGTGTACGTTGGTAAGTACTTAGTAGAACGTAAACTTACTAGACATTATTCAAGTGCAATATGAAAGTAACGTGCTATTCCGATATCATGCGAAGCGATTGATCCTGATTCCGTAGTCAAAAAATAGTCTATAATTACAACGATTTTTTGTACATCCTGTAGATATGTTTTAAGACAGTTTTCTCATCAAGTAATGATAACTAAATATAAAAAAAAAACCGTTTACGATAACGATATGAAAAAATGAGTTTAATTTTCCTTAGTTATGAAAAGCATCATATTTTATGTATAAGTATTGCTAACATAGAATACTTAAAACTAAATATGGCCAATGATAGTTTAAAAGGTAGGTGTATAGGTACAACATTCAAAGTTAGAGCAAAGCTGATACAGTCAAAACAAAACTCAATCATGATACATGCTTAAAACTAAAATAAAAGAAGATCACATATGACATATTGTTTTGACATGTTATCTATTTAATTTTACACTTCTAATAATATTTGAATGCTAAAAATTTTGCAAGACATGTATGTGCACACTTTATTATTTATAACATCTATCATATCATTATCATTATCATAATATACATAAAACTAGGAGAAAAGAAGATAAAACCGAACAATATAACAAAAAATTGTTTTAGCTTTGGCAAATACTCGAACAGTGAGACTCACTAGTAATGATTCAACCTTTAGGTTTTTCTGTATACATAAAGTTTGACGTAAGTACATCGATACCTTTAGGTTCAATTGTCGTATAAACCAAAACCGTACTTTTCAGGAGAGCCAAAAAACCTTTTTTTTTTAATAAAAAAAATCATAACTTTTTTATTTCAGAAGCTATTAAAAAATGACCAAGAGAAAACATTGTTAAAATTTTGCGATGAAAAAATCTAAATATTCAAAACATGCCCATCTTCGTTAGTTTTAAAGTTAGCTTGGATTTACGTCTTTAAAAAATACACTCGGTGGTTTATACGACGTCCTATAATGGATCTAAAAATATCTCTTTACGTTGTATTTGAATTTTTAGTAAACATGAGATGATAGACGTAAAGACCGATAGATGTAGATTTTTTGGTTTTTACAACCATTGATTATAGTGATTTATTTAAATGAATTAATAAAACATTGTATAAAAATAATGTAATGTTGACTATAAGCAAACTTATATTGTTTCGAGAATGTATATAAATATATTTTTAGTGTTATAACTATATTTGGTTGATATAGATAATATAAAATTTCCCGAGTACGAAAATAACTTTCTTTTATTGTTTTTATTTTACAATTTTGTAGCAAAATTATGGCACAACATTAAGAATTTTTAATAACTCTAATTAGAAAAAACGAACATATTGGAACTGAAAAGACGAAACTAATATTCACTTCTGTGGACCATGCTTTGTCCAGCTGATGACCGCCCAGAAAATCTTGTGGTTCAGAAGGAATGGGACGACATCCTCTGTAATATATTGTATTCTCGCTCGTTTGTTGAGTGGTGCCGGAGGAGCTGATTTGGCGCGTCTGAAGGCTGTCCATAAGGCCTGAATCTGGTGCGTGGTTACATGCCTTTTCTTCTCATCAATTGGGCACACTGCTCGATAACGATTCTTTAAGAATAGCAGTGGGTCTAAGATTGGGGGGCAAGGTGTGTGAAGCGCATCGCTGTATTTGTGGTTTAATGGTGGAGAAGAATGGACACCATGGTTTAAGCTGTCAGAGATGTGCGGGCTGCTTTCCGAGGCTCCATTCAATTAATGAGATTATTCATAGGGCCATGATATCACTAAATATTCCGTGTATTTTAGAACCTCTGGGACTATCTCGGAGATGGCAAGAGGCCGGATGGACTTACATTGGTCCCATGGCGGAGGGGTCGGTTTCTCTTGTGGGATGCTACGTGTGTTAGCACTTTTGCTGCGTCTCATTTGAAACAAATCGTCATTTCTGCGGAGTCGGCGGCGGAAAACGGTGCGAAGTTGAAACACTCTAAATATTCAGCATTAGAGTCACTCTACGATTTCGTACCGTTCGCAGTTGAGATGGCAGGACCATGGGGTAGTGAGGCTCGAGACCTTTTTAAGGAGTTAGGGCGACGGTTGCGAGACAAAGGAAATGATTCCCGCTCTGGGTCCTGGTTGGTTCAGCAGGTCTCCATTGCAATTCAACGTGGCAATACAGCCCGCATAATGGGAACCTTCGGATCGGCCAAGCAGCGCGAAGAGACTGAAATTACTTCTTGCTAATAATTCTTTTGTAGTTAGTTATATTTTATGTGGTGCTTTTTTTATATCATTAATATTTTAGCTTACAAAGTTTATAATTATGCAATTATGGCAAAAAATTAAGACTTCTTTCCCGGTTTAGGGCTGCCGCCAATAAAATTGATTTCGATTGGTTGTGATGAATTTGAGACTTTTGAACAGGGAGTAGAGCCATGGTGTGCTCGGGAGAGGAATTTGTAGTTTTTTGAGAAGTTCAATGGTGAATTTATCTATTTACAACTTTCATTATTGTTAAAAGTGACCATTTATGGCAATAATTAAAAGTTTGGGTACTTTTAAAGAAATAAATTCATTAGAGAGCATCTCAAAAAGTTTTAAATTGCTTTCTTGAGTACAGTGTGGCTCGTTTTCTTTGTTTTAAAGTCTTGAATTTATCACATTTAGTCGAAGTCGATAGGCTGCGGCACTGGACCTGAAAAACAGCCTTATAGTTATAGAAATAATTCCAAGTAGAAATATTCAACTATACGTTTTAGTGACTAATAAAATAACATATTAATAACAAAATAAGCCTAGGCCTATTTAGAATATGTAAAACGAAATACTAGTCAATCCGCTCTTACTCATCTTCTATATACAACCTACTGAACACGTGGACTTACGACATTGAAATCTTTGAATGCGTCTTAACACTCTTAACGTAAAAACCATTCGCAATTATCATAGAGTTTTACGCCCGAGCTTAAAAAAACGTATGGTCATTACATCTTAACAGAAATACCAAAAACAACCACTCGGCTTTTACACTGTTTTTATGGAATTTGTTTAACTTTTCGGCAATACTTTTTTAGGGTGTATAAACATTTTTTTTGCGAATTTAAACATTTCGAATATACAGATCGATAGAGAAAAAAATTCTGATCAAAATGGTATATTTAACTCGATTTGGCCAAAATGGTTTATACGCCAATTGAACCTGAAGGTATCGACATACAACTAAGTTCTACTCCGTAATAAATAGTTCCTATTTGAAATTGAATTTGCATTAATTACAACATGAATAGAGGTTGCGGCAAACATCTAGTTTGCTCTGAGGTTGTTTCATGTAGGTTTTTAGTCAGGAGACTTTCAACTCGGTGCCCGTAACAACGGATCTATGTCTGTCTGTCTGTGGTCACATACCTACTTCAAGACATTGTAATTGGGAAGAGAGGGAGATGAAGTCAAATATATGGTTATTGTGTTGCGGAGTAAGTGAGGCCTTCGAGTTAAGCTAATTAACTATTTCATTTTATTATTTGAATGGTTTTAGTAAGATTTAATGACGTTTTAAATGACTAGTACAAAATAATATTAAATATTGAGTTGTTTTCGTTCAATCATGTTACAGCGTGAGTCAATAAAAGCAATCAAGAACCGCGTTTTTTGTCGGAATGGGGTATGCAAGGAACACTAAGTATGTAGGTACCAATATACTTGTAAAAATCAAGGAAGTAAATTGTACATATTCGATATAGTTATTATCTAGGATTGGTTTAGGTTTGGTAACCGATTTCGGATGATTGCCCGGGGTAATACCACCCGGGGCGCTAACCCGTTATTCCGCTCACTGAATGGCATCGGAGGATACGGAGGTTAGGTTTAGTGGGTAGTGCCTACTGTCTGTTGGGTGGTAGGTAAGTTAACTGATAACGTCAGCCGTGTTTTCATACATTGTATATGCAATATATTACGCCTTTATCTTTGTTGTACATATTGTATGTTCCACAAGTGCCTACTATGATAAAGATAACTCTAATGAACTGCAGTGGTCAAGGAAATCATTGCAGTTTCTTTATTGTGGTTTTGTATTTATCATGGTTAGCCCACAGTTGGAGTACAGAACTTGATAATAGTTTGTGTAAAATAACTTTACTATAAAGCGGTTGTGTGGAGCCGGCACATTCAAAGAATAGCACCATTCTTCTCGACTGTTGATGTCGTAAGAGGCGACTAAAGGAGTCTAGTAAAAGGATACAGGCAGCAGCGCCTTCCTCCACTATTTACCAAACTACTGATTGGCGAAACCCGGGCGGGCGTAGTGATCATGGAAAAATCCTCCTTTTGGAGAAAGCTCGTGTTCAGCAGTGGACTAATATAAGCTGATGATGATTTTGATGATAGAATGGTTTAAGGTCAGGTAGGTACTATACAGAAGATTATTCTAAACCGACTACTGTCAACAAAGATATTGGTTAAAACAACAGAACATGAAAAAAGGTTAGAAAGGCTGTCATGCGCCATTTGTATGAGAACCGATGTCATCATGTCTACACATAAGCGAGTTTAAAGAACGCCAATCAAGCGAATTCTTTTGACGTCGCCGGACCAATAGGGTCACGCGACATCAGAAGACACCAATCACAGCGCTGACACAAGCATTTGCTCATAGCCTCTGTGGCGCGCCTGCTCCGCCTACATCGCCTTTTTAACCTTTTTCCATGTTCTGTGGTTAAAACTAAGTATGATTAGGAATCACTGTGTCTAATAAGTATTGAAGAGAACAAATCTGGCTACAGCATTAAAATACTATAATAAATTCTTAGGATGAAATATCATGTTCTTGAAAAAATACGAGTAACAAAGATGTAGTTTTTATATTTTCTCTAAGCGTTTAAAAATTTTACTTTTGTAATTTTGTAACAATTTTGATAGAAATAAATTTTCTTAACGACGGACACAAAATTTCTGTTTCGGTAGCGAAATTCTATTTTGAGTTGACATTAACTGATTAGTTGAGTTTTTTATTTAAATCAATAATAACATCGGGTTTTAAAGGCTCATCGCGTGCTAGTAAAAAAACAGGATCAACTGCAATATTTTACCTTTGTAAATATAGGTGCAGCTATCTCACAAACATTTTGCTTTTTTTTAGGGTTCAGATTCAGAGCCAATAGAATACTATTACGCTAGACAGTTAAACTTTTTACAGTGTATTTAAAAAAAAAAACAAAGTTGAAACGTAATATTTAGGGCATTTCTAGTACGATACATGATTTTGATTGTTTATGGTTAATAATTATAAAACAAAAATATATCTTTTAAAAACAACATTATTAAAATAAACTACAGATCATCATCATAATCATCGTCATCAATATGATCAGTTCATTGCTGGAAATAGGCCTCTACAATTAGAAGATTCTGCAGTAATTGCCAAGCTTGTGCTTACAAATAAGTTTGCGGTCGCAGTTTTGTGAAGAAAAATTGGGGATCAGCATTTTGTTGACAGTATATTTATATGATAGTATGGAACTTTCAATGTGTTTCCGATTCGCAACTGGCCAGTTTCAACGTTTGGTTGTATCTGTCTGTAGCGTGGCGGCCGAAAAACATTTTCGCATTTATTTTTCTTCGTTCGGCTTCACAGAGTCGGATAAACATCGATAGTGCAGGATATTGCAACATTGGATGCGGACTTTTTTTTGAGATAAGCGGTATAGTTTTAAATGGCAGCGTGGAGGACGCCTGCGGATGGGGCGGCGCTGGCGTCGAAACAGCATTAACGTAGATGGATGGCTTCGGCCCACGCCATCGTCTCTTTAATCTCGCGCACAAAAGAGATATACGACTGTGCCCCAGCTCCATGTTGCCCGGTATTCGTATCGTATTTTATGGAACGCTTTGCTGCAAGGTGTCGAACGGATTAATACCGATAATGGCACCGTTTATCTGTAGTGATGAAATGCTGATCCAGCAGTTTTGCGTGGTTAACGCTGTAAATCTAGAACCGAATGGTCTTGAATTTTAGTGTGCGTTATTTGTGTTTCTGTCCATTCGGTACGACAATTTTCAATGCTTGAGTTTTTTAGTATATACCTATATGACGATATTTTTTTGATAAACTAAATTATTTTATGCATAACCTCTAAGTGTGATAATTCATTGATTATTTTTAAAAAGGTGCTAAATTTTGATGTAATATTTTGCTCATAATGATTGTTTTGGTCGACTAGCTAGTATTTGTCATTATACATTTGGGATAGCAATATATTTAATTATAAATTATATTCAATAATACTATTCATAAAAAAACCTCTTCTTTTCAGAAAATACTTGTCGTTACCACTGTAACATACTTTGTGAAAGCACTTAGGGAATTATTTGTCTACAGTAAAATCTTATCTGTATAATATTCAGCACTTACGAGTAGCTGTGCCGAAAACAATGGCAACAATAATTGTAAAATCAGTTAACAAGGAGCGTATTATCTGAGTGACACAAATCACGTCACAATTCATCCCGGCGATCCTTGAGCATGCCGAACGTCTCAGCGCCATTGTTTCCGGATAAGGCCCAAAGCAAACTAAGTATAAATCGACGACAAAAGCAGCCGTATCAGTCCGCAGCAGATCTCGCAACATTGACAAAGATTAATTACTGCTCAATAATGACGGAACAGTTATCTGACGCCATCGATCGCAGATTAACAGAGCCATTTGGTCTGAGCCGCGTCATCATTGACTGTATATTTCATCGAGCAAGCTCCGCGTGTATTGTTTTCGGTTGGTGCTCCCAATGTAATGGAAAAGCAGAAATACATTTGTGCAGTGCTTGTCTAAACGCATGTATATTATAAATAATATTTCCAAAAATATTATGCATCCGTTTGAAACTTTCGATAATGTAACTAATCCCTAAATCGCGATCGCTGCAGAAATCTATATATACAGGATGAAATTTTAACCACTTTCCAAATTTTAATATAGCAATCTACGAGACAAAAAACAAATGACGTATTTTTTCTTTTGGTATAGTCCAGTACAAAAATATCAAGATTACTTTGAAAAAGTTCGCCAAAAATCCAAAACTTTTTGATACGATCTCCTAGCAACACTTTTTTTACGTGATGCGCATCTCATTCGTTCATTACGATACTATTCATATGTTTTTGATTTTCCATTCATACCTTAACAGGCTTAGGACCGTAAAAATTGAAAACTATGTTGCGCAAGATATTTTCGGGTGATAACTTGATTTACATTTTTTTCTTCATAAATGGGCTCTAAATACGATACTGAACGCCTATAAAAATTTTGGAAAGTGGTTAAAATTTCATCTTGTATAAAAATGAATCCCTATTTCCCTTGGTCAGCGCATCACGCGTGAACGGCTGGACTGATTTCGCTAATTTTTTTTGTTTTGTTTGTTATTGTCAGGAGAATGTTCTTATGAAAGAAAAAATTAAGAAAATTGTACGGAAAAGTAGAGAAATTAAGAATACTAAACCACCATACTAAATTATTCGTAATGTAACCTTATTGCTTTGGACCAATCTTTTGACAATTTAAACTTTTTTAATGTATGGCGTTTGACATAGCATTGACAGAATGCGTGCTGCGAATATCGTCAAGTAGAGGGTAAAAAAAATGAATTTTGCACATGGCCAGTAATGTCAAAATACCAACGAAACTCTTCATATACGCGCCAGAAAAAAAAGACAAATAAATGTTGTGTATCATAAAGCATAATGATTTATTAATAAACAATTAGTAACATTTTTACTATACCATTTCGGAATCAATATTTATAGTTAGGACAGGACAACGTCTGTCGGGTCCGCTAGTTATTTATAAAGCAAAGTTATGCACTACTTAAATTCTTTTGAAGGACTTTGAGCTGTATTTAGTCTATGAGTGTTCATTTATATCCTAATTATTACATTATGAACTACAACATTATACACTTCACACCGAATTTAATTGCGAAAGTGCAGACACTTTCGCAATTTCTGTATAAAGAATTCTAGCCGATTTAACACACTTTATGTTACACTCCAATATTTTGCAGAGTTAAATTTTACATACAGTTTTATAGAAGGTACCTATCAATATCCAAAAAATAGTCCGATATACCATAATATGTATAACTACAAGTTTTACAGTGTTGTTACATTAACCACTATTTCATGTAATGCAATTTATGCAATAGTAACGCTGGTAAAGAGTTGTTCACATTATTGGTATCTTGATATTTATTCTTATCCAAATAAATAACTTCTTCGTATTTTTGGCTATATTAGTACCAGTAAATTAAGAACTTTTTGATTTTTTTAAATCGGATTTATCTTTGAAAAGTAATCATGAGTGTAATAATGAATAAAATGAAATATGAAAAAGAAATCTAAGAAGACTAATGGATCTACAACAGAGAAGAAAAAAGTAAAATTAGGCTAATCGTTGCTGTATCATGATTATTCATGATGTCTGTGCCTGTAAATGTATTGATAAATTTGATTGTATGTTTTATCAAAAGCAGACTTGATCGAGTGTTCTAAGCATGGAAAGTCTGCCAAGAGTACTTCAAATTTATAATATTTTTTATTTATATTTTATATATATCCTTAGCAAACCTGGGATGGGCCACTAGTACTTATATAAAACTGTTAATGTAGAATTATATCAAGCATAATGATGATTCTACTGAATGCAGTAGAATTATTAACCGAAAGGTGTTTTCTATCACACTTTACAAAAACTTCGAAGGGTTACAGTCCTACGTTTCAGAATATTTTACAGTGTATGGAATTAACCATTTCAGCTTTATTTTTAAGAGAGGGTATGTACATTAGCGTCACTTAAAAAAATATGTATTGACTAAGACTCAGAGAGGTCCCTTGGTAAATACGCTTAGAATTTTCTAATAATTTATTAATACAATTTTGAGATAAGCTTCAAAATACAATCAGTAGGAAATGTTGCTGATTATTTTAAAAACGTATTTTGTTGCTTCCTGTTTGAGAATTAAACAGTATAAAATGTATTAGAAAATTGTTAACGCACTTACAGAGGCTCCTATTTAAGCCGTTATTAATAATTCAAGGATTTGTATCTTCAAATTCGTCTCAGTCACGAGATCATATTTTTTAAAGGACTGACTTAGTGACTGTGTTTCTTTATACTCACTTCTTAAACCTGGCCCTGAAAAGAGAACTTCATTACTTATATGCATTTTTTCCAATGGATCTCAAGAGGTCAAGGCCCAATCTTACGAATTCAACAGCGTGTAGGTTGAAAATACAATCTTATCTTATCTTATATATATATATATATATTAATGAATCCCTATTTCCCTTGGTCATCGCATCACGCGTGAACGGCTGGACCGATTTCGCTACTTCTTTCTTTGTTTCGTTTGCTATTGTCAGGAGAATGTTCTTATGAAAGAAAAAAAATTAGAAAAGTGCGCGACAAATTAGAAAATTTAAGAAAACTTAATCATCATTCTAAATTATTTGTAATGTAACATTATCCGTTTGACAATTCAAACTTTTTTAATTTATGGCGTTTTACATAACATTGAGAGAATGCGTGTTGAAAATATCGTCAAATAGGGGGTAAGAAAACTGCATTTTGCACACGACCTGTAATGTCTGTCGCAAGTTCCCGTGTCGGAATACCAACAAAACTATAATTTATATATATATACCCGCCAGAAAAAAAAACAAAGAATGCTTGAAATATCGTGAAATCTTCGCTGGTACTCGTAAATATCCTTTTGTATTGTTATACACAAATTTTGAGCTCAAAACTTGATTTCACCCTTGTTCCCGGAAGTAGGTAGTAAACCGCGATCGTCCGAACTTTTCAAATAAAACCAATGAGACCCCTTGTTTACGCACTTTGTTGCTCCGTCCGCCCTTTTCTTTGTTCAAATCCAACTTTGTACTGTTCTTATAGTAATTTGTGGTCATTTGTTCCAACTATTTTCTTTATTGGGTTTGTGGAGTTGTTAGGTCTAAAGTTTCCAAGGTCTGAAAACATGTTCGGAGTTACTTTGAATTTTGCTTGTTACCATTTTTAACCTCGACTTAAAAAAAAGATATTAACTATAAATTAAAACCTTATTCAGCGCAACATAATGCTGATTTCATTTATGTTTATATTGTTTGAGAGCTGTCTTGCTTAGCTATTTAGCTATGGTTCAGGAAATTCGGTTCAGTCACAGTTGTTTCTTCAATATATATTTTATTTTTCTGAAGTTATACGAGTATTTTGTTTGGTTCACACTGATTTCAATGAACTCATTGATTCGGGGTTAATATTATGTACCTTATTTTGTATGAGTTTCCGCAGACGACCTCTGTTCTTCCGTGATCATGGCGCTAGCAACAGTGCCGAAACGGAAACTCATACAAAATCTTTAATCTTTAATATATAAAAATAGTTGTTTGTCCGCGATGGAATCTTAAACTACTTAACTGTTTTTAATGAAATATTGCACAATGTGTGCAGTTTGATCCAACTTGAAAGATAGTATAGTTTATAACTCAATATAATTGCATTATTTTTTTATTGCACAATAATTGTTTATGCCAAGGTAATTTGGTAAAGAAAAACACCATGTTTGATGACAATGACATTTAAGATGTCATAGTCAAATTATATGTATAACTCTGAGGCGATACGAAGTTCGCGGGGAAAGCTAGTCTTAATATATAAAAATTACGTGTCACGTTGTTTGTCCGCGATAGACTCCTAAACTACTTAATCGATTTTAATCAAATTTGCACACCGTGTGCATTTTGTACACCAGTAAATTAAAAAGGATTTTTAAAAAACCATATAGCACTAATTCAATAGATACTAAACTCATAATTTCAAATAGAAATATCAAATCATTAAATTCATAGAATATTATTCTTTAATTATTCCAGCTAAATGAAACGCTTCACTTGCAAAATTCTGATTTGATTAAAGGTCAAGCTGGTATAAACTAGCTTGAGAATGTAAACCTAAGCGAACCGTAGTACAAGAAGTTGCTAGTAGACTATGCAAATAACCCCTAGGAAATGCTAACAGTGCAGCGCAAATTGTCAGAAGCCTGAGCCTTATCATCACTAAGGCAGAACGTTTAAAATGAAGCTGCCATTAATGATTTTCTAAGAATCTATCCATAATAGGAAGTTTAGATCAGTACATAATAGTTTAGCCAATTTATCTTTATAGTTCGTCTAGCAAGAATTATCTTATCAATTTAACGAAAATATACGAAGCTTGTATTCGAAATAATTGTCAGTATCGACAACTTACTTTCTTTAATAATAATAGTAAGGGTAGTTAGGGAATTAAAGCATTTATCGCTCAGATAAGCCCTTTGAAGCTCCATCTAGCAATATGAGCCCCGCTGAATATTCATACGGTGTGGGCAAGTCATTAAGGTACTCCTGCTATATTAATGAAAGCAAATTCGCTAGATCGAGTATTACAATTTGTAGTAGGGATGAAGGCGTTGTTTTGTTCTTGTTAACCTTATTGTCTGACCCTAGTAGTTAAGTAGTTTCCACATTCTATTACACATTCCATTGACGTTCCCAGTTTAATTGTCTGGAAAATGTTTGAGGGTCTTTCCATTAAGCAAATCTATACTAATATTATAAAGCTGAAGAGTTTGTTTGTTTGTTTGTTTGTTTGTTTGAATGCGCTAATCTCAGGAAGTACTGGTCCGATTTGAAAAATTCTTTTTGTGTTGGATAGTCCATTTATCGAGGAAGGCTTTAGGCTATTAAACATCACACTGCAACCAATAGGAGCGAAGCATCAGTGAAAAATGTTGCAAAAAAAGTCGCGATCATAATAACAGAAATTAACGCGTACGAAGTCGCGGGCAACAGCTAGTAGATTATAAATACAATGACCATGTAATTAAATAGTTTGAAGTTTTAATAGAATTGGAAATATGGTTTTAAGAGATATAAATTGATACAAATAGGATTTCATCCAAATAAGGTAAAAATGCATTGTTATAGAATAAATCAGTTATTTTTTCAATTGGACTTAGGGGCTATAGTTTTAGAATAATGAATAGCATGACATAGTAATTTATTAATAGTTAATTACAATGGGCACAATAGTGCGACCATAGGTACCAGCGAACGTGATTCGCCCTAGGGTTGCAAAGCGAGAAGCCGTCGCTTTGATAACATGATGCATCGAAGTGTCATCAATGAAGCTTAAACACATGAGTAAATATTTTATTCATGTGGCTTAAAGCTATTAAATTATTATTATTATTTTACAAACAAACATTAGGAATAGCGGCTAATCATGATCTCGTGAAACTTGTTAACATGTTAAAAGCCGTTAATTGACGTTTTGAGTGGAAACCAATTTAATTGTTTCGGTTATTTTAAATGTACCATCTTATTTTAGGGTTTCCATTATTTTGGCAACCGTGCCAAAATATCGTCAAAATCACCATAGAAATATATGAACTAACCACGAAACAATGTATTCTTCTGATAAGTTATATCAATAAATTAAAAACAGATTACATAAATTAATCCTTTGTAATCTAACTTCAGTCCATCTAGCTATCTCAAATTTATAAAATATGCGTATATCCTTTGTGAGAAAATCGTTAATATGTAAAATTTTATGCAACATTTTTAAATGATTCTTATATAGGTACGACTTCAATATGGTAAGTTGTATTGATAGACAATCAATTAAAACTTTTTGTAGGAAGTTGTAAGTTGTCTAACCCTTGCTTAGTATTGTCTTATCTGTGGCCTAACATACTTTTTACCATTGGTCCCATTTACGATTTTAATCTCTAGATATTACCAAAACCATCTTCAAGCCTATATGAGTCCATTGCTGGACATAGATATCTACAAAACGTTGTATGCCAAAATCGCCGCGATTGGCAAAGGGGTCGGGAACGCAGTTTGGCCAATTACTGTGTATGGAAAAAGTGAATAATTAAGTTACGTTACATAATAACTCCTTTTGTGGAAATCCTTAATTGAGGCCTTTGGGTGGATGGACCTCGTTTGCCTGGGATGCTGATAAAAAATAGGTACTACAGAAGGTACAAGAAATACTTTTGTAGTACCTTAATACGTAAAATAATTTAAAAGAATGATTACTTAAAAGATCACTACGTGGTGTAAAGGAGTGTCCATACGTTACTTTGCTATGTAGGTATATTGAACAATGGTTCACTCAATGCAAATACCATGAATAAAGAAATTCAATTCCGTTTCATGTTGAGAACTGTTCAGATAACCTTTTCGTGTTTAGTGGATTGAGTTCATTTATTAGTGAACAAGCAAATCAGGTTCCTGTTTCGTGTCTGCTTGTAAATTCACTAAGAAATCGAGATTCTATTTTCATTTCAGTGCAGTTCAGTTTAATTTCAGTTCCAGTAATTATATGACAAATTATTTTGTTTCTAGAAAGATCTCTTTATTACTGCTTTAAGCATTAAGTATACTAGTACATGGTATAATCCAAATGGAATATATGCCGAAGCTAGCCCATGTCAACATTTGTTTGTAAATGTCATGGCAAACTCAAAATTAAATATTTGTTAACAGCACTTTGTTTATTTTATTTTTTTACAAATCTAAATGACTCAGGGACTATGTTTATTTTTAAAAAGTATAGAAGTATATTTTATAAGATATTTAAGCAATTTAATTGTAATTATAATATCGGTATTTAATCCTTCAACCCCCAGGAGGCACTCAGGTGCCACGATAACAATGGGGGCTATCGCTAGTGAATTTCCCACTAGAGGCGCTAGTTTCGCGTGAGGTCCAATATCATTCACTTTGTACTGGTTTAAGCGGAATTTGTTGCATAAATTATAGTTTATTTAATTTACCTGCTGGAAAGTGATCTCCTTCGTAAAATATCGCAAATTTGGATTATTTGGCGATTAATGTAAACGCTTTAAAAGCGGAATTAAGAAAAAGCGCAAAAATAGGCGGGCTCAAGAGCAACTATTTCAGAAGTTAGTTTGTTGATATCAAGATAGTTATTTATAAACAATATAACCTTAATTAGATTCAACATATAACACTTTGTTTCGGCGCCAATCGCCTTTGATAGCTATACCTCCGGACCTCAGTCTACAGTGGCGCCAACTGGTGAGCAAAGAAACGGTAGTCCCCATTGATTTCAATTGTGTCTGGAATAACTCACGATCGAGGGATTAAACTATGCGAGGAGATGCGGGGTCGAGTCCCACCCGAGACATAATTTTTCATGTTTGAATACTGATATTAGAAGTATTGATATGTGTATGTTAATATTGGTAGGATTCGGTTTGGAATACCATTTACCAAGTATTACAATGCAAGCTGACATCAAAAAAAGAAAAATGTCTAATTACAGCTACAAAATTTCGAACGATCCAATTCGTAAATGAAGTGAAAAAGGAAAGATCCAAAAGTATTTGAACTCTTACGTAACGATGAGCTATTAAAATTGGAATGCTTTCAATTCAAGAAAAGGATGGATCAATTGAAATACGGTGGAATGACTGGTGTCTACTCGTACTTTCATCAAATTATTTTTGACCTTAATTTCACTCAGACTTTTGTCTACTTTGTACAGAAAAGCGAGGAATTATGGAAAACGCCCGCTACTGATTAAACATTTCAATTGGGTACTACTTACAATATTATTATGTTTTAAAAATTTGCTGTCTAAGATCTTGATTGACCATTTACTAACAATCTGTCCAGTTATTCGTATTTGTATACTTACGTTGTCAATAAAAAAAAAATACATGTGAATAATACTGTTTTGCGCATTGCAGGGACCAATGTTGGACACAACATATTTTTATTGTACCTACTTTATATGATATTTTAGCAACTTAATTGCAATTATAAACCAGTATATAAACTGAAAAATTATGTCTCAGGCGGGACTCGCGAGGAAATGCGGGTTCGAGTCCCGCCTGAGTCATAATTTTTCAAGTTTATTTATATACTGATATTTTTATTGCTATTCCGTCAATAGGCGTATTGTCACCCGGAAAGTGGTAAGAAGTATAAAAAAAAAATTTTGAATTAGGTTTTACAAGGCCAAATGTAAAAGTGTTTACACTAAAGTGCAGTTGCCATATTCTTCTTTGATGCCGTCAAAGTGTTATTCGATATATTCACGGCGGTTTTATCCATCTTTAAAATGAGTCTCGTTCTGAAAGCAGATAATACACTAATAATAAGATAGGGCTACATATATTTTTATTAATTTCAATTTAGGTAAGTCATCTGACAGAATACATAATAATAATTCATTGATTTACGTAAATATGGCATATTCCTTTTGTTCTTGTTTTCAATTAACCTTCCTTCAAAGGTTTTTAAAGCTGCCTTTTACGGGCGTCTGACTTGACTTGCTTTTACAACTTCTTTCAAACAGCATAAGCTAGCTGTAGCACCTGCCCCTTTCCAGAGCCAAGTCAATTTAGCAAAGATCGGTTCTTAAACTGATCCAGTCGAGAATTGAACCCAGGATCAGCGTAGTAGAAGGACCACCGTAGCACTACATCGTCCTTGTATTCTAATTTCAGTAGTCATGTTATGTAGTGTTTCAAAAATTTCAAATAAAACTTTTAGCGCGTGACGTCCAATTAATTAGTTCGTGAAAAACCGTATACTCGTATTCGTAGGCTGCGCGGTGCCGGCTGACCGAATGGTATGGACAGGCCATAAATATATCCTCGCAGCATGTGCACTCTACCCACATAGAGGTACTAAAGGTAGTAGGTATTCACTCAGCGGTTCAATATATGAAACTCTAATTTAAAGTGACGTTTCGGTAACCTTATAAAAACTGGACAAAAAGATTGTGGCACCATGAACAATAAAAAAAAAGTTAAGAATGTTAAGTTCAAATTAAAATACATAATGCTCTACGTTTGGCGTACGTAAATACTTCGTAATATATCAAAACATGTAAATTTTTCTAACATCTAACGATTTCTTGCATGGAATATGATTATTGTAAAAGTATCTATGTTCAGTGTGATCCACATCGTACAATGCCTTATGTTGTAAGTACATCAAGAAATAATTGAGACCATACGTATGCGAATCAGTTGTTGTTTTTACATCAAATCTTGCACAGGGTAATGCCATATAGGTACTAGCTTATTCTTAACCGCTAGACTCCGTATCGTTCATGTTAAGATAGTCGTTTCTTATTTGGTGAAAGAGAGAATAGGTTCGCCATCAATCACTCGAATGCATTAGCAAAAAGATACTTTGTTTATCGTACAATAGATCGACACTATATCGATAAAAGATCGTCGCATTAACGATAGACTGGATTCCAGAACAAAAGATGAATATCATATAGACGATCAGTTTGCGGTTTGACGGATGAGCTACTCTGCCAAGTGCAAACGAAGATTTTTGGCGCGGTATACAAAGATTTAGCATTTTCGGGTACCTTGCGAGAAAAGGGGTAGGCCTCAGGGGCGTGATGTCGCGGTCGCAAACGAGCCAACCCGAAGTTTCCGCATTTCTCTTTTTCGTAACGAGAAATATAACAAACTTTGAGCAGCGGACCGGTAAGCCGTAGGTAATTTCTAAGGAAATCCGGGTATGAATAAAGTAAGTATATCGTATCGACTTTAAGACCTTCATAGGTAAGTAAAATTCGTGTTTGTGAGAAAATGAGCAACTATCAAATTATTCAGTGTATCAAATTGAAAAATGAATTTAATTTTAAATATATTTCAATTGGAAAGTCTGGATACACAAGATCATCAACTTGTTTATCCCTTCCTGATCCGTAGTACACCTAACAAGTTCACCTGAGTGGACTACGGGCACTTGTTCTGACCCATAGTACACCTCTTAGGTGTACTAAGGGCACAACTATAAATTTTATTATTCATAGACGAGGTGGACTACGGATCTTAGGCAGTATCCGTGGTCCACCCATACCCATGAGGGGTTTGCTTCGGTATCCGCAATTCACCCAGGTGAACCATAGGTCAGAACAAGTGCCCGTAGTCTACTCAGGCGACTTGTAAGGTGTACTACGGATCAGGAAGGATTTTATAGCACACAATCTATTTTGCAAGCGCCGCCGTCTACGACTATAATAACTATTAGAAATTCTCAATCGATTACCTTGGACAACCCAGGCCGTGGACGAACTTGAAGCGGAATAAGTACTACATCGACCATCGCTACTTTTTTTCAGGCGTGATATGATAACTCTAACTGAATTAGGCAATAAGTTATAACGAGTTTACTTGGTATCAGTAAACTCGTACATTATTTTTAATCATTTTTTTTTCGTAAACTACGTTAATATTACCATTCGACATGCTATGCAAGTAAGCTATGGAATGATATAATATAAAAATATATCAATTACAGTTTCCAAATTAGTTTTGAGAGGATTTGTTCCGGTAGTCGTTTCTCTTGGGGACGGCGAGACGTCACGCGTCGCGAAGCTTGGATGTGTTTTGCCAACAACTGGTACCAGGTGTGAAGGTGTCCTTAGGTAAAGAGATTTCGGAGGCTCAACAGACTAAGGTCGTTAATTGGTACACGAGGTTTGTTTCAATTAGTAGGCAGACCCAGATTTTATTTTATTACTTTGTTATTTTCAGTGGCATTGCGTAAAAGGAACGGTCATGCCGACATAGCGATTTTTTTGTAGCGGTAGTCAGTAGCTTACTGTGCAAGTTTTAAAAATACTGAATTGCTTTTTATTGTAACTTCACCTGATGCGTGTTAGTAGACAGGGTAATAAACCAGTAATTTAGCCAAAATATACGAGTAATACTCAGTTTCCGTGACTATGTATACGTGACGTGACATATGAAAATTTTATTTTACCACATTTTCAGTGTTATTAAATCATACTAATATTATAAATACAAAAGTGTGTCTGTCTGTCTGTTATACCTCTTAACGCTAAAGCCACTGAACTAATTTAGATAAAATTTAGTACAGAAGTACGGGTAGTTCGAGTCTCGGTAAAGGACGTAGGATAGTTTTTATCCAAAATATCATTCCCTGGGGTGAAAAGGGGGATGAAAGTTTTTATGGGGAATTAATTAGGTACTTCTTACCCGACTTAAATTAGGTATTTACTTACTCACGTAAATAGTTCATACCCTGGAACGGATAGAGTAGTTTATTCAGGAAATCACCTCCTTTAGGGTCACTGGGACCCTTATAAACGCACTAAATGCTAAACCTCATTATTTCATCGACAGTTAAAAATGCACTGTGTTCTGGTCGAGTTCAAGGCTCAGTATAATTTAATTATTGTGTTCCAACTTTAAAATTTTCAAGGCATTAGACAGAGTAGTCAGGGTTTTTTTCTTTTCTTATTACAAGCTCAGAATGTCGAGATTATCGAAATTGGTTAATTTTGTAAAAAAATAGCAGTTAGGTTTGTAAATATGTATATAAAGGACGTCTCAATTTGACACACGTATAAATATAAGCAGCGAAAAGGGAACCTCCTTTTTCGTCTGTCGAATATTCTACTAGTGCAAACTAGCTGGAGCAGGCTGCTGCTAAGACTTCGAACTAGGCTGTTAATTGGTGCACGCGCGAGGCAGATAATCCTCGTTTTTACCGCGCCATTGCCGCACAAAAGTTGGAAGCTAGTTTCCTAAGTTACTCTTGTCTGTAGCGAAGTAGCCGCACGTTTAGCTTAAGGTTTAAAGTTAGATATAAAGTTTTTGAAACTGTTCAGTTAGATTTTCGCAAAACCAATTAAGCAAACATGAAAGTTTCCAAAAATTTAGATGCAATACTAAACAGCTTAAAACACTTCAGCTGCCGTTTCTGCAGAGCTCCTCAAACGGCGCAAATATGAAAGTCTTGGTGAGACTTACATATTTGAACCGTTTGGGGTTGAAACCTTGGGACCATGGGGACCAAGCGCCCACAAACTGTATTGTGACTTATCTAAAAGGTTGATCGAGACATCTCACGATACCAAGGCTGGCCTGTACCTGGCCTAAAGAATAAGTTTGGCTATTCAGCGTGGTAATGTGGCTAGCCTGCTGGGCACCTTTCCACAAGATAGTGATCTTAAACAGATATTCTATTTAAAGGTTACGAGTATTATCTATAAATAGAATATCTGTTTAATTATATGTAAGTAGTATAGGCTTTGTTATGTAAATATTTATATTTTTATTATTATTACTCGATTCTTTATAAAATTTTCTGTGAAATATATTTGTTTATTCTTCGTATATAAAAAAATACTAAACTGTTAATGCTTTATGAAAATTATATACCTAATACTGTTGTCTCTCGTGGTGCAAGCTTATTAAAATAATAGGTCCTCCTCTTCAGGAAGGGGTTGTAAGAGGCAGCGCTCTCTCCACCACTGACCAAAATATGATTGCCAACCTGTTCGGCAAGCTTGGTGATAATTATGGCAAAATATTCCTTAAGTAAACGTTGCTAAAAGGTTTAGTTTTATACTATTTCATTATTATTGATTACATGTTACATTGAGTAAATGCAATAATTAAAACAATTTATTGTCATTTAGTTACATTTGTATGCAATATGCAATATGTGACGTCTTAGAGTAGGGTGGAGTTCTGCCATTAAAATTAACATTTTCGTTTGTTTTTGTAAATTAATTTAATTTTTCTAAATGTAAATCACTAAGACTTTCCATATCGTAGGAGAACTCCATACAAACTACTTCACCTTCAGGCCTTGGTTTGTAAGAAATTTATCCTCATAAATGCATTTCGAACTGGTTACGTGAGACATCTTAAGTTTTTTTAACTAAATAAATAAGTGCCGAGAGCATAACTATGTTACATATTCTGTTAAATTAGCTCATTGTATAATTACTACTACTCAACCACTGTTACCATCTTATGAAGGCAAAACTTTTGACAAAGATCGCGGAAGTGCCCACATCTTCATTCTTAGATAAAAACACTTGAAAAATATATATACAAGTACTCCTTACGTATATTGTTTTTTTTTCAATCACACAAACTTGTTCATAACATAAAAGTTACAAAAGAAAAGAAAAGTACAAAATAAAAACAAGTTATGTGAGAGACGGGAGCCTAAAACTAAGCCTAATTATAATAGGCTTGAAAATTTTCAGGTCACCGGGCCTCCCCACAGTTACATCACTTGTAGTCTTACTTACAGGGAGAGTTTAAATTTATTAAATTTAGTTACTTAAAATCTATCAAAACATCAATTGAACAGTCTGCGATAGGTTAGTTTTGAATTATTATATTTTGTTAAATAAATAAACTTCTGTGAAATAGAACTTATTATGTACGTAATGTCTTAGTTGCGAATCCTATGTTACCTGGTTTCAAAGTTTGTTGATGCTAAATTGCATATCATAAGATATGCGGTAAAAATCAAAAATAATATGCTGAATTCTGATCTGTTTAGAGTCGACGTCAGTCGGTTCAGTCTGTCTCGTTGTCGCACAAATTAGTATTGTAGACTGACAACTAAAAGGATTATACGTATAAACGAATACCTAGGCGAACTCGTGGCCGCCAGTCCATGTTCCACGGTACGGTTCCATTTGTTCGAAGATACCTCATTAAACTCACGCTATCAACGAGGGCGCGCAGTTTGGCAGGTTAGCTCTCGCAAGTCTCGATGAGCTGAGTCGGCGGTAAAAGTTGGCACATCAATATGCAAGGCCCCTGGCTCCCGGCCAAGCTAGGATACGCCAATTGAATATTTTGGCTGTACCCTGGTCCCTCAGCATGCCCGATACAAAACTTGCGATAAGTTTAATGTAGCGCTCATAATAACGCGACCACTCAACGATACTACTGCATCTCACGTTGGTATGAAATACGTATCGAAATATTTTACTTCAGATGCATTTACTTTTTTACAGAGAAAACTCAGTACTGTTAGTAACATCTATACTAATATTATAAAGCTGAAGAGTTTGTTTGTTTGTTTGTTTGTTTGTTTGTTTGTTTGTTTGAACGCGCTAATCTCAGGAAGTACTGGTCAAAATTGAAAAATTCTTTTTGTGTTAGATAGTCCATTTATTGAGGAAGGCTTTAGGCTATATAACTTCACGCTGCGACCAATAGGAGCGAAGCATCAGTGAAAAATGTTGCAAAAATAATCGCGTTCATAATTGACGCGGACGAAGTTGCGGGCAACGGCTAGTTTCAAATAAAATAAGTAGATAAGAGTTGGAGTAGTGGATTCCCAGCTATCCACAAATACCCTCACATAGTGACGGTACTGCCGCAAAGACTTGCCAGAGCAGAGACTTTCTCCTGATTCGAATTAAAACCGTCATTTATAACATCCCAAACAAATGAAAAGCGTATGAATCAATGCACCTATACTTGTGTTTTCCTTATAATATTCCGGGATATACTGCCAGTACTTGCTCGTAGTGTTTATGTTAATAATCCTTTAGCAAACTTGCCTTGAGATACCGTTGGCTATTTACTGAGATAGTTATGTATGTAGCTCAAAGGCTGCTAATGATTGTAATATGGATACACGTAGCATTCAATTAAAACCATATGATAATAATGTATACCATAATGTACGATTCCAAAGACCAGATCGTTAATTAACGTATGAATTCTATCTATGTAAATAAATATCGTTAGAGCTGTAGGGGCACATTTCTTATCATATTTCCCATAATATAACAAGCAAAAGAAATGATGGAATATTAAAGGTAAACAAATCAGTGTAATGAAGTAGACACTTAATACCGTTCCGAAACGCCCTTGGGCCGAGTAGGAAAAATCGGGAAAGCAAATAGGGAAAACGGAGAGTAGTTCAATGAAAGGGAACAGTTTCGTGTAACATAATGGTGCAAAATAATTGGTAGGTAGGTATGCGGCCAAACCGGCATGAGAAACATTCGCAAATTAAACTAGTTTGCATGCAACTGATTTTTTTCATAAGGAGTTTCCGATTTGAAACTAGAGATGGAACGGATTAAGCGAAGCTATTGTGGACCGGTGAACTTTGAGTTTTAGTTAAACTACAAGGAATTACTTAGTATACAATAAATATGTTTTATTCTGGACTGAGGGTTTAAAATACACTTATTTAGTATCTTTATCGTACAGAAAGATCTCAGAGAGAAGAAGAGTAGCTTAGGATATTTTGATACTACATTAATCTTGTATATTTTGTAGTATTTATTCAGATAAAGCTCGAGTATATTTTTATCTTTGATCATAAATATTTTTGTAAAACAAAATAAATGGGTGGATGGATGTTATCAGAGGCAGCCCTGGTTTTAGTGGTAGTTCGCTATGCCTTGGCTGGCTCCTAGCAAAAACTGTAAATATGCGAAGAATGAAAATTCGTGGTACATGGGTTGCTTTTTATAAATGAGATTTTGTTTCTGTTATTAAATTCTTGACACTGCATTTATCTTTTCCGGACGTTGTGGTATGTAGATACC
This sequence comes from Anania crocealis, assembly GCA_949315895.1. Taxonomy (NCBI): domain Eukaryota; kingdom Metazoa; phylum Arthropoda; class Insecta; order Lepidoptera; family Crambidae; genus Anania; species Anania crocealis. Next base: position 17,975,669 of record OX438882.1, read on the forward strand.
TTTTAACATATGTAAATACCTTACCATTTGTTTCTGGTTCATCTCATTAAATACATTCTCTTATTTTTATCATATAACTTATAATTTCTTGTAATTTTATTTGTTTACTAATTTTGACACTAATATTAAAATTTTCTTGTTATTTTGACAGACATCGTTACCACTGGCAACCACCTTGTCAAATGATATATATTTTTTAATTATGTAAATTTCATCTAAATTTCGGTTAGGAGATATTGTATTTTGGCCAATTTTATATTAAACTTACCTTCTTTATGTAATTTTTATAACTGCTTATGTAAATATAGCTATAATTTTGAAATGTTTAAAAATAAATTATGGTTCCATCAATTTTGATATAAATAGACGTTTTTATGTCAAGAAAGGATTACTTCTTCTTATTCTATTGTTGCGAACTAAAGATTATTATTGGGAGAATTATCTTGGATACTATTTATTCATTACTCCTGGACCCTGGTACGGTCACGTAGACCGCCGGGCCTTCTCCATCTAGTGCTGTTGGATCCTGGCGGTCACGTAGACCGCCGGGCCATCTCCATCATTTCGGCTTGATCAGGCAGATCGCCGGACTACCTCACCTCCGCTGCGCAATTGGATCCTGGCGTGGTCGACCGCCGGGCCACCTCTATTTATCAAACCACTAAATTGGACTTACACGTGTAAATTTAAGTTACGTATATATATATTTTATCATACTTTTAATTTTAATATATTTAATTTATATCTTGTCTTGTATTTTATTTAACTCTTAGGGAATAATTATAGGGAGGTAGGTTCCCATTAACTTCTCTCTTTCCAAATTTTCTTTTGTAGCGTAGCAGAACCTAGGTTTCTGAGGGTATTCCTCTTCAAGGGTACCCCAGATATTCTGTTACGTTATAAAGTGGCGCCCCTCTTTTTCGAACCTCACCCTCCTTTTTCAAAATTCTAAAAGATCATCTGTGATCCTCTTTAATTTGAATACTTATTTTTGGCATAGATTCTTTAAATTTTATTCTTACCCTTCTTTAGACCACAACGACCCTGAGATATTTCCTAAATTTTTCAGCTCACACATACCTCGGCACTACTCTCGTCTTCATCTCCAGTCGACTGCTTCCTACGCTTCGACTCCAGACGCTCACACCTACCTCGACGACACTACTCCTGTCTTCGTCTACAGTTGCCATCTCCCTACACTTCGACTTCAGGCGGTAACTTCTCAAAGCAATACAAGGTACAATTTCACTCAATATATTGAAAAGTTAAACTCTTGGTAATGAAACGGAACTTTGTGTTTTACTATTTATTCAATTCTCTTCTCTAACTAGTAATTTGAAACACATTTTTTTTTAAACTCTACTCTGCTATTGCCTTTTAATAAACTAGTTTCGTAACTTAACTTCTCTTCTTTATGATAGGTGATTATCTTTACTCGACTTTTCTCTTCTCGAAAGGCGAGTTTCTTAACGTATCCTTACTTGATTTTATCTCTCTTTGAAAAGCGAGTTTCCAAACTCGACTTTTCCTTTCGAAAAGTGATTTAGTTAATTAGACTATTCCCCTCTTAGAAGTGGTTTTCTTAACTTGTCATTTTCTTTCTTTGAAACGCATTTTCCTTAAACGCGATTTTTATAACTCTACTCTTCCTATTACTTCAATATGGATAGATTAATAAAATTTAACCTTCTTAATAAGAATGAACTTCAATATGAAGTATTGATTAGATCTGAGACACCTGCTAATACTGTTTCCGCTTTAAAAGAGCAATTAATAACATTAAATATTCCCTCTGAAGAAATTACGTCCTCACCTCTTCCTTTAAAGGATGACTTAGACCAAGCAGAAGATACTCTTTCTTATATTGAAAGTAAAATAATCAATCTAGAATCTCATAAAGATAGAACTCTATTGTCAAAAACAGAAACATTTATCAATCACTTATATTATAGATTAGAACGTCTTAAAGCACTTCCACCTTATGTCGAATTGTGTTCTAATATTAGATCTAAATTCTATCTATTAAATAAACGTTTTGACAAAGTTATTGAAACTGAAGAACAACCTGATTCACTATTAGATCCAAATTCCTTTAGGCAACCCAATGTTCTTATATCAAATGATAATGATTCACCTCCTTTTGAAACAACTTCTCAATCCCCAACAGTTCAACCTATTTCTTTATTTAGTGATCAAAACAAATCTCCTCAAGTTCCCTCTATTGATAATGTTCTTGAACCTACTAATTCCTGTTTTAATGCTAGTAATACAAATTTTGCTAGAGAGTTCAAATCCTTAAGCTTTAATGGTAAAACTTGTCCTAGATCTTTTATTCAAAAACTTGAAGAGTTTCGTTTACCTCGTCACATCTCTGATGATCTTTTAATTAAATATGCATTTGAATTCTTCTCTGGCGATGCTCTTCACTGGTATCGTTTTCAATATCTTAGAGGTTATGTTTCAAATTGGAAAGATCTTTGTGATAAGTTGATAAAAGATTTTGGTTCCCACGATTATGATTTTCAACTATTACAATCCATTAGGAAACGAACCCAAGGTCCTAACGAATCTATTATTGTTTACGTTTCTATAATGTTTGGTATGTTTAATCGTCTGACTAATAAGCTTTCTGAAACTGAACAATTAAATATTTTACTTAGGAATATTAGACCTTGCTATTCAGTTTTTATCGCTTTGAATGATATTTCTTCTATAGATAATTTAATTGATATTTGTCAGAGATTTGAAAAGACTGCTGATAGAGATAAAAAATTTGTTGAACCTAAATTTGATGATAATCCATTCGTTTCTGAATTCACTTACCGTCCTCCTACTGCTTCTACTTCAAAAGTTAGTTCTAATAAAGCTGTTCCAAATAATAATTTTCAATATTCTAATAACCCTAAATTTAATTATAATTCGAAACCCATCAATGCAGTTTCTAATTCTAATACTCCTCAATATAATAATAATTTATTTTGCCTTCGTTGTCGTACTAATGACCACTCTTTAAGAAATTGTTCTCAACCTAGATTTTTAATTTGTTTTAATTGTGGTTTAAAAGGTTTTAAGATTATAAATTGCCCTAATTGTTCAACTTCTAGTCAAACAAAAAACTAACTTCTGACTTGAATAACTACTTTGATCCTCTTGATTGGGAAAATTGGCTTATAACTATTAAAAACTTTTCTTCTTGTTATAAAACAACTTCCGTACTTTTCGATAAAGAAGTTGATTATGAAAGACCCTTTGTTAACATCTTGATTAATGACATAGCTTTTTCAGGCTTGTTAGATAGTGGTAGTTGTATCACTATCTTGGGCAATAATTCCCACTTAAGCATCTTAAAGTTAGGATTTAAGTTATTCAAGTCATCAATTCAAGTTGCTGTCGCTAATAGACAAAAATCCAAATCTCTTGGATATTTCAATTTACCAATTACTTTTAACAATCAAACTCATATTATTAAGGCTTTTGTTTTTCCTGACATTTTTCCTTCGCTTATCTTAGGATGGGATTTTTGGAAAGTCTTTAACGTTTCTTCTAAACTATCTTCTCTTAATTTAATATATAATAATCAAACTCAATTGAATACTGTCGATGCTAAGGTCCTTGATATTGACCATTTATCTGAAAATCAGAAAAATATTGCCTTAGACATTATAAATCGTTTTAAAAGTATTTCTTTTGAAGATAGAGGTAAACTTGGTCGTACTTCTCTCATTATGCATCGTATCGATACCGGTGATGCTCTTCCTATTAAACAGCGTTGCTATCGCCTATCTTTATGTAAACAGAAAGGCCTGATTTCTGAAGTCGATAAAATGCTAAAACTTGGCGTTATTGAAAGTTGTGAAAGCCCCTGGTTATCTCCGGTTTTAATTACTCCTAAAAAGAATGGAGAGTGGCGTTTTTGCATTGATAGTAGGAAATTAAACTCCATAACACGAAAGGACTCTTATAGTCTTCCTTACATTTCTGAAATACTTGACAGTCTTAGGAACGCTAAATTCTTATCCAGTATCGATATTGCAAAAGCATTTTGGGAAATTCCTTTAAATCCCCTTGATAAAGACAAAACTGCGTTCTACGTTCCCACGAAAGGAATGTATAGATTCAATGTCATGCCATTTGGTCTTACTAATGCTCCAGCTACTCAGCAAAGACTTATGGATACTCTATTTACTCCTGAATTCGATAATAAAGTTTTTTGTTATTTAGATGACATTGTAGTTGTCAGTTCTACTTTTGAGGAACATATTTCTTTATTACTTAAAGTTCTTGCAAAATTAACTTATGCTAATTTAACTATTAACTATGAAAAGAGTCAATTTTTCCGTAAGGAGCTTAAATATCTAGGTTATGTTGTGGATGAACATGGTTTACGCGCTGATCCATCTAAAATTCAACCAATTCTTGATTACCCAATCCCTACTTCACCTAAAGAGGTCAGAAGATTCCTTGGCACATGTAGTTGGTTAAGACGGTTTATCCCTAACTTCAGTTCTATTGCTGCTCCTCTAAATAAATTAACCTCTACTAGTAAGAAAAAGGTCACTAAATTTATATGGTCTGATGATGCAAATTCTGCTTTTATTCAGCTTAAAAACTGTTTAGTTTCAACTCCTGTTCTTGCTTGTCCTGATTTTGAACTTCCTTTTTCTGTTCATTGTGATGCTTCAAATTTTGGTGTAGGTGCAATGTTGACTCAAGTTCGTGATGGCAATGAAGTTGTAATTGCCTATATGAGCAAATCTCTTAATAAACACGAACAGAATTATTCTACTACTGAACGTGAGACTCTAGCTGTTATTACAGCTCTCGAACATTGGCGTTGTTACCTTGATAACGGCTTACAATTTACGGTGTACACCGATCATTCAGCCTTAAAATGGTTCTTGAATCTCAATAACCCAACTGGTAGATTAGCTCGCTGGTCTGTTCGTCTGTCTTGTTTTAATATGATTTTAAAACATAAAAAAGGAAATCATAATGTTGTTCCAGATTTCTTATCTCGAAATTCAGACAATTTGAAAATGGTTCAACCTATTTCTAGAAACCCATTATCTTCTTCTGAACAGTTTAATCAACTTTATGATAGCTGTCGCAATAATCCTGATGCTTTTCCTAATTATCAAATTATTGATGATAAACTCTATAAGCATTTTCCTGCTTCTTATCCTCTCATTGATGATTTTGCTTGGAAACAAGTTCCTCCTCCGTCTGAAAGGTTAAATCTCATTAAAATAGCTCATGGAGAAAGTGACACTCCACATGTAGGTATTTTTAAAACTTATAAGAAATTGTCACTCCTCTATTATTGGAAAGGTATGTTTAAAGATGTGTCGATTTTTATTTCTAAGTGTGAGACTTGTCTAACCTACAAACATTCCAATCATTCTCCTTTTGGCCCAATGGGTAAACCAAAAATTTGCTCAAGACCATTTCAATCTATTTCTCTAGACCTAATGGGTCCTTTACCAATGACTAGACGTCGTAATCAATTTATTTTAGTAATTACTTGTACATTTACTAAATATTGTTTAATTTTTCCTATCAAACGAGCTACTACATCTAATATTATTCTACATCTTGAAAATTTAGTTTTTCTTGTTCACGGGGTACCTCAAACTATAATTATGGACAATGGATCACAATTTCAATCCAATGAATTTAAAAGACTATTAGAAAAATACAATGTTCCATTTCCTTTCTATTCACCAAATTACTGTCCACAGATTAACCCAACCGAAAGGTATAACAGAACCATCGTTACTGCATTAGCTTCATTAGTCAATGATGACCATAGATCTTGGGATCTTTACTTACCAAAAATTCAATTAGTCATCAATAATTCTGTTAATCTTTCGACTGGCTTCACTCCATCATTTCTTGTTTTTGGTAGAGAACTTGTACCTTGTGGATCTCACTACTCTCAATGTTCAAATCTTGATGAGCTTATCTTCCTGCCTCGTGACATTTACGCTGCAAATTTAGGATTATTATCTTCTATTTTTGATAAAGTCCAAGTTGCATTACATATCGCTCACTTAAAGTACGCTAAATATTACGATCAGAAACGATCATTTAAAGAATTTAATGTTGGTGATACTGTATGGCGTAAAAATTATGTACAAAGTAATGCTGGAACCTATTTTTCAGCTAAATTGGCTCCTCGTTATATCAAAGCAAAAGTTATTCAAAAATTATCACCTTTGGTTTACTTGCTCGAAGATTGTAATAATAATCATAGAGGGAGATGGCATATCAAAGACTTGAAGATCTAAACAATTCTTCCAAATTATTACACACACTCTTTCGGATTTTCATTCATACACTCTTTATATTTTGGCAGTCTCAGTCGTTATTCCAAATTTTTTTCTGGTTCCTATACTTTCTGTAATGATTCCCTAACTATTTTTTATATTAATTTGTATATACTGTATAATTTTATTTTACTTTCTTGTTCTTTTTTTTAACTTGTTACTAATGTTTAATTCTTTTTATCTCATGTCATTCATCTTCCATTCATAAACCTTTTCGGCCTTGTAAATATCCCTTTCCCAATCATTTTTTTTTCTCTCCCTTTCCCTTCTTTGTAAATATTTTTTCGTGAGCGGTGCATAACTCACCCTATATTTAAAAAAGCCTTTATGCCGGATGGATCTGTCACTTTCTGACACCATTCGTAACTTTTCTCTTGTTTGGGAACCCTAGGTGTTCCCAAGCACTACTGAGTCCTTTAGCTCCACTTCTACTTCTTTGAGCCCTTTTTTAAGCTCTCCTTTTCTACCTTCTCTACATTGTTTCAATACAGAGGTGCGGATCGCAACACCTCTTTAAACTAAATAAGCCTATCGTGTCCCATACCCTTAGAGCGAATGTGTATCCAATTGAGTTTGGGTCATGGATTTTCTGTAATCGTGAACCCTTACCCTAATGTATGAAAGGTCGTATGAAAGATTTTGAAAGATTGTATGAAAGATTTTGGAACACATTCTCAACCTCTAAATTTCTGTGTACTCATAAAAAAAATTCCCTTAAGTAGTCGAAAATTTTTTTTTTACTATTTTTGGGGAATATGTGGTATGTAGATACCTTTTAACATATGTAAATACCTTACCATTTGTTTCTGGTTCATCTCATTAAATACATTCTCTTATTTTTATCATATAACTTATAATTTCTTGTAATTTTATTTGTTTACTAATTTTGACACTAATATTAAAATTTTCTTGTTATTTTGACAGACATCGTTACCACTGGCAACCACCTTGTCAAATGATATATATTTTTTAATTATGTAAATTTCATCTAAATTTCGGTTAGGAGATATTGTATTTTGGCCAATTTTATATTAAACTTACCTTCTTTATGTAATTTTTATAACTGCTTATGTAAATATAGCTATAATTTTGAAATGTTTAAAAATAAATTATGGTTCCATCAATTTTGATATAAATAGACGTTTTTATGTCAAGAAAGGATTACTTCTTCTTATTCTATTGTTGCGAACTAAAGATTATTATTGGGAGAATTATCTTGGATACTATTTATTCATTACTCCTGGACCCTGGTACGGTCACGTAGACCGCCGGGCCTTCTCCATCTAGTGCTGTTGGATCCTGGCGGTCACGTAGACCGCCGGGCCATCTCCATCATTTCGGCTTGATCAGGCAGATCGCCGGACTACCTCACCTCCGCTGCGCAATTGGATCCTGGCGTGGTCGACCGCCGGGCCACCTCTATTTATCAAACCACTAAATTGGACTTACACGTGTAAATTTAAGTTACGTATATATATATTTTATCATACTTTTAATTTTAATATATTTAATTTATATCTTGTCTTGTATTTTATTTAACTCTTAGGGAATAATTATAGGGAGGTAGGTTCCCATTAACTTCTCTCTTTCCAAATTTTCTTTTGTAGCGTAGCAGAACCTAGGTTTCTGAGGGTATTCCTCTTCAAGGGTACCCCAGATATTCTGTTACGTTATAACGTTGGATTTTAAATAGGTATCTGTTCCTGTTACGGTGCTATGAAATACTTAGGTATATTTTTGCAATTCCAACTTAAGTTAACATAATCTTTATAGAATGGCATTAGTTACAGTTTAAGATGTAAACATTTAACATGAAGAATTTATGTAAATCGTTTAATTTTTACGGTATTTTGTTTCTTTGCTATCCTTTTAAAATGATGATGAACATTATTTAACGTTATTAACCTATGTACTAATATTATAAACGTGAAAGTTTGTGAGTATGAATTAACGGATGTCTGGATCTTTGTTACACTTTCACGCCAAAACAACTCGACAGATCAGAATGAAATTTGGCGCGGTTAGTAAATGAATTCAATGTTGTTGTTCATTAACACAGCTACGCAATAGACCTTCAATTGTACGGCGAGTTAATGATTACCACAACCATGCATTACGTTGTTAAAAGGAAGTCTTCTTTAGTTAATCTGTGTTTAAATATTTTGTAAGAGTATACAGGCTGGTCCAAACGGTGACGTCCAAAAATTATTTTGGATTCCTTACATCCAGGGCTATCCAAATATACCCAAATATACCCTGGTTTCACAGTTTCTTAGATATCTCAGAGTTCGAGTCCCGCCTGAGACATAATTTTTCAAGTTTATATACTGATATTATAATTGTAATTTAATTGCTAAAATATCAAATAAAGAATATAAATAGCTGTTTCATCTTAACTGACTGTCAAACATCTGCAAAGATGTTTCTTTCGGGTGTTAAGGGTGCAAACTCCTAACATTTGATGAAGCAACGCTGGCTTACAGCGTTAAGAATATGCTTGAAAAATTCGCGCTGAGTCGCAGGGTCTCGGTATAGCGCCCGCCCGGCATGCGAGGAGATGACGAGTTCCGCCTTGTATGTATGTATAATGTTAGTTAACCTAAATATTTGGCACCAGTAAGTAGGTTCCAGAGTTCCAGCTCCACCTAAGGATACAATTTTTTTTATTGTATGCCACCTTTGTAAGCTTTTGACAAACATAGAATGATAGAATCACTGAACTGGTAATTACGATAGAGTATTCAAAATATGAAGCCAATTAATGTACTTATCGTGTCATAAATTTAGACTATATGTATCAAAATAACAATGCATACCTACTGCATATTAAAATTATAACCACATTCGGCTGATGAGAGCTACACGAAACTGCATACTGTGGAAATAATGCAGCGAAACCCGCCACATCAGAATTCAAAAGTTTATTTACAGCTATTATAGTTTATCATACTTAAGCAATAAATCACAGATTAGGTGAACTACTATATTTGTATATGCATGTTTTTAATTCGAGTTTTTGGCTAAAGAAAATTGGTCGTCTCTAAAGAAATTTACATTTTACTGTATATACACACAGACATAAATTACTTGTTTAAGTAAATATTCACTTACTACTCATAGTCTGGTGTCAGAGTATTCCAAGTCACCTATTATCAACCTATTCTTACGATTGCCATCTTGATACAGGAAACAACAACGGCTCAACGTGTCTTGCGAGACCCAAATCAATTCAGGAAAATATATCATTTCCTAAATTATCCCGACCGCGAATACAACCTAGTTTGGGTAGAGGACGTGCAATCGCACATAATAACCGGGTCTTCTACATTCATCCCAAATACGTACCTAGCTAATAAGACTTATGTTATTATCTCCATCAAAACTTGGAATGGATATAAGCTTCAAAACAAAAGCATGCTGCATGACTATCGAAAGAAAGTGTCATGTTCCTTCAAGTCTTAATTGTTCTAAAGCTGTTATTTGTAACAATTTCGTTTCGGGTTATTCCCAAAGGTCCAAGGTTCTGTTGTTTTCAAAAAACGTAAGTTCATACTTTGATTCCCAAGAGGTCCACGACATTAAAAATAAAGACGCATTTTCTTTTCTAGCGGATCCATGAGAACATTTGGTACAGTGAACAGTAAAAGCTGGGTAAAGGGATAGAAATTAAAATTATTCATTATGAAATAAAAGAAAGTGACTAGATGAACAAGGAGTCTTCATTGTTGTGTCAGACTGTCTTCGGAATAGACTTAGAAAAAAATAATTTAGAATAATTACCGTAAATTATCTCGTCTCACACTAAAATAGTCTTAAACATTTAAAAAAAAACAGTTTGGGTATAATCATTGTAAATCCTCTCATCTTTGACTACAGTAAATATAAGCATTATAAAAAATCACAGTTTAGGTACAACATTGTAAGTCATTTTTTCATAACTAAAATAGGCTTAATCATTAAAAAAACACAGTATTGGTATAATTAATGTAAAATATCTTACACTTAAATAGAATTATGTTATAATATCAATACTGTGATTTTTTGATGTTTGAGCCTATGACGTTATACCTAAACTGTGTTTTTTTAATGCCTAAGTTTATTTTACTCGAAGATGAGAGAATTTACAATGATTATACCAAAACTGTTATTTTTAAGACTATTTTTACATCTGTTATGCCACAGATGAACTGCTTGAATTAAACATGTTTGAAGTACTATAGGAACGTCGCATCTCCGCGTATTATTTAAGTTGATTAGCTTACATTAAACCGACCCTTTCTACAACGATAATCAGTCACGATAACGATTCACCAAAGAGTCGTTTTGGCGATTCAAATAGCACTAACTGTCCATACCAGAGAGTTTGTGTTGTTTTTGCTGATTGTACTTTGAAAAAGTCTCGTGGACCTATTGGGAATTCATATGAAAATTTAAAAATTCATTTAAAAACTTCATGGACCCGCTGGGAATAGAAGAACAATAGAGTCGTGGACCTTTGGGAATAACCCCTCTATATTAATATTACTTTTCTTATGGTTATTAATTATGTAAAGAAAAAAAAGGTACACAATAACCTTTATCGTTTATATCTATTTTTAATGGTTTTCTGTTTAAAAGAACTTAAGATGAACACTGCAAAAAGACACTACCTACTTTCATTGATATTCTGAATAATGATTAATAATCTCAGCCAAAAGACGCCCACAGATAGTCATCTACTTTCTTAAGGACCTCCACGTCGATCGATCCCATGCCTCGCTCCCGCTCTATTATCGGGCGGAATTATGACAAAATCCTCCTTTTGGCAAGGCTGTCCAGTTGTGGGCAAATAATGTTACCATTATCTCTCCTAAAAGATACCATCTTTTGGATGTATGCCTCCCCTAAAAATCTCCATATCGATCGGTCCTGCGCCACCCGCATCGAACGGCTTCACGCGACTTTCACCAGATCGTCGGTCCACCTGGTGGGGGCATACCACAGATTGTCGTCTGGTGCACGGTCGCTGCTGTTTAAGAACCCTTCCACCCCAACGGCCATTGGTTATTCTTACTATGTTTCCTACCCACTGCCACTTCAGCTTCACAACTCTACGAGCGATGCCGGTTTAAGATTTTCTACGGATTTACTTATTTCTTGATTCAATCACGCAAGGAAATGCAAAGCATTACCCTCTCTGCGACCTTGAACCTTATTATGAAACCTATATTAAGCGACCACATTTCAACTCCACAAGTTATCTTGAGACTCTGAGGTAATTCGGCCGCGAAGTTTTTCGTAGCTACTCGAAACGAACTCCGAGTTAGACTCAAAAAGGAAAAGCTGGACCATCTGTCCCAGTCTTACGTAATAGAATGACCATATCTACGAGCTCATCTAAGTGTATTTCAGAAACATTATTATTGGGAGGTTTTACCAAAGTAGCCATCCCAAAGGGTTGCTAATATTATGGTAAAACAACCTGCACCAATTTAAGTTGGCTTTTAGTTTTTGACTGTGGTGACACGGTGCGATCCGATTATAGTTCGTCGGACGGCCGGGCCGAGACTAGGCTCGCCAACTATACCGAGCTTCGAGGACCTGAGAATATACTCTGCACTATTTTAATCCCTTCATTTTCAAGCCATTTTTATCCGTCTTATAAATAAGCTGCTTCCTTTCTTTCCATTCATAAAATGTTCTTAATTGAAGTGTGAAATATTTTTTTAATTCAACTTCGTTTTCAACCGAAGAATAAAAAAGAGGTTCTAAATGCGACACATATGTTTTAAATGTATAGATAGATACATCTAAATTATTTACACTAATTTATTAGTCGGCGCCAAAAAATAAAATAAGTACTCTTTAATCAATTATTCGGTATCTCTCCGAACTGCGACTCCATACGCGTGTAAATCGGTTACGGTACTTCCGGTTTGATCATTCATCCAATTATATTGCATTGCCGATCATATCGTATTCCTTAGGGATCTCTTAATTTCTTTATTGAGACTCATGAGATGATTACATTTGTTACACACGTACGAGAATATTAATAATGCTCAACTATGCCAGTCAAAAAGTACAATATAACATAAAAATAACACAGATAAGTCTATGACTATCAAGATTACAGCATCCATCGCGCAGCATATAAAGTGTCGACTGTAGTAATCCGTATAGAGGCACATATGATAGTGAAATATTTACTAAAAAGTGTTGAATTGTTACTACTTACTTACGATCCTCAAATCATACAAACACACACATAAAACAATCAAAAAGATAGATAGACCGAAATTCACACACAGACTTTCTCATTTAAAATAGTAGTCAAGAATTAAAACTTACTATTTTCCAACAGGTTCATGAAAAAACATCATAGATTCATCATAAAACTATTCCAATTTTATATTTCGTGTTATTTTATGTCTGCATGTAAGTTTTATTGTACCTACTCAAAAAAAATCTAATCAAAATCAAAATATCTTCATTACCTACTTTACTGATTATACCTATGCTTTGTCACATATTTTTTGGATAATTAAAATCCAATCGCAACAAATAAATTGGTTATTACATTGGAACCGCAATACTAAAACGAGAACTCTGTAATCCTACTGGACACACAACAAAGTGAATCACTTACTTACCAACGTTTCTCTTTACACTGTCTGTAGTCTGCCAATATCCTTTAAAGGGTATAGTGGCTTAATCGTACAATTAAGATTTCAATAGCACATAGTAATTTTAAGTGAGATGTAAGAAGAAGTATTTTATCTGTCCACCATCAGTCTGTGCAGAACGGCGCCAGACTGATCATAATAACAGTGAAATCTCGGACTGATGAACGAGAATGACGGGAATCAAATACATTAGCACAGATAAGATAATACTAACATTAGTCAGTGCGTTGGGATTGATGTAATACAAGAAACTAATACTGTACTATTTTCACATTAGTAAGTGCCCATGTAAAGAAGAGGGTGAGAAGAGAAAGTTTAAAAGCATGGTCATCCAGCTGAAAAAGCGTATATCAAGTAGGTGAATTACTAAAAAAAATAGTGTTTTTTATTTTTGTTAGTTGCTCAAAACAGGCAACAAACGAAATGAAATTACGGAACCATACACTGTGCGTGGCCCTTAACACATAAAGCCGGGTTTTTTTTCCTAATATTACTTATATGTAACTTTGATTTGTTTCGGATTCCGTTACGGATATAAGGAATAATTATTTATTATCCGTTATCCTCATCATCATCATTAGTTTACAAACCTCCATTGCTTTTGACCGATCACAGTTTGGTCAATGGTGAAAAGAAAACTGCAGTCCGTCTTCTTTAGGTCAACATTTAATCGCCTTTAACTAATCAGAATACCACCACCCCCTAATACCTATCCTACTGGTGATTAATAGATAATAAACAAAATCTGTTTTGTTTACAAAACAAACAAACAGTTTAAGGCGTATATGAGTAGCTCAAGTTTGACGCATTTCAAATAATACCAAAATAAGGTTGAAGTAATCTAAGTAGTTTTATCACTACTACTATTGTAATTACTGATATGAATACGTATTACATTAAAAACACTCATAATGTTTAAACAATGCACTCTCAAAATAATTTACTAATTAAAATACTTGAAGATTTCTTATAGATTACGTTTTGTGTATAGGAGCTATCTTCGTAAAACAGGACCACCATTCAATTCAAATAATTTATTGCGTTTTATAATGTTACAATAGTGCAGCAGCCATGCCATTAACTACAGCAGCTAAAAAACAATACTTAATAGTCCATAATTTAATGCAATTGAACTTACTAAGTGCTTTTAATTAAATCATTTCATTGCAGTTCAATTTATTACATTTCAAATGTATTAAGATGATTTAAACCTAATCCTATTCGATTTCAATGCAACATGAAATAACACTAAACAAATGAAATATTAACAGTTCATTTAAAATTTTCCATTACCAGTCTGGACTTGGGCCAGCATAATTATAAGCTGGATAGAGTTATTGCCGCGTACTTGCATTGTGCACAAATTGAAAATCAAAATAATTTACAATACTAACTCTGAATTGGTTTAACGATGTTGTACAGATGATAGAAATACCTAGGTACTATACATTATTTAAATAGCTGTTTCATCTTAACTGACTGTGAAACATCTGCAAAGATGTTTCTTTCGCGTGTTAAGGGTGCAAACTCCTAACATTTGATGAAATAACGCTGGCTTACAGCGATAAGAATACGCTTGAAAAATTGACGCCTATGACGTAGTGTCTCGGTGCCTTAACTGGTAATGCTGTCTACACACCGAAGCCGCCCGGCCCCGGCGGGTTAGTGCCGGCGGGTGGACCCGGTGGCATTAGAAGGTGCGAGCTGGACATTTTTCCCGGCGGCACAACAGTCGCGGCATGCAGTTTTCACAATTTATTTTTTAGTGATTGCCAAGTGCTCGGAGATGCCGCGGGGTAGATCGCGCGCGTTAAAATCAGGCCGCCGGCCTTGCCCGCCGGGTTCGTGCCGGCGGGCTGGCGGTTTCGGTGTATAGACAGCTTAAAGCGCCGCGCCCGGCATGCGAGGTGATGTGGGTTCGAGATTGCCGCCTGAGACATAATTTTTCAAGTTTAACTTCCTACTATAAGATTCGTCGACCTCAGAGGTCACGAGTTCGATTACTTGTCAATCAGTGTTTAAAACATAACTGTATTCCACAAAAACACGTGCTTTATAAGCTAGCTACTCCCTGTGGGATGACTTGATGTCACGATAGACTTGGTCTATCCAAATTTAATTTATAGATGGGAAAACAGTTTGTACCATGATTGTTTTTGCATTTTTTCAACTTGAATGCAAATGTTTAATATCTTCGTGACTAAATTTTAAAGAATGAATTTCATGTCATCAAAATGCTCATAATACCTTTTTTAGGGTTCCGTACCCAAAGGGTAAAAACGGGACATAAAATAAATATTTAAGGAGGGCTCCCATACAACAAACCCGTTTTTTTGGCCTTTTTGGTACGGAACCCTTCGTGCGCGAGTTCGACTCGCACTTGGCCGGTTATTTTAAATTGCCGTACTTTTTAGCACAGGTTGGTTTCGCCTTGTAATACCATTTACCTGACACCTTTTTTGTATAACAGGGAATCCTAGTTCAGGCACATAGGTTATTTTTGAACACTGTATTTTTAGATTTCAAATATACTTCTTGATTTAAGGTTTCAATAAAAAAAAAAAAACCTGTATAATACTTGACTTGGGTCTTGAATGGAACTGATTGCTCCGAAAGTTCAGTAAAAATAAAAATAATTTACTGTATGAAATTCACACACTTTCAACACTAAACCTTACCTTTAATTAAATGCAGTGAAACGATTTAGAGTTTTAGATATAAGTGCACTGTTGTGTAGAAGTAGTAGAAACGGCCCATAATCATCCCATCGCAGACAAAGGCCGCCATCACTGAATTCAAGTTACCATAAGCAATGATGGGCACAGGCATCGTCAACACGCTTGCCAAATGCGGGTTGGTCATCACAAAACTTAAAACTTTTTGCTGCCCGACCCGGGGATAGAACCCGGGTCCCCGAGATTTTGGCCCGGTTTTTAAACCACTAACTAAACAAACGGGGCGTTTTTAAACGACTAGATCAACGGGGCGTTGTGTAGTTAAAATTATTGCTAATCTGGCGGCAAATCAGCAATCTATGGTTTAAAAAAAGTTCGGAACTAAAAAATCTGTATAATACTCCGTGTAGTTGTACTCGTAACTATGAAGAATTCTATGAAGCCAAATAAATGAAAACAATTTATTTGATTCAAATATGGTCGACTAGTAGTCGAAATTATCAGTATCTAATGCAACTACAGCATAAATCTAACTGAATATATATTTTTTAAAAACCAATTAATTAGAAACACGAAATAAGTAAAATGGTTTGAATGAAAAATATTTTTACTCCTGCTCACTATAAAAAGAGCAAGAAGTAAAATGGCATAAAGCCGTAGCAATAAGGTTTAACTCTTTACAGAGACATCCAGAAATCCAATTAGCCAGGTTCTGTTTGGTCGGGGGTAAGGGGAAAAGGGGGTAGGTAACAGGGGGAAAGAGACACTAACTAATGTGGAGTATTGTGACGTAACGACGCGTAGTTACATACCTCCTTGGTACGATTGCAAATTAATTGAAATAGTTAAATGAAATTACGTGGAGGAACTTAAAAAATGCGTTAAAAAAAAACATTATAAAAAGTATCAAGGATAAGAGTTTATCTAACACTTAACTTCCATCCTATCACTGTGTTATGATGCTTCCTAGCTGCGTTTATGAAGTCTAAGCAGTCACAATCCACATATTGATTTGAGTTGTAGTTTAATAAACAATCATAATATTAGCACATAGTGCTGGTCTCGGTGCATGTTTCAAATAACTTAACTTTTCTCGACTTAACTTAATTAAACTCAAGGTTGGCTTAACCTTTTTTTTTCTCTTATCGGCTTAATTGTGGAAATTAACTTTATTATTATTATTATTTTTTGTTTTGCTTTTATCTCTGTATGTTGAATTTATTTTATTACTTATTCCAAATTTTAATTACTTAAATATTGCTCTTTGAATGTTTAATTCATAATGTATTATAACTTTGTATGTAGTTCTTGTTATTAACTCGCGACAAGGATTATTTGTGAATGAAGGGAAACCTATCACTAGCCTTACTATTTGTTAAGAACATTGTTAAATTTAATGTATGTAATACGCCGTTGGTTTACTTAATAAAAAAAAAAAAAACTATGCAGGTGGGAAAATGTCTACTTAAAAGATTGTGCAATTATCTTAAGGATAAAAAACCCAGTACCTACTTAGTACTAGCATAGCATATGATTGTATTAAAAAGTACCTGATACCTTTTGTAGGTCTCAAACCATTCTGTAAAAAGGTTATATTTTCATTGTATAGATAGATATTGTAACTCATACGTATGTTTGAATTCGCAACGCGGTTTATCAAAGCGTTATAATCATATTAGAATATCGTTACAATTTTACCTAAAACATGAGTGCAAGGGGCTCGTAAAAAGTTTGTCTATTGCTTTTTCTAGCGGTCCCACAAAACGCAGCGCATTATCATTTTTTTTGGTTATATACACTTCTAGCACTCACTACGTAAATTATTAAAATGTTCCAAGCAGTTATAATTCTTGGTTTTGGTAAAATCAGTAAAATCAGTTTTATTTCTGCAAATAGGCTCCTGGAGGCGCTTTTACACGTCCCAATATTTAAACCTACCACTGCTTCGGGACAAGTCTGGGCTAGTGCCGAGTAGAAGCAGCGCAAAAAACTCGGTCACTATTGTCAGCCTCTTTTAAAATAAATGTTCACAAAAGGCTTAAGCAAGTACGAGCTAATATGGTTTCGGTGACTCACCAATGATGCATAGTTTTTTAAGTATATTCGTTTGTGTATATGTTGTTAGGGTATGATGGGACTGACGTACTTTCATGTAAAAGTCCCTAAATAATTAAAAGAATAAAAAAAAAAAGTACGAGCTAGGACAATTTAATGCCATACATTTATATCATTTAAATAATCATTCACAGTGTAATAACCCTTTTTCATTAAAATTACTTTGACATATGATTTAAGTTTCTGTACAGGGACTTCAGCAATACCCTGTGGTAATTTGTTGAATAAAAGAATACAATTTCCCATGAACGAATTTCCTACTTTTCGCAGTCTGAAGCCTAGAACGGCAAGTTTATGCTAAAGGACCGAACTTGCAAAATTTTGCCTCAAAGTCTTGTCAATTTTGTCAATGGGCAATAATCTTAAATAATACAATTGTAATAAGGGTACAACTGTATTATTTAAGATTATATAAAATGAGTGCAATATTCCAGCAATAATAAAATAATTATTCCCACTTCTCGGGGGTGAAAGCTACTTATTATACTGGATGGTACAGTGTAATGTATGCTCCGGACTACCTGTAATGAATTTTGCTTTATTATGAAACAAGGGAACTTGTTGTTAGATATTAAATTTTGGGGATTTGCGAAGGAGTTTCCGTTATAATACTAAATGTGTAGTTTAACTATATCAGTAAAAAAAGTAATATTTTTTCAAATGTTTAGAATAACTATATTTGTTAACAAAATTTATTGATGGTAACAATATTATCTGTTCATCAAAGTCTAGTCCTATTTGAAATAAAAATTACTGTTGTAATTTAGATAATGAGGACAGTAATATTAACTTTTAAAAGTCAATGTAGATCTTATATTTAATGTGAATAACGATTCAATTTTTTTGGTAAGTAAGAATAATCCATGGACTGGGTTCCATTATAAAACAATCATATGATTTTATAAAGGTAAAACCTGAATTGAATAAACAATATCAAAACACAGTAACAAAACCTATGCATATGTACGGATTTGATGTAGATCTCTGAAATTCGAATAGTACGTATCACAGGGCCTCTGGGAAATACAAACTAATACATCGCGGCAATAAAACACAGTTCCACGTGTTACTATGTAAATCCTATATACGTACGTACTGTGGGTAAGTAGTACATAATGTGTGGGCGTCCCACGCGACTTGTGGTTCCGCGGACAGGTCCTTGTTTATGTATATAATAATATAATATATATATCGCGTCATAATGTAGGTACAGATGCCAGCATGCCAATAAAATTAGTAAAATCAATAAATCCCAGGAGACGCTATTCTACGTCCCAAAATACCTAACACATTTTGATTTTTTTCTGATTCTAGATCTAGATGTGCTGAGAGACGGTTGTTAAAGTAAAATTTTGAATTTACTACATAGTATTATCACAGTCTATAAAACCATACAGTCGTTCGACGCCTTTGATCTCATGGAAAATGCCGACAACGTCTAGACAGTATCGTGACAGCCAGGGTTGTCAAAAGTAAACAATATATAAAAATATTTATTTATTGCAGATAAACACTCGTAATCAGCACCCCAATGAACCTCAAAAGTGACACACGTATCAAATTATAAAAAAATACGTCTGCCATTTAGGGCCATTTGCACAGTGCAGAGCAAATTTTAATTCAGAGTTAGTCCTTAACCCTTAATTAGACGAATTATTTACATTGTAATATTTGTAATATAGTTAGAGATTTCGATTATTAGCTTATAGGGATCCCTATAAAAATAAAAATAAAATAAATACCTATTTCAGTTTATCTGAAAAATGTTTGTCCATTATACCTACTGGACATTATCGTCATGCACTCTAACCATGTGCAGTATACTTCTCACTGTCGCATGTCGATGAGAAAGATTAAAATAATTTATGTATTCGGTAGGAAGATCAATATTATTTTGGTGATTTCTTATAAGTTGCAATGGTTTACGATCAAGTCGAGCACTGTGAAAAGGTTACCGAAATAAATATCACACCCTGGAGTCTGAATTGTCTTCAAATAGCTAGAACCAATTGAGCACCTAGAGTCATAATATGCTCTTCTTCTTTAATAAAATCTTTACATTTTTTAATTGTATGGATATATCTTGCAATATTTGTCCCCATCCAAATTGCATTGAATTAGCTTGAATCGTTTGAATGGCAAGATATCAGTCCACATGAGTATTTCTAGATTCTTTAGACTATACCTATGATGAAGATAATCATAAAAAAGTCGTTCAACGCATACTGAATGAATAGTTAATGATATGAATAGTTCCGTATACTTTTGCCCTCCTATAGGTTGAGTTCAAGTTTGTGTTGTCGATGTTAACAACGAGTAAATCTTGAGAGCAAAAACCGATTCTAAAATCCTACGGCGTGTTAGTTCTTTTGCTGTTTTTTGCCCGGGAATTCGATATTTTCTTTTTACGCTGTGATTATTTTGATGCCTTAGTTCATAAGACTAGCAATATATAAAGAACTAGATGTTTCACGCGACTTCGTTCGCGTCAAATTCTGTTATTATGATCGCAACATTTTTCACTGATGCTTCGCTCCTATTGGTCGCAGCGTGATGTTTTGAACGATAAATGGACTATCCAACACAAAAAGATTTTTTCAATTCGGACCAGTACTTCCTGAGATTAGCGCGTTTAAACAAACAAACAAACAAACAAACAAACTCTTCAGCTTTATATATTAAGAATATTAAGTAAGTATAGATTTGATGGAATCTACAACAATGAAGCCAGACATGGTCAAATATTATAATTTACTTCACCAGTCGCTGGAACTGGAAGCACATTGTTAGTAATAGGGACAACCAGAGATCTGCATGATTCAATGGAAGGGCATGATGAAGAAGACAACTCTTCAGTTCTTTTAACAGCTATATTCTCTTCATCCTTCTCAAGACCCAATATTTATATCAAAAGGCGGCACTATACTTTGAAGCTCTGAAAAAGGCATAAAACATTTTATCTGTTATATCTAAAATTTAATTACAAATAAAGCGGACACAGGACAAGTTCTAGAAATAAATTTTTGTATATAGTTTTCTATTATTTACTTTGACAAGGGGAAGAATACTGGACATAGTATTTAGGAGTTATTTTACTAGTCATTCGACGACGGAAAGTATTCTGTTCATGCAAGTTTAGGGTGTTATTATAACTAATCAAAACAAAATAAGAAAGGCAAAACATTATCAATAGCTGTCCTGGCATATTTTCTGTACTTTTCAATAATATTATAAGTAAATAAGCCGTAAAATAATGATTAAGATGCAACTTACCGAGAGCCTGTGCTGCACGTTCTTCCTCCCCGTCATTTCACCATTGATGATTGCTTGTGTATCGTCAATGTGTGTGCGTTGTTATTTTTTACAGCATAGTTATATAGTTTAGAGTGCACTTACACACCTCAAATTCATAATATATGAATTTTTCACATATATTTTATTTTTCATTCAATGGGAAACATACTGCACTGCGTCGAATTAAGGGTTACCAGCGTTATTGAACTAACTTTGAGTTAAAATTTAACTTGACTGTGAAAGTGGCCCTTATTTTTGTGTTTTTATATAAACAATATCCATTTTTCATAATTTGATTAGTTAACAAATAGTTTTCTAAAGACTTATGATTTTAGAATAGTTTGAAAATTTAGTTTATATAAACTCGTTTCACTTATGACGCGTGATTACTTAGGGTAAGGAGCAAACATTATAAATTCCTGTATGAATACTAACGTAAGGGCCTAATTCGGTTCAATGAGTTCAAAAGTTAAAACCAACAATTTAAGGTAAGGGCCAAATTGTATTATTGAAAAAACTTACTTTATTTTATAAGAAAAATAAATAAATTTACGTCCCTTAAATTATTTGCTTCGCCAAAAGTCGTACTTAGGTGACTAAAATTGTGTAAGGTAAGGGAATTTTTTTTAAAGATATCAAAATTTTAAGTATACCAATCGATAGAGTCAAAAATTCTGAATACGGTGGTATATCTAACTCATTTTGGTCAAAATATCCCTTACATTAATTGATACTTCCACCATCGATATGTATAAAGAGGGTTCTTACAGAATGTTTGAATTTTGAAAATCTAGTTTTAATGCTGTGGATAATGGATGCTTATAAAACTTTGCAGGAATTGCTTAAATTATTTCTGAGGACATCAATTAACAAATTTCCAGCTTGGAATTCCTGGCGTCTAATATTAAGCAATCCCGTACATATCTGAGAATCCACACCCGAGTCGAGTTTAAAATGATAATTGAATTTTAGATTTACATCTGACGGGGCTAATTACAAATACGTCTCTGGAAGCCCAAGTTTTGAATTCCCGTCTTAGGCTGATGATGTTTAATCTAATATAAACGGGATAAATGACAACGAAGCCGACTTGGAATATTTAATTCTTATTTTAAGCGGTTGTGATTGCAATACATTTGGGTTAAGGTAAGAAGATTAGCTAAAATTAATAGACTCAGGCGTTACTTTGCGGAAATCCATAACTAAATATGGATTTTGAAAATTATTTTGCTAATGATTACCGCTCCGTTAACACCGGCCTTCACCACACTACCCGCACTTACACTGAATGAGCAAGCACTATTTCATGCAGGAAAACCACCCGCCCCCTATACAAAAATGCATGCAGTATAGATAGTACTGCCTGAAGACCATCCTATTTGACCATGAGTGTACATACAATATTTAAAAATCAATAATACCAAAGATAAGATAAAATTGAGCGTAATACGCAAACGCATCTTATTGTCATTATTATCACCAGCCCTTATCAGTTCTATGCTGGACATTAGTGTCTCCGAAAAGATGTTTTTCGTCCATATCCCGTGTAAGGAGTGGTGGGTTCGAGCGAGTCCCACCTCACCACCACATGCACCTCCAGCAGTCGAAAGTTTTATTAAAAAAAACAATGCATTTTGAAGTTTTTAAACTATCATCATCCACAGCTCTTATTTAGTGTAGTTTACCTTTATAAAAAATTTCAAATTGTATTACATAAAAATAAGTTACAAAAAGAACCTTCATAACATATTAAATTTAATGTTATCTAATGATAGAGGTCGCTAATTATCAGGATCAATAGTAATGTCGGTTAGATTAACTTAAGGCTTGAGCATAACATAAAAGACTAGCTGCGTAAAGCAAATAGGGAATAATCCATACGTCTAATAATTTACGTGTGAAGCCATCGTGAGCTTGTGTTTCAAGTTACCTAATTGAGCCGACCCGAGTGTTATTGATCTGATTTATTTGTAGCCATTGGGCCGTTGCCGTTGGTCTGTCTTATCGCTATTGATATTTTTAGTTTATCTATTCAGCCAGTCCTGGATTGTCAAGCTGCACTTAGCACTGTTATAACTTAGAACTTCAAAGTTAACTTCGGCTATAATAAGAATTCTTAGTCGAGAGTGCTCAGCCTAGCACCAATTTTTTTTTAACTTCATTTGAGTATCATTATTACGTTGAACTAGAAACTAGAAACGATAACCACAAACACTTGAATATATATTGTTTGACAAATATTATGTTTAAATTTTTATACGAATTAATATCACATTTTATTAGGATTTACTTTGTATTCATCTTGACGTTTTGAACCCTTTACAGCGTTTGTGGCTACGGGTAGTAGTTTGCCCTTACTTAAACGCTAGTACGTAAGGTGTTATATGTCTTACAGAAGGAAAAACATATACATTATACAGTTTGTTTTATACATTCATTTCATTTAAAGAATTTTTGTGTCATTATACACACTGAATCCTTGAGCTTGTAAATTGTTTACATACTAGAAAATTACCTAATACTCCTATTACGTATAACAACTTGGTATTGTCTTATACGGTAATCTGCAAAACACCTCAAATTGTTTCAGTCTGTTTTGTTACCACGAGTTATTGCTGCGCGCTCACGTTGGAACTGAAATATCGTTTAATAACCGTGTAACATTACCGCGGACTAATTTGCAACGCGATGATTTGCGCATTGAAGGAAGACCGCGAATCATTCTACGTAATAACACCTTCGCCCGGTCGGTGTTAAGATTTACGATTTTATTCAATCCAACGTCCTGGTAAATTACGGGGAGCCGAGATCCATTAAGTGCTTAAGTGCCTCCCGAGCACGAAATTGGGGATGATAATGGAAATGGGTTCCTTACTATGTTAATATGGAACTTTACACCGAGAGGACAATTCACGCGTTGTTTTAAGCAATACGCGAGGACCAAGCTCTAAGGACAAACCGTCTGTAATTTAAATGGGGACCCTTGTAATTACCGTCTCATTATCCAAATATGTGCACTGACGGAATATCTCAGGTGAGGAGCTCTAAATTAAAAACAGAGAGTCCATTACTGCCTAATGGATGGTGGCACTAGCGTTAATATTTATGTTGACCCTCTTAGCATTATGTACGGGCGTGTTCGGGACTGTCTGAGAAAAATACTATGCCACGATGTCAGCAAACAAGTAACGGTAGCGGCCACATTTATCACTGGCAAGTTTCATAACGATTCATCTATAGCTCTGTAGTGTCACTGCAGTACGATAATTTATCGGTTTCGGCTAGCTAACTCGATAGAAATGGAAATAGCCGTTCTCATTCACAACTTTGGCACAATAAAGAAGTTCCAATTCCTTCACGCTGGGGGTACAAATGGGATAAGTTTAAGAAAGCAATCGGCCTTATATGGTCGTTATGGACCACTACGTAGTACCGGGCGTGAAAACCGTTCGAAAGTTTCCTTTATTGCTTCATTTGGTATAATTCTCGTACAATAGTTGCCGTTACGAAAATAGGTCGGAAATATCCACTTAATAATTTGAAAGTTGTTAAATATTAAAAACGAACAGTATGAAACGGTGTAAAGTCAAACCACAGAAAGTTGGGGTCGGGATCGTTGAAAACAAAATTAATTACGAAATAGTCGAGGAAACTTTTGGGTTGGCGTCGCGTCGTCGTCGAAATAATTGTTGCTAATTGAGTTCTATCTACCTGGGTTAGAGGACGGGGCGATGGATTACATTTGCCGACACGACAGTTTACTGCGGTGCAGTAACAAGGAGGCTTTTAATTACACGACCTTACGGGTTGCGCGTGCCGCCGGGAAATCCAGTTGGAATTGAAGGTAATCGTAAATAAACAGTATAATAATATTACACCCGCATTGACTACAATCGCAAACGCATGCAACTACCACGTTTAGAGCCGACAAGAAAGTTTGGCCAATTATAGTTTCTTTTTAAATGTGGACGTAAAATGATCAAGAGCAAAGCTTAGAAATTTGCTGTGGTAGCACAAGCCAAACAATTAGCTTGCTAAACTCAAACTCCAAACTCGGTTAACTGCATTTACTGCGTCGTCTTCGAGTGGCCTACTAACTAGTTTTGACCGTATGCTACGAACAAGCTGACCGAACCGAGCCTAACTTGAGACCATAACTGAAAACGATAGGCCAACCATCAGTGAATAGAATTGCTCACTACGTATGAATATAGAAACTAGAAAATTTAGGAAATAAATGTACACGAGAATGAAGACATACTACACGTTTACGGAAATTGTAAAATAAACAGATGCACAACAGCAACAAGTATGAATTTTTTTATCAAAGCAGACTAGTAGACAATATATATTCTTTTAATATTAGGAAAGGCAATAGGTCTATTTATTTGGGAAGTTCAAAAAGCAACAAAAATAAAAATTGATTTAAAATAAGATACATATTCACATTCCCAATTAGGTAACAATCACGTGTTAAATTAAGTTCGAACCTTTGTTTCGAATGTAGCCGAAGGGAGTTACTATAATCATAAAAAAGTTTGATTTTGAAATTTTTTATTTTTTAAGCTATTGCATAGCTTCTATCGCAGGCCTTGAGCGTGGAGACCGAATCCAGAAATTCCGTAACGAAAATAACCTAACTTAACACTCGGGGCGAGGCACGATCGAACAATTTTGAATTTCCAAAATTTAAAAGAATTTAGAAGAAAATAAGGAAAATCCTTATTTTACAGTTTGCCTAACCATATCTGCCAAAATAACAGAAAAAATTAATTACAAAAGTCAAAATTAGAAAATACATAAAATTATAAAATTAAGCTATTGCATAGCTTCTATCGCGGGCCTTGAGCGTGGAGGCCGAATCCAGAAATTCCGTAACGAAAATAACCTAACACCCCCCGCTCCGACCGGCATAGCGGTGATACTTTTTAGTTTTATAATTGCATACTTAAGTTGATAAAAAATGCTATGCAATAGCTTTACCGCGGTAGTCTCCGAGTGTGACACGTCTTTTTTTTCTTAAAGGAATCGACGGAATACAATTTCAGTAAAAGCCTAGATCATATAATCAATCAATATTATCTTCGTTACTTCAAGTATGCTTGCTATTGGCATCTTCAAGAGCTACGGTAACTAGGATAGAGTTAAATTTACAAAAAAAAAAAACTACATTACATGAAAACTTGATTACTTTTTCATAGAATTGATTGATGGCAGTGTAACGTTTGGTTCATTATTAGATCTACACGCACTTGGCAGGTCTAACCGCGTTGCATTTTTGTGTGTGTGTAGAACGGCCACGACAGAGGTAACACAGTAGGTTTACTTAGTAACGAAAAAAACGAAAAGTTACAAAATAAATAATGGTTTCTCTCATTTTAAGTTGTGTAGCTTAGTAAACTGATTACGCAATGCATTATGCACACCTCCGTCAAGCTTAAAAATGATAGCGCGGCCCCGTTCTCAACAGTACATCAAGCACAAAACAGGGACCTTTTTCCAATTATAGTAGGCTGCAAATGTGTAACTATACCCAAATAAGGTGCCATCGTCAATATAAATCCCAGGTTCGATCTCAACTTATATATCGAGTAAAAATAATGTTTTGATTAGTCTCGCAACTGAACATTTTGAGCCTCTAATGGTAACTAGTAAAAACTATTTTAGCAAAAAATACACGTCGAAAATCTTTATAAAAGCCGTTAAATTTTTAAGTCGGTGCATGATGATTGTCTTTCTTGAATCGCACCGAATTAAAATAGGTGGCTAATGTCACACTTTTCACCGGTTCGGTTGAATTTTTTGTGAAAAATATATTTATAAACCTTATTTTTCAGTCGATAATGCGTGGTTGCGTTTATGTACGAGTATACGCGTCAATTTGATAACTCTATTTGACTTTGGAAAATTCTTCTGTTTCGATTTTTGTATTCGATTCGATGGACATACACACTCAAAAACACACGCAAATACACACACGCATACACATACACGTACATACAAACAAAAACTTTTCATATCAAAGCCAATTAATCACAATTTAGATATAGTTAATATTCTTGTTAAAATAAGCTGAACAATGTCGAGGAATCACTGACACTGAAAATACAGTTCTTACTAGTTTCGATGTCAGGGACCTTTTGATTCTAATATATAATATAATAAACCATTAAGCAATTACCACATGAACCATGTTATATATTTTGTTAGTTTTTTTTTGTTTTTGAATAAATTTTTATTATAATTATTACACAAAAAAGGCCAATTTTTTATTTATAGTATTACTTTACTAGCTTCGATTGTGGTTGCGTGTGGGGTGCAGCTCTCTAGCCTGCGGCGCTTCGCCTCGGAGCGTGAACCTGCATCCAATTACTACTTTCAAGGTAATTCAATTATATGGCACGTATTACATATTCATTAGCTCGTGTTAATAGTGGCGTCGGGTCACGACCCGACCCATCATCTTGATGTACTACCTACATGTATAATTTTAATGCTTAGTTCACTAACTGAATAAATGCTAAAGTAGCTTAGTAATGTACACTCGACAGCACATCAAGTTAAACAGTTGAACTGCGACAACAGCTTTTATTACGTAGGGCATAAAGGCGGTCTCAAGTTCAACATGTATAGTCTGATGTGCCGCCGTGTGTACACTACTATATAGAGGATATATGTATATTATATTGGAAAAGAATCGTATTTTCGTATGTTTGAAGCATATAAACTAAAAACTAACTGACCAATTTGATTGCATTAAATAGCAGAGTATTTATTCCTGAAATCATTGTTCAAGGGGGTGGAAAAGTCTATGGAAGTTTGTATGGGAAATCAATGACTTCGTAACCTATTAAAATTAAATTAGGTATAGAGTCTGAGACCCTAAAAATTGAAATTGTTTGCGCTGAATGTTTTTTAAAAATTTGTTTAGATTATTGAAAGTGGTTACATGAATAACTTATTCTATTAAATAAGATTCCTCTCCATTACCACAACCTTTCTGTTTTCTGTTAATCTCTATACTTAATTATTAAGTATAGAGATTATTTTATATTATATTAATAGAATAACTTATTCACGTAACCACTTTTAATAATCTAAAATAGTATTTTATTTATGAAAAGCGAAAGACCTCAATTTAATAGTGTTTACCTCTGTTGATTAAGCAGATTACACACTTTTATTAATGTATTATTGATTGACTACTGTTACATTCTTATCTAAAATAGGTTCTCAACATTCTTGTACAACGTGTAGACGAATTTATTTAAGTTTCGTCAGTCTTTTGAAAAACAACATTGTTACAATTCCTACAAACATTTTCTTGATTTAAGAAATATTGTTTTATGATATAATAGTTAGCGCCTTGTCTTTTCTTCCTTCCTTACGTCTTGTCATTGGTGATTCCAGACAGATTTCGACTGAAACTTGGCAACTTCCAAGGCATTTTGTATCGCCTGGTTTAGGTCATCTCTCGTGCATGTGTATTTATAACAACCTGTGCAGAAAGACCTGCTCATAATATTTATCTAGCAAAGAAACTTCCACCATTATTATTAATCTTACATTGAAAAGCTCCCTTTTCTCACACACACATTACATACTCGCTTTGGTCGCGTGTCGCGTCAAGGTTATGTCACCCGAGTGCCTTGTCGGATTGGTCCGCAGCGCTGTCCCGCTGTAAACGCAGATCCTGAAGCTACGCAATCTGTAAAGCAAACCAAGTCATGTTACAAAATATTATAGCTGGGAAATGACTTATTTTTGGAACTCAAAATATATTAAAATACATAGCGCGCAATGTATAGCAGCCGGAGCGTGGACCGCTGCCCCGGGACCTGGCCTAAGTTCAAAATTCGTCCGCGCTGAGCCGTACATTGCGTATTAATAACCTTCCCTTTTTTTACTCTACACACCTATTAATATAAATCATGTAATCTACTAACTGTCCGCCAACTGTTTATAATGCACACAATACTAAAACAACAGGCAATGCTTCCTTATAATGCAGACATAACTAATAAAACACGGAAAGATAATTATATAGTTTGCACTAAGCAATTAACTTCGAAATATGTTTTTACGAATAGGTTTTTTACAACTCTGGGCCCATTTTTATACAATAGACTGAATAAAGCACTTAATATCTATGATCTCAACTATTTTAACTGTAAAATAGCCCTAACTAAATATTTGCAAACCTTGTCCTATAATGATACAGAATTATGAAGAACTACTTTTAGTACTTAAATAAAATAGATTGATATGGTTACCTACCTTAATTAAATTAGTATTATTTAAGTTAAATTTTATTGTTAATTTAAGGCACCAAAAATAAAATTCATAAGATCTTTTTCGCCTGAAGCACAGGTTTTACTTAGTTCAGGCAAAAGATACTATCTGCACTGTTTAATTTTAAGTAGGTTCATTATAATGTAATTTAATATCTTTGTATATTAAATAGACGATTAATTTATTATTTACTTATTTATTGTAATTAAAAAAGCATTATTATGTACGAAATAATAATAAAAAAACACTATGTTTGTAAGAAGAAAAGTTTTTAAGTAACCTTTGGCAATAGTTTTTGTAATAAAAATTACTAAAAATATATATATATTATATATAAAATATAAATATAATAAACATCGCTCGAAGGATTGCATCGTTGAAGTGGCAGTGGGCGGGACACATAGCGCGGAGAACCGATGGCCGTTGGGGCGGAAAGGTTCTCGAATGGCGACCGCGTACCGGACGACGTTCCGTGGGCAGGCCCCCTACAAGGTGGACCGACGATCTGGTCAAGGTCGCGGGAAGCCACTGTATGCAGACAGCACAAGACCGATCGTTGTGGAGATCCTTGGGGGAGGCCTACGCCCAGCAGTGGGCGTCGTTCGGCTGATATAATGATGATGACTAAAAATATTGTCTTCTTGTTAAAATATTTGGGGGCCAACATTTTGTAATGCTTAGTTGAATTTCATTATTTAAACCCGTAACCAATATTTATGTTTTGTTTTATACAAACATTTCAATATGCTAGTTTTTGCTCTAAAGCAAAGTAAAATTTCGTTATACAATAGTTAAAGAGAGGTTTTTTTGCTCTATTTGGTTGTATAGTATTCATTTCATTACCTTTCCTATAGAAAGCAATTCTAGAGTACAAAATTATAACAGCGAGACTAACATTTCGATAAAGGCCGCTGATTCTATGTTATCTGTACTCGAAACACAGAAGCCTATTACAATATACGAGTGAATTCAAGTAACGTATCTCCCTTTAAACGATGCCAAATGGTGATACATTGCATACACATAAACCAATGATCCGAAAGCGTATCAGGATCTGAATCACTTAGCTTTTTGTTGCAAACAAATGAATGAGACTATAAACTCTGTACCAAATGTTAAGAGGAAGCTAAAGCTTTTGAAGGAAACAAATTCCATCTAACGTTGGTGGCTAAGGGCCAAGCCACAATGGAGAAGATACAGTGGGATCACTTTGCAAGACATTAAATTTAAGGATGAGGCAAACCATTAGACTCTAATGGTTTGCTTCATTCAAAGAAACTTTTTCTTGTCCAATCCTCTTATGATTAGAGGATTAGACAAGAAAAAGTTTCTTTGGCACAATCAAAGAAGATCACAAAAATAACCAAGATACTGATGTTGGACAGCCGATAAAGACATGTAAAAACTTTTAATAAAATAGAAAAACTCAAAATTAACAAACATAATGTTTTGTTGGAGTAATCTAGGTACGAGGGCGGGTCAATAAGTCCGTGACTTTTTGAATTTCTGACCTCTTTACGAAAAAGCAACACTACTCCTGTCAACAGGTATCTGTCAGTTGATTCCTATCAAAATTTGAACTTGCTGCGTCGGTTAGTTTGTGTTTGACAGCTATTTTAATCAGACTACCCAGTAATTTGAGGAAAAAATGGAAAAAGGTGAATTTCGTGTGCTTATTAAGCATTATTTTTTGCGAAAAAAAAACATTACCGAGACCAAGGCTAAGCTTGATAAATACTATGGGGACTCTGCACCATCGATTTCAATGGTAAAAAAGTGGTTTACTGAATTTCGTTGTGGCCGTAAAAGCACTGAAGATGCCGAACGTCCTGGACGCCCAGTTGAGGTCTCTACACCCGAAACAATCGAAAAAATTCACGATATGGTGTTGGCCGACCGAAGATTGAAAGTGCAAGAGATTGTGGAAGCCGTAGGGATCTCGCATGGTTCAGTGGTTTCAATTTTAAAATATCAATTGGGCATGAGAAAGCTTTCCGCAAGATGGGTGCCGCGTTTGCTCACAGTCGACCACAAACGCAATCGTGTAACAACTTCACAGGAAGGTTTGGCGTTGTTTAATCGCAATATGGAGGAGTTTTTGCGCCGTTTTGTAACCGTGGACGAAACATGGATCCATCACAACACACCAGAGACCAAACAACAGTCAAAACAGTGGGTTTCTAAGGGTGAATCGGCGCCAAAGAAGGCCAAGGTGGGTTTGTCAGCCAATAAAGTTATGGCGACTGTTTTTTGGGATGCACGTGGGTTAATCCACATTGACTACCTTCAAAAGGGAAGAAAAATCAATGGGGAATATTATGCCAACTTATTGGACCGCTTCAATGACGATTTGAAAAAAAACCGACCTCATTTGGCCAAGAAAAAAGTTCTTTTCCACCAAGACAATGCAAGGGTGCACACATGTGCAGTTGCCATGGCAAAAATCCATGAATTGGGCTATGAATTGCTCCCTCATCCACCCTATTCTCCAGATTTGGCTCCGAGTGACTACTTTTTGTTCCCAAACCTGAAGACATGGCTTGGTGGAAAAAGATTTGACTCCAATGATGAAGTCATCTCGCAAACAAAGGCCTATTTTGAGGACCTCGACAAATCATATTTTTTGGAAGGGATAAAAAAATTGGAGAAGCGTTGGACAAAGTGTATAGAGCTCAAGGGAGACTACGTTGAAAAATAAAATAATTTGTTTATCAAAAAATCTGTGTTTTATTCCAAAAGTCACGGACTTATTGACCCGCCCTCATACCTAGCGCTTTAGTTTTTAAGAAACAGCTGAACACCTATAAATGTTACTCCTCCTTTTAAGTTGCTACATACATAGGTAATTACAATTTGGTTTTGTGTAGTAGTTTAAGGGGCGATCTTGTTGACTCTATATTGTAGTGTGCAACTCTCACATACAGGCACCCTACTGTGTGTGTTCCTATTTGTGGTGCAAGCCCCACTCAGAGCAATTACACTGGTTCCTTGATCTGCCAAGGAACATTACGTTAGTACATTTCGAATTCACAAAGGAGGTATGAGGCATACCTTAAAATGACCTGACAGTTATGTAGCTATTGGGTCACAATTTTAATGAGAATATCGCCCGTTGCTGTGTGCTGTCTTTATAGGTAATAATGGAACAATTATGTGCAAATTCCCTGAAATACAACTTTGTACGTACAAGAGTAAAAAGAGAAAAGATTTCCAAACCAAATAGATAATTAATTACAATTTTAAATGCAATTGATTCAAAAATCAAATTGATTTAGTTATTAATGTTGCTTAGTTTTAGAGGTACTACATACAAGAAGAAATTTTAACCACTTTCCAAAATTTTTATATGTGTTCAGCATCGTATTTAGAGCCTATTTATGAAGTACAAAATTTAAATCAAGTTGTCACCCGAAAATATTTTTCGCGATTTAGTTTTCCATTTTTTAGGTCCTAGACCTGTTAAGGTATAAAGGGAAAATGAAAAACTTATGAATAGTATTGTAATGAACGAATGAGATGCACATCGCGTAAAAAAAGTGTTACTAGGATGCCGTATTAAAAATTTTAGATTTTTGACGGACATCTTCTAAGTGCTTTATCTTGACATTTTTGTACTGGGCTATACCGATAGAAAAAATACGTCATTTGTTTTTTGCCTCGTAGATTGCTATATTAAAATTGGGAAAGTGGTTAAAATTTCACCCTGTAATTA
Organism: Anania crocealis; assembly: GCA_949315895.1. Taxonomy (NCBI): domain Eukaryota; kingdom Metazoa; phylum Arthropoda; class Insecta; order Lepidoptera; family Crambidae; genus Anania; species Anania crocealis. The sequence goes on from OX438882.1 coordinate 18,008,748, forward strand.
GTGACAGTTAAGTTTTTTGTAAAAAACTGATGAAAACTGAGCTTTGCTTGTACTGATAAATTATAGACTGGTCTTGAAAAGGCACCAAAACGCAACATTTAATATTCTGGCAGGAAGATAAATTTTCTTTGGATTTACCTTAAAAAAGAAAAGGGTTGGGCGTTAAGGTAAGCTATGCAAATCGTTTAAGAGCCGAGTCGAATGGCGAGAGAAAACCATTAAGAGAGGGGTACAAACGTAAAAACCTTTAAGGGATTCGTTTTTATCATTTTTAGTTATACTGCAGCATCAGCGTTCTTAAGAGAATCTTAAAACTTACTAAGTTGTTGGACTCGTGTAATGAAAGTGTAGTGTTCATACACAATATTACATACACTTCGCAATTACTTCTCGTTAGGGTTACGGGGAAAGTCGTACAGAATATTGAAGGATGTTATTATTCAGGCCATCTTTGATCGATGATTGATCCTATAATATGGTATCCGAAATCTAACCGTTATGGAGATATTTAATTTTAAAGATATTTTTTTTAAATCTTTTTTCTTTTGGCTTATCTATCGATTTTTTTGCGATTGGAGCTACTAGGGCCCGGTTTTTTTATGTTTCCAATTAGAAGACATGTCAATTAAATAACTAAGTACTTACTAGTTTTTGGGGAAATCGGAAATAACCAAGGTACAAGGTATATACACGGTGCATGCTAAACCACCTGGAAAACGAAGCCCACATTATATAACCTTTATGTATAACATCATGGCAGTATTAATTTGCATTAAAAAAAATTCGGAAATATAAAATATTGGTTCTGTATATTGAAAAACACTGTGACGCGCACGGATGTAGCTGTGTAAGGTTCATTTATCCGGCCCGGCGCGCCGCAGCAAAATAATATGTCTGTGCGCGTCACAGCGTGTTACAAAATTAAAAGTCTGAACTTTTAACTTTTTAAATGAACCTTACACAGCTACATCCGTGCGCGTCACAGTGTTTTTCAATATAAAGAACCAATATTTTATATTTCCGAATTTTTTTTAATGCAAAATAATACTGCCATGATGTTATACATAAAGGTTATATAACGTGTGCTTCGTTTTACAGGTGGTTGAAATGGCACCTTGCATAACTAAAAAGGTACCATAGAGCAGGGAACACCTTGAAAACCGGTGTACGCCGTTTTGCGACGGTGTCGGAGGTGGTCAATACGCAAATCAAACCGAGCTAACACACCAAGAAAAGAAATAAGTACATTCATGACGGAATTTTTAAAGGTGATATTTTTCATAATTAAATAACAAACGGCAAAGACACATGATCACGAGAATATACAAGAACACCTAAAAATAATACCCTTGATTTGATAAACGTCGAAACTGCTAACCAAGAGTTTTTCTGCAGGAAAAAGATTACGCATTCCTCACATAGGGAATGACACGTGACGCCCAAATCATATTAACAAACATAAAACAAAAGTTGGATTCTGTGAAGCTTTCAAGAATTTTATTCAAATAATAAAAAGTTACTCCCAAATAATTTTATAAAAACCTTATTCAAATAAGATGGCGTTGTAATGTAAGCATACTACCTATTTTAACTGAATGTTAATTGCATAATAGTTGGATATTATATGTGCGAATGCAGTTTGAATTTATTGACAGTGATTTAATTAAAAACAGTTGGCAATGTTCACAAAATTACATATTCTGCGCTAAACGGCATTGCAGCTAAGCTAAATAAAATTTCATTATGAATTAAATATTCATGTTCCGCTAGCTGCAAGAGATTGTAGGTCCACGATGTACGAGTATAATGGACCACAAAACCCCAGCAACTTCTGAAGAAAACCAGAAGACTTGTTAAAGGTAAAGAATTAGTGCCTACCTAATATATGTTTGTTATTCTGTTCATAATCAACAAGTAAGTTGTCAGTCATCCTGAAATGAAAGGAAAACCTCGGCATAGATCAGGGGCATATCGTTCAACCAATTTGCCTTATTGGTGCCACCACCCATTAAGGAGTACCGCGTACTACCGCCAGAAGTTGAAGAAGAAAACTACAATTGCCAACCCGCCTGCCAAATGAGGCGATAAAAGTAAAATCCTCGTTTTGGAGAGGCCACAGAACAGACAATGCCCGTGTCCATCAATCGATGATGATGTAGTTTTTAGGTTAGTTCTTTAAATTACTCGGAGTTTTCAAGTTATATTGCTTGATGAAGTCATGTACAGCCCCTGGATTTTATTACTGTCACTGCAGAAAAAATGGCAACTATCAGTATTTTTTACGGAACATTTGAAGCGGCGCTTAAAGTTCGATGGCTGTACCTATTCAGCGTAGAATTACTTCGAGACCATTACCCTCGCGCAGCTGCCACTCTTGAACTGTTATGTGTCTGCATCAAAATACACTTAACCGCTGTTGGTATCCCACATTGAGGGAGCCTTCAAATATTCGTAAACTAACTAATGTTATGCTGACCTGATACGTCATGGTGAATTACATCGTCTTATTTGGCGTCCCTAATATTAAAATATGGAATGGGGTGGCGAAGATAAAGCGAATCACCGATTGCGCCATAAACGTTCTTTGACTGACAATTTGGAACTTAAATCTTATTTATGGGTATATATCGGAATGCTTAATTATTTGTACTCCTAATTGTCATTGGCACACAAATTATTAGCCTAAATTTTTTTTGCACATTTTTCCTTTTTCTAAACGTGCTTAGCCTATTTTTACTACGCCTTACTTTATATCGCCGTATAATAATTTCCCAATGGCGACATTTTAGCCGATTATATTATAACCATAGATTTAATATAAATGATAGATTGGCAATTGAATCCTGAAAACGAGACCAAAACTAGGTTACGCTAGTGTGCATAAAGTGAGCATGTGCGTGAGATAAATAGTGCAGTACTGCATTGTCTGCTTGTTTTCGATATCGATTCCATCGACACAGTTTACGTTGACGCAGGTGACTTATTTTTTAGTATTATTAAAAGAACGCCAAAAAACTACAAGTAAATACCTAGATATGTTTTTTATTTTATAATTACTTATCCCCGAACAAAATCAATTTATTGTTAAAAATATCGTAGGCTTTACTTGCCAGTATTTACAAATTTGCCTCATTTTGCGATCGCGATCGCCAAAGTTGAAATAAAACTGATATTTATTTTTCAATTACACATTACAAACGTACACTAAATATACATATATTTAATGTTTAACTAATGGGGATTGATGGGAGCTTGAACAATATATACATTGATCCAGAGCGTAATATTACAGGCTGATCGCCTCTGTGTTAAAAACACTTAGGGTCCAAATGTAAACTGCAAATGCTTGAATATTTATTGGGCGAACATTCTTTTCTATTAGGCAATTTCAACCTTTTCTAACGTATTTTAACAATTTAGGCTGTATGCGGTTTACAATGTGAAATATGTCAGCTAATGAAATGTCGATAAGATATCATCGACAACGTCAATAACTAAAATACAAAAGTGAGGTTAGTAATTGTTGAAATTCACGTATTTGATATTATTTTTAATTGAATTCATATGAATTTAAATCCTTGTCCTGGTGAAATGCCCTATCAATTAGTATACAAAATTTTAGTCAAAGCTCTGAAACATTGCATTTTGCTGCTGGTAATCGCGATTGTGTGTTGACGTGTGAATGTACAATTATGTTGGTTCCCTTTTTTAGATGAGTTACTTCCAGGTACTGAACATGTAACCATAATGAAAATACATCAACTCGACACTTTTTTACAATAATAAAAATGAAACTAGTAAAACTAAAGGGAATATTGTGTTGCGCGTGACAGACGTCAGAACTCAGAAAAACGCTACGGGTTCTTAGCGTGTACGTGAACGGCCTTGTGATCTATCTCGTTCTATCGTATAGCTGCATTGTATTCTGTCTCTTTTCATTGCCAATCTATCAGTAGTATATTAAATCTATGATTATAACACCATTTCATCATCATCATCATCAGCCTATCACAGTCCACTGCTGGACATAGGCCTCTCCAATTGCACGCCACTTAGGTCGATCTTCGGCTTCTCGCATCCAGCTCCTGCCAGCCACCTTGCGCAAATCATCACTCCACCTAGCCTGAGGGCGTCCTACGCTACGTTTGCCGAGACGCGGTCTCCACTCAAGAACTCGTTTACCCCAGCGGTTGTCGGTTCTGCGGCTAATATGGCCAGCCCACTGCCACTTCAGCTTGCTAATCCGGTGGGCTATGTCGGTAACTTTAGTTCTCTGCCGGATCACCTCATTTCTGATTTTATCCCTAAGAGAAACTCCGAGCATAGCTCTTTCCATAGCCCGCTGAGCGACTTTGAACTTGTGGACTAGCCGTACCGTCAGTGTCCACGTTTCGGCTCCGTATGTCATGACAGGTAGGACGCACTGATTGAAGACTTTCGTCTTTAGGCATTGTGGGATCGACGATGAGAAGACTCGACGTAGTTTCCCAAATGCTGCCCAACCCAACTGAATTCTTCTGTTCACCTCATCCTCAAAGTTGTTTCTACCTAACTGCAATGTCTGCCCGAGGTACACGTATTTCTGAACAACTTCGAGGACGGCGCCGTGCATCGCAATCGGTAGCGGTAGTACATGTTCATTGAACATAACCTTGGTTTTATCCAGGTTCATTCGCAAGCCGATACGCACAGGAGAGTCAGCCAGGTCATTCAGCATCTGTTGTAGGTCCTGCAGCGTTTCTGCCATAATGACGATGTCGTCTGCAAATCGCAAGTGAGAGATGTATTCGCCATTGATGTTGATGCCTCGTCCTTTCCAGTGCAGCGTCTTGAACATATCCTCCATTGCATTTGTGAACAATTTCGGGGAAATGACGTCCCCTTGTCTCACTCCTCGATGCAATGGTATAGGTTTTGTTTGCTGATTCTGTACTTGGACGGACATGGTGGCGGCTTCGTAGAGACATCTCATCACTTGCACGTACCGCCAATCTACTTGGCAACGCTGCAGGGACTCCAGAACGGACCAGATCTCTATCGAGTCGAAGGCTTTCTCATAGTCCACGAATGCTAGACACAAGGGCTGATTGTACTCTTCGGTCTTCTGTATAATCTGCCGCAATGTGTGGATGTGGTCTATGGTGCCGTATCCGCTCCGAAATCCAGCCTGTTCCGGTGGTTGGAATTCGTCAAGTCTTCGCGCAAGGCGGTTCATGACGACTCTTGAAAACAGCTTATAGACGTGGCTTAGAAGGGAAATGGGTCGATAGTTCTTCAGCAGGGTCTTATCTCCTTTTTTGAAGAACAGGACGACAACGCTCCTACTCCACGCCTCCGGAGTTCTCCCTTCAAACAGGACAGCGTTAAAAAGCTTTTGAAGCTCCCTCAGTACGGGTTTACCTCCAGCCTTTAGCAATTCTGTTGTAACGCCATCCTCTCCAGGGGCTTTTCCATTTTTCAACTGTTTAAGAGCCATCCTGATTTCGTCAATGCTGACTTCTGGCAGGTCTTGAGTGTAGTGGCGTGTTAACGCGGCTCTAGGGTCCTCATTTTCGGGATCAGGTCGAGATGCATGCGAAGCGTATAACCGGCCATAGAAGCGTTCTACTTCGGAAAGGACTGCTGGCTTCGAAGCAACGACTTCTCCACTTGCTGTGGTCAGTTTCGTCAGGTGGCTTCTTCCAAGAGATTGTACGAACACTTTCGACCCCCGATTTTGCTCGATCGCTCTTTCAATCTCAAGAGTATTGGAGCAACGGAGGTCGTGTCGTACGAGCTTACTGATCTCTCGGTTTAGAGCGCGCTTTCCTGACGAAGTGACGGGTGGGTTTTCACGTCGTTCCTTAATCAGCCCTAAAGTTCTTTCCGAAAGCTTTGACTTCCTGCCCTTACGCTGCATTTCACAAAATCTCGTACCTTCTTCCCTGAGGATCCGAACCACATTTTCGAGGTTCTGGTTTACGTCTGTTGTGGTTTCCACGGCAGCGAGTCGGTTTTCCAGGTTTGACTGGAACGTTTCAGATCCTATCATGGTTTGGAGCAAAGTAGGTCGGAGCCTTGACTTCATCAGACGGACACGTTCAGCCTTAAAATCAATATTCAGAGAGCCTCGAACGAGTCGGTGATCGCTACCGGTATTAAACCTGTTAATCACGGAGACGTCTCTGAATATATGCTTCTTGTTGGTCATGATGAAGTCAATCTCATTTTTCGTCATAGTGTCGGGGCTTTGCCACGTCCACTTCCTTTGGGGCTGTTTCTTGAAGAAGGAGTTCATCAAGAAGAGCCCCTCCCGTTCGAGGAAGTTGACTAGCATTTGCCCCCTATGGTTTCTGCATCCAAATCCATGGGATCCTACTACCGATTCGTTGCAATTCTGTACTCCCACTTTAGCGTTGAAGTCTCCCATAACAACGCTGTAGTGAGTCTTAGTGGTGAAGTGGAGGGCCTTTGATATGTCATCAAACATATCCTCCACCTCTTCGTCCGAGTGTTTCGAGGTCGGTGCGTACGCTTGAACCACCTTGAGGCTATACCTCTCAGTGAGCTTAACAATAAGGTACGCTACCCTGTTCGACACACTGGACACTTCCACAACGTTGTCAGAAAGGGACTTATTTACCAGAAACCCAACGCCACCTTGGGATTGTTGGTCTCCCTCACGAAAGTACATTAGGTGGCCCGACTCGAGGGTTATGGTGTCCTCCCCCTCTCTTCGGACTTCACATAGCCCTAGGATATGCCACCTAATCTTCCCAAGTTCCACCTCAAGTTGAGCCAGATGCGAGTCTAGCCGTAGCGTGCGTCCGTTGTACGTCGCCAGGGTCAGTTGTTTTTGGTGGCCTCCCGTAACCCGGAGATTCTTCGCACCCCCCGTCCCGCCGTAACCGTGGTCGCCACCATGACCAGGAATAGCGGGACCGCCGGGAACTGGGGGCCGTGGCTTTTTGTGCGTCTGCATAGGAGGTTATGCCCATAATCGCCACGCTGGGCAGACGGGTTGGCGATCGCAGGGCGTAGCTTCTTGCACCGATGACGCTGCTGCCCGTCACTGGCCCGGTACACTTAACTACGCCTTCCGTTGGATGGTTATACCGCCATCGGTCGGTCAATCGCCAGAGCCTCGTTCGTCGTCCAGCAGGATGCACCGCGTGCAGGTGAGGTTGGCTTGGGGCGGAAGATGGTGGTTCGCCCCTCTACATCCCTCGCCCCTCTACATCCCTAACACCATTTACCATTTACAGAACCAAATTTTTATTCGTAGAAAGTTAAAAACTTTATCAATAATTGAAATAGCCATGCATGCATGCATGCTTGTAAAGAAGTAAGCATGAATGGAAGCAAGCAAGCACGTATGCAAACAAGCAATCATGCATGCAAACAAGCAATCATGCATGCATCCAAACAATCAGACTTCCGTGACGGCTTCGGCGCTGCGGGGCTCCGGCGGTCCCACGCGTGCTAATCGTCGCAGATGGCTTACGCTCACCACAGCAGCTTCGGCTTTCTGGCTGCGCCGGCCAGCCTCAGCCGCGGCGCCTCGCTTGCGCCTCCTGCTTCTCAGCTCGCGGGCCGCCTCGCCCCTCCGCGCCTACGCGCTTTTGAATTGCACTCTAGGGGTAGGGCACACAAGACTGCTTGGGGTCGGTTTGTGAGCGATTCGTTTTTTAAACATTTTAGGTTTAAAAAAAAATAGAGCGTAATGCCAAAAAAAGAGATGCTAATACATTTTAGTGCTTTCGATATTAGACATACTGAAATTAGGGTTTTCAATTTTTAGACCAATTTATAATAGTGCGAAAACAGCTCTTAGACTAGACAATAATTATACGTTATATACGGCCAAATGAAATTAGGACTTTAAATTTTAGGCGAACCGAAGGGCCCCTTATTTATGAATGTTGATGAATGTTGTGTTTGGTGTGTTGGTCGTGGCAAATCATAATACTCACTAGGTTTTAAACGCCCTTAACATAACGTCGCATTCAGCTACGGCGTTAAATTTGTTCGACATGTTGCCTTAATAAATGACTGTAACCACGATTACTTTGGTAAGTAACTTGAATTCAATGATGGAGGCCTTGAAACACTTTTTATCTGGTTGATATTGGCGTTTCTCCCCATCAAAGGTAGACAAAAAGAGTCAAAACAAGCTATTACTATAGTAAAAATTCTAAAATTGCAATTACTAAACTGGCACTCATAGTTACTCAGAACTTTAAAACATACGTTACATTAAAAACCTTGAAAATTACTTGAAGTTCACTGTCAGAAACGGTAATGGACCGAAAATCCCGATTCTAATTTGGCTACAACACAAGAAAAAGATGTATCTCCTGACTCATAACAGTCATTCCGTAATTATATCTGTGTGCACTCGTGAAGCGATTCACGTAAACTATTTCGGATCAGCTAACCCCCTTGAGTGGACAAGTGAAGGGTTGCGACACGAACGCTCTGAGTGCATTTTGGCGTAAAGCGCTTTTAAAATAATGCACGTATTTCAGGCTTCATGCAGTTTTCAGTTGCGCCTAAATTTGTTATTTTAATTGCTTTTAAAATAACAAAGCTGTGACGTACGAGTTGTTTTTATAGGACTTTAAACTTTCTTGTTGCATTTTCAGAAATAAACTAGACACTTTTAGTTTATTAATTAGAGTATTGGTTGTATAAAATACTGTCATATCATTGAGTTAAAAAAAGTTTATTTATCAATAAATTGAATTAAATGAGAATTTTTTGGTTTTATAGGAACGCTTCTTACTTACCCATTTATACTATCTAATTCTCAATAGGTTCAGTAAACACCAATAACTCTGGTTTTATCAAATCAACACTGGCTCTAGCCCAAGGCTCTTGACTAGTAGGCGGACCACTGCACATCTATACCATCCTGGTCATAAGTCACCTAACATAGTGGGATACTATATTAGTTGTACAGTAGGAGTGCCAACCCTACCTGAAATTATTATCAAGTATATTAATGATGCATTTGTTAAAAATACATTTAAGAACATAGCGTTTGATGATAGTATGGCTCACGTGCAAAATACTGGTGTGTATATAAATATACACAGATATGTTTGTCCCTAGTGACTGCTGGTTGTGGATTCGAATCACAATCCGCAACACACCTGAGGTAGTTAATAAGTATCGTTATTTTTCGTTTTATAGATTCGTACCTAATGGCAGACAGACAACCCATGAATAACTTATTCGTTCAACAAACACGAATCATCTAGCGGCAAGAAAAACAAAATAATATTTATTATTCTGATCCAAAATCAGAAATAACGATAATACAACAAGCCAGACCAAAGAAAATAAAAAAGCCACTTTTTTTTCTACATTGATCCGTCCGGGAGTCGAACCCGGGACCTCGAAGCAGGCGACACCTTGAAAACCGTACTCCACTCCGCCACGGACGTCGTAAAAGATGGTAAATTATCTAGCGGCAAATTCTATTGCTACATTATATAATGGATTATTAACGTTAGTCTTGATTGTGAAATGCTAGAATGCTATTATGCCTTTTTAGGATTTATCGATAATCGTTACTCAAAGGACGAAAAAGGGTGGTGCTACTAGACTTTACGCCATAAACAGACAAGAAAATGGATAAAGATAAGAAATTGAAATATGCCCATTTCTTGGGAATTCATAAGGGAAAAATGTTAAGACGACATGTAACCGAGTGTATTATTTGATAAGAATTTCGTATTAGTACGTGAAAAAAAGTTTTCTGAAATCTATAGACGTTGCGCTAAATTAGAGAACAAACGCGGTGAACATGACCCATACTGAGTAGAACAACATGATAACGCATAACTTTAGATATTTAGTCTTGTAGTATTTGTACGATTAATGGACAAACGATTCTGCGATATTTCAATAGGCATTACTATGAAATTCTATAAACATGCAGACTCTACTTTTTAATGCCTTACAAATTTTTCCACAGCTTACTGTAAAACATTATTATAAATAGAATAAATAAAAAATAGAATAAGAATTAATAATCGTGTATTTAGCTAATGACAATATTGTCGACATAATATGTATTATATAGGTAACAATGACTACTAAATTACTTTACTTATTATTGGTTTATATTTCCATTCTTCCTGTTTCATTCTAAGCAATAAATGACCATAGTGCCCTTACTACTATAGTATTTTAAGCATAAGCCAAAGTTGACGACCCTAGCTTGATCGCCGTTAGTCGGTATCAGATGAAGTACATGTATGAGATTTACATCTGTGCCTATCTGTCTTTTGTGCTATAGACCAACCAACCAGTCATCAACACCAACCACCAACAGGCTATTAAAGCTTAGGTATTTTATGTTTTTATTGGAGTGATGTATCTGTTACGTAGTCACTATTAATCTATGTCAACAAATACCGTTGCCATTAATTAGTTAAACAAGTGCGGTACGTTTGCCATTTGTTTGACTAGGATTCAAGAGTACTTTTCATCTTGATAAGGTAACAGGTATTTCCCGCATGGACCAACAAAGTAGGTTGACACGGCCCATTGTGGAGCGGCCTTGGACCCGGCATTTTTCCTTTGACGCAGAGCTCCCTGAATATTCAGATGACATTTGGACAACTAAATTATTCATATTCTGTGAACGTCGCGCCCGCAACGTTTGATGATTCAGCAAAAAGGACGTTTTCTTCACCTGGTGAAGCAGGATTGGCGCCATTGTTTATTTTGCGGTTTTGCCATTTCATATTATCATACTTACTTAAGAAGGCCATCTTAAAAGTCAACATGTTTGAGCTTCAGATTTACTTGTACCTAGATAAAAGTTATATTAAGGAGCCCTAATGAAAATATAAGATGAATGATAATATAAATCTATGGATCTCAAATAATTTAGTACAGCTAAGCCTCTAAATAATATCTAAAATAACTTTCTCGACAGAGAAACGTTCGAATATTTTTTTTTTACTTTCCTTGCAACGGATTCATTTAAGCGAATTTTTAAAATCCACTTTTTTTACATATTGATGTTATACCTACTTATTATATAAAAGGTGCAGGTGTCAGTAGGTATTTAAGCATTCAATTATTAACTATATTATTTAGAAATTAATTTTATTCATCATCATCGTCATATCAGCCGAACGACGCCCACTGCTGGGCATAGGCCTCCCTCAAGGATCTCCACAACGATCGGTCCTGTGCTGTCCGCATCCAGCGGCTTCCCGCGACCTTGACCAGATCGTCGGTCCACCTGTAATAGGTGGACATAGTGTGTATGTAAATTGTGATGCTATATGTAAATGAATTATATGTTTTGCTGTTAGTGTACCTTATAAAAGAAAATTACGTCATCATGGTGGCCGTTCAGACAGAAGACGAGATGGCATCTCTGGATGTAGGTACATCTCGGCGAAAGATAATTCAGATGAAAATCAGACAACATATTAGACTATTGCTTACGATAAGCAGATTGCTAAGTAGCAGGATACAAAAAAAAATGGTGGCCGTCTATCGCTAAGCCTCAATTTTGAGTAGTCTATCATTATTTGTGGCCATAAAATTATCTTTTATCCATACCATACCATAAAACATTAAGTCCCAGACTCAGCTTTTTGCCAACTGCTTACTTACTTTCTGTTATAGACGTGCCCCTGCCCTGGCAAAGGGGGCTCAACTCCCACACGTCATAAATCTGTTTCAAGCATTGTTACTTACTGCAGACGTTGTTTGGTTGATTATACTAACTAAAATATTCCTGCTGCAACAACCTGCTACAAGTAATATGACTTTGTATTCAAACAAATTTTGGATTGTTTCTTATTCAAGCGGTTTTCAAGGGTAATAATTAAAATTAATTTTAAGAATCAAGTCTAGACTGAGTTGTATTCGTTTTGTTATCTAAATGGATTTCTCTTTTAGCGTTGAATTTTATGTAACTATATTTATATTAAAGCATATGATTGCCCGACTGGCATGGTGACTGTGATTTTGTTTTAAAGCTTAGAGGTCTTATCGGGTTAGATTCTTAGTATTCCAAACTTTTTTGTTTTATATAGAGTCAAGAACGTACTTATTAAAATCGGCCTAAGTCTGCGCGTGTTGGGAGTGACCGCTGTTAATAATGCTTTGTGTACGTTGCCTGCGTTTCATGCCTGCGTTGTGGTTCCTCTAAATACAGTTTAAAACTTAATCATATCACAAATATAAATCTAAACTGAGAGCCAAGCCTAGCCCTGAAATTTATTTATAATAACATAAAATATTTTATAACAATTTAAAATATGATATCTTCTTAAAACTTAGGATAATATATTCTAAAATCTGATTTGGCTAGTTTTCCAGTAAATTTCCAGAACAACGAAAATAACTCTTAGTTTCAGTAAAATACGCGTATTCAGGAAATTCTAATTCCTTTCTTGCATAGGTATTTGGCAATTAGGTAAATCTTAGCAATAAACAAGTCTCTAGGTGGCAACAAATAAAAACAGGAAAATGAAACTTTTAACGTTTGGGAATGGCGGCCGGATTTGTTTTTACGGAGCGACCGCGGCGCCGCCGCAATTAAATATTATAACCTCGTATTTGCATAATATCGGGGCGTGTAATAGAAATTTGTACCAAAACGGGAAATGTGGGAAGAGCGGAGTTGTGTCGCCTGCTAAACGACATTTTGCCGATTTTGTATGTATGTAATCATCACTTCATAAATGTTTGATAAAGTTTCATGGCCACTATTGTAAGATTTATTTGGTCATGGATTTCTGCAGTACCTGTACCTTGCCATTCAAGTTGCAGGCGCCTTTATCAAGGAAGAAATACCGGTAAGTATCAAAAAAGAAGGTACTTGGTAAGTACAGACAACGGTAGGTCAACCTACCCAAAAAGTTAAAGGTCATTGAATTGATTTTCAACTTTAAGTCCAACAAGTAGAGATCAATATGAATTGAAAAAAAAAAAGACGTTTGTGGTAGGTTGACGTGCTGTTGTCTGTACATACAAGGTAGAAATCATGAAACTAGCTTTTTGACCAGCATTAGCACTTGACTTTTTTTAACTGTAAGTTTGTGTAGCTAGATATTAAGTTTGTTTCATTGGCATAAAGGCATAGGTAAAATAAATTATATACAATCTAAAATTATTCCTAGGTGTACTTTCTTATTAGTACGAAGGAATTCGGTCTTACAGGAACTGAATAATTAAAACAGCCGCATTGTAATACAAAACACGATCAAATATAAATTATCTACATAAGGATACACAAAAAAGAAGTGAGTTGTCCTCACTTAATGTTTTTATTGAATAACCGCACAAGAGCTCGCGCTCGAGTTATTACATTTAATTTCTCCGGATGAGGAGACGCACAATGGCACGGAGCAAGTACTACTCAGCCATAATTTGGCAAAAATCCTGAGGAGCACTCGACATAGCGGACCAGCTGTCTCGAGCACGCGTACTAAAAGTTTCTAAGAGCCGGGCCGGGGCGTCCCGAGAAGAAATCTCCTCGGAAGTCGTCAAGATTTATAGCGGCAGTTAACGTGACGCAGGTATTTTCGCCCTCTCTAACCGAGAGGAAAACTGACCGATACCTCTCCGCACATATTTTTCGACTTGTTTTTTCCTAAGTCTGACTTAATCGCGAACGTGTTGGGCAAAGTGCAATCGATTTTATAATGTGTGTCAATGATGATAAAAGGTATCCTGTCAGTAGCAGGTTTATCTGTTATAAGTTATGGGTTTAACCCATCGATGTTGGTGTGGTGGGACCTCCTAGTGGTCCACCCTGGGCAACGGTATCTTTGGTTTTCTAACCAATGATGACGGCTAACAGATCTTTCTGCGGTGGTAGGCTTCGAGAGAGGCCGCCTGGATGCTACCACCCTCCTGCCGGAGTCCAGCGCCAAACAGTTTTTCTGTGTTCCGCTGGTGTGAGGGAGAACCAGTACCTCTGGGTAAGCTCGCTCCATCTTAGGCTTCTTCTAGATTGAATGATTGACGTTGTGTTTATGTCAGAGTAAACTTTATAACCCGGCCAAATTATGTTGACACACAAAAGTATGGATATTTACTTATATCATGTTGTATCTCTATTCGATTGATAAAGGCTGTACTAGTTGGAACACTTATTTGACGCTCAATGTATATCTAGTTTTTATGTTTCATCAATGGTTTCACCGAAGAAAATCCGTACGCTTCGGAAAAGCTACCTTTAGAAAAACTAGTTTAGAAGCATAAGGCAGCTTTCATTTTAAATCGTTACGGTTTTTAAAATTCAGTGGCTGTCCAATTTAGTTTGCGAGAACTTAAAGTACCTCAGGTGGGTGCTCGGTCTTATAGTTCGTTCGGCATGCGGCAGACGTGGCTGGCTGTCGGACTTCAACTACGGATCTTTCTGGGGAACGCCGGTGATAAGAGTTTCGGAGCGCAATGTGTTTCGTATGCGGTCTCAATTTAACTTTGAGTAAGCTAGCGCGTTGAGTGCCGACTGGAGATACAATGCAAACGCAGTGCAATTGAAAAGCTCTTTCGAGTAGACTCTGGATTGTTGGTGTGATGTTTTATTTATTCTTTAAACACATTTTCTTATTAAAATGATATTAACATTGAGTTTTAGTGTTTGCGTTGCTTTACTGGGTTTCTACCCGTGACGAACGCTGTAAAGAGGCCAAAACTTCACACCTAAGATAGTCTAAATTATAGTCAAGCAATTGTACTTTCAATGTTCTTACACCAGCAATGTACTTGCTAAGAACGCAGTTTCAAAGCAGAAAATGTATTTTATTTTAATGTAGATATAGTGTTCGCGTAAATTCAAGAAACAAATACATTTTCAAATTTTTGAAGTGTCTCACTAAATGAGTATTGATTCTTGATCTTTTATTTTCGGACGGGCCTATCACTGAAACCTTAATATGGAAGGCTTTGTTTAGTTAAACCGGGCAGATATTTGGCGAGCGCTGAGGGCGCTCAGCCAGGTCCGCCTCGCTAGCAGTTTCCCGGTACGGCCGAGGGGGAGGCTCGCTCGTGCCGGGGCCCATACTAGCGGGCCTGATCGGGCCGGTGACGTCAGATCATACCTAAACCTTTTTTTTACTACCTTTAAAAACATATATTTTTAGCAATATATTAAGCTTTATTTTTTTTTAACAACAAGTTTGTTACGTCAAAAGTACGTAATTATTTTGAGTGAGTGAGCATGAAGATAGTCGGTTACTGATTCTTGGGCACAAACTTGAAAATTACTTTATTCCTTGCATGTTGTCTATTGAACTTTGCATCAGAATATTCTTTACAGCATTGGCTAAGGTTCTAAGACTATAAAAGTCTCTATTTTTAGTTGTGAAGAGTATGATGCTGTTCTTCAAAAGTAAAAGGTAAATCTTATCAAACAATAATATATCATTAAAATCGGTCAACTCCATTAATTCTATAAGTGGTAATACATGCAAAATAAAAGATAAACAAGTGTCAAAGTCGGCATCTCAATTCACATCACAGTTAGGCATTTTTATAGGTTGGGAAATACAGTTTTATTCTTTATATGCACCTTTGCAGCACAAATATTAGACATACATTTTTGAATAAAACTGACTTCAGATGAGGGACATTTGGTCAAATCATTGATTTAGAAACACAAATATGTTTTATAAATGTTGATAATTTTTAAACATAACTTTAAAAATGGTCGGTTAATGACGGTTTTTATATAGGTACCTATGCCTATTTAGTAATTGTAGAACGTACTTAAGTAGGAACATTTTCATTATGCGAAACTGTCTGTTTAATGTAGAAACTATTATTAGTATTGACTCTGTCTATCATTTCCTCGAAAAATTGTGTTAATCTTATATGGCTGTTAATTACGTCCATGCAATAAATGTTAATTACGGCTGGTTATTACGTCCATGAAATATCTTCAAGACGCTTAAACCTAGTCAGAGAAAAAGTAATTAAAGAGTTTTCTCACTTGTTGATCTCATTTCGCCATCGATCGGAGGAAGGCAATCTATTTGGGTAGTGGGTATTAGCAGTTGATTCGCACAGCTTACCGTATCAACAATATCTGAAGTTTGCGCGGTGGGCGGCGTCCGCGGCTTAAGTGCTCCGATCTACTTAAATTAAATAAACACTCCAGTTTGTTTATTTGATATGTTTGTATTGGGACCCACGCGATGGGTTTAAATCCGTTCGTTGTTAATGGTCGGAATCGTTGCCAAACAACAAGAGTGCGCTACGCCTCTATCCATAGCTGAAAACTTTGCAAAAGGATCACAACTGAAAAGGATTAATAGCAATGACAACGCTTAGATTTATCTTTGTATATCGTTTGTCGTCAGTATATTTATATTAAGTGTTAAGAGTAAAAAATTTTATGTATAGTCATAAAATTTTTACTCTAATCAGTTCATAATCCAGATTAGTAAGCTAGGCAGGTTATTAGGGTCATTTTTAAACTTTGCCCGTTAAAGTTTTGCTATATTTTATCATTTGTTAGTTATACACCTGAGATTGTCTTCCAAAAAGTCATAATTTATCGAAAAGCTTAATGCAATTCCCAAAGAGTGAATTACTCTACTAACTCTGTTACTCTTACTAACTTCGCCTGAAGCACGAAACGGCAAGTTTATTTCTAAAATGATATAGTAGTCACTTTTTATGGTAAATTAACAGAACTCACCCTTTAACAAAAAAATATTTATCATTGATTGGATGTTAGATCATTTTCTTTGGGGAGATACCGAGATAGTAGTGAGCTCATACAACAAAACATTGCTTTGTTGTATCTGTAAAGAATTCCAAATAATAATAACCAAAGTACATATAAATTATTGTTCGATCATAAAACGCTTGTAGTGCACTAAAATACATAAGCACTTGAATCAAAGGAGCTAACTAATCTAACTTTTAGGTTCAAGTCGTTCGAATCAAGTGATGGGTTGGAAATCATAAACCCAAAGTTTGTAGTTTCATACAGACCACTTACCCTAACCAGATTATCTTGATTTTAGGGATTTATGATAGTTTTAATAAAGTCTTAAATCGAGTGTTATACCCAGTTGTAAACTACAGTATTGGGTAGGTAATTAAATACTTGTAATATCGGTTTTAATAGGTATAGTTTCACCAAAAAAATGTTATGTTATTATGATACTCCTTACATATAATAAATAACCAAATCCTATAAAAGATCTGCTTTTAAGTCATAAAATATGGATCTTGAAAATTATTTTGCTAATGATTTCCGCTTGTTAACCAGCCTAGGTGCCTTCACCACACTACCCGCACTAGCACTGATTGAGCAAGCACTATTTCATGCAGGAAAACCACCCAAAACCGATATAAGAAAAACCTCGACGCGTTTCGCCACTTCACGTAGCATCCTCGGGAGATGTTGTCGCCTCTGCTATGGGAGCGCAGCGAAGGCAATATTTAGTTAGAAAATCCATATTTAGCTATCGATTTCCGCAAAGTAACGCCTGAATCTATTTTTTTAAACATGAAATAGCTTGTATAAATAGGCTGTTAGGTGTTAAGTCTTTTTACATTATGAACGAATAAATAAATTGTTAATAATATTTGAATTATTATAATAACCTTAACGTGACCATTCTCTATTTATATTTGAATTTTTAATTGAATTTTAGAAACAACTCATTGAAATTCAAATTATCATGCATATTATTCAAATAAACACCAAGGTATGCCTCTGTATTATTTTGGATATCAGATATTGATTCAATGTGAGATGCCACAAAATCAACTGTAACCTTTTATGTACCACAATTACTGCAATAAAGATTTTGAATTCCTCTTTTTCTGCCGCTTGAAGGAGAGATCAATTCTAAATAAAAAGATTATTATATGGATCGAAATGTATCCTCTGTATTTTTATATTCCTACTGAATACGGGACGGGAATGGCATGAATTGGCCTGTGTAGTGCTTATGATTTTTAACGGGAGTCCCCAATTTACGCGATGCTGTGCTATTAGCTATAACTCTATCATAAATTAGACATGAGTTGGGCCGCTCTAAATGCAAACCCCAGTTATCGTGTACACAGATCTGGCTTAAAGCCAGTCTGATTGTGCGTTAGTTCGAGCGAACATAATGCCTTTAGCGAAGTTAAAATTTGATAAACTTTGTTTTTGAACTAATAAGAATACGTAAGTTTTCCTGCCGCGCGCTTGTTGGAAAACGTTTGAACAGTTTGCACGATAGGTAAAATTTTAAAGAGTCTATATGTATTTAAAGAGTTACTTAAGTTTGAACAACTTAGAAAATATTTCTGAATAACTCAATACATTTTGGTAGTCCTGACAACTACACAACATATTTGACGTTTATGGAATAAAATAAAACTAATAACAGCAAGACTACTAGGTACCACATGAAATATAATATTTTATCTTTGGTAACTACTTCCTACTAACGTTTTGGTTCTAACCTACTATTCGGTCTGCGACTATCTTTGCAGAACTTGATAGTTTTGAATGCGTAATAGCATTATCGTATCCTTTCATAATACGTTCCCAAATGTTACGCATAGTTAAACAATTTAATGTTATTGGAGCAGAAACTACTAGTGATTGGTATGCTAGAGATCTGCGCCGGCGCCCACTGCTGGATGGAAGCCAGCCGCCCCATGCCCGGTAAGTACTATTTTTGTCTGCAAAATGTGTTGTTGCTTTTGAAACATTCTCAATGTAGATTTAATGAATATTTTTACAGTGACAGTGCTCGATTCGCTTAAATAATGCTACGTTGTTTGTCTTCATTATCTCTCCGCTGGAAGTTTAGAAGCCACGCCAGTCCATTCCGCGTGCGTTCGAATTAATCCCACAAATAAAATATAAATTAAATTTATGACTGCATAAAATTACTGGTTCACCTTTAGCCAACATCAAGCCGTATTAAACGTGCAGAATCTGCCGGCTGACTCGACCTACTCATTACATATTCCGTTTCGGCGAGCGAATATTTCGACAACAAACATTATGGTAATTTGGCCGCATAACGATCCATTTTACACCTGTTTACGTAAACACGAAGCTTAAGCTTTGGAGACGGTTTTGGTTGCCAACGAAAACTTAATTCATGTGGGTGGATGCATAGCAAGTGGCCTGTGAAATTCACTTTCCACATGTTCACTAATCTGTCTAATCGCGGTCCGAGCAGCAATATTCAATAGTTTGGCAGTTATTGAATTATGCCAATTAGTTTGCACAGAAGCCTGAATAATATGTTGTTAATATTTGCCAGGTTTTGCCAGCCACGAACCACCTACACCTCGACTTCACCTGGTTCATATAAAAGCAAAAACAAATTATTTTTAAATATATAACATAAAAATTTACAGAAACATTTACAGTCGGTTTACTCTTGACATTACATTTCGTTCGATATTGGGATTGGCGTCAAAATTTTTCGTGTGAACGCACACTAGCGCATAATCGTATTTTGCAAAGTCGTATTCATATTTTCGTGGAGTAATGAGAGAACAAAATAAATTCGTCATTGGAAAGATTTAAAATCGAGTCGGGTGTCAAGAGTAAGTCTTCGGATATAATAAATATTATAGACAGAAATTAAAGGAAATATCCTTCAATATCAATATACTGCAGTAATTTTTAATTTCTGTATTAATAATCTAGAGCGAAACTAAATATTTATTGAAATATGTGATTCTCTTATGGTGTTTATTATATTTTTAATTGCTGCAAATATCGCAACTTCCTTTTACATCAATTTAATATAATATTTCATACACAGAATAACTTAAAATTAAATATGAAGTTTTATGAACTAACATAATTTAATAGGAAAACATCGAATAACAATAATAAGAGACGAAATCGTCATGTCTTCTGATCAAAACTGCTATATTATGATACTAAATAATGTTGGTGATGTCTCATTATAAGATATCTTCATCACCTATTTCAGTAACTTTCACGACGATGCTTTGCTTTCATTCAGTCGCGACATTAAAAATGAGTAAAGGCCGTAGGATAACATCTATTTTATTTACTTCATTCACATCTAAAAATAACTAACCAATTAGATCTGTAAAACTCCATAGTAAGTAAAACAAGGTTGACTTTATGACATCCCCAAGAATTAGAAGAAGTAATCCAATCTAACCATATCAATGTGGTTAACTTATTCCAATACTACTATGTATATTTTTTACATTTTACTTATAAGGGCAGGTTAGAATACAAACATTCATTTTACCAGAACACTTAAAGTGTTAAATGTCGTCCAAAATGAGTACAGGAAAATAAATCAATACGATTACACCAAACACCGTGCATTCGGTTCGTAGCATATTTTTTTGACGTGCTGTTTCATATTTTACTCGAGGACAGAAATAAAAATTTATTTGACAAGGATATTCGCGCTACTTCGTGTTACTGCTAAAGTTTAATGCACTGTTAAAATTTATTTGCACTTAGTGCAAGTTGTGAAGTAAGTTTTTGTTTACGAATTTTTTCCTTCCCCCCATTCTCGAGACAGGTGAGCACCTAGCTACAACATGGCTACTAGTTGTGTGCACGAGTATGTATACCTACAGTATGCACACTCTCGTGATTTGTGGGAGAGTGACAAGCACTCATTGCCAGCCCCGCGGCGCGAGACGACACTCCGCCGCTCCCCATTGTTGACTTTCACATGATACACAAACACTTATATCATGTGCGCAGTGCATTCACATAAAAAAGATATCATTGTTATCTCGAGTGAAATGCAAGTTTTAAGGTAGGAAGGTGAAATGCAAGTTTAAGGTAGGTTTACTTTGGAATTGTAAGTCAGTGTTGCTACAATTGTTCGAGTGACAAGCGGTCAATCGCTTTTAACATCGTGCAAGTCACACTCTCCTGGTTAATTAAGCTTTATTCTGCTTCTTATACTCGTAGTTTAGTTTGTTACCTGTATAGTTATTGAGTTACTTGTCACACATGGACAGATATCGAATCTTTGCTCAAATATTTTTATCAGGTACTTTATATTTCTTGATTTAATTTCCTGAAGCAGACATACGCATAGTTTTACTATTGCAATGTTGATCGCTAAGCTGCATGACTAATTAGTCACTTGTAGGTGAGCCACTCAGTGGAGGGGTGCGCAATGCTGTGGCAGGTGAGAACTTTGCTTGGAGATTTGAGCTACGTTACATGACAATAGAATTAGTCTTATAACATATATGAAACCTGTAAATATTCAGCAATACGGACTGCAGTTTCACGCTGCGTAACAGATCATCGGCGTAGATAACTGTATGTTTAGAGGAAGATAAATGTGGTGCGTAACAGTAAATAGGTCATCGCCGTGAGTAACTGGCCGTTCAGTGGAAGATAAAATATGCGGTGCGTAACAGGTCATAGGCGTGGGTCGCTGTCCTTTCGGTGAAATATATTTTTTTGATAGTTGTCAACCCCATTATTAAATCTTTACACCTTTTCAACTTTGAAATTAATAGGTACCCTTATCGAACGAAAAAAAATCGCTCAACCAAGTGTGTTTGAACAGGGCCATACATTGAAATCAATATAAAAGTATACACGTCAAAGTCAAAACTTTCTTTTATTTTGTCGGTTGAAAATATAGTATTTAGTATAATCTGCTTTTAGAGGGGTTTGGATTTTTTTTGTTATTTCATAATAATGTAAGTTAGGGCAGTTTGCAATGTAAGTACTTCTACTAATTTCAAGCTTTAAATCGCTTTTAAGACAATAACAACAATGAGCCTTTATAAACAATGATTACGGCGTGTAGGTTTATTTTCACTTCTAATGTTGATGGTCCAAAGTTCAAACGCTCTGCCACACCAATTTATGCAATCTACAATACAAACAAAATGTCTACCCAATCGGGCTTGTTTCGCGCGACTTTGGCAGATGGCGCTACTATAGATTGTTAGAGACAAAGCTGGGATTTGCATAACACGGGCCGGATCATCGGTTCTGATTGTTTCGATGCCAGTTACAGCCCCATGTAATTTGTAGGGATTTCGATGAATAAATAGCGCTAGATTTATAAAACGGTCTCACGTGACTTTACATTCGGAATTCAGATGCCTATGTCCTTACGCGCTTTGACTAAATCGTTAAATTGTTGCCGTAGACAAAGATAGTTTATTTGACTGTATTTCGATGTGATTCGATCACATTCAGACACCTTCGATTTATTAATTATTAAGGATAACATTTTAAGCTACAATATGAGTTAAAAAGTTATTAACTAACTGCATTGCACTTACCACAACCGCGGTAGAATTAGAGGCGGCCAGCCGAGCTAGTCCTGCATGTGCGTTTTTTGTTGACATTTCTGATGACGTCCAGAATTGTGCGCAGGCCGGTGAGGATCAATTCAGAGGGTGGCATTCCCCTTCTAGGAGGCTCTGGTTCGTCCAGCGAGAGCGACTCCACATTGTTTTTGGGTTAATTTTCGTTTGGGGCAGGATTTGGCTGGCTCGCCACGGTTCAGGCATTGCGATGAGCACTTTAGATTATCGTACAGGATCCACTTTCTATTACAGGTAATGATTTGATTTAAAATCCCTTCATTATTGTGCCGGTTAAGTAATGTAACACAGCAGTCGGCGCGCGTTTGGCAGTTTGCTTCACTCAATTCGTGAGGTCCCACCTTTCAAGCTTTTTAATTTGCTTTAAATGGATTAAAACTGTGTTATCACTAACACTATAATAATTGTGCCGGAAAAGTTCTTATCTGGTGGTATCACAAAAATAATAGCAACAATGACTAAAACTTCCCGTGTGTGTCAAGGCTTAAATGTTGGTGCGGTGCAAGCTCGGTAAAAAAACAGCACAACTATTTTTTTTCCTGTGGGTGTTGTAAAAGGCAACTAAAGGAACACTACCAGAAGAAGACTGGCAGCAGTGACTTATCTCTATCATTTGCTAACTGCAATCCCTAACCCGCCTGCAAAGCGTGGCAATTATGATTATGATAATATGATGATTTTATTTTATTTTATTTTTTAAGTACACTAACGACAGTTACAATAGTAGAATTACATTTAAAAAAATATTCTTGAGCTAAATGTACAATCATTTAAAGGTATACACAAAGGTTGCTTAAAATATAAATCGTTGCCTGGTAGTGTAGGCTATATAAATAGTTCAACTAAAAACTAAAGGTTAACTTTTTATAACAATGTAAAGGTTTAAATTAAAAAACAGTCTAAAAACAGTTCTAAATGTAAAGATTAGTTGCTGTGACCTTGATTTTGTGTAGGGACATGAACATTACGTCTAGGTCGTCTAACGACCGCTTAATTTGTTATAAGCCTTGCAGATCCGTGAGATAGGAGAGTTGGCTCCTAAAACAGTTTTTCGAAATGGGCGAGAGAGAGGTCGATGATGAAAATGTTTCCAGATAAAAATGTTATGGTCTATCTGTATTAGAATTACATACTCAGTATGACTTTTTACACATACTACTGAGACGACACATGGTTTGTTCAATAGATTTTTCATTCTTTAGTATTCTTCGAAACCAATATAAAATACATACAAGTCCACTAGTGTAGTAATATAACTTCTGACGTAAGAGTACATACAGTGTAGTGGGCTCGTACCTACTTATTTTCTTGTTCTTGGAATGTGTGAATAAGAAACAATCGCAGAAGTTCTCTGGTATTTCAAAATTATCATCGTCGTGGAACATTGGGAACATCTGGCTCAGACAACAGCCAGATTTCCACAATGTTTATAGAAATATTATCACGAGTATAGATGTAATTATAATTATTATCTACTTGATTATTATTAATTCATTATTACTTGATTTTTATGGTGCCCGCAGAATACCAGAGCGGTTGTGGCACTTGGTGCTGTTATGCTGAGATGGCCTATTTGGTACAGTCTTAATTATGTATTTTAGATCATTACATGTATTATGCAACCTCATAATTTTATTGGACCAATAAAACTTTTAATTTCTTTAATAATCTTATAAATAAATTGCAAGTTTTTGTGGTATAAAAGTATCCTTCAATCGTATAGTCAACTAATAATCTAAGATTGGTCGCTTTGCGAAAAATCGCATCATGATGGCCGCCCGTCTATAAAGTAAAAATGTTGCGATACAACAAAGTACCGGGTGGTTTCATCCTGATAATACATCACCTCTTTGTTGGAAAAAATGCGTTAATATTTCGCGAGGAATTTCATTACTGCGAGCCTTGTTGGCTTTCAAATAAATAGGCGTTTTATTGCTTTTCTTCTCGCTGTTCGATATTGTAGGGTTGAGATTAAATAACAGAATATTATGCTACCTAGTTTAGTTACTTGTTGGCCTCGTTGTAGCGCGCAGCAATATATCCGTATTCTAATAAATTTGTGCAGAAATGCTTGTAAATATTAAAGTAACGGTTTATCGTCCCACTACAGGGCAAACGCCTCCATCATTGAATTCAATTATCACAGCAATGGGTACAGGCATAATCACCACGCTTGCAAAATGAGGGTTGGTGATCACAAACCCGATCAATGTTCGAAGATTCGAAACTTTTTTTGCCCGACCCGGGGATCGAACCCGGGACCTTGAGATCTTGGCCCGGTACTTAAACTACGAGACGACCAACCGGCGTTGTAATATACTCAAACTTAATTTAAACCAATCATACGCGAGATTATTTAATTATTCTAAGGATTCTTATCTTCCGACTGCATATGAAATGTACAAAAACATCCTTCGCGGCGCACAGTGAAATTGTACTCGGGGGATTGGAGGATGAGGGGTGAAAATGAGAAATGCAAATAGGTTGTTGAGCTTTACCCCTCACACAATAAGCCTATGAACGCTTGACAAATAGTATTATACCACGATTGCGCTGTCTACTGGGAAATATGATAACTTAAATTAATAAACTGGCAATACGTCACTGTTACGGTTTATATGGAAATATTTTTACTGGTAAATGTCGTAAATAAAAGTTTACGTCGTGTGCATGTGAGGTGTTACATTTAGTCAAAATTTAATTTCCTGCCAATGAAAAGGTTGTTTATCGACGTCACGCGATCGAAAGTGCCGCGGTAACAAGCGGAAATCGAAATGTACTGAATAGTCGTGATTTTGTTGCGGAATATGAAGGAGTTTCGGATGAATTGTGTACCGCTTTAATATTTGATCAAGGTAACAAAAAAGTACATCAGTGAAAATAAACTTAGAACATGTAGATGTCGTGAATACTCGTATGATGGAACTTACAGACCTACTATTTTTAATGCCATGCGCCAAACTTCATGTTTCCGGCCGGACGCTCTCAGTCGACTTTAAAGTATGGCGTTGCAAGATATAATACCTAACCCTTATTAATAATAACCCTTTTTACTAACTAAAATTCAAATCCAAAAATCCATATAAAAAGGGACTATAGTCCCTTTTGGGAACTGAGGGACACGCACACACTTATACGAGAAGACATTAAAAAAAATTGCATTGAGAAAATTTTTGTTACTACGTACTCGTACTTATCTAAGTGTACAGTTAGAAAAAATATTGTTAGCCGCTCTGTTTTCGGTGGGTTACGAAACTGATGAGACATACGAGGTAGCGTGTCAAGCCTAGGCTTTGGAACTATAGTTCCAGCTTACAGAACTGGCGAGCAGCACCGTGGCCACGGTGCTGCTCGCAACCACGCGTGGTTATATTACAAAAACCATTTGAAGCCACTTATGACCCCCTTATACTCGTAAATCAAAAAGTATATCATAAAGAGTTTTTGGATTTGGCTCATATATTTAGACTTGCGAGATATATATTATGCTCTAAACTTCATAAACACACATCAAACGGCTATTTAGCTAGTAACCTCACCTATAGATCAAAATTCTAACCCAGTTCCAGATGACCTAGAAAGTTAAAATTTGGCAACAAGATAGGTAGTTGAGTGAATAGGTTCATAAGAATAAATCAGAAACTAGTAAATTTTTAATTATTTATTGTTTAAGGAACACTTAGGTAGCTACTTATAGTGCCTGTATTAGATTAACAAAAACCATTTGGTATTAATTTTATTACGAACCTATCTACCTACTACCTACTAATAATCCCATTAAAACATAAATGTAAAATGAGAGCTCAGTTCAATATTATGATATGTGCCTTAGTTGTTCTCTTTAATGACAAAAGAAGTGAGACAGACAACTAAGTTCTGATTATCATTAATTATCAGAATGTAAAGAATCTTTTGATACTTCAGTATTAACAAACTCAAGTGTTGAAGTCCTCAGTCATCGATTGTAAAAAATCCTGAACTTTGCCTAAGTTTTCGATAAAACGTTCCATAAATCTGTCTACATAGGTTTGTAGGTGAAGGAGCGGCGAGTAAAGGCCTTTACAAACTGGTCATTTATTTGTGGCATTTTATAAAGTTTTTCAAATTCAGTCATGCAGGGTCTTCGGTATACCTACAGTATTACTTACAAGCCGAAACGTATTTAAACATATGCTTTTAAATAATCTGATGAATTTGAAAATATAATATCAACTTATTAAAAAAAATAACTAAACTCTCAAGATAGTAATTATTTAAAAATGCTGTAGGTAATATTATTCGTCTGATAATCTGAACGCATATGTTGGACCCCTTGGGCGGGCTGATTTCGGCTTTTAATATCATTTACCTAACCACATGTATATCCGGAGTTATTGGTTACAATATTATAGAATTATATTTATATATAGATATTTATACATAGATATAGGATATAAACACTATAATAGTATAGTCAAATGAATACTCCTTTCATTCGTATCTTTCTCCATTTGCGTCTTGAAACTTGTTCGTTTACATACAAAACGCCAAACTGGCGATAAAAACTAAGGTAATTTACATACAGATAATTTATAGGCTATTAGGCTTATTTGGTTTTGTATATGCAAGCGTTTTATATTAAAGTTGCAATTATCTAACGACAGATATTTATATCTTACCGCTACCGCTAAAACAAGTAGGCACCCAAGTATGCGCCTACGCAAAGCTATTGCATCGGTACTTGAGTCTCTTTCGTTATTGGGTAGGATGTTATACTTGCAAGCGATGTAGTGCCATTTTCGATTAGATTATTTAAATGTTGATTTAAGTCCTCAACAACTCTTAAGTTAGGTACTTCAATAATGAACGAAAACTATCGCTTAATCTGTCATCGCCCTAATACGCGGCGCGAGCGATACGCGTGGATGTACGTGAGCCGACCGCAATCTATTGCGCACCTTTACCCTTGCACTTTTAAACCAATCCATTGTTCCGGATTTTTCGCTTTAAACGTTGGAACCTTTTACGGAAAATCTGAAGCGATACTCACACCGTATAAACCTATACGACACGAACTGACCTATCGCTGACAACACTATATGCTATGTTGTAGCTGAAACATATATCTGAAGATTCGGTCACAGCAATGTGGCAATATTTTATTTTATTTATTAGGCTTACCTACTTACAATCAACTTACACAATAAAATCACAAGTAGATTTTAGATTCTTAAGCTAAGTGTAGTGATTAGTTACAAGTATGCACAGCATGCACTAATATAATTATATTATACTATTATTATAAAAATTATGTACAATATTATTTTTATTCTTTCTTTGGGATGCAGCTTATTATCACACTAGTGTTTAAGAGACAGACAGAACTAATATTAAATAAAACTTTTAAAAATTTCCAAATCCATAGCACGACAGTTTATTGACAAGGATATCATATTATATCAATATTAGGGCGGCAAGTGTATGTGTGTGTATTGAGACAGTGATAGGGATTTATTACATAAGTTAACTTTTTTAATATTTTTGTTTCCAACATCAGAAATATCCATATCAGTCAATAAGCAGCAGGCTTACTCTTGACACTCAACTTGATTTCAATCCATTTCCAATTCCGGATTCTTTTAGTTACATAAAATTCCTGGAAAAGATGATTATGATTTGGCGCTAGTTTAACGTTCAACGTGCTTACTCATAAAATTTCAATACCAATCCCAATCCCGAACGAATTCAAGTGTAAAGAGTAAGCATACAGGTCGTCATTAAATGACGATCGACTGATTCCCCTTACACTGATTACTTGTATATCCTGAACATATTTTACATCTATACTAATATTATAAAGCTGAAGAGTTTGTTTGTTTGTTTGTTTGAACGCGCTAATCTCTGGAAGTACTGGTTCGAATTGAAAAATTCTTTTTGTGTTGGATAGTCCATGCCTCGAGGAAGGCTTTAGGCTATATAACATCACGCTGCGACCAGTAGGAGCGAAGCATCAGTGAAAAATGTTGCAAAAATAATCGCGATATTAAAAACTGAAATTGACGCGCACGAAGTCGCGAGGAACAGCTAGTTCGATCATAAAATTAAACATACATTTCAACATAATAGTTTAGTATTACCAGAACAGCAACCGACAGCGTGCCCGATAGCATTTTTTAAAGGTTAGAGTATAATAATAGGAGTTAATCAATAAATCACAAAGCAAACTAAAGAATGAATGTAAACTGGAAACCTACACTGTCATTGCAAATAAGTGCGCATTAGTATACAATTAATCAGCATAATATTTACATAAATCCACAAATCATTTGGTTAGAATCAATTTAGAAATGTATAAGATGAATCTGCGTTTTACAAAATAGATAGCTAAGAAAGGCCTCGGCAATTAAAAAGAAAATCTTCGATCAGGGAAAATCTTAAGTTTGAGTCGATTAATGGCCTGAGACTTAGTATCGGATAGAAAGGTTTTTTCAGTTGGGATGTCGTCGTTAGTAGCCGGAGTGATATTTCAAAACTAAACAAAGAGATCAAACCCGATTCGCTCCTGGGCTAACAAAGCTCGAATGACCCCTTTACCGGTTGGCTACTCCTTTGTGATCAAAGCCCTTGTCGCTAAATGTCGAAGAAGATTAATTACCATACAAATGAAGACAATGGTCCTGTAAAAAATGTTATAATTTGTTCCAGCTGTGTTGTTTAGACTTCAAACACAATAGAGATGGATTTGGTAGTGATGGGATAGGATATCTATCGGCTTTTCTTTGCCTTTCTGCAGTGAGCCTATCGATAAGCTATAGTGTAGTTATTTATTCAAGGTTGTGGTGGCATAAAACCTGTACAGAGTTTTTGAAAAATATGATCTTACACGAAACTTTTTATTTCATGCTATACTTTTTATATTTTAACGCTATGTTTATTAAATATCATATAGTGTATCTATAATTTGGTTGAAAAATATTGGTACTGAATGCATATAAGTGTTAATAAACACTGTACATTCAGAAGGGTTACGTTATTATATTGCAAAACTCTTAACAGCTGTTTACTTTACTTAAACCTTACTCTACAATGATTGATTTTGATTTCGTTGCATTAACACAGACAGTAGGAGTTATCAAACGTTTTATGATTACATTACACTCGATATAAAGAGCATCAAGGTTTCACTACTGTCTGGATTTTGGGTCACATCGAGTGACATGGTTTGTAGTCTTAGAATAAGCGTTATTATTCTAAGTTTGTAGTTCTCACCTAATTCAAATCGAGGTTATGAAGGTTATTTGTCGTTAACTTGGACATTTTCTAAAAGCACTTTACTTGTATTTTGATTGATATGTATTTATAATGAATTGAAATATATCAAAGATTTTTTAGTTAAAATTTAAATGAAATTTAACGCTAAATAATGTCAGTGACATACGAGTATCAGAATGTCACTTGTGGTTTTTATAGACTCTCAGCCATAGAAAGTTTATGCTTTTAGCTCTCAACCGCTTTTTCTAAGCCAATGTGATAATTTAATAATTTACTACATTTTGTGTAGTAGTACGTATCATTGGAGTCTGCCTAGCCTAATTCAGTCAGTTACCTAGACCAGAAATAATTATAAATATAATACATGAAGCATGTAAGTTATATCATTCACGAGGGATGGAAGCCTATCCGTCTAATAGTGAAAAAACCTATCACAGAATGGGTTAATTAAAAATGGCATATAGATAAACATAGCATACTTTGCATTCCAAACAGAAATCACAGTAATATTTACAGAAAGGCAAGGCAACGCTTAACTTTCTCGGTACTTTTTTGTTTTTAATATGATTCCATATTGATGCAGACAGCCGGCTAGGGGCGTCATCAAACTCGAGCATGTGGAGCTGATTAAGGTGATCACACACTTAGGCAGTGCATATAGGCGGGGCGGTCGTTTAATTAACCATCATTTGCATGGCGGCTTGAGTCTCGATCCGCTTAGCTAACGATAATAGGCAAATAGGTATACATAAAATCACCTCCAAATATGATTTAATATGGGTTCTTTTAAGTTACTGCGATGGCGGAGGTTGATAGGACTGATGTCTGTAAAGAACATTGTACATTAAATATGAAAATTAAATATATATTAAACGTACTGTTTGTTACACAAGGCTATAATTATATGATTGCTGTAAATAAATAATTTCAAAAATAATTAAGAACAGCACTCAGTCTCTGGAAGAGCTAAATTTGGTAGTAGGTTAAAGCATACAGGTCAAGAGTGACAGATATCATCACATCAGGTTTTGATCGAAATAAAAGTTTTTTGTTCCAAATGGTATTGTAAACCATCTGCTGACTAGGTTTTGAGGATTGTCACATTATTTTGCCCCCTCTGTTAAATATTATAGTGAATTTATAAACGTTAAAATATTAGTCTTAAAATCAGTAAATAAATCAGTTAAATCAGTTTTATTTCTGCAAATAGGCCCCTGGAGGCGCTTTTACACGTCCCAATATTTAAACCTACCACTGCTTCGGGACAAATGTGAGCTAGTGCCGAGAAGAAGCAGCGCAAGAAACTCGGTTATTATTGTAAGCCTCTTTTTAAATAAATATGTTTACATAAGATATATGCCAGTGCGAGCTGGGGCAATTTAAAGCCACACGTTCCTATCATTTATATAACCATTAATAGTATAATAGCCCTTTTTCATTAAAATTACTTTGATATATGATTTGATTTTATGTACTGGGAGTTCAGCAATTGACAGTGGTAATTTATTGAAAATAGGTATACTACTTAGTTGGAATCTTGAGTTATAAAGTAAATAGGCGTAGACCGCGTTGAAATCTACCGCAAGCTTAACGCAACAATCTTCGAGTTCAAATAAGGAGTAGATGAATGTTTGACTTTGCTCGTCAAATATCGGGAATGAAGTGATCGCATGAGCAACGTAAACCTTATCATCGAGAGCCAACAGTGGCCGCCATTCCCAGTCACGGAGATGTGTTTAAATTGTAACGTTCCATCCACACTGTTTGATTGAGATCAACTGGACTACGTTTTAGATAAAGCGTGGATTAGACCCTGGATTGTTTGAAGGGTATGGCACTTTAAGTTTATGCAGATTGGAATATTTTGGCAGAACATGACCCGAAAGGCGCATGTATATGTACTTACAGCGTGTAAGCTTTTTAATTGGCCCGATACAGACATGTTTCTAAGCATTCTATAGATGCCACCTAACATACCGCTCTCAGATAGTATCCGCTGGAATAGAGTTTGATCATTCGAAAGTTTCAGTCCCGTTGGCTCACCACCATTTAATAGTGAGTCGTGGACTCGACACAAATAAGTCTGAGTGGGGTGGACCACAGAATATGGAAAAAGGTTAGAAAGGCTGTCATGCGCAATTTGTATGAGAGGCCGCTTTCGCCCCACTTCACATAAACGAGTTTAAAGAACGCCAATCAAGCGAATTCTTTTGACATCGCACGACCAATAGGGTCGCGTGACGTCAAAAGAAACCAATCACAGCGCTCACTTACATGCATTCGATCATAACCTCTGTGGCGCGCCTGTCCCTCCTACATCGCCTTTCTAACCTCTTTCCATGTTCTGTGGGGTGGACTTACGCGCTCGCCAATACTTGCCTGGTGGCATCTTGAGACGCCGATTAGCAGATACAGTGCCTAGCATATCATGCCACAACGAGAAATGAAATTATCTCATAAACTTTGACATCAATTGATTTTGTCTATACTAAATTGAATGAGCTGATGATTGTTTTGTTAATTGATACTTTGTAGATGATATGAACACTTTTTAAATTGAACGTATGCGAAACACACAAAATCTGTTTTTTCAGTATTCGCTTCCATTTACTGCGCCGCCATCTCCATTCCAAATATGAGCGACCTACAGTTGAATCGCCGCAACAATGCCCTTAAAACTTCTACAGTTCTTTGTTACGAAAATGGACCGTCCACAACAATATGAAATGAACAGAGAAAAAAGTATGAGGCAAACTTTAAAGTGGTTCTATAGGAGCTGAAGAGTATTTACGTCAGTGGCCGGTAAAACATCCTCCGCGCATACAAATCAGTGAAACTGGCCAAGTTTGAATAAAACTTTGCGAAATTAACTTTGATCGTGTTTTAATGCTTGTGTCTGCTTGGCTGTAGTATTAAATTGCAGTTTATATCTGCGCCATCTTCCTTCAACTAGTGTTTGAATGAGTTTCGTGTAAAGTTTAACTCATTTAGGCGTCGCTCGAAAGAAACTAGGGTTAAAATTAACTCGGCCAGTTAACGCTTTCTTCGACTCGCGCCTTTTAAAGTTGAAAAACTTAGATTATGCAGGTTCTTGCTACACTTTTAGAACTTAAGTTTCTAATCTTGATATGACTCTTCTTGTTTTTATGCTTAAATTAGGTTTTTTAGGCTAGCATGTAATATTTGTATATCTCATAATAATCACTTTTCAATTATAAATCAATATGTATCAACTTTATTAAACAAAGCTTTTATAAATACATCGTAGTGTATTAATAATAACAAAAAATAATAGGTACATATAAAATTTATTAAAAAAATTGATATACAGTTAGAACTAGAAATATTTTATCACAAGATACAAAAGTAATAAAAGGTAAATGACTAAACCAAGTAAATATTAATATCTTCATTAACTTGTGTCGCTGGTAAGGTAGTCAAGTTTAGATGGTTTTAAAAACACCTCTTGCTCGCCAAGGTATTTAGTATGGCGGATGCCAAACGATGGAGCCGGGACAGTGCGCTTTGATACCATAAACTGAAAACGACAAAAACAGAATTGTATGTGATATTTTTAATGCACAAAAACTAGAATAAATTATAATCATGATAACCAGCCTAACATAGTCAACTGATGGTCATGGGCGTCCAAAAGCAAGATATAAACAATTATAATTTGTAAACAATTTTAATGCGACAACTTTTATGTAATTTTGTGCGCAATAAAGAATATACATACCTATGTCATCGGAAAATAACAAAAACCGCAAATTAAAAATTTTTCTAATATAAACTAACTTAACCTAACCTACCGTTAGTTTATAAGCTCACGCGTTGTTTTATAAATTTGCGGTTCACACAATTTTACGGTAACATATATGTTTATAGATATTCCATAATCGTCACGCTTGCCAGGCGGGTTGGCGATCGCAGTTTGGCCAATGGTAGAGAAAATACCCTGTCTTCTTCTGGCAGTACACCTTAAGTCGTCTCTTACAACAGCCATAAAGAGAATATATAATTTATTGTGCCGACACCACATGACATGAAGATATTATTAACCGGACAATAATGTTCTTTTATGGGCTGCGCTTAGTCCTTAAAATCTATCCACTAAACCATAAAAAGTTTTGCACGAAAAACTTCAGGTAATTTGGTACTTTAATGGAGTTACGACGAAGCCTGAACAAAGTGTTTATATAAAATTGCTGGTTTAGAGTAAATAAAAACAAATAGAAAAGTAAATTAACAGCCTCATGTAACCATCACACTGCAGTGAAATGGCCTTAATCATTGAATTTATATAACCACAGCAACGATGGGTACAATGAGAAGTTTATATTTATCATGGATA
The DNA here is from genome assembly GCA_949315895.1 of Anania crocealis. Taxonomy (NCBI): domain Eukaryota; kingdom Metazoa; phylum Arthropoda; class Insecta; order Lepidoptera; family Crambidae; genus Anania; species Anania crocealis. Next base: position 18,042,649 of record OX438882.1, read on the forward strand.
CTGAGAAAAATACTTGAGTGTGATTCCTAAAAAGCCTTAGTTAAATAAATATTATAATTGAAGCAGTTAGCATTCCTTAGTGAAAAACCCCGCTAACTCTGCCTTTACATTTAGGACAATAATACTAGGTCGGCGTTTGATGTTGTCACATGAAAAATTTGAGGTACTTTTGTGATACATGGGTATTTTTCATTCTGTGCCTTACAATTAAATGAAACTCTTATTACATAAGAATTTATGGAAGATGTTTATCATGCCTTTTTTGCAAAAAAATCTACAATAAAAATCTTGGCTATGTCAAGTAGACTATTAATCGTTGAGTGTGAGGTGGGTGTACGAGTAACTTGTTAGCAAATGTTTGCTCTCTCTGGACTTAATGATACAATAACGTCGTTATTTATGCCTAAAAACTACATTAATTTATGTGTGAAATAACAACGTACCTTTTTCTCGCAGTACCTATTAGGGGCGGGTGTTCTTGGTGCTTTGAGGCGTTTGAACGGGCCTCCGAAAGAGAATGCGGGTTTGTTTTTCTTTACGAAATTAAAATTAGGTTCGTGTTCGCTTGGGCCCGGGAAATCTGGAATCTTGTCAGGTTTCGCCGTAATGCCGAGAGTGTACGCCGGGGCTTTCCTTCAAATAATTGTTTCGATTATTAAACTAGTCGGCGGTGGAAGAAAATGGCGACTTCGTCATTCCTTTGGTAATCTAAAACTTACTTTATAAACCTCAATTATCAGCACTGTAGCAATTACAATTTTACACTTTATTTGATATTTTAGCAACTTAATTGCAATTATAATATCAGTATACAAACTTGAAAAATTATGTCTCGGGCGGGACTCGAACCCGCATCTCCTGCGAGGAGACATAATTTTTCAAGTTTAGGTATATACTGAAATTACAATTTTATTAAACTGCTGACAACATTCTCTTTGAAAAGAAAGTAATAGTCATGCATTTATTTACTACCTTTTGTGTAGAGTTTTCTTTGAGTAAGCTAATTTAAGATAATGATAATTTATCCTCAAGATATCATTTTGATAATTTGAGATGTTAACAATATTATTATAGTCGTAGACAGGAGAGTGACTGAAAGTGTAAAATTTCCGTAAAAATGCTCAATATATCAATCATATACATTCAATTCCTTCCTCAAGTCAACCAATAACAATCAAAAAAAAATTTCGCTATCGGTTGACTTGAGGAGGTCCTTAATTTGAATTTTTTTTAGACTACGATCCTCCCCATTCTTTCGTCCGTTGAAAAGTGTTTTTACTGAAACTTACTTGCCAGGTATAGGCGGGCAGTACATATTAGGTGGCGGGGTCCACATGTCCCATGGCTGGTAGGTTGGACGAGCCGCCGGCCGCATACTGTAGGCTGGAGGCCGCTTGTACCGGACCCCCAGTCCAGGCGCATACGTAGCCGGTCCAGGAACCTTACCCCTGTGACTTAAGGGCTCAATTTGTGGTGACACGACACCACAGGGCACCTTGTAACGACCTGGCAGGTACAACGGTAACACTTAAAAAAAAACTAGCTGAAATTCTCCGATGCGTTCTTAATTTAAAATCCAATTAAGTCAGTCTGAGTTAATTTAAATATGATGAACTTTCCTTCTAGTTTAAAAGCGAAGGTGAAACGTTTATTGGACTACCGATACATATTCTGTAATATCAGCATATAAACTTGAAAAGTTATGTCTCAGGCAGGTTCTGTAATTTTTTATAATAACCACCAGCATGTTGATTACTCCAAAAAACAGTTTCAAAGTGTTTTAAAGATGTTTCATCTTCAACGATTGTAAAATATTTGTAGAAATATTTCTCTCGGACGTTGGAAGAACGTAACCTGATAAATTGATGAATCTCCGCTGGCTTAAAGCGTAAAGCCTTATAATATAAGTTCGTCAACACAAACAATGTTTTAGTAGCTCAATTGTTTAGTTAGAGCCATCGGCCGGAAAGCGAAAAATTGTGGGTTCAAGTCCCGCTTATGGCAGTCGACATTTTTATTCAAGGAAGTGTATTTTCAAGTAATAAATAACTAATAAATACCGCTTCTTCCTAATCCCTGCACATTGAATAAGGGTGCGTTGGGTCTGGCCACAGGTTTCTGGAAGGTCGTCGGGGTAAGATGGCCAAATGTGTACGCTGGTGAACGTTTTATTTTCGAGAACCCTCTTCCACCTTATAACACAAACAAACACGAATAAAAAACAAATCCTATTTCATAACTTAATTAAAGGAAAAACAGATAAAACATATAAAAATATATTCTGTTTATACTAATAGCATTGAGAGAAAACAATGCAAGCATTCTTGCAATGAATATCACAAATGTGTCCGTCCAGCAGAAACATTTTAAATTGTATAATGAGATACTTTCTATGTCGTTGCTGGAACCAGCTGCATCACGTCCATCTAGCAAGTCTGCACGCGAGACTAACAAGGGTTTTTATGAATAAGAAGTTAAATAAAAGTCGCCTTTACAGAAGTAAGCGGTGGTGCGGTACAATTATTCATTTTTGTGACATCGCCGTTTGATTCCATAACTTTCCCAGTCGTGACCGGCTTGCCAGCACCTGTTTCAGCAGCGTTAGTGTGTTCAAAGCGCTGAACTAAATGATTTACGATTTCCCGTAATAACGTAATTAAAACGTCGAAAAAACCGAGTGAAAACATTGGAAAACCTTGCATGGTTTCCCTTTGCACTTACGATATGCATCAACGAACGTATGCATTGACGACCCGTATAGTTTAGTGGTTGTAAACGCTGTTTCTTAGCTATTAGTTTTGGGTTCGATCCCCGCACAGTACAATTAATATTTATGTGGATGAACAATTGAACATATTTATTTGTCCTAGTCTGGATGTTTTATATGTGAAACTAGGCCAAGCCTAGCTTAAATATATATACGTTGTGACCCAGTGTGTCTAGAAACATTTTATGCTGGTCTTCATGCAAGTATTACCCAAAGGAGGAGAATATAATATAACATAAACAAACATTTCGTTCTTTGAACGATTCTCATATTACACAAAGCATTATAATCTGGAAAACGGTACTATAATGAATCTAGCTTCTATAAACAACACAAATCAATTGTTGTTACTTGTGTTTTTTTTTGAGACCACATAAAATATATTATATTGGTCAATGGACAATTATTAACAACGAACAAATTATGGAGGTATACACTACAATAATTTAAATTTTCGCTCAACAATAACAAAATGTATCTAGAAATAGCTTTAAGTATTGTTTACTAAAATGTGTTTACTAGAATATTCTGGCATTTATTAAAATACGACTATTTGTTATTAAAAGTCAATCTGGTTAGTTTAACTTAATTCTGTTTCTATGAACTAGAATGATAATTACGATACGTTCTGGTAACATTGTTATAATAATTTCTTTCCGTGTAGACAGTGTTATTCTACTTTATGCTGACATCGCATGGTACCCTTTTATTGTATAACATACAGATAAAATATAAAAACTAGATACAGAGTCCCATACAAAAACGTTACTTTAAGAGGAAACATTACGGGCGAGAGAATAAAAAAATAGGTATTTGTAAAATCTATTGCTTTCGCGCAGTGCCAAACGCCTTCACCGCAGAGTGTGATAAAGACAACTGCTTCTTGGACCGAAAATACCTACTCAAAGAACACCAAATCAACGTTTCGTAGCCCCGATTACTTTTCCAAAACTAGACCGATTTAAATACTTTTTTCATTAAAAATTAAAGAAAGGCTTTGGCCGTGTTCGTATGTTTTCCTCTTTTTCTAAAATTTAGCCAAATTTGTTTTCTGGATGTTTGAACACAGCGGAAAATCTGGTGATTTTTTTCGATTTTTGAGGCCTCATATCTTTTTTATTAATTAATTTTTGAAAAAACAGAAAACATAGAAACATGCTAATAGTGGCCATAGATTTTTGTAATAAAAATTATTGCTCTACTAGCTTTATCCAGGGAGGAAACAGGGGACTACGTTTGTATGGAAAAACGGCCCTTGTGTTTCCTCTTAACTTGTCCAAGTTGCAAATTCAAACATACGCGCATGAATTGTTGAATGAGATATGTAAAAAGAGCGCTAAAACGTTCAGTGGCTGCTTATTTGGTAGCAAATCTTTCTGTCACTGATCGTGTAGGCATCTAGTTTTTAAATTATATATCTATGGTTTACCAGCAGTAAAATAATGATTCGTTTACAGAATATTTCCGGCGCCTCATAGTGTGCGGGGCTTGGTGTAGGCGCCTCGGCAGCCACCTTGCCCCGGCGAAGAGTTGGTTTGGCCGGCATTTGCTTCACTAGTTTGGCTCTGCACTCCCAACCCCACGGCATTTTAATATTCTATTTATTCGACCGCTACACAAGAAAATTTCTTCTTCTTCTATTTATGGCGGCGAACTCGCGTCTTCCGCAGTGGGTACACGTAAACTAATCGGCCAGTATCAAGTTTAGTAGCGTTTCCTAACAGATTGTACCAATGTCTTGTGAATTATGAGAATCTTTCAAAACATTAAGCGAACACAAGTTATGGCGAAGCAAGTGTTTTGACATAAGTCTAACATTCCTTCAAAATCGTTGACACTGACAGTGTCAATATTTTTTTAATAAGCAGCAACTAAGTTTTACTTACCAAGAAGTTACTTACGTAAACAGTCCGCAACTATTAATTTTGATAGGTTTAGTTTGCTAATCGGCTATTTGCTCTATATTGTTTGCGTAAACACCTTAGATCAACATTCGGAATGATTACCTACGGAATACCTAAGTTAGTGTAGCGAAAGAAGGATTACAATTACTAGATAGCAAATGTCCCAATTAAGGAATAAGAGGTATTAAGTATAATGAGTTTTGTTAATAAAAGTAAAGAAAAAAAAAACAACATGCATACCAAGGTACATACTTGACATGAAAGCTTAAAATCGGTAAATATTATTTTAAACTTTTATATTTTTTTCTTAAAACAGATTAAACGCTTAAATTAAGTCGGCGCATGACACTGGCCCCTAATTCGCGTAACCGAATCGTATCACAATCGTAATTGAACGACAGGTTTTTGACAGTTCTAGTATGGGCTAAATGTCAAAATCGTCCAATACAATCACGATCGAACTGCGATTCGGTTACGCGAATTAGGCCCCTGGTCGTTGATCGTGTTTGGCATCGACTCAAAATTTGTAGCTTATATCATGGTTTCCGTCAGTTCTGGTTTTCTGTTTTTGTTCTGTATGAACCCTTCTTTTTATAGGTACTGGAGGAAAGAAATTTCTTGTTAAATTTAACAGTAATCTATAAGTTTTGTGTGTAAACTATAAATCTGAATAAAGTAGGTAACCTTTACGTCAAATTAATAAAGGCAATCTCTTTTTCTGTTAGTTAAAAATGAAATTTAATAATAACTAAGTAGTACCTAGATTGTTACAGAATGTTATTTCAATTGGAAGAGTGTAGGTAAATTTAGTGTTTTTATTAGTTTTATAGTTCTGTATTCTCTATTTTTTGTTCGTCAATCAACGGAAAAAGTGAATGGCGACCATCAATCTTAGTGAAGAGACCGTAACTCTTATCGTATCCTTCCTTAATAAGAAATAACAGAATACCGAAGCCTAGCGTTCCGTTCCATAAAGCGTCCTGCAGACACATCTCGCCAACTATACACAATAACGAGGGCCCGAATCACGGCGCTCGCGATAACATTTGGAGATAAAAGCGGCACGGAGCGTCGGAATCAGGGGAGCAAATAAAAACTCGGTGGGAATTTCCACGGCCCAGGAAATTGAGCTGCACCGGATATCGTCGCACCGGGACGACGTGCGACGGAGGAACGCCATCCGGTCGAGGTGGGCCGTCTTCATTATTCCTTCATTCTCTCACATTTCAATTCTGCGAAAAGAGCTCCCCAGCGAGCGTTTGTTTTTTTTCATTTCGCAACCCGCGGACTAATTATAATCTTTTCCCTCCGCATGTAGCTTTTCGTAATACAGCATTGATGCAACAGATCACATTTGAAATGGCTTGCCGCACTTGCTATTTTAAAGAATTTAGTGGGAAAATTGCCTGTTGTAAAATGCAATGTTGTGATTTTGTTAGGTTGAATAAGCTTAGTTTAATGTGCATTAGTGAGTGATAATCTAAATAGGTGTAAAAGACTAAAATTATTCTCTTACGTAATGTTAACAAAAGAGGTCATACTCGTACTACTCGTACTGAGGCGCGTTAAAATACTTTTTCTTCTTTTGTTATTTATTGTCAGAGACACAGATTTGTTGCAATTTAGTACTGTGACGTTATTTCTGTTATTAGTTACTGTTTTACGTTATAGATACAAGTTTTTGTGACAACGTTTTTTTATTTGTTATCCATCGTCCCTTTCTTTAAACTTATTTAAGTATTTGTGTTTCCCTCATTTGGGACGGTACAACAGCTTTCGGGTTAACCCAACTCTAAGCGGGATTGAGATGATCAAACGAACATTGAAATTTAAAATAATTTAAGAGAGAACTCTTTTACCAGATAATCCTTGAAAAATAAGTAGTTATACGATAAGAAGTAACCTTTAGTGGAGTGGAGTGGCGTTAGGAAATATTCAAAACCGGCCAAGTGCGAATCGGACTCGCGCACTAAGGGTTCCGTATCAACTTTAACTGAATCAGGGGTCCACTTACTTCCACTTAGCCAAAATACCATAATATTTAATTGACTGCAAAAATAACTTTGTTTTTTATTAAGAACAAAGCTATATTTGCGGTTGTTAAAAATGTGCTATTTCTCAGAAGCTACCAGTTTAATCTCTTTCAAACCAATTTTCGTTGAAAGTATTTGTTAAGATCTGCATATTGTATAATTTTTAAAATTTTTACTTGCTTAGTTTAAAAGTTAGAAGGCACACACCTATTTTACCAATTTGGAAGCGTCTATCTTCCAAATGTTAGACTTTTGGAAAAAATGGTTCTACGAACATCTATGTCTTTTTAAAAGTCCTATCCATAGATCAGATACGCATAGGTTTGAGTAAAAAAATTATGTGCTGTGCATAATCACCACGCTTGCCAAATGCTATTGGTAATCACAACCCGAGTAATGCTCGAAAATTCGAAAGTTTTTTTATTGACTGACCCGGGGATCGAACCCTGAGCCCCGAGATCTTGGTCCGCGGTATCTACTTAAACTAACAGACCAAACGAGGCGTTATTGCAAATTTATTTGTTTGCTTGAAGTGTTTCGTATTTGCTGGTTTAGAGAACCACATTAATTTGCAGATTCACTATCTATACAGGATGAAATTTTAACCACCTTCAAAATTTTAATATATCAATCTACGAAACAAAAAACAAACGATGTATTTTTTCAATTGGTATAGCCTTAGGGCTATATAATCAAAGGGTATAAAAATGTCAGTACAAAAATGACAAAAAACCGCACTTAGAAAATGTCGGTCAAAAAACTAAATTTTTTGAAACGGCGGCCTAGCAACAATTTTTTACGCGTTGCGCATCTCATCCATTCATTACGATATTATTCATAAGTTTTTGATTTTCTCTTTATACTACCTTAACAGGTCTAGGACCGTATTAATTGAAAACTATATCGCGAAAAACATTTTCGGGTGACAACTTGATTCACATTTTTTACTTCATAAATAGGCTCTAAATACGATAGGTACTGAACGCCTATAAAAATTTTGGAAAGTGGTTAAAATTTCATCCTGTACCTAGTCTAACACTTATTGGGCTATAACTATTAATTAGTGGCTAAAACGGGATTGAAAGTGGACCAATATTTATGAAGCTGGCTGGAGGCCGCGTACATTATTCAAGTCAAACACTTAGTCTGAACATGCAGCTAATCGGTTTCGTCGATGATTTGTTTATTATTTGAAGAAATAGCTAATTAAAAATTATTTTTTTTTGACCTCTGACCTGATTCTCTATTTTAGCGCTTATTATTAGACCTCTGCTGTACTGTTATCGTGAATATAAAATTAGGTTAAACTGAAAAAAAAAAACTAACGTCCTGTAATCATCTCACAGCGGGACAAAGGCCTTCCACATTGAATTTTAGTTACCACAGGTATAATGGGTACAGGCATAATCTCCAAGCATTCCAGTTGCGTGTTAGTGATTACTGAAAATCAGCGTTGCAGCATGCCTTTGGCTGTTGCGACCAATGCTGAGTGGGGCGTTTTTGGTACATTAATCATTATGTTATTTTCTTATTGTTTAATTTATGAATTTTCGAAGTGCCAAATAAAATAATTCTATTCTATTCTATTCTATTACAAACCCGAGCAATGTTCGAATATTCGAAACTCTTGTTGCCCGACCCGGGAATCGAACCCAGGTCCCCAAGATCTTGATCCCTAAGATGTTTACGTAAAATCCTGATCATATACATTTAAGAAACAAATGCAGCTTCGAAGGCGCAATCATTAAAAAAACCGGCCAAGTGCGAGTCTGACTCGCGCACGAAGGGTTCCGTACCAAAAAGGCAAAAAAAAACGGGTTTTTTGTATGGGAGCCCCTCTTAAATATTTATTTTATTTTGTTTTTAGTATTTGTTGTTATTGCGGTAACAGAAATACATAATTTGTGAAAATTTCAACTGTCTAGCTATCGCGGCTCTTGAGATACAGCCTGGTGACAGAGCGACGGACAGACGGACAGACGGACAGACAGCGAAGTCTTAGTAATAGGGTCCCGGTTTTACCCTTTGGGTACGGAACCCTAAAAAAAGGTAGTTATTTCAATAGATTGGAAATAATTAGAGACTGCGTCCACTAGCTGGGCGGCAGGCACGGCCGGTATCTTAATATGTATGTTATAATAACACACGGTTGGAATTACAATGTTAATGATTCCTAAGCATACTGTGGAATACCTGAACCGTAAACATTGCAATTTTAAACGTAATGTTTAACAAAAGATATAATAATATTCGACAACTTAAAATCCCTTGTCATGCCGTTTCAATAATGAACGATCGATCGATCGATCACCTAGTACTACAAAATCATATTCTAACAATAAGTACAAAGAAAAGTCGTGTTAAATTATGAATGATATCCGATTTGAAATATTCAAGTATTTGTAATACATAACAGAAACAACATAGGTACTTGTGTTACAACATCCATGACTGAAGATATTGTTTTCTTTAGCAGTAACTTTATGAATGAGACTGCAGCCCGTCTCATTAAAATATTAACTATTTCATTAATTGATCGTTGTGTTCCTTACAGTTACGTAAGTATAAAACGTGGCACTGCATATGATTTACTCAGTAAAAACCTAGGCAGTTTGCTCTTGTAAAGTAAAATTCAAAGACTAAAGCTGTAATGTACTATACTTGTTCACGCAAACCTCAAGTTTGGAACCGGAGAATTTTACATTTTCAGTTTAATAATTAACTTTCTTATCCGTTTTAATTTTTGGTAAAGAGTATATTAAAATCCTGAGTTCAACGCCTGTAGTTGGGCAATAATACGCAAATATACTTTACCACAGTTTTTTTTTGCTTTGCACAGATTATTATTAGCTCTTAACAGTTACAAAGTTCACAACCGAATGAATTGCAAGATACCCAACGATCGGTCGAGAGGACTTATTATCTAAATATAATATAATTGGATATCGAAAGTTGCAAAGGACAAAAGTACTAAAAATATTAAGCTTATTAAAATTTGTCAATCATTTTATAAACAAGCGATATTTTATAAATCTATTTAACATTTTTGTAGTTTCAATTGATGATAAATAACTGCTATTACTATTTTTGGCTACAAAATGACATCACTCACTATTAATGTACAACAGTTTAGATAGAAAGAGACGAAATTATGGCATTTGTCTTCTAGACCATCGAAATACCAGATTTTTTTTTAAGTGCACGTATACGAAAGTTTGATGATTGGATGTTTGTTACTCAATCACGCTAGAACGGTTAAACGGATCTAGATGAACTTTGATACGGATATTGATTACCAACAGGCTGTAATAGTACACAGGCTACTTTTAACTAGCGGACCCCACGAACTTCGTATCGCCTCGGAACAGTATTTGATTTTGACGTCTTAAATGTCATTGTCGTCAAATGTGGCGTAGCTAGTTGGGATAAAATGCAATTACTTAATTTTTGCGGTAATGTGGCCAGCCTGCTGGGCACCTTTCCACAAGATAATCTTAAACAGATATTCTATTTATAAGTAGATTATCTGTTTAATTACATGTAAGTAGTATAGACTTTGTACGTAAATATTTATATTTTTATTATTATTACTCTATTCTTTGTAAAATTTTCTGTAAAATAACAATAAATTTACTAAACTAATTATATTTAGAACATTTTTTAAACGTTAACTTTCATAGGTTTTTTTATACATTATATATATATATATAGACTAGTTATTATCTTATTCCTGCCGAATACAAATTCAAATACACAAAAATCATAAAAATCGGTCCAGTCTTTCTCGAATTATAAGTGGTGTAACAAACACGACTTTCTTTTATATGTACTATAGATAGATATAGATAGAAGAAAGAAGATATCGGCTCCTATGGGACAGGTCCAAACTCAAAATTTAACGCGTTCGAATTCACTGAAAACAGCTAGTATTCATTAAATATTTTAAGCCAGATTCACGGGATGTTGATGAAGATTACAGTGGAAAAGTAGACGCAGCTTCCAAACCGACCCCGGTTCGTTGCCCACCACACGCCGCGGTTCACTAAACTTTATTACACCTTTCGTTTTGGCGCTACCTCCTGAACCAGATTTAGGGACACATTTATGCGAGCACTTTAAAAGATTCAAATACACCTGAAAGGTTTGAGGGAATTACAAGAAAAACGATAACTAAGTGCCGAGTGAAAAAATCAATGGATGGAAAGGTCTGCTGGGTGCCGCTTTAAGTACTTTAAAAAGTTTTCGGTTAGAATTGACTTTCCTTGTTCGCGGAGGGTGAAGGGCCTAACTTTGAGTGTGCAGTGAGTCGCGCTCGCATGCCGGCTGACCCGGATCGCGAGCATTAGATACGCAATTTAACGTTACGTTAAATATTCATCACTTCGCTTTAGTTTGAAACAGATGCCTTACTCTGCAACACGAAGTTCGTATTTACGAATATATCTGTCTCTTTCAGATACTTTAAGACATTGGTATGAGTGATAGGGATAGATGGATTCGAATATGCGGACATAGTGGTGCGGAGTAAGGCCTCAGATGCGATTTCTATGGATGTTACATGAACTTTAGTCGTTTAAAAGTACCAAAAATATTAAGCCAAATTATTAGTAAACTATAAGTAAATTCTCGTCGTTTAAAAGAACTGAAAATATGTACATTGGCTCAGGTTCAATCCCCGGGTCGGGCAAAGAAATGTTTCGAATTTTCAAACATTGCTCGGGTTTGTGATCACTCACCCGTATTTGGCAAGCGTGGTGATTATGCCAGTACCCATCATTGCTGTGGTAACTCGAATTCAATGATGGTGGCCTTTGCCCTGCAGTGGGATGATTATAGGCTGTTACTTTACTACTCGTATAACCAGATTATTGTACGTTTTTTTTTTACTTTTATTAGTCTTTCATGAATAACAAACAGATTAATTTATATTATTATGTTTTAAAATTGCTCGATTGCTAATTAAAATCGAGTTTTTTTAATATTCGATATAGTTTTATTTTATTTTCGAAATTAAGTACTGGTCTATTCAGAATTATTTAGGTAGTAATAGGTTAATATAAGAGAGGACTGTCAAAACTACTTGTCGAATTTTTTGATCAAAACTCCCAATATCGTTACGATATAGGGGTTATAGTCACTGCTGTATTAAATCTATGGTCACTACCTACAAGATAACAGCAAGTTTTCAAACAATAGCTCATATTTATTATAATTAAATGCAATTAAAATATCTTGAATTTGTAAATAAAACACGAAATAGTTTTTAACCCGACCTATATTATGTTACTTTTAGCATCTTGTAATGCCGATTAGCCTATATATCTACAACATATAGTATATGTATGTAATAGTTACAACAACCTAATTTGCGTCAACGTTCCACTTGCATATTCAATGGAGCAATTACTGGATAAATCTCTGTTGTCATGCGAGGCTTACTATGTCTATTGTACTAAACAGTTGCTAGACGGTGATGGTGGCATATTGTTACTTAGGCCCAATGTCAGTAATGTTGATTGAAATCTGAGAATAGTGAAACCCTTGAGCACCCAAAAAAACCCTTGCATTCTATGGTCATACAGTTAAATATAACCAGTTACAAGTACTGATGATTGAGGAAGAGAAGATAATAAGTTATTATTATTAAACCTTTTAATACTAAAATCTTCGTTTACATTGCGAGAATTTCACAAGTTTTCTATTGTATTATTCAAAATCGATACAAATTAACAGTCTTGAAACCAAATAAGAGCTGAGAAAAGGAAATATCATTTTAAAATTGTTAAATTTTACGTATTTTAGTTACTGGGTATTGCTTGCGTTTATTATCAGATAGTAGAGGGAAAGCTCATTTGATTTTACAGTTAAATATTCTTATTATTCGGCATAACTGATTTCTGTTTAAATAACGTTATTCAGTAAAATTGTATTACTATTATTTATTTATTAGATAATTAACTTTAGTCATTGTTTTCAAAAGCAAAATAAGTACATCCCACTTAGTTAATAAGTAATTACTTTTTCAGTGTCTGCCCGTGAATTGTAAGCAAAAGTCAGGTGGACTGAAGTCGTCGTTCAGAAAGTTTCCACTCATTAGAAGACAAGCTATTGTCGCCATTAAGTAGGTAACACTTCGTTTAACGAATCGTCTCACTTTTCAACAATAGATTCTTATCTGACTTTTAATTAATTAAAGCCGGAGTTAAGAGTGCACGGCGCCTGTCGCACAATAAAAGATTGTCTCAGTTTAAAAAGGATTATCTCCATTTGGTTTCGAGTGCTCTGTAAAGCTTATATTATCTATTTTTCCTGACTTTTTGAGAACACTTTCATTTTATTGAGGTAGCAGATATCTATATGTAAATATTGTTGCTAATTAAATATAAAATAACTATAAACATGGAGGACGGGACCATCTAACACAAACTTATTTATTTATTTTTTAATTTATTAAACAACAATGTTTATAATTGGTTTTACAGGCATTTATACCCACAAAGCCAACTAGTCGGCTTGACTGTGGGTTCTTAGTATAAAATTAAAAAAAAAGGACAACAATTTACAATAATTTATAAAAAGAAAACAGAAAAAAAGATAGGTCTACTCTACTTATAACTATTAATCCACATTTTGAGTAAATAAGTCAAATAAAATAAATATCTAAACAGTCTCTAATAAAAAACATTTCAACAACTTCTTAAATTTATTCTTTACTAATTAATTAATTTAATTAGTTTACTAACTTGCGAGAAATTGTCATTTTTCTTTTAACCGATCAACTAAGCTATCCGATTTTGATGACACGGAATATAATATAAAAATTTCCCACCATCTTACCATCCATCTTAGTAGGGAAAAAAGTTAAACAAAAAATTAAAGTGAAAAGTTATGCATCGTCCAACACAACAAACCATATAGGTATGTATAATAAATATATGTTACTTAAGTACCTACGTGTCGAAAAGCAAACCTCCATTTTTGCCTGAAAAAAGCATCCAAACTGCCTCCACTGAAAAAAGCATCGAAACTGGCGTAAACAAAAGTAATCAATAAAAGTGAAGACGATTGGAATGTTTTTTTGGCACCGACTACAAGTTAAAGGATATTATTTATTAACTTATGTGTGGTAAAATGGTTGCAAAATACCAAATCGAATGTTCCTAGTCAAACCTTTTATTTACTCTAACATTTAATGTCTTCCTACTAATAAGTACCTTTTCCAAATAAATTCTGATGTTTTCAGCGCTTCTGAACTGCTGATTCGGTCCTAGTTTTACGTTTACGCCTCTCTGCTATCAAAGATGCGCCACGGGGCAGCCTTTTGACTCGGCACTCTACAAATTACAGAGACCCACGATTTCACATGCGCTTGTCTGTTTGATGCACACTCTGAATATGATTTCTTTTACGCTGTCAAGGATTTTCAATGCTAAATCACTAAGATACTTAACTAAGCAAAAGGCAACGTGCGTAAATAATGCTCTGGTTTCCTTTGTAGAAGGTGCTATATTTCTTCGATTTACTTGAAAACGTAATAGAGGCTTGGAGTAACAAACTCGGATAGTATATGTAAGTAACTAGTTTGTACCGTGAAATAAAGTAGTGCATCTGTTTTGTAGCTTTCAGCGCTACTATCGCTGCTGATTTGATCCTAGTTTTACGTTTACGATGCTCGCTTTTACAAAGATGCAGTACGAGTATACAGGTTGCATTTTGGTTTTGCATTCAGCAATTACGGGTGATCTAAGAACGTGAATGAGGGCTCATTCCATTTGAAACTCTGACGTGATTTGACCGGTACTTCTTGGGATTAGTTTTATTTTTCTTCGATGGGAATGTGAAACATATTTTCAACATACTTAAATAATAGGGGGTTCGCGATTCAATGCATAGCTTTCTATGTATAACCACGGATGATGTCGTGATCCATTAAAATATTTTTTTCGTTCGTTCTGTAGGTATAAAGTAGTTTTAAAACAACTTTTATATTATATTACTTTTCATTACTAAGTTTCATTTTAAATGTTTTTTTGTGCCCTTAAAGTGTATAAGTCAGAGTGAGAGTGAGAGACAAATAACAATACTATTTACTGGCTAGGATAGAACACAAAACTGTACAGATGATTAAGCTCATAATAGTTTAGTACTAATAAGATAAGTAATTGAATTGGTCATGATCAATAATAAATGTAAAAATTATAATTTCTTTAATTTACCTGCTGGAAAGTGATCTCCTTCGTATAATATCGCAAATATGGATTATTTGGCGATTAATGTGAACGCTTTAAAAGCGGAATTAAGAAAAAGCGCCAAAATAGGCGGCCTCAAGAGCAACTATTTCAGAAATTAGTTTGTTGATATCAAGATAGTTATTTATAAACAATATAACCTTAGTTAGATTCAAGATTTAACACTTTTTTTCGGCGCCGATCGCTTTTAACAGCTATACCTCCGGACCTCAGTCTACAGTGGCGCCAACTGGTGAGCAAAGAAACGGTAGTCCCCATTCAGCGGATTTTGTTCAGTTTAAATACTGATATTCAAATTCATCAACGCACGAGTCGAAAACCAGTTTTTATTAATTTACCGCCAATTTGTAAAAACAAATGACAAATGACAAATTAATTTAGCACACACCCAAAAGTTTCAAATTCGAAATTTAAATAGTTTTTATTCTGATACTTTTCCCGTTGACCTTTTCTGAACAGTTTTAATGTGGTTTTAATGTTATCCACGCAACTGAGTCTGTTTTTTGATTGCATAGATAAGTATAATACTAAATATGATTGGTTGCATGTACTCTACTCGCATACCACAACCTACGTCTGAATCATTATTATTATCAGTTCATACCATCCAAACTCTTTACTACGTTTTGGTGGCTTTGTTACAGGCATTTAAACTCCGTGAAGCGTTTAATTTATCTCATCCAGTCTATACAACGGTAGGTGTATGTAAACAGAGATTTTCTTGGGCGGTCGTAAATCTGTTCCTTGTTCTGGTTTATTTGATTAGGTGGACGGCCGTGGCGCCGGCCGAGACATAACCCGCTTTATTGCTTTACTAAATAACTACGCGACCGGCCAGGGGTTCGCCAGCCACCCTTGCAAATGATTTTTATTACCCCCATAATTCATTTGGCAGATATTGAATCGACAATTATTCAATGATATGGACTGGCAGCGTAGTTTTGGAATTTAATATATTTAACGCAGATGTTTTAATAACTGTTTTTATAAGCAATTTCAATTTAAGATAATATGCTTTGAAATGAAAACTACGTTTTTTATTTTAAAGCAAATTTTAGCGACATGGTAATTTACTTATTAGGGTAGAAAACAAAGTAGCAGTGTGTACCCTGCTTTGAAATTACATATTATAAAAATATAAATCTGAATAAAATAAAGATCAAAACGTTTTTTAATTTTAATTTTATTTTATCAGTATATAAACTTGAAAAATTATGTCTCAGGCGGGACTCATCTCCTCGCATCGATTCCCCGCCCATATTTAAAGGTTTTTTTCTTCTTTTTATCTATGGGTATTTGTTTCTTTCTTCACGTTATTTTTATTTTTATTTATAAGATGTATAAATATTGTAGTTTTTTATGTATATTATTTCAAAGTACTCATGATTATAGAAAAATGTCGATTAAAGTATAGTAAGGACTAAATAAATAAAAAATAATACATTTAAAGAATTTGAATTGACATCAACTTTGAGCAATATCCTACCAAACAAAAAAAATATATAAAAATAGGTTTACACCGTAAAATGTGCAATAAATAGAAAATCAGCCTGTCGAATTGATAATCTCTTTTTTATTCGTCGATTTAAGCAATAATAATTTTCCCGTGACCCAAGGCAAACTAAAGTATTTGTGTATTCAAAATTTATCCCTAATGTTAGTACTTACACGTTGTAACTGTAATAAATAATAAAGTATTACCAAACTGACACATTCAACATCATTAATTTAGATAGGTACTTTTATTCTACTCGAGGTTCTTAATATCGCCTATATACTGTACAGTATTGTGGGTATACTATGTGCTCGTCTAATGCTAAAACAGTAGAACGATAGCGGTTAAGAAATAACGACCATAATATGCATCCTCGCGTGCAAGATATGATTTTAATGTTTGTAATCTGCTGACGTTGTAATGTAACATTTCCTGTAATTTCTTGTTACGTAGCCTTCACTTGACGATTGAAATATTCATGTGAGTAGTATAGGTACAAGAACACTCTAGCGGTAGGTAGTTGTGTATTATATAAAAACTGAACATTGGAAAATTACTTTTTAAAATATTATTTCAATTTAGTGGATAGACACTTAAGACACTTATCTTAAGTCCGATCTGATCTGAGAGATATTTTATTGATTCGACTAGAATTCCCATCCATTTAACCTGGATAGGTACTTTTCTAAATTCAAGTATACAAGGTATAGTTTAAATAATACTGCAAAATTTATTGAAAACCTTTTATGCATTAACTGTCGCAAAAAAAAACCTCATACCTAAGCATCGGAAGATTTTTGCAGCTCTACAATTAGTTTCTTGTGGATTCTTAGCAAATTGTGAACTAACAATTGGAGTTCGAATAGGATTAGATATATTAATTGCAAGTCTCTTTAAAAATTTTCTTTACTTTATATATTTCTTGGGGCAAATGATGATGATGTTTATCATTATGTCGATTCTTAAAATGTTGCCTTGCCAAGGTAATTTATTTCGAATTTTTTTTCTAGATCCTGCTTGAAAAAACCTGTTGTATCATCGTATGCATTTGTTCAATTCTTATTTTGTTTTTGATAATATAAGCAAGGTTTAGACACATTTTTTTTTGAGTGACCCGAAAAGACAGGTGTTACAATCTGCTTTCACATCATCAAATATGTATGCAGCTCTTTTTATAACTACTCGTATCTACGTATTGTTTGCTTTTGGAAGCTTATCAATTTCATAATTTCTCTTTTAGTGACTCAGTCAGGAAAAACTAGTGGTCAGATCCGCTAAACATCTTACATCTAAATGTATAAACTCGCCTACAGTTTTGAATTTAAAACATGTTTCTTGGCTTGTAAAAAATCTTAAGTCGAGTCGGGGAAATCACAGTTTAGCAAAAATTACTTGCTAATGCCTAATGATGTGGCAATCAAATATTACAATCCGTTGTTACATAGATACTCGTTTAAGTTTTGTTTGAGTGCAGACGTGTCTTATTTACATAATGGACAGAGTGTACTTCAAAATTAATGGGAAAAAATACAGTGGTAAGGGCCTTGTAAATAAAATTGTTAAATTTACAACTTTGATGGTTTACACTGATTTGTCAATAGTCTATCGCATTTCAGCTAAATTATTGTTTAGTCCATATAATATAAACTCCTCGTTGGTCTAGTTTACGTCCCGCTAGTCTGTGGCTTAAGTACCGGGTCAAGATCTTGGGGTCCCGGGTTCGATCCCCGGGTCGGGCAACGAGAGTTTCGAATTTTCGAACATTTGTGAACGTTTGCCAAATGCGGGTCATTTGGCAAGCGTGATGATTATGCCTATACACATCATTGCTGTGGTAACTTGAATTCAATGATGGAGGCCTGTGCCTTGCAATGTTGCAAGAGCTTTTTATTTCCTAAAAATGTGTTATTAAGCTGAAGCTTAAAATCATTCATTTAATTTTCTAAAGATGAATAAAAAATATTGTCAGTGTAATTTTCTCCAAGGAAATCATTCTGCATTTAGCGTACGGATGTGGTTTGAGTATAGTAATAGTGTTATACATATATGTGATCCTTATATCATTTTACGGTTGCAGTACCTGAACAATTATAAGCACTCAAGCTCCATTTTCTGGTATTCACTTAATTCGCAATAAACAATATACATTTTAATAGTAATTTCGGCAAAACTTTTTTTTCTTATTAGTCATTATATCGTTGTAAAGAAAAGGGATTTTTTTAAACTGCGGATAAACCAAATAATGTTCAAAAAGTTGTTCATAATTAGCACTATTTAAAAGTATCTTGGCTAGTAATAATGTAACTAGAATTTAATGATGGTGACATTTTCCGTATAGTAGGATTATCATGTCATAGATTGAATGACTTTTTTTTCGATATTCGCAGCCGGTGGTGAATTCTCGATTGACACAACTTTAAACGAGTTCATCCGAAGACATGCGGACTTGCGCGGTACTAAGTACATGTGCAAGGAAGGCGGTTGCGGGGCCTGCGTCGTCAACGTGCGTATCCCGGGACCAGGTGGTGATGAAGACAATAGTATTTCTGTCAATTCGGTTTGTATAAATTTATTTGCTATTATTAAGGGCGATGTAGTTTTAGTGTGATCCGCAGTCTTACTCTAGACTAGATGGTTTTAATCATTAATCATGCGCGGGCGAGCGGCGGGCGCATACGAGTACATTTGCAATGACCGCGCCGCTCCCGCCCCGCTGCCCGCAAAATTGGAGGCAGAGGCCTTAGCGTCACACTCTGTGGTTTCAACAAAAGCGATAAGCGAACAGAGAGCTGACCAATCACAGTGCTGTAAATTTCCACTTCGCCTTGCTCTGTGTCAGTGTAGACAAAACTTTATTAACTTCATTGTTAAATCCTTCAAATAAATGGTAACTGTATTCTATACTTTGTACAGTTTTTAAAACTTTCTTTTTCACTAGTGTCTCGTTGCGATTATGTCGTGTGATAACTGGGATATAACCACCATAGAAGGAATTGGCAATAGGAAAATCGGCTACAACGTTATACAAAAGCGCCTGAACCATTTCTTCGGCTCTCAGTGTGGATACTGCAGTCCAGGATTTCTCATGAGTTTTTACAGGTAATTGAAATAATGATCCTGTAAATATATATTTTTACTGTTTTGTGTGAGATTTTTACTCACCTTTCGCTAACTACCACTAGCAGTCACCGCTAGTGGAGCTGCCGATACATTATTAGTTTTGCGCTTTAAGTACGAGTAGGTAACAGTTACACTAGCAACAATAACAAATTAGCTTAACAAGAGTAATTATTAAAACCTCTTTTCCATGTTCTGTGATCAAAACGCTCTTAGCGCGAGATAAGACACTAATTTTGAGTGGGTGCATGATCATTATCTGTGTTTTTTTGTTAGGTTTATTATTTGATGGCCGTCAACCGTTTTTATTTAATCTTTGGGATGTTTTTTACTACAAAATAAACTTTGTACTATATTTCATCGAACAGAGAATAGTCAGTACTAATATAAAATGAAGAATATATTCATCAATATTCATTAATATTTGATACCGTAACACCGTAGTAAACTAAACTCTCTTGTCCTTTGTACCTGCATGAGGGAGGACTGAAATACAGTGATCAATTGGCAATTTTAAAAAGTCGTCAGATTAGTAATCGTTGACATGAAATGTAGGAAAACTAAAGCTCACCTAACTAGTTATCAACACTAACTAGTAAAATTTTATTTGCTTGAGTGTACGCGAACGCTGTAATAAAAAATATATATTTACGGATTTAAAACGCGTTTGTTATGGCTTTACAATCACATTTTGGTTTTTTCCAACAGTTCGAACGCTTTTTATTGTGACCATTATTATAACAAAATTATTTTTTTGCAATACCTGTAGAAAATTTTTGGGAATCTCATTACTATTATTACTGTTACTGTTTGTTTTAGTTTATTAAATGCAAAAGATGGACACTTGACAGAAAAGGATATTGAAAATTCTTTTGGAAGCAACATGTGTCGTTGTACGGGTTATCGACCTATTCTAGAAGCTTTTAAATCCCTAGCTGTTGATGTCAACCCTAAAATACTTGAAAAAATAAAAGATATAGAAGATATTGACCAACATATTTGTCCCAAATCAGGAAAGAATTGTAGAGATTCATGTTCTAATAAAGAGCTTCAAGACTGGTGTTTAATCAATATTAAGATAAAAAATGATACACCTTCAGAAAAATTAAAACAAATGACACTTGCCGACGGAAGATTGTGGTTCAAAGCTAATAACATCGATAATATATTTGAAACATTGGATAAAATTGATCACGATTCGTACATGCTAGTTGCTGGAAATACGTCGAAAGGTTATATAAGCCATTCAAGAAAACAGCTTTTTATATTTTGCACATAATAAGATATGTACTAATAAGAAAATTCGATAATATTTTTCAGGTGTGAGACCCATTATAACATATCCAAAAGTACTGATAGATGTCAGCAACATAAAGGAGCTACAGTCACATTATTTGGACGTTAACCTCGTGTTAGGAGCAAACATGACACTTACCGATACTATGTGTTTGTTTAAAGATTTAGCCAAAAATAACGAGGAATTTTGGTACTTGCAAGTGCTGTATGATCATATCGACCGAGTGGCTCACATACCAGTCCGAAACGTAGGCCTAATTATGAGACTAAAAATAAATTTTAACGCTATGAATAAGAAAATAGTTTAAAATAAGGTTTTCTTTCAGATCGGAACATTGGCGGGAAATTTGGTCTTAAAAAATCAACACCCAGATTTTCAATCAGACATTTTCTTATTACTTGATTGCGTTGGAGCAACGGTCACTTTAGGTAAGACAAAAGTAAATATTATTTTGAATCTTGTCAAATATTGGGATAAAAGTTTATTGAATTAAGAAAAGCCACAGTTGATTTTATTTCATTATAGTTGATCGACTGAGACAACAGACAGAGCTGGGAATGGTAGAATTTTTAAAAACTAACGTTAGTGGAAAAGTCATCAAGGAAATCAAATTTCCACCACTATCTAAGCACTATAAGTTAGTAACTTATAAAGTAAGTGTTCTTGTAGTATTTTTGAATTTAATTACGTAATTTGAAAGATATTGGCATTAATAAAAATGTTTTGTAGATTACACCAAGAGAGCAAAACGCACATGCTGAAGTAAATTCTGGATTTCTTTTTAAATTTGATCCAGATACACAAAACGTCTTAAATGCTCGTATCGTTTATGGTGGCATAACTCCTTCATTTACCCATGCATACGAGACTGAAAAATTTTTGGTTGGGCAGAATATTTTTGATAACAACATCTTGCAAGGTGCGTTGCACTGTTTAGAGTCTGAAATACACCCCGAAGAGAATAAGCCAGATCCTTCTCCTGGATTTAGAAAAAAGTTAGCCATCAGCTTATTTTATAAGGTGAGTTAATTATGAGATACTATAATGTTATAAATATTATATTAAACAAATTTAAT
The DNA here is from genome assembly GCA_949315895.1 of Anania crocealis. Taxonomy (NCBI): domain Eukaryota; kingdom Metazoa; phylum Arthropoda; class Insecta; order Lepidoptera; family Crambidae; genus Anania; species Anania crocealis. The sequence continues at coordinate 18,064,587 of OX438882.1, forward strand.
ATTTTCTTTCAGTGCATTTTGAAACTTTGTCCTCAAGATATTCTAAATCCTTTTTATAAAACTGGTTGCTCTACGCCATCTGATGATCGACCACCAGTAAGCTGTAGTTACCAAGAGTTCGATACTGATAAAAAAGACTATCCTCTAACTCAGCCAGTACTTAAAAGAGAAGGAATGATTCAATGTGCTGGAGAAGCCGTATACACCGATGATATGCCAACTATGCAAGATGAAGTATTTGCTTCTTTTGCTCTTTGTACAGTTACGAAAGGTGAAATAGAGTCAATTGATGCATCTCAAGCCATGGTATGTTTTTATGAATGTGTTCATAATATTATGTAATATTCCGGGAATTAATTCATAATTATTTAACCAATTTTCTTTCAGAAAATTGATGGTGTTATTGAAGTGTTAACTTCAGCAGATATTCCAGGAATAAATAGTGCAATAAAAGTGGAGGGTTTCTATAACATGTTTGAAAACGAGGAACTATTGGTTAGTAATCAAGTTCGCTATTATAATCAACCTGTTGCTATAGTAGTTGCAAAAACACAGGCAATTGCTGATCGAGCTTCGTATTTTATCAAAGTGAATTACAAAAACATTTCTAAAAGACCATTAGTTCTTACAATAGAAGATGCAATAAAAGCTCCTAAAGATGAGAAAAGACTTTTTCCTTATACTGGAATAACACCTATAGAAAGAGGAGCAAACGTAAAAAAAGAAATTCAGGGAACATTCGTTAGTCCACTTGTTTACCATTATATGATGGAGTTGCATACAACTATAGTAAAACCAGTTGATGATGGTTTAGAAGTACATTGTGCTACTCAATGGATGGATCAAATACAAGCGGCTATAGCACAATTACTTATGATGCCTGAGAGTTCGTAAGTGTTTAGTTAATTAAAAAACTAAAATTCAACTACGATAGAAAACGACGTGTAAAAGTGTGAAAAAATATTTTTAGGACACTGAATTAAACAAAGATACTAAAGAAGCAAGATAATAAATAATGACCAAGATGTCTTTGTTATAAATTGACACACTCCCATCGCCCTGTTTGCCAAGCCCTGGTTCACATTCAAAAACGTTGTTTAAGTGTTACGGTAGATATCTATGCAATGTGTGATCAAGGCATTTCAAGCTTGAATATGTGTATAATAAACCACAGTGCATAATCACTCTATTGTGTACTATAGTATTGTATCGTATGACATTCATGTCCACTGAAAACGAATGCATCTTGGTAAAATCTGTGTCGATTTTCTTGCATCTTTAGTACCTTTTTAATTCAGTGTCCTAAAATTCATTTAATTCATCGTAGTGGGGTTTAAGTTTTCTTCTTTTTATTCTTTAAATGGTTTTGAAGTTTAACTATTTTACCTGCCACATTAGATTTAGTGATCTGCATATAGCCTATAACTGGCGGACTATCAAGACGCTTCTAACGATCATTTGTCCAATTTGATACGATATTTTAGGAGTTATTTATACAGACTGTTAGGTAAATGGTATAACAAGCCAAAACTAGCCATGTTAACATTATGCATAAAAATATAGTAAGTATATAAGTCAGAAATTTTCTATCATCGCTTTTTTTTATTATTTTCATAAAATTGATTCATAAGAAAATACTTGTTTCAAAAATGCTGATAACACATTTCTGACCTCATCATAGTATTTATATGCATACGTTAACATAGGCTGCTGTGTCCTTGTTATACCATTTACCAAACAGCCTGTATAGAGCCTGTCAAAATCATAAGCCTCCGTTGGCTTAACTGTAGTCGGGTAAAATCAGTAATTTTTAACCATGCTTTTTTAAAATACTATTCTAAAATTATTTCAGAATAATAGTAAATACGAAACGATGTGGTGGTGGATTTGGTTGTAAAATTTCTCGAGCCAACTTAGCAGCTTGCGCTGCGGCTTTAGTATCAAGAAAGTTGAACAGACCATGTCGTATGGCTATGCGTATGCCTGATATTATGAGAGCTATTGGAAAACGTTGTAACAGCAAGCTGGATTATAAGGTGGTTACCATGTTTTAGCACTAGACAATAAATATACAATTCCACTTAAGGTGTTTTTAATGATATTTCAAATTTTGGCGTTATTTTATTTTAGGTTGGGGTTGATGAAGATGGTGAGATCCAATATATGGATGCAGTATTTTACGTAAATGATGGTTTTGTTTCAAATGAGAATGAAAACAGCTATGCTATAGCCTCGTTAAAAAACTGTTATAATCCTAATCGATGGAAAGTTGATTCTTTTGGAACTATTACGGATATGCCGGGAAATTGTTATATGAGAGCGCCGGGTTTGTATATTTAAGAACTCTATTATTTTTGGATGAATATCTAAATTTGTTTTTTGATGTACGTTATAGAATGTTTTTCTAAATTTTCTAGGTGGCTACGAGGGAATCGCTGCAATTGAGCACATTATGGACCATATAGCAGTAGAAATCAAAAAGGATCCTATTATGGTGCGGCGGGTTAACTATCGCAAAGATGATAACAAGTTACCTTCACTTATCCCAAAGTTCATTAAGAGAGTAAACTATGAAGAAAGACTAGCTTCAATAAAGAAGTTTAATGATCACAATAGATGGAAGAAACGCAGCATCGGTCTTCATAACATGGCATTTCCTACACAATACCTTGGTAATTATTTAGCCTTAGTAGCTGTGTACCATGGTGATGGGAGTGTCATTGTCAATATTGGGGGGATAGAACTTGGGCAAGGATTATTTACAAGAGTTGCTCAAGTGGCAGCAAGTGAACTCCATGTTCCAATAGAAAAAGTTACAATTTTACCCTGTTACAATTTTGCATCGCCGAACAACTACGCGACTGGTTCAAGTATAACAACAGAGTGTTCGGCGTATGCTGTAATAAGATGTTGTGAGGAGATCAATGCTAGATTAGGACCTATCCGGGGGGCGATGCCCGCTGCATCTTGGGAACAAATTTTGCAAGCAGCTGATAGGCAAGGAATAAATCTACAAGCAAACTATCTTACCAGTGAAAATGACCCCCGATTGGTCAATTATCCGGTGTTTGGGATAGGTGTGGCTGAAGTTGAAGTTGATATTTTGACTGGGATGAAATGGATCGTAAGAGTTGACATATTAGAGGATGCCGGTCGCAGTATCAATCCAAAGCTAGACATTGGTCAGGTAAGTTACTTCTTAGCTTTTCCAATAGCTCTGTGTAATTTTATAAACTAACAAAAAACTATTTTTGTGCCTCGATGTGATAGCCTAAAATTAAATAGGGACAATTACATAATAATTGATTGTTAAAGAAATTACTATTTTTAGTTATTAATTATTCAGGTTAATATTTGTAGTTGTATGATATTATTATTTATTGTTAAAATACCTACCTGCTACAATATTGTGCTGTCTACGATGGCTATCTAAGCAATATTCGTACCCTAACATTAGCATTAATTATAGGAATTTATTAATCTCTCCAGGTTGAAGGAGCATTCATTCAATCTTTGGGTTCATGGATAATGGAAGAAATTAAATTCAATAAACTAACTGGAGAATTATACACTGATCGAAGCTGGAATTATAAAATCTTTGGTGCGAAAGACATACCTCATGATTTTCGTGTCTACTTGCAACGGGGAACATCCAATCCTGTTGGCATTTTGGGATCAAAAGGTAAATAAAAAAGACGTGTGGCACTCGGAGACTGCCGCGGTAAAGCTATTGCATAGCATTTTTTATCAACTTATGCAATTATAAAACTAAAAAGTATCACCGCGTGCCGGTCGGAGTGGGGGGTGTTAGGTTATTTTTGTTACGGAATTTCTGGATTCGGTCTTCACGCTCAAGGCCCGCGATAGAAGCTATGCAATAGCTTAAAAATAACTTTTATTAGTTGTAAAATTACCAATCTCCTTCTTATTACGATTCCGATTACTGTCTGAAAGATATTTCCTTTAGCAATAAAACCGTCATGAATTATTGTGCCATTTGCTAAAGAGTATTTATGTGTTTGAAAAAACTGTATAGATTCAATATTCACAATCATTACATTGCTTATTAACTTATGACATAAATCACACCCAATCATCATGGTTTTGTCCCAAAAAATATTAAGCACGGGTTAACCGTTTTGTTTTATTCTACTGTTAAACCGATATTGATCAGATCTTTAATCGAAAGATCAAAGACTTAATAAAAATGCCAATAATATTTAATTACTGTTATTTTTATTCTATAAAGTTTTATTAATTTATATTGTATATTGCAACAATTATAAAATCCATTTTAGTAGATGTAGGTAGGTACTTAAAATGGTAAAAAGCTGTAAATTATTAAACTTTAAAATATGATCTTAAAATATATATATTTAACTAGCTGACCCAGCAAACGTTGTTTTGCCATAAAAATGATTAAATTACTAAAATGGCTAACAAAAAATAGGGGTTGGTGGTAAAAGGGTACAAATTTAAGGTTGTATATATTTTATAAAATTTTAATATTTTACTACCCTACCCCTACCCTACCCCTACCCTACCCCTACCCTACCCCTACCCTACCCCTACCCTACCCCTACCCTACCCCTACCCTACCCCTACCCTACCCCTACCCTATCCCTACCCTACCCCTACCCTACCCCTACCCTACCCCTACCCCACCCCTACCCTACCCCTACCCTACCCCTACCCTACCCCTACCCTACCCCTTCCCTACCCCTACCCTACTCCTAACCTACCCCTAACCTACCCTACCCCTACCCTACCCTACACATACCCTACCCCTACCCTACCCCCACCCCTACCCTAAACCCTTCCCTACCCCTACCCTACCCTTACAAAAAAGACGATAATTGATCAGTTATCGAGCGGGATGAAAAATGATTAAATTACTAAAATGGCTATTAAAAAATAGGGGTTGGTGATAAAAGGGTAAAAATTTAGGATTGTATGTATTTTTGTATGTTGTATCATAAAAAAATAGAAATTAAAAATTTTGTCTAAAAAATAAAAAAATATATTTAGGGGTGGACTACCCCTAACATTTAGGGGGATGAAAAATAGATGTTGGCCGATTCTCATAGATACCGGATAAGCACAAAAAATTTCATCAAAATCGGTCAAGCCGTTTCGGAGGAGTATGGCAACGAAAACTGTGACACGAGAATTTTATATATTAGATTTTAATCATTATTATCTTCATCGTCACCCAAACTATAAGCAACCAACAAAAAAAAACGGTTTTGTTTCAATAAATTAAACAGTTAATACTTTTTGTTATTCGAACTTTAATGACATAAAAGAAAACACCGAACTCCGTTATGTCCGCAACAAGTTATGCGAGGTACATAGAACATTAGAAAAACAAGTTTGTTTACTTGTTTTCATCGGTTGAGACCACAGAACATGGAAAAGAGGTTGAGACCTACGTGCAATACACATATACTGTACATTTACTTATTAAGTATGTTTTTATTTTAAATTTTTTAGCTGTAGGAGAGCCTCCAGTTTGCCTAGGGTACGTCATAGTAAACTGTCTGAGAGAAGCTATTCAGGCTTCAAGAATTGACAGCGGCTACGATGCAGAAAAATTCTTACATTTGGGTAAGTAGCACTGCAATTATAATAATTTCAGTGTTTTTTTTTTATAATAGATTTTTTTTTTATTAGTAGATATATATTCCTAAAAAATAAATAACACTGCTATGATGTTATGTAATGGTTACATAACGTAGGCTTTGTTTGTCAGGTATCAAAATGCACAGTATTTACATATTTCTTTACATACTCGTATATTATATTACATGTCAAATAATAGGTGTTTGCCCCGCTTAGGAATAAATAACTATAAAAATTCAAATCACGATAAACGCAGGCAAAATCTGTGGATAAAATTAGAATTTAGAAACTTTTTTACAGTGACTTTAATTACTAAACATAGCGAGATTCGTTAAATATGTGACTACAAAAATATATGAATAATATAAAAAATCTGATAAAACTTATAATAAGATAGGTATACTACATTGGGTCAACGACTATCAATTACGTTGAGATGTGCACAGGCATGTGTTAGCTAGGCGCTCTATGAACTACTTACTAGTTAGTTAGTTTACTAATTAGTTTTGTGAAAATTGAAAAATCCAAGTGCGTCATGTCCTAAAGTCAAATTAGGGTAAACAGATATTCGCACTACTTGACAAGACTATTTTGTATATTTACCTCTATCGCTACCACCAGCATGATAAGCTGAGAAGAGGGATAAACACAACCGAATATAGGAGAATCGTAATTTAACTAAATAAATAAAATAATAATAAATAAATATTTGAGACATGCCTTACTGGGCCACACAGAGTCATCTAGTCCCAAATTAAGCTACTATTAAGTACCCTGTCGTATGGGGTACTAGATTAGGTACCGATAAACTTACTTATATAGTTTTTTTTTGTAATTATATACTTATAATATATAGAAAACACCCAGACCAGTACAAACAGACATGTTTATGCACACCAATATTTGTACTGTGCGGGGATCGAACCCGCGACCCATGACTCAAAAGCAGCGTTTAACTTTACTACCGCTGATCCAAATGGTCGTCAAACTATCTAACTATCCTCTTCTTTCATATTGAGAAAAAAAACTAGTTTAGAAACTAGACTTTAACTTCAAATTGTAAATGAATTTGCTGAATTTATTTTTTCTTGAATAATGCAATATATATCCCTCCATCGCCTTGTGAGTGCGGTTACAAAACGGCTTGTGCTTAGTGCGAAACCTATGTCTAAAATCAGTGATAGTTATAGGTAGATGCTAATGTCATGCAAATGATATTCGAGATTTCGTATAGCTGATCAGCATATGCTGATTTGATTGATTACGAAAATAATATGTGACGCAATGCGCAATTGTGATGTGATAATCTAATATTTAATATTGATTTTCAGATATTCCCGTTTCGAATGAAAGCGTTGTAGAAGCCGCTGAGGTCAAAATTGAAGAATTTGTGTTGTACTAGTTTAAGATAAATAGAAATGATTATAGTTGTATAATAAGTTGTAATAATTATTATTATTGTTTAATTTTAATTTATTTGGAGTTTGAAAAAAATGTAAATGTAATAGGCAAACATTTTAGTTTTAGATTCTATTATAAAGCCGATTTTGGCTTATTTATAAACCGCTTATTCAATATGCTTACGAAAATATATTGTACTCTTAAGTTTCCAACTTAATTGTAGGAATAAATACAGTTATCATAAAAAAATTAAATTATTTCATTGTATTTCACTAAAAACACATACCTATGACAAGTATAGTCACAAAATTACACAAAAACAGTTGAGCTCCACTGAAATATTATGCATTACTGATATAACACGCGCCTGCTTGATGTAATATCAAGCCAAGCGAAACAAAGGGTAGGTGTCATTTTGCATCAAAAGCAGCCCGACCAGTGTACCGGAAAATAGCTTCTGGATTATACCAACTGATAATAAGCCTATCGGCTGTGTGAGACGAACGAATGAGACTAATGTGATAGATGCTTGAATGTGATAAATACATATAACTTGGCTTATGGTGCCGGCACAGTGTAGCATAGCACAACCTTTTCTCTACCCATGGGTATCGTTAACACATTTTTACATAATTGTTATAGTAACATACTAATAAATATTTTCAATAGTTTTATGCGTCTTTTCATTTCATAGATCTGTACTAATATTATAAAGCTGAAGAGTTTGTTTGTTTGTTTGTTTGTTTGTTTGAACGCGCTTATCTCAGGAAGTACTGGTTTGAATTAAATTTTTTTTTGTGTTGTATATTCCATTTTGTCGAGGAAAGCTTTAGGCTATATAACATCACGCTGCGACCAATAAAAGCGAAGCGTCAGTGAAAAATGTTGCAAAAACTGGGAAAATTATTCACATTTGAATGCTTCCGTTGCGTGCGCTGCGTAGACGGTTCAAGTTACCCAAAAAATAAATACCCAAGTAACAACAGGAATTGACACGGACGAAGTCGCGGGCAACAGCTAGTGCATTATAAAAATACAATTCCTTATATGAAACAATCTACAGCAGTATTTTACCCGGGTTCGAGTCCCACACAACCTTTCGCTAACTGCTCCTACTATCAAGCTAAAAATATTTTTTTTGTATTATAGAATTTATACAAGACTATACTGCAAGCCAGAGGAGTTAAAATGCGTTCTAATTTACACTACTATATGATTATTAAATATCAGTTTCAAACATTCATTGATGTATGATAAATGATAATATAATTCATGCAGAACTTGATTGAACGAGCGCAAATCGAGGAAAACCTTTGTTTCCGTACCTAATATCAAGAATACAGAGGTAATAACTAAGATTGTGTAGATGAGTATTCCTTACTTTACATCCGGACCGCAGGCTACATACAGCTGTGAATTACACGAGTCTGAGAGATTGTAGACTGATTAATTACTCAGTTTTCAGCAGACCAACTGAACTTCCAATAAATGCGCTCAGCGGGATTGGGCATAACGGGAACACATCGTATTTACGGATATTGGTTAGCATTACCTTATCCTTTATTGGATATTAATCAAGTTGTAATAATATACTCCATTATTTTTTATCTTTTTTAACTTTGTAGGCCTTGTTTGCGACATACTCCCATTTTTATTCTATTTTGAGAGTAGGTAGGTAGGGTATATATCGGGATGCCTAATTATTTGTACTCCTAATTTTCATTGGCGCACAAACTATTAGCCTTAAATTTTTTCGCACATTTTTACTATTCCTAAACGTGTTTAGCCTATTTTTACTACGTTTAACTTTATATCGCCGTATTATAATTTCGCCGAATATATCATAACACCTACCCTTTTGCAGTTCCAAATTTTTATTCGCAGAAAGTTAAAAACTTTATCAGCATGCAATTCATGCTTGCAAAGAAGTAAGCATGCATGCAAGCAAGCAAGCAAGCATGAATGCATGCAAACAAGCATGCATGCATGCAAAGAAGTAAGCATGCATGCAAGCAAGCAAGCAAGCATGTATGCAAACAAGCAATCATGCATGCAATCAAGCAGACATGCATGCAAACAAGCAATCATGCATGCATCCAAACAATCAGACTTCCGTGACGGCTTCGGCGCTGCGGGGCTCCGGCGGTTCCACGCGTGCTTATTGTCGCAGATGGCTTACGCTCACCACCGCAGCTTCGGCTTTCTGGCCGGCTACGCCGGCCAGCCTCAGCCGCGGCGCCTCGCTTACAGCCTCCTGCTCCTCAGCCCGCGGGCCGCCTCGCCCCTCCGCGCCTACGCGCTTTTGAATTACACTCTAGGGGTAGGGCAGACAAGACTGCTTGGGGTCGGTTTGTGAGCGATTCGTTTCTTAAACTTTTCTGTTTAAAAAATAGAGCGTAATGTCAAAAAAAGATACTAATACATTTTAGTGCTTTCGATATTAGACATACTGAAATTAGGGTTTTCAATTTTTAGACCAATCTATAATAGTGCGAAAACAACTGTTAGACTAGACAATAATTATACGTTATAAGTTTAGGCCAATACGGTTCGGCCAAATGAAATTAGGACTTTAAATTTTAGGCGAACCGAAGGGCACCCAGGTAGGTACTATGTTGCGCGACTTTTATGTACCTTGTTTTTTTATGAGTTTCCAATATTTCCGCACTGTTACACACGCCATGATATATATAAATAAATATAAATATTTTTAGACATGCCTCACTGGGCCACACAGAGCCATCTAGTCCCAAATTAAGGTAGTATTAAGTACCCTGTCGTATGGGGTACTAGACAACCGATAATCTTACTTATATACTTTTTTTTTTGTAAATACATACTTATAATACATAGAAAACACCCAGACCAGTACAAACAGACATGTTCATGCACACAAATATTTGTACTGTGCGGGGATCGAACCCGCGACCCATGGCTCAGAAGCAGCGTTAACTACCGCTGATCCAAATGGTCGTCATGATAAACTGACTGATATTCTTTGATCTCCTTTATTGCAAAATTTTTGTCATAAGAGTAATAATACTCATATGACAAAAATTTTGTAATAAAGGAGATTAATATTTATTTATTCATATTCAATAGGTAATATACATATGAGAGTAACAGCCTATAATCATCCTACAGCAGGGAAAAGGCCTCCATCATTGAATTCAAGTTACCACTGCAATGATGGGAACTGGCATAATCACCACGCTTGCCAAATGCGGGTTGGTAATCACAAACCCGAGCAACGTTCGAAAATTCGAAACTATTTGTTGCCCGACCCGGGGATCGAACCTGGGACCCCGAGATCTTGGCCTGGTATTTAAACCACTAGACCAACGGGGCGTAATAGTATATAATCTTGATATATAAATTTCTTGTCACGTTGTGTGTCCACGTTGGAATCAAAAAATACTGAACTGTGCTGTTTAATCTTACTTAAAAGATAGGAAAGTTCATACCTCAAGCCTCAATTTATAGTTGCATTATTTTTTATTACAAACTATTTTTTTATTTATTTATATACTGATATTACAAATTATTCTTTATTTTTTAACAAACTATGAGTTCCGTGCGATTTTGACAGAATGCGGTGTTAGGTCTTTTTGTGTTGGGAGAGGCTTAAATGATAATAATGATGTTGATTATAAAAACACAGAAATACCTAAAAATTATTCGCTTAAAGTAATTCGTAGATTGAGCTTGCTTATTCATGTTAAATCATATTATCTTACATTAAAATCTAATTTTTCTATATATACCTACTGTTTCCAAGTTTTGCCTATCCAATATTGAAAAATATATCACTAAACAATAGACGACATTGATTAATAGTCTAACCCGTTTTAAAAACAATAGGCTCTATCCAATATCCACGCGGTGGCACTCTCCGACAAAGCCATTCAGATTATTGTTGATACGAGAATGGACGGCGCAGAAAAAGCCGGAAAAACCGTGCGTTTGAGCACAACATGTGGGGATGACTACGAAATTGAACTGCGTTTTGCCTTTTAAAATGGCGGCCAAGCGAGAAGCGGACTCGCAACGAAGTAACCTTACTAAAGTCTAGGTACTTCTGGCTTATGAATGCGTGCAAAAAAACAATCTTGCAGATTTTTATAAACACTACGGGCGAGAGAATTGAAAAATAGGTATTTGTAAAATCTATTGCTGTCGCGCAGTGCCAAACGCCTTCACCGCAGAGTGTGATAAAGATAACTGCTTCTTGGACCGAAAATACCTACTAAAAGCACACCAAATCAACGTTTCGTAGTCCACCGATTACTTTTCCAAAACTAGACCGATTTAAATACTTTTTTCATTAAAAATTAAAGAAAGGCTTTGGCCGTGTTCGTATGTTTTCTTTTTTTTCTAAAATTTTGCCAAATTTGTTTTCTGGATGCTTGACCACAGCGGAAAATCTGGCAATATTTTTTCGGTTTTTGAGGGCTCATAAATCTTTTTTATTAATTAATTTATGAAAGAAACAGAAAACATAGAAACATGCTAATAGTGGCCATAGATTTTTGTGATGAAAATTATTGCTCTACTGGCTTTATCCAGGGAGGAAACAGGGGACTACGTTTGTATGGAAAAACGGCCCTTGTGTTTCCTCTTAAGCTAGTGGTGGCAACTTTGAGATCGGATCGGATAACATAATATACCTGCATATACCTAATTGTTCAAATATTTAAAGTTACCTACACATAAATTTAAAATTAAATCAAGAATTCAAAATATAATAAAATATCCAACTGATGTTGATTCAGTGCAAAAACAAACATACAACGATGATATTTATTCGACAGCTCAAAGCTTGTATACTATGCTAAAAAAAGCGATTAATATGGATTATTTCAAAAGAGTTGGTTATTAATTCTAATGTATGATTTTTAATTACCATTGGTTGTATTGATCTTTCTACTGTTTTTTTTTCTCTGTGGTTAAATACGTTAAACAGTAATAATGTCTTGTGTTCATTATCAAACTGAGCCCAACGTAATACCTAACACAAACAAATGAATAAGTACTTAGCTAAAATGTTACGCTAAAACTGAACGACTTTCTTTAATCACAATTCGCTATTTCACTTTCATCTGTAACTCCCAAAAAGAGTCAGATCGATCGCCTCAGTTCGTTACGTATCGGAGGAATTCCGTTAAAATAGGCCTTTTATTCTTCTTTATCTGGAAAAAAATGCAGCTGGACAAAGGGACAAAGGTCGAAGTAGCATTTATTTCAGCGTGTGCCAATCGCGCCGGGCCGTGCTAAATAGATTGGTTTGCCGTATTGATCCGCGCTATTCGGGGCTGCACCAGACGATCTAAAACTATCCTCCGCTTTAATGTTTGATTAGACTTCAACTCAAAACAGACATTGTTTTATTTAGGACCTTCAATTATGTACACATTTATCCTACAAATAAAGCAGTCTGAGTAATCAGGAACGTAGCTGAGTTTGGTATTGAGAATTGGACACAAAATTTGTTACCTGTTATGAAGAAAGAGAAACTCCGTTTATAAATGCGAAAATCTGAATGGATATTTAATTACTCAATCAAGCCAGAAATACTGAACAGGTCTGGGTGAAATTGAAGGCGGTAGTCCTTAGAGGTAGCGTTTTGGAGTTTTTAAAACCCATCTGAGAAATAGAAAACAGCTTTTTAAAGTCTGAAAAAAATAATATGTATTAGTTAAGAATCTAGTATAGTCAAATTTTTTACCAGTTACACGATTTAATTAAATTGGCTCGATTAAAAAAAAAACACAAACCTACATCTTTTTGAAATGTTTTTTCAATATGACGACTAAACTACGGACATTTCAAATACAATTTTTATGCTTGTTTAAAGCTACTAAATATTTATAGACAAATTAGCTGAGTTTGCTTTCATTAAATGATAAACTTAATAATCCCTACAGCAAAGTCGTTAAAGACCTGGGTAATCAAATCGACAGCGCTCTTACCTGGACGTCGCAGATCTCAGAGGTTAGCAGGAAGGTGTTTGCTACGGCAGCGTCTATTAATAGACTTCGCAACTTTTTACCCAAGCTCGAGCGCCTTCAGAATTTCTGTATTCGTATCATCTATGGTTTACGAAAGTATGACCATATCTCAGAGCACCGAGCTCTGCTAAAATGGTTACCTATACGTCGTAGACGTGATTTTCACATTCTCACCTTGTTATTTTCGATACTTTTTAATCCAAAATCACCACCTTATTTAAAGGAACGTTTTCAGTTCTTGCGGTCTGCTCTGGGTCACGAAATGCGGTCTTCCAACAAACTCCGTCTTGTAACTCCTCTTCATTCGTCCTATTCCTATTCGCAATCTTTCACTGTGAAATCTATCTGACTTTGAAATTCTCTGTCGTTGTTCTAAGGCAGTCAGATTCACTCTAAACTTTTAAAAGTAAACTCAAAACCAATCTTCTTTCACTCTAAGTTTTTATACTTTCCTGTTCTGATACTTTGTGGTCACTGAATCTCCTATATAATATCTGTCTATAAGTATTTTTAAGTATTTATTTATATGTGTCGTATTGATTGTATAGTTTATGTAATTTATTATGTATTATGTATGTATACGGGGTGACATTTTAACCACTTTCCAAAATTTTTATAGGCGACCGGTATCGTATTTAGAGTCCATTTATGAAGTAAAAAATGTAAATCAAGCTTTCACCCGAAAATATTTTTCGCAATACAGTTTTCAATTTTTACGTTCCTAGGCCTGATAAGGTATAAAGGGAAAATCAAAAACGTATGATTAGTATCGTAATGAATGAATCTGATGTGTTTTGCGTAAAAAAAGTGTTGCTAGTCGGCCGTATCAAAAATTTAAGATTTTCGGTGGACCTTTTCTAAGTGCTTTATTTTGACATTTTTGTACTAAGCTATACCAAAAGAAAAAATACATCATTTGTTTTTTGTCTCCTAGATTGATATATTAAAATTTGGAAGGTGGTTAAAATTTCATCCTGTATTAATTTATATTTTGTAATTTTCACTTATCAAAACTCTCCGCCGCCTTCCCCTCTCAACTCTATTTCTACTTTCCTCTATCTGAAGGTTGTCTGGAAGAGATCGCTTTCTAGCGATAAGACCGCCTAAATTGTACAATTCCTGGTTTATATCCTGTGTTACATTTAATTTGTTGGTGTGCAATAAGGAATATATCGACGGCAGAAAGCGGAAATGGCGTATCTCAAAAATTGGCCTATATGACTTTTTAATGTCGACGGCAGAAAGCGACTTTGTCGTATCTCAAAAAATACGACTTTACACCAGAGCCAAAAAACTATTTCAAAAAATTCTAAATCATAAATTAAGAAAGATAGAAAGTTGAAATTTGAAACATATTTCTACCTCTCTAAATATTATTTGATGAAGTTGATTGAAATATCTTAGAGTTACTACTTCATTGACTTTTTACTAGTTACAGCAATTGATTATTTAATATTGAGCTGCAGAAATATTGTATCTGTAAGGTAAAATGTATGACTAATTAAAGTGGATATAAATTTCCATGCAGCGGATCTGCCGTATCTCAAATATGTGATAAAGTTAACATGGTTATTTAGCAGTATGAGCTTTCAATTAAATTACTTTCTACATATAAAATGTTTTAAATACAATAAGAGCCAGAGATGTAAACACAATAAAATAATGTATCTTTTTTGAATCCTTTTATTTCAATTTAAAGAATGTGATGACACAAGAAAATCAGTCTGCCATAATTTGTATTCTTATTAATTTCAGTAATCAGTCTGTTTAACCTCTTATTTATTAGTTACATACATCAGTCTGCTATACTTCCTCTTTATTCTTTTCAACAATCAGCCTGCTATAGTCTCTCTTCTTTATTAATTTTAAGGAGTACTTTCTCTTCAATAGTTTAACAGTCAGTCTGCTATAGTTCTACTAGTGGTGGGATCCTAGTGGTCCACCCTGGGCAAGGGCATCTTTGGTTTTCTAACCAATGATGACGGCGAACAAATACCTCTGCGATGGTAGGCTTCGTAAGAGGCTGCTTGGATGCTACCACCCTCCTGCAGGAGTCCAGCGCCAAACAGTTTTTCTGTGTTCCGCTGGTGTGTGGGAGAATCAGTACCTCTGGGTAAGTTCGCTCCATCTTAGGCTTCTTCTTAACCGTATTGTTAAGTATGTAGTCAAGAGCAAGCCGATTATTTATAAAAAAAAATCTTCTTCATTAGTTTCAACAATCAGTCTGCTATATTTGGTCTACTTTATTAAATTAAATAATCAGCATGTTACTGTTCCTTTTCTTCATTAGTTACATAAATTAATCTGCTTTACATCCTCTTTATTTGTTTCAACAATCACTCTGCTATCATCATCA
This sequence comes from Anania crocealis, assembly GCA_949315895.1. Taxonomy (NCBI): domain Eukaryota; kingdom Metazoa; phylum Arthropoda; class Insecta; order Lepidoptera; family Crambidae; genus Anania; species Anania crocealis. Next base: position 18,079,974 of record OX438882.1, read on the forward strand.
TCATCATCATCATCAGACTATAGCAGTTCAGTGCTGGACATAGGCCTCTCCAGTTGCACGCCACTTAGGTCGATCCTCGGCTTCTCTCATCCAGCTCCTGCCAGCCATCTTGCGCAAATCGTCACTCCACCTGGCCTGAGGGCTTCCACACTACGTTTGCCAAGACGTGGTCTCCACTCAAGAACTCGTTTACCCCAGCGGTTGTCGGTTCTGCGGCTAATATGACCAGCCCACTACGACTTCAGCTTGCTAATCCGGTGGGCTATGTCGATAAACTTTAGTTCTCTGCCGAATCACCTCATCCTATATTACAAGCATAGCTCTTTTCATAGAGCTTGTGGACTAGTCGTACCGTCAGTGGCCACGTTTCCGGCTCCGTATGTCATTTTGAGGCATTGTGAGATCGACGATGAGAAGACTCGACTTAGTTTCCCAAATACTGCCCAACCCAACTGAATTTTCCTGTTCACCTCATCCTCAGAGTTGTTTCTTTCCAATTGCAACGTCTGCCCAAAGTACAAATATTTTTGAACAACTTCGAGAAGGGTGCCGTGCACTCAATCGGTAGTACATGTCCATTGAACATAACCTTGGTTTTATCCAGGTTCATCCGTAAGCCGATGCGTACAGAAGAGTTAGCCAGGTCGTTCAGCATCTGTTGTAGGTCCTGCAGCGTTTCTGCCATAATGACAATGTCGTCTGCAAATCACAAGTGAGAGATGTATCCACCATTGATGTTGATGCCCCGTCCTTTCCAGTGCAGCGTCTTGAAAATATCCTCCATTGCATTTGTGAACTTTTCGGGGAAATTACGTCCCCTTGTTTCACTCCTCCATGCAACGGTATAGGTTTTATTTGCCGATTATGTACTTGGACAGACATCGTGGCAGCTTTGTAGAGACATCTTATCACTTGGACGCACCGTCAATCTACTTGGCAACGCCGCAGGGATTCCAAAACGGAGAAGATCTCGATCGAGTCGAAGGCTTTCTCATAGTCCACGAATGCTAGACACAAGGGCTGATTATACTCTTCTGTCTTCTGTATAATCTGCCGCACTGTGTGCGGCAGATGTGTGTTTCGGATGTGGTAAGAGGAGCCGTATCCGCTCCGAAATCTAGCTTGTTCCGGTGATTGAAATTTGTCGAGTCTTCGCGCAAAGCGGTTCGTGATAACTCTTGAAAACAGCTTATAGACGTGACATGGAAGGGAAATGGGTCAATAGTTCTTCAGCAGAGTCTTATCTCCCTTTTCGAAGAACAGGACGACCACACTCCTACCCCACGCCTCCGGAGTTCTCCCTTCAAACTAGACAGCGTTATAAAAGCTTTTGAAGCTCCCTTAGTACGGGCTTACCTCCAGCCTTCAGCAACTTTGTTATAACGCCATCCTCTCCAGGGGCTTATCCATTTTTCAGCTGTTTAAGAGCCATTTCGATTTCATCAATGTTGACTTCCGGCAGGTCTTGATTGTAGTGGCGTGTTAACGCGGCTCTAGGGTCCTCATTTTCGGGATCAGGTCGAGATCAGAGTAGCGTATAACGAAAAACTAAAATCTTACAAAAGCACACCGTTAAGAGGAGAACCGAAGACCAGACAATGACACAAGCAAAAATGACGGAATAAAATGCATAAAAATAGGAAAATTAAAAATAGACAATAGAAGTAAAAAAAGTGTTTACATAAAATCCGATCCGATAACCGATTTGTAACACCCTTAAAACATATAGGTACTGACTACCCAGTTTACCTTTGCTTTAAGTACTCGTATTTGGTACTTATAATGTAACGTAATCCTTCAACACTGCATCGGTCAATGGAGATCTAAGAAAAGAAAAATAAAATGAGTAATAGATAACCTATAAACTAATAAGCGGGCGACAACCTTTTACACGCCTACTTTAAATCTAGTCTAATCTTTAATTAGCTTATCATTTGTCAAAACATACTCAGTTGGCTTAATAATATTTGTTTTCTGCTTATATATTTGACAAATGCTGAACTTATGATACTAATAAACTAAACAATACAGCTACCCACGTCAAAAAAGTAGGTAAGCTTTTGTCCTTTACTTACTTATTTGCTACTATCCTAGAATTTTATACTCGCTCACTAGGTACTTAGCATACTAGGTACCTAGTATGCTAAAATAAACAGAATTTCAACAGATTTCACTAAAAATAGGTTAATTTTATTACTTGCTTGTACTCTTACTGAGTTTTGTTTTTATTATTTCTAAACACCTAATTAAAAACTTTTTAATTATATTTTTCTCAATTATTACAATTCCGCGTTCTTAATATCGGCGCTAACGCACAATTGCCGCGCGATCAAAATGGCGTAGAGTGAAAACTCGTCGGAGCGGGGGAAGGGGTTCTGTCTGGCTAAAGTTCTATTCTAATGATTTAAGTGAGATTTTCGCTATTAGATGAAACGTTTAAAATGTAGTAACTATTCGATAAGTACACACGCCAGTTCGGACCATTTGCTGTATGTTTGACAACATAATATTTTGGGTCGGCTGAAATGCTGTATCTCTTTAAAGTCAATGTCGAACTCAGGAAAATAACGTTGTAACTGTTTATTATTCTAGTAGTATTGTCGTATCTATTTTATTTTCAAAAGTTGCGATTTTCTCACTATTTACAGCAATTGGTCGAGCAAATTGTAAACAAAATAGTAAAAAGTCAACGTCGTATCTTTAATTTTTTTCCTCGTAGAAAGACGAGACATATACCATTCGACGCGGCTTTTTTTTTTATCAACAATACATATCTATCTATCTACTACGTTTAAATAACTACAAAATACGTGAGCACGGCGGTTCGTCAGGCCCGTACTGTCACGCGCTGGCGCGGAGCGAATAGGCGCTCCGTACTAGGTGATCGATGGATATCGATTCATAAATTATGCCAAACTACCGGGTCTTAAGTCGGAGATAGGTTATAGGCTACAAAAGTACACGGGCTACTTAATCTCGGAAAAAAATCCGAATAGAATGTCCACGCGCATATTGAAGTCACAGACTATAGATCCTTACTAATATTTAAATGCGAAAGTAACTCTGTCTGTCTGTCACGCTTTCACGCCAAAACTACTGAACCGATTTAAATGTTAATTAGGTACACAGATACTCTAAAGCCTAAGAAAGGACTAAGGCTAATTTTTAAAACGAATCATTTTTTAGGCTGTTTATTAGGTATAAATAAAAATTTATTTTAAAGTTTGTCCTAATTTTACCCTAAAGGGCGTATAATAGAGAGTTTGTGTGGAAATACATTGTTATAATTTAACGGATTTAAATGAAATTTGTCACGATGTTCGTTTATTAGCTGAAATAACATAAAGGGTACTTTTGATCCCTGGAAAAAGTGCAGTTTCCGTGGTTACACATAGTTTGCAATTCAAGCTCCGTGCGTACGAAGACGCGGGCATCAGCTAGTATTATTATAAAATCGAAAGTTCAATAGTTGTTTGTTACTGAATGACGACAGATACTAAACTTACCTAATTGAAATCTGAATTCAGACTGACTATACTTTAAAATAGCACATAGGCCAGGCTAGGCTTTTTATGCCGAAAAAATGTTTTCATATGATAGTATATAATTCAAAATTCCAGGCGATTGGAGTCACGGGCAATAAGTAGTAAGCTTAGTTAGGTATTACTTTCTTACCATTATTAATCAAAATTTAATTAATAAACTGTATTTAGAGCTTGTGTAATTACATTGTGACTTTTACTGGTATCTAGTGAAATAGTCGTACCGTATCGTATAGTTAAGAACAAACCTATATAAAATTTAATAAAAGGTTACACATTCATAATTAAGTCGTTTATTAGAGACTTTCATTGGCTATAAAATTAAAAAAATATATTATTATAATCGTCATAACAACAAAAAATAATCAACAAAAACTAAACCTCGACGAATTACATTTTTGCCCCGGGGGTTGGACATAACCGTATAGTATATACGATTTTGCCCAATACGTTATCAACATGAAGCCATGTAACCAAAACATTCGAAATAATCCATGTCATCTTCATGCCAGCCAGTACAGCCTTTGTGTGCCCATCTTTTACAGGTAATACACTGCCACCCAATCTTCACCCACTCGATTTACGCCATATTCTTTTTTACTATAAAAACAAACATTTTCATTATTTCCAGAGCAAGTTTACGGTTTTTTATTGCTTGGGTGATTAGTTAAAACTGAAGATGTGTTTCTCATTCTTGTATAGTTGGCTTCTTAAAGAAAACCTGAATACAAAAACATCCTTAAGTAATTGGCATACTTTGGGTCAAATTCGTATACTTGACCAATTTTACCCCTTATCATTCACTTTTCAACTGATGCAGACCCGTCACCAAAACATTGTTGATAATCACATAGATATACTTACACAGTTTCACGTTCATAAAATTGCGTTTACCTTTTTATCATAATATTAATCACAATTGAAACTTTTTGTTACGGTAAAATTAGATTAAAATACCTAAAAACAAGTATAAATGATATATTGATAACGCTCATTCCTGTGGCATCAAGTATCTGTTGAACGCTTGATCCTATTGGCTACTAGCTGTGATCGGCAAATGAGCGGCTAATTCAAAATAATAACGGGCACAGCTGTACTGTACTGTACGATATTACCCTGGTATACGGTTTTGTACGGGTCTCCCCTACTAGTAATTACTTAACAAGGTTTCATTTCAATAACCGTTTGAACTAACATCGATCTAGTTATAGTAACAAAATTTATCTCGTACACAATTCTCTTTGATGATCGTTAATACCGCCGCAGGTTCTACTAATTATTGTTAATTAAAGTTTGATATTGACATAACTGCACAAAATTTGTTGTGGCATTAACATGGCAATATTAAACTGGTAGTTGTAAATATTTAATTGGACTCAGTTAATTAGTCTGTACTGACTGCAAAAGAGGTTTAAAAAATAGCGACATCAAAGTAATATTAATAACGTTCATTTACGATTTCCTGGTGAAGTAGATGAGATTACGTAGTACGAGTAAATTTTATTAAGGCATTAATTAAATACATGTATACCTACGCATTGGCAACGAGGTCTTACATGCGATACTCGTACTATATTATGAGGTTTCCCGCGTACTCGGATCCGGGTTGACCCACTTTGATTAAAGAATCCATTAAAATTCTCGAAAAATTTGCTAAACTAGCGTCCTGTCTTAACTATAAATATTGATTACGAAATGGTATAATAAAAAAATGTTACCAATTGTTTATTATTATTATGATTTATAGTACACCATTTTTTTTATCTGGCGGGTATATAAATTATAGTTTTGTTGGTATTCCGACGATAGACGAGATAACAGGCGACAGACATTACTGGCCATGTGCAAAATTCAGTTTTTTTTACCGCCTATTTGACGATATTCTCAGCACGCATTCTAACAATGTTATGTCAAACACAATAAATTAAAAAAGTTTAAATGGTCAAAAGCGATAAGGTTACATTACAAATAATTTAGTATGGTGAATAAGTTTTCTTAAATTTTCTAATTTTCCGCGCACTTTTCTTAATTTTTTCTGTCATTACAACATTCTCCTGACAATAGCGAACAAAACAAAAAAAGAATTAGCGAAATCGGTCCAGCCGTTCACGCGTGATGCGATGACCAAGGGAAATAGGGATTCATTTGTATATATATAGATATATAGATTTGTAATATTTTAGCCCATTTAGTGTGAACTGAAATGAAATGTGGCGGGAATCAAAGCCAAATGATAATAGCTTTTAAATTTTTGAATTTCTTCAATATAGGTAGCAATAGTGTTCATGAAAGCTCTTTTCTGTAAAGAAGAAAAAAAGGCTCTTACCTCAAATCTGATATAAATTGAATTTCAAATTTTAAACTAATTATGTGGTTTATGTTAAGTTGATTTTATTTAGAATTGTCTATTCATAGTAGAATAATTATAAATTCAAAATTTTCATTTTATATAGAAAACAGCAATAAGTTTTGTGGTAAAAAGACTGCGCGTGATTTTAAATTAAAAAAATTCAAATGCCCAGAATAAATGAAAATCGGCCTTAGTTCTAACAGAAAGACAAACAAAGTTACTTTGTATAACATTTACGCGGCATGAAATGTGGCACGTAAATTAAAGTTCCTAACCAAAATTCAAATAAATTGGTCTGGCAAAATCGAAGATCGTCGCCTACAATAAAGAGGATTGGTTCGACGTGTGGACTCGTGGCGTGCCATAAATTTAGCTCTAATATCGAGAGTAGTGGCGCCAGGTGACAATTCCGTGCAGTCGGTGGGCTATCGACCACTCGCGGCCGGCTAAGCGCGGCTAGTCCAGCCGGCTCCGTGAAATATTTCCCTATTCAGTATTTTCACTTTGTTAGTCATTTCGTGTTTATTGGTTAAACGAATACATAGAGCCAAAGAACCTAATTGTTAAACACATTCTATACGTTTCAATTTTGCTGATTATAAAACTAAGGAGTATTTTGTGTCTGGTGCTAAATCAGCTGCAAGAGCTTTTATAACCGGGCAAAATAAAATTTATAAAAATCTGCGAAATTATTGACTGAAATGACCTTATTGTTGTTGTTTACAACAATAAAGAACAAAGTAGGTTAAGAAATGAATACTTCTCATAGCCTTCATCTTATTTAACCGATTACCTGTAGGTACCTACTTCAAAAATAAAATAAATTTTTCGTCGTTTTGACGCCGAGCGACGTTCACCAGCTGAGAGCTTCCCTATAAACTAATGTGCACTGCACTGCAGTTATTAATGTTTTCTCGTTAATCACGACTAGATTTAATTACACCCAGTGCCCGCATAAAATAGCTGGTTAATAGTGCAATAAATAAAGAAAAAAACCGTTTCCACTCAATTTATTTTACCATCATGCGATTTTCAGGTCGCCCCGTAACAATTTACGGCGTAATGACCGTTTCGCCACTGTGCGGAAATTAAATGTGTTCAATCAATTTTCAGATTATACTTTTAATAAATAAATGTGGACTCAATTTTATTTAAGTGAAAATTATTATCGTGTCTATTTATCTTCAATCGTGCGTAACTGCCTTTATGGTTAAAATAACTGTTGAGCAATAAATTTGTTTGTAAAGAACAAAATGTATTTTTCCCCACCCAAATCATGAAAATTGATGGTTCAAAATGTTTATGCCGTAATGATCTGAATCAACAGTTTTATAATGATGAAGAATTAAGCCTAGCATGGTTGGAGAGTTTTGTCCATGGAGCAGGTGAGGGGCGGCCTCACAATTAAAGTAATTATCAAGTTGGGTATAAGGATTTTAAGGGCATAATATTATGCTTTGAAATAATATCAAGACCCTTACCACTACCCCTAGCCAGCCTTGTTCGTATTTACCAACTTGCGACTTTCAAGCTTCTTAAAATAAGAATAAGAATAAATAAATAAGAATAAATAAATAAATAAGAATAAATTTTATTTCTAGTAGAGTACAACAAACAAGTAGGTAAATGAAACATGACAAACAAGTACAAAAATTGATGAGCCGTTGATAGCTGAGCTAGTATGCACTGTGTGACAGCTATCAACATCTTCCGTTACAGTTTAAGGTATTTGTCGAGTACATCTTAAATCAAAAATAAAAATAAAATAAAAATTAGATAAAATAAAAAGTGTGTGTGTATGTTTGTGTGTGTATGTGTGTGTGTGTGTGTGTGTGTGTGTGTGTGTGTGTGTGTGTGTGTGTGTGTGTGTGTGTGTGTGTGTGTGTGTGTGTGTGTGTGTGTGTGTGTGTGTAGTGAGTATTTTTTGTTTATTGAGTCTTTAATAGTAGTTCCTCTGTTTCAGTGTACGATAGTGTTTGCAACCACTTACATATTTTATGGTTTGCTTGAATGCATGTCAATCTATAAATATCTAGTTTTTCATTAATTTTATTATATATACGAGTGCTTAATATGTAGTATTGTCGTGATGCTAGTGAGGTCTTATGAATTTCCACTGTGCACACTTTCTTTCTCCTTTGGGTTAGCTTTTCTGGAAAAAAAGGTAAGCTAGCATGTTTACGGACTGCAACTTGCATCAAAAACAATTGTCTTACTGTCATAACTCGGAACTCCCTATATATCTCTGCAGTACTGAACCAAGGTGGCTTTCGTAGAATTACCTTCAAAATAACTCTTTGAGCTCGTTCTAGACGGATCATAAGGGTCTTACCAGATCCTCCCCACGCTGCTATACAGTATTTGATGACTGACTGAGCAAGCGCAAGGTAAACCGTTCTTAGGGTATCTATGTTAGCAGACTGTCTCAATTTCTTAAATATAGGTATCAGTTTTCTTACACGTGATATGATGTTATTTATTTGTGTGTGCCAACCCAAAGTGACGTCAAGTATAACACCCAGATATTTAATTTCATGTGCTTGCTCAATTTGCATGCAATTACAATTTCCTAAGATACACGTATGGACTTTTATACCAAATGTTGTTTTGTCAGGAATGTTATTACCACGTAATGCGAAAGGTATAAACTTGGTTTTGGATACGTTAAGCGAAAGTAAGTTAGATTTAAGCCACAGCATAACCTCTCTAAGAGCATCCTCAGCAAAGCTGTGCACCTGGTTCCAGCTGTTTCCGTGTACGAGCAGAGCTGTGTCATCTGCGTAAGTTATAATTTTACAGTTATACAAGGTTTTGGTACAAAGATTATTTATGTATATGAGGAAAAGCGTGGGACCAAGCACACTGCCCTGAGGTACGCCAAACCGGATGTTAGAAGAATCACTGCAGATATTGGAAATTTTAACTTTTTGTGAGCGATTTGTGAGATAGCTTCGAAAAATATTTAAAACAAGTCCCCTAACTCCATAGGCCTCCATTTTTGAAATCAGTATGGGCACAGAGACAGTGTCAAATGCTTTAGATAGATCTAAAAATATACCAATCATCTTACACCCTTTATCAAGGTGTCTTACTACTGTTTCTGTAAGTTCCAGAACCGCATCTTCAGTAGACTTGCCTTTAGTGAAACCAAATTGGTTTTTAGCAATGATGTTGTTTTTTGTCAAATAGCTAACAAGCCTACTATTCAACACCCTTTCAAGTATTTTTGAAACCGTAGTAAGCACCGATATTGGTCTGTAGTTTGTAACACTGTCTCTGCCCCCAGCCTTGTATACAGGGCTAACCAAAGCTCTTTTCAATGAATCAGGAAATGTACCCGTTGTCGTACAGAGATTACATAAGTATGTTATATGTTGCACAACAGTGTTTTTGGCTTGTTTTAAAACCGTAGCGGGGATGTTGTCTTCTCCCACAGCACAATCGTTTCTGAGTCCACTTAAAATGTTACTAATTTCAGTCTCATCGGTCTCAAGAAGTACCATGGAGTTATCCTGTTTCGGAATTACATTAACACCATGTAGTGATGGTAGACTTGGACTGCTTTTATGAATTTCCCTAGCCAAATTGGATCCTATTTCAGCGAAAAAAGTATTTACAGAGTTAACAGAATGCTTAGGTGAGTTTGTTAGTTTTAGTAGTTCTACCGGGGGAATGGCTGTTGATTTTAAACCTGTAATTTTTTTAATAGTTTTCCATGTACCTTTTGGATCGTTTTTATACTTCTCAAATTCACTTACTTCATACTGTATTTTTAGTTTTTTAAGTAAATTGTTTGTAAAGTTTCTATACCTTAAGTAAGTCACTCGAAGTATGGGGTTGTTAGGAGATGCGTTGGCCTGTTTATGAAGTTTGTCACGGTTTCGGATACACTTCAGAAGCCCAGGAGTTATCCAGGGTTTAATGCAACGTTTTCTGTATGGTGTATTAGTAGTCTTAGAATGTTTATTTATAGCGTTTGATATGATGTTTATGAATGTTTCAGTGGCAATGTTAGCATCAGCAGTAGCATATATTGGGTTGAAGTTAGCATTTCTTAACTCTTCTACAACAGCAGGGTATTCTATTCGAAGATAGTTAGAATGGTTTTTTTGGATGTCCAATACCGTATGTGAGCAAAATACTACAGGGGCATGATCAGTTATGAGAGTATCGAAAACAAAAGTGGTAGCTCTTTTATTGGTTCTAAGCATCACATGATCCAGGCAACTTTGTAAACGGGTGGGAAAGACATGAGCCGGTAAAAGACCATGTGAAGTTGTTAATTCCAAATATTTGTCCGATATCATTTGATTAGTTGGATCAGTAGCAATTATATTAATATTGATATCGCCAATTAATGCCACTGTTTTAAAAGATGAAAGCCTAGTCAACACTCGATCAAGATGTTCAGAAAATAAATCAGTAGATTTATAAGATGGTGATCGATACACAGCTACCACTGCAATTTCAGAACCAAGTGTGATTACCAGGCAGTTAGCATCTTGAAACTCAGGGTCAAAAGCACTGTGATCAATGTTAGATTTCACATAAACGACGACACCTTCATTTTGATTACCGAAGCTAGATGAGTATGATACATATCCTTTTATCTCCGGCACATCACTTACCTTCGATAACCAGCATTCTGACAAAATAATTGCATCAAAGTTGGTACCTGTTCTATGTAAAAGCACTGAGAGAGCATCAAAGTTGCAGTTTATACTTCTAATATTTACATGAATAACTGTTATTGGTATTTTAGTCTGAGTTATATGAATTTTTAGCTCTTCAGGTGAGCAGATCAGCGACTTCGAAACCAAGTAAGAATCGATATCATTAACAATACTCTGCATGTCAGTCACTTTTAATTAAAAAAGAATGAGGTGGCCATGATGTATGTTCTAAAGAGTATGAGTTAATGACTGGCATACAAAACGTATCAATTTTAGTCACAAACCTTTCATATCCTGTTTTGAACCTTGGGGTGTATAATATCCTTTTATATGCATATAACTGCTTACAAAATTTGAGAAATTTCCTCTTAAATGATTTATCTGTTGCAAACTTTGTAAATTGTGTGTAGTTTTTAGGCGAGTAGTGTTTAGTGAGTATGTTAATGAGTGCATAGTATATTGAACAAAAAGTGTGTTTGTATGATACAAATATGACAATTGTAAGGTTTGTGTGTCTGTTGTTTATAGGAAAGCTGTGTTTATGTGATAAGAGTATGACAAATGTAAAGTATATTCGTATTTTAAATAACAATTGTTTGTTGAAGATGCTCTTGTCAAATACACAGTAAATGTGTAGTTGAAGTTGACGTTTATGACAAGAGTGGTGTGTTAGTATGTAAGATGTATATATTATTATGTAATTAACAAATGAACCTAGTATGAGTAAAGTTATTACAAAAAGATATCTAAAAACATAATTACTTACGAAGTAATGTTTACGGAAGTTAAGTCATTGTTCTTTACGAATATTTATAATGTCGGCTTCAGAGTTTACTACTATATGCCTTTTACCGTCGTCCTGTCGAAGAAACACTCTGCCAGACGAAATCCAACAATATTTAAAGTGGTTTTCGTGAGCAAACTTGCGGGCCAGATAGTAGACGTGCTGAGTTTTTGGAGTAAGCTTCTCTGACACATATACTTGTTTTGTTGGGCCTTGAATTTTTAAGTGGGACGTATTAATCCTGTTGTCTCTGTTTTTACTGTTGAATTGACGTGCTTTTTGTATTATATTCTTCTTGACTGAAACACTGTTAAAGTCAGCCACGATCAGCGGGGTTTCATCTCTCCTACTTACACGGTATATGTCCTTAATGTCATTCTGCTGAATGGGGACGCCAAGGATCACACCCATTTCCTTCACAGTGGTGCAAAGATCGTCAAATGTTTCTCCGTGTTTCTTTGGAATATTCTTGATTTCGATCTTAGTAGCACACAACTGGCGTTCCAAGTTTTCCACTGTATCTTCAAGACGTTGTATGGTAACGCGATCTGCTTTGCGGTCTGATTCCAGTCTGTCTATTTTAATTATAATGTCATCATACTGTTTCGAAATAAAGGAGATGCTTTTGTTTATTTCAATGTTCTGGGCGAGTATTTCAGATAATGTCGCTTGCAAAGCTTCGAATTTAGCCTCAGTTTGCGCTGTTGACGCTGTCACCAAAGCACGGATTTCTTGTAAGCTGTATGGATCATCTTCGCGTTTTCGTTTTAGCCGAGTAGTAATGTTTTCGTGTTCAACATCGATAGTGGACAGGTTCGGCGTAGATCCAGATTGCGTTATAACAGGCCGCGGGCACAGACCCATGATTCCTGTCTCCTCCGCAGCTGGGTTAACGGGCGTTTTTGGCGGTGTGCGCTTGAGTGGCATCTTAACTATTTTTGTAGCAAAAATGTACCAGGGCAATAGAAAGCTCGTAGAGGTATCTTACCCGTAGCAGTTACGTAGGAACTCGTAGTAGTTTGCTACGACGCGACGATGTGTAGTGTAGCTGGTGCTACGACGCGATGACGCAGTACGGTGGGCGGGGCTTGGAGCACCGATGTATCTCAGTGTAACCTCCTTTTCTGTTATGCACTCCTATTTTTTGTCACCGAATTTTGAAAGACAAAATTTTATTTATTTTTCGGTAAAATTGTAGTTTTCAAACGCGTGCACTCAGTTTGAGGTCCGAGGGGGAAGGGCTTCTTAAAATAAGTGATAGTTTTCTAAAAACATCTTTACTGACTCGTTTTACACTTCATTTGATAGAACTTAGCATTTTTATACCACCTAGGTCGTACTTCAAGGTGTGATATCTTTGCACACGTAAACTATATCTGAGAAGGCATGCATTTTTAGGGTTTCATATCTAAAAATGAAATAGTCGAAAATTTTAAGATTCTGAATGGTTTCAAAATAGGCTCTCAAATCTAAGCGGAGCAATTTCTGAGTATTATGCTAATCCGCTTATCAATACTAATAGGATTCTTCCCCTTGAGCTAGAATCATAAATTATGTAATAAGTAGTAGTGAAGTGTGTAGTTCCATCACAAGTCAATAAAGTGATAATGTAAAATGTACCAAATTTTTTTTTACTGTAATGTAGGTTTGCTGAGATTTCTTGATGGGCCAGTAAAAGTTATTTAATCGGCTTTGAACGCCCCGTTGGTCTAGACTCTTGTAGTTTTAACACCGGGTCAAGATCTCGAGGTCCTGGGTTCTATCCCCGGGCCGGGCAAAAACATTCTTTTTTTTAAATTGAGAGTTATAATAACTAACCCGCGTTTGGCAAACGTGTTGATTATGCCTGTACCCATCACTGTTATAGTAACTTGAATTAAATCAAGGAGGTTGCCCTGCACTGGGATAACGATAGGCCCTTAAAGTTTTTTTTAAACGCAAAGTATTGTTGGTACATATATGTTAGGTATTACCAACCACTACAAACAAACGTCATCGTTTAACCAAATAATCTTGCAGTAGGTCCGAAAATAATTACATTCCGATAAAAATGAATAAGTGGAACCCTCGTTGCCGTCTCGCGCTTGGCGGCATTATTTATCAATTGTAGAAGTGAATTTCCAATACTTGCCACTGACAAAGTTTAAAGACGACTTGACAAACTCCACACTTATTTACATTCAACATAGAGCCACAAACAAAGAGCGATCAAAATAAATTTTATTTTTAAATCGAGTATTTATGACATCAATTCATATAACGCAAATATACGATTTTTTAGTGTTCCATTTAATAATATTTTGTTTTGAGTAGACATGTCGTATGATTATTGTATTTAAGTTTCTAATTTTAAGAAAATACTTGGGGTCAAATATCAACGCAGATTACATAGAGTCGGATTTTCGCACGAGTGTCTCAGAAATATTCCCAAGGTAGCGCCTAAAAACTCCTCTCAGTCTGATTTGAATTTAAAATACTTCCCGGGGAACAATGAGATGCCCATCATTTTCCCGCGGCGTCTCCGTATTTGCGCCTATCCATCATGACGCTATCAAAAGCTATGCGGCCCCGTCCGCCCTTATTTATCGCCACCCATATTTATACCACGTGCCACGAAGATATTCTATTTACCAGTACAACAAAACAGGAAAAAATCTTGGAAGGATTAAACCAAATTTTGCTTAATTAAGAATACTTGATAAGAATTCCGCCAACTCAAAAGTCTAAAGAGATAAAGATGGTAAGTCATAAAGTATAATACGAATTTTAATAGCCCGATACTGCTGGGATAATCCGCTATAAATCTTGCAAAGGCAAGGGTTGCCGAGGAAAACTACCTTGGCATTAATATTTTATCTATGGTCGTGGCTTTTTGCTGAGGACATAATTTTTCCATAACTTCCTGACGCGCACAAATTTTATTATTTTAAAAGCTGTTGTCGTAAAATGTAACATACTCTGTAACTTTTTATCACTTGTTTGAAAAACGTCTAGCAAGGATGATGTGGCTTTTAATAAACTTAAATGAAAATAATTTGTCAGAACGCATTTGTAATCCCAAAAATGTAGACTATTTGTGTTTACTATTCTTTGATATATGCAGTTATAAGCGATGGGATGAGATTGTAGTGTAATATAGTTTTAGGGGCTGCTATGTTGAGAACTTGTACATTGGCAATTTCACATCAATTAGCCAGGATGGGGCCGCAAAATGATTATGCTAATGTACCAGGCAATTGCTTCCACGTTGGTCGCGTCGGAGTAAGTAATTAAAGCTCATCGAGCAGTCGAGCCGCGTCTTCCAGTGGCTTGTCCGCTTGTATATTGGTTTGCTGGATCACATTTTGAAATAGATCCGTGGTATTCCAGGAACTCCCCCTTTTCGCTCTCTTCGAGTAATAGCATCGCGGGGGGCAGGGTAGCCGTAGCACTGTGGATGTTACCTGTTTGCGGGAACACCCTGCGTTGGCCTAACTACCGTAATAAATTGTGCAAGTGGCGAAGCGCTAGTTTTTCCTGGCAAGTCTTTAGAGAGCACTCGAGGGAACGGTTCGGGCGAAGATTTCTTGTGTAAATTAAACGGGAACGCTCTACGTTTGGGAATTTGCCTGCTGGAGCTAATGCTAATGCAGACACTGAGCTCGATAGTTAAGCGCTGTGTATGTCCAACTTGTAATTTATGTATCTGCTTGAAAATTCATACGTAGTACATTATGCTTGGAGATAGCGATTCAATTGCCACTGTATGTTTGTACAACACATATATTTGCATATAATGTTGCTGGACATCTGATTAATGCTAATAGTATCAAGCGCAATCAAATTAATGTTTAATATCAACTTAATTATTTAATACAACTTCGTTGTGGTATTTTACTTTAAAACATTTGTTGAAAACGTTTTAAAGTAAAAAAACTCGTATTAAGAAATTGTGAGTAAATGACTAATACTTTATATGATATTTTAGCAATTTAATTGCAATTATGATATTAGTATTTAAACTTGAAAAATTGTCTCAGGCGGGACTCGAACCCGCATCTCCTGGCATACCGGGCGTAGGGTTCGAGTCCCGCCTGAGACATAATTTTTCAAGAGTTGATTGATACGGGGTTTATACCATGTACCTTAGTTTTTATTGCGGAATTTAATTTGCGGAAACAGAAGTAATTCAAAAAATGCTATATCTCGATTGGATACTGTAAGTGTTGTGTGTCGAGAACAGAAGTGTAGTAATAGTGAGTTTTCAAACAGTGGTACCGGTATCGTGTGTAATAAAAGACTACGACGGAGGGTAGACCGATTTGTCTGCTCTTAACAACTACCCACCCGCATAGACATCAGTTCTCCCGTGATCATGGCGCTTGCAACAGTGCCGAAATATCGGGAACTCATAAAAACTAAGGTACATGGTATAAACCCCGTATCAATCAACTCTAGTAATAGTGACCATGGAAGTTTAAATCAGTATAATTTTTCAAGTTAAATACTGATAATATGACTAATGTTCCAAAATAAGATTAGTGTTTCGACTAAGTTAGTTGTTCCTTGTGTTTTGAAATGAGTTTCTGATATTCCTTATTCCTACAGGCGTTCTTGTAACAGTGTCGAAATATCGGAATCTTTCAGTTAAAAAAAACAAGCACAGACCGCAGTACTCAACGTAGTTGACATACTCGTAAGTGCGGTACGCAACAAAAAGTAGCATGATGAGCAGGTGACAGTGATCAAAGTTTAAATCAGTATAAGATTACTAAAACCTAAAGGTCATGCAAATACAGTTTAATGACCAATGTTTTCGCAGTCATAAAGTAGTATTTATCTAACATAACAACTTTTTTATTGAAATAACTTCATACAGAGCTTCAAAGAAATTGTTAATATAGTCCTTGGTGTAAAATTATTGTACTTGTAGTCCTTACTAAATAGTGCTTAAAGAAAGCAATTGTATGACTTAATTGGCAAACTCCATCGGCGTTAGAAGCGCCTCTTGCTGTAATGCTAACGGTTATGTTGAACTTAAACCAGTGCAGTAGGCGCCCGCACTCCTACGTGGATTTTCTAAAAGAAATGAGACGACCGGCACGATTGCTTGGCTGGAGTAGCCATATGGATAATGTGATAAAGTTTTGTCGATAAACCCGTAAATGGCATTTTATTAATTGAATAATCTTTACAAATAAATAAGAGTGAGAGTTTTTCTTGTTACACGAAACAAGTTTAATTAGTTTAAAAATGCAATTATTGCGAAGTCACCCTCTAACAATTGCTGTATTGTTTTAAAATTTTTGTTTTCTTTCGTTTGATACCCTACTCGTTATGACTGCAAACTTTTCTTTTTAAAAGTACCCCAATAAATTGTTGCAGCATTCCCCATGTAGTAATTTTTTTAACAGGTAGCTATGTTACCCGGGCTATAATAAGAAATCAATTGATACCTCATTCACCAACATCAGTAATTGAGCAACAAATGTGAAACCCACTTAATTGTGGGAATACATATGAACATAGACTGCATAGACTGCTGAAATCATTACCCTTCCTGTTGGCTTTGCCGTGGTCGGGTAAAAATTTTAACTTAAATTAAAACGTTTGGATAAGCCCACTACTAATGTAATGCACCAAAAATTTATACAGAATTACACTCGGACGCAGTCGCAGAGTGCTAGTTTTTAGTAATTATACTTACAAAAGGAAATACTAATAAAAAAAGGTTCTTTTATATTGACGAATTCCGTAAGTACTTAATTAGTATCATAAATAGTATTGGATCCGTTGCAGTAGGCGCAGTCTTCAGTCTAGTAATGAGACGCGATGAATTGCGCACTCAGCCGTGCGACTCAGGGGAAATTAAAAATGTTTACTTAGACACGTGTCGTGAGTTCGCGACATTATATAGTTTAGTTATACCGGAGTATAAGTCAATACATATTAATAGTAGCATTAAATTTAATAAAAATATCTTGGTTTAACAGTTTGTGTCTGTCTGGTTTTAATGCCAATAAATTCAAGACATCAAGGGTTAGGCTTTCATCTTAAGAATACCAGACAACACACATTTTTCGCTACTCACCTACATAACTAGTTTGGGAAGTGATAATACTTCCTTCCACCATTATAGTGCTTACCTTGCACACCTCAAATTTTTATCTGGGTTGGTTTTTTCGGCATTCCTGTTTTAGGTAGAGTTAGTTAGTTTAACATCAAGAGAGAACTGTCGAAACTTGTCGTACTTGGTTGATAAAAAATCCCAAGATTTTTATAATAACGGGATTATGCAACCACTACCTAAAACATAGCACGTGTTACTGCACAAAATTGTATAAGTAGTTATCGCATAAAATGGTAGTATAAGTCTAATTACACATGAATTTAATATTAACGTATTTACACATTTCTAGGTACAGAATATCAGCGTAATTTATTAAATATGTAGAGCTTCCGCTATGTTTCGACATTTTATCGATGAGATCATTTCTTCGTAATTCGAGATATATTTTGCGAAACGAAAAAACTCTAGCAAATAAAAGACAAAACAAAGCGATGTTTTCAGCGTCGGCACAACATCCATCATGGCTGACGCGGCAAATCGCTGACAATATCGATTACTGCGAAGAAAAATAATATTTATGGGTCTTGCCAGTCAACTTTTACATTGCTCCCTTGTTTGTTTCACTTTTTCGAGTCACGCAAAAGAAACACATTTTCGCCTTGTAAATGTTTAACGAAAAGTTATAAATTGAGAGCCCATCAATCTGTAAGTGGACCTTTTTATCAAGGGACTAATATGTATTGTCCGTAAAATTGGCGATGTATGTCTTCCGAAACTGGCCGAGGTTTAATAAAAGTTCCCCTAATTCGCGGCAACTGTGATTGATTGACAGTTAGACAATCTCGATAATGCGGATGATTAGTTACTGAAACTTTTGAAAGCGTACCTTGTTTTCGCTTTTAGTGAGCTGACGTGATTGTTAAGTTCAGCGACTTCGAAACTGATGCGGCTCATATTATTAGATTTTTGTTCTTTTTTACTTATTTCATGTCCTGGTAGCTGATTAAATGTGTTAGCAATGTATATTCTGCTACACATATATTGTTTTGGGTGGCGACATAGCCTGCTTGCTAGAAAAGAGAGTCAGAATTAGTGAGATAGGAAATCTCTAGGATTATTAAAATACCTTATACATTAAACTAACCTAAGACGTGTTACTTATATAATATACTACCTACCTACTAATATTGTAATTTAAACATAAATACTAGCAAAGAGTAGGTATTAAATATTACTGGCATTGCCTTAAGAATAGTTTAATAAAATATGCTCAATGTAGCGAGATTTATCTTCATCTTCAAATGATTAATATTTGATTGTATCTAAGCATTCACAAGCTCTAATTTGATTTGTTGTACGCAATGCTTTGTAAGACACGGAACCGAGACTACATTATTCTACAATTGAACTCCACGACTGAGTTTCTTTCCATTAATTCAACATTTTCAATTCGTGTTCGAACCCTTTCTGTATGAAAATATCCTACTAAAGACGCAAATTGGATATTTATATTTCATTTAAATGAGTTTGTAGCGTTATAAGCTATCCTCGATGGCTGTGGAGCTATTCAGTTGTGTCTGCATGTCCCGCCGGTCCACACTTTCCATATTGCATTTTATTAATTCACTATGCGCGGCCCCGGGCGGTATCCGCCGTTTTATTGTGCTCTTATTAAGTATATTCTTAATAATGTGTTCTTATTAAATTGCTGCATGTAGAGTATTCATTCCTTTTCCAAGAATTAGTTTTTCAAAACCATTAAAGTAAGACCAATATAAAGAGAGAAATACATACTTGAAGGTATGAGTGTGGGTTAGCCGTGTGATGCCGGACTAAAATTGAATGGCACCAGTTCTTATCGACTGTGTCGATAAAAGTTCAGTAACATAAAAAGCGAAGACCACCTGAAGACGGGCAGTTGCGTTTTTTCTAGACTAAAGCTATGTGCTGCCCACTTGATTTAATTTTATTACTTCTAAACAAAATCAATTCTCAAAAATCTAGGACAGCATCATTTTTCATTTAGTTGTTTCTAAAGTCGAATTTATCGCTAAGGCCAAAAGCGACCGCTTAATTTAGCAATAATATATAATACGAAAGAATGCCAGAATGAATAATTCACAGTGATACAATAAATACTCGAGGTAATTCTCTAAAATGATACTGTTCTAGTTTTTTAAGAATTGATTTTGTTTATAAGTAATAAAATCAAATTAATTGGGGGCAGTACATAGCTCTAGTAGTCCCTTCGGCTGCCTAATAGATGTTGAAAGCAAACTTAAATTTAGCATAGTGTTTTACAGATTTGCTCTTTGTTTTACAGAGTTCGGCTATACTTACACTCTTTTCAAGACGGCTTTTTAGGGTTCCGTTGCCAAATGGCAAAAAACGGAACCCTTATAGATTCGTCAAGTCTGTCTGTCTGTCTGTCCGTCCGTATGTCACAGCCACTTTATTCTGAAAGTATTAGCATGACACAGTTAAAACTTGGTAGGTAGGTGTATCCTGTTAACCACTTAACGATTCTCATACAAAAAATAAATAATAATTATATTTAAGGGGGGCTTCCCATACATAGAATTAAAACAAAAATTTTTTTTTACTCAAACCTATACATATGGATAGGTCTTCTAAAATGACATAGAGGTTTCTAAAACCATTTTTTCCAAAAGTCTAACATTTGGAAGATAGACGCTTCCAAAGTGGTAAAATGAGTGTCCGGGGGGGACACTCATTTTACCACTTAACTTTTAAAATAAGCAAGTGAAAATTTTGTAAAAAATACATAATGTAGATCTTAACAAATGCTTTCAACGAAAATTGGTTTGAACGAGATCGAACTAGTAGTTTTGAAAATCTAGCACATTTTCAACAACAGCAAACATAACTTTGTCCTCCATACAAACACTATGAAAAAAAAAGTTATTTTTGCAGTCATCAAAATATTGTGGTATTTTTGTTAAACTTGATACGGAACCCTCAGTGCGCGAGTCCGACTCGCACTTGGCCGGTTTTTTAATTTCCCACAGTAACCTTATACTGCAACCATAAGACGAGAAGGTGTGGTGGTGCTATGATATTATTATGTCAGTTTATTCATACTGCTAACTTGCACTGGCACGTACGAAAGTAGATAATTATGTTGGTATTTTACATACCTTTATATCTGCCAATTTCACGATGTCCCAAACTTCATAGTTGGACGTCGCTCCTACTTATAAAGTTATCAGCTTTTATTAAATGATAAAGGTCTAGTTATCATGAGTCTGATTATATACACTAAAACCTCGGTTTATTATAGCTATATTCGAAATTTAAAAAAAGGGTGCTCAATATAAAACATATATTTTTTTAAAGTTTATCAGTGTTCCAGGTAGTCTAGGTCTTTTGTAGTGAGTGATGTAAACTTCGGAGTAATCGGCAACATAGTAGAACGGGGTGTACTTATTGATTACATCCCTCCTTGCAATGTCGGTATTATCCACCCTGAGCACTTCTGTTTACTCCAACTCATTAGCAACCATTGTTGCCTCCTTTCATTACAACGCCATTAAACTTTACCGTTGGAAATAGGTACACCTTCAAATGCATAGAATTCGGGAAGTTAATCTTATTGGTGATTGATCTAACATTATTGAATAGTGATATATTTATTGATTATTGTATGAATTGTACAAGCATTTATAAGGTAGTTAACCTTATAAATGTTTGTACAATTCATACAATACCTTCAGATATACGATTTGTTGCTTAGTGGTTTATTTTTAGAAACCGAAGTATTGATTAACAACAACTTTGTGAGACAAAGAAAGTGGTGTACTACTAAGCAAACAACCATTTATCGATAATTTAAACATCTAAAATGCTTGGTAGTTAGACACAAGTTGACCTCAATGTCAGTAAAATCTAATTTGTCTTTTCTGTGGGTAGAATGATACGAGTAATACTGACAATATTTAAAGCGTAGTAATACATAGAGAAAATATTTATCTATGTAGGTATATTGACATTTGGGATTGTTAATTTTTAGCAGTCAAAGAATTTTTAATTTTTATTGTAGATTTCCTAGAAGAACCATCAAAAATAATTCTCATATTTGTTTTTACAATCAGTTACAATTATTTTATTTCTGCAAATAAATACGCACCAATAAGGCGCTTTACACGTCCTACGTTTAATTTGTATACTACACAAGCGGCTTATTATTTTCAAATTACCTTACAATAGTGCATTAATCACTAAATAACTCAAAAACAGTAAAAATTTCGTAACATTTAATCATTTTTCCATGGCCGAAAAATTTACGGTTCTTAATACGGCGCGTATCTTTTATTATGTATGACCACGCGTAACTTTTTATGGGGTTGTTTCATCGTATACCGACACCAAACACGGCACTTATTTAATCCCTTTCGGGTTTTTTTAATAAGATTTTTAATGACATGCACTGGGGTGCCGACACAAAAATATAATAGCATTATCGGATTACGAAGATAGCCAGCGTCTTTTCACCATCGTTAACCCGACTGTAACCGCCAAGTGGCGATTATGTAGAATAAAAATATTATTTTTTACAATCAATTTACTCCGCGAAAGCATTATTTTTTGTAAAAAAACTCGCTATTATTTTTTGTAAGAAAACTAGTTCTAATTATTTATTTCGAATTAAGAAACCATCTGACGAATATTTATGAATAACCTAACTTGAGAAGAACATTTCCATCATTGAAATCTTTAAATTTAATATCGTTCTTTATAAAAATGTTATATAATCCAACACTAATAAATAAATATGGCATAATCTAGCTAGACTGTGCTTTCTCATGGGTGTTAAGTGAGCTTAGAGAATCAGCTATTTTCAAGTAAGGCGGTAAGCTGCGCTAAGCGATGAGACTTGAATAAATAGCGCGTATCTAGTGTGTTCAGAGAATGGTGGCATTTATAAAGCTCGTATATTACACTTGAAAAGACTATTTCTATGAGTTATTTCAGAGCAGCATTGTATTTTATTTCAAGACCAGCGGTTTCGGTGACTTTACATTTTAAATGCATTTATAGACGTGTCGACGATGATTAACATCAAATTTATCCAACGATCGATTCAATATTTGAAACAACATGTTTTATGGTTGCATTTGTTACCGATTTTAATTAGCTAAGCTAGACGAATAGATAACTAATGTACGAAAATGGCATTTATAAACAATCGAACGATAGTAAGCTTAAGTCATTTTCATACATTTGACATCTATTGGTCTAGCGTACACGATATTAGAAAGCCACTTGTCTAAGGTCGCTGCTTAGATTAGTCCGCTCACATTCCACAGACCTCTCCGAAATTAGTACTTATTTGTAGTCATAATCGCCACGCTTGGCGAGTTGGTCATGACAGGTGGCTAAACGTAAAAACAAGACACTGCGGTCCGTCTTCTTCTCGCAGTACTCTTTAGATTAGTTATTTAGGCACCACAAGAAAACAACATGTGAATGTATTCATTAAAAATATTCGTAGGATGACTTTGCTCAAAATGCGTATTTTTCAATATAAGTAGTAACTGGATTAATAGATAAAAAAGGTAGGTGCTGATTTCGTCTTCATTACGTTTCAAGATTAAGGTCCAATAGCGCATAATGAAATTGATAGAATCTATACTAATATTAAAAAAGCTGAAGAGTTTGTTTGAACGCGCTCATCTCTGGAACTACTGGTTCGAATTGAAAAATTATTTTTATGTTGGATAGTCCATTTATCGAGAAAGGCTTTAAGCTAAAAAAACTTTGTAATAGCGATAATAACAACATAAATTGACGCGTAAGAAGTCGCGGGCAACAGCTTGTATTTAGATAATCTCAAGTATTTAAAATCCAAAATCAGCGGGAATAGTTCGAATAAGAGTGATGGCTTTTAGAATGCCAGGATGCCGCGTCTTTGGAACGACATTTTTCTCTCTCCCTTCAAATTACCAGCTAAGTTTATTCTGAATAATTTATGAAGCGAACTCACATAAATCGAGTCGATAATTTTAGACAGCGCGCACATGGGGGTGTTGGGAACTTTTTGAAGTTGTATCCGTTTTATTTTTTTTTTATCAGGATAAAATTGAGGCACCTTTTATGATGCGTATCTTAAAATCTGGTTGGTCGTTTAGTTAGATAATTACTTTACCTATTGCTGCATGTTGAATCTTTTTAAATTTAAAAAAAGTCACTAGTATTAGGTACAATACACTAATAACAGTTTCTGAATGTGTTTTTTCTAGGTTCCATTTTGATACAAACACGGAAAATTTCTAAATCTAACTTTCAGATTTTGTATAAGGAAATCCTAAGCTAGCGCCTGTATGCGTGCCTATAAATAACACCAACAGAATCGCAAAAAATGTGAAATAGCGAAAAAATCCTGTACATAAAAATACTTCAGTACCTATTGTCTGAATATCGAAATTTCGGCCAGCAATTTTTTTATCGTGATCATTTGTCTCCAGTGACGCAGGGACACGGTTACACTTTTATTTATCACTCGTTAGAGATAAACAAATTGTCGTATTTACCGGTTTTTTCTCTATTTCATCTACTATTTCATTTGGCGGCCACTTCGTTTTCCGTCGCCATGTTTATTTCCTTCCTAAGTATGGCAGTTTGTTACCATTCGAACAAGGTTCTTGCATTATTAATTGATATCTATCATCTTTTTGATACAAGGCAATAAATTAACAGTGTGTTGTTTACATATTTGTCAATTACATGGTACAATGATAAACATCGATAATAATAATAATAATAGCCATGCTAATGGTATAATAATCACAAAACATGTAGGAATCCAATTGTAAATTTTGTAAGGGGCTAATTACTTATTTGACAAGAAGACTTTGATCGGAAGGTCTGAGGCCCAGACCCTTAAAGTGTACATTTTCGTGTACTTTAGTTGATTTTATGTATTGTACGGGCGCTGCTGCAGCGCTCACCGACTGCAAATTGAATTTCAAAGTTATTCACAAACTTGTGGAGTTACGAATGAAGTGAGCCAGCGACGACTTGTTGTTTCTACCGAGTCGGATGCTATGATTGGGGACAAAGTGCGATCGACTCGCAAACTTTTGACTGCGACTCGTAAGTGATTACGTGTTCGGCAACTTGACGCGATGCCCTTGAAGTTAACTCTTCCATTTTCTAAACAGATAGAAACCGATTCCCTAAAATCGAGACCTGAATTTACAAAGCCTGATTTGCAATTTCATTCGCCTTTTAGTATTGTAGTAGGTACTCGTACTAAAGCGTAGTATCTACAGCAGCTTAACTTTCCAGTAGTTTTTTTTTTGTTGGAGTGTGCTTGTGACTCGCGTGCATATTCCGCGTTACCGCGCCCTCTCATAGCACGTTGTTACACTATATTTTTTATAATAAAATCCCAGTGATATGAAATATAATAATAAGTTTTATGTCAATGTATCTAAAGGCCAATATCGCACCGCACAACTAGCATTTTTAACATTTTGTACTAACAATTTAATTATTGAAAGCTTTTCGAATGCATTTTGAGAACTCGTTGTTTTTAAGAGGGTTTTTGTAGAGTTGAATCGTAATTATGAACTTAAGAACCTGGACTTATGAAATCAGTGTTAATAGTGAAAAGTATTTACGATTGAATAAATTATTAAGTACTATGAGCTTAATACAAGATACTATCGCAAAATCTACATAGGAATCAAACTCTCGTTATCTTGGCTACTCTTCCACTGTACTATCGAAGACATTAATTTCCCGCCGAAAATTTTTAGTGCTTTGTTTAGATCTAGAACAATTGTTTTGTCAATGTTTTTGGTGAAACACACACACATACATGCAGCATTTAAACGTCAAGAAAACAACCTAAAAATATTGTTGCACACATTTAACGAACAGTTATTACCTATAATGCAACTGGGTTTTTTTTAGTTATGTAGATATTATACGTTATCTGATGAGTGTAGGTGACAAATACTTAAGTACTTCATGCAAATACTTCAGTAATATACCAGTTCTAAAGACTGCTATCTCAAAAGTACAAAGGGTTTATAATTTATCATCATACTAATATTACCATAAGAAAGCCGACTCATTCATCACTTTCCCTCTGACTTGGCTATCATACTTCATACCTAAAGGCCACAGTGAGGATGGGAGTGCAGAACCCGCTGAGATTATCTACGTAGGTATAATTTGTTAACAAAAGACTGAGAGCCTATTTTTTCTAATTTATAGCTTTAGGGCGGGGAGTGAAGTATATTTAGGTAAGATTATTTCTTAAAGGTCTATTTGTAGAGGTATTGCTTTTAAAATATAATGTGAAAGTGGTACAAGTAACAAGATTATTATTTAAGTGCTACATAATTTGTTCTGGTAATTGCTTTTAACGATGTCTAAAACGATGAGTTACATTGTCAAGTAGATCAAAATGGGTAAGAAATTTTAACTTTTGCAACGTAGGCTAATCGCGACGTTTGTAGGTTATAGAAAAAAAAAACTTTCAGGTCAACTTAAGAAATCTGTTTGGAATTAGCATAGACAAGAGTTAAGGTGTCATGGACGCGTATATCAGGCGTGTAATTCCGTGCGGTCCGCATAAATTCGGCGTGCGTCCGCCAAACGTACGGAGCACTGTGACAGCACTGTCCCTTATCTTAATTGCCTCTCCAGATACGATCAGTCTCGGATTTATCTGCGGCACGGCGGGATAACTACGCCACTTTTTAGCGGTCCGAGCGGCAAAAAGTTTAATGATAGTGCTCGGTCTCCTTCAGGTTAGGGATTGTTTTTCTTTTATCTTCAGCATCTGGATACCTGGCCGTCAAAGGCTTACCCACTCTAAAGCAATTTCATTTAAAATAACTTGGTAATACAATCCTTAGCTATTAAAAGTTTTGAAGATTAAAAACTTAGACGATTAGATATAAGTTTAAAGATTATTTTTAAAGATCTGAGTACGAAATTCTGAGAAAATTAATCTTTTGGTCTTGTAAGCACATTTAACTTAATTTTAAAAACATTGGCGTGTACCTTGTTCTTAGAATTATGTGTCAAAGGTAGGTATGTAAATGACATGACAATCCATTTGAGCCCTGAGTTCAAAGAGCCTTTGGCTCCAGCGAGACACTAATAGCCTACTCCGCGTACTCCGGCGCTGCTCACCGGATAACTTGCGAATAAAGCACACGGTACAAGTGGTTTCATTGCCGTTTTACTCTTTACTTGATATACATTAATGGGCGCACAGCAAATAGTCGTTAGACGCGCAGTTGGCACGGAGCAATGCGGGCGGTGTTAATTTTGAGGTCGGCGAGCTCGGCCACGCCACAGTAATAGGCCGTTTTGAGCAAAGCGCACGCGTATTCGCTTATGATTAACCCAAATTTTATACGCATGTGTAATTTGCAGTCATGACAACCATTCACTTGGATATAAAATTGATTGAATAGACACATCTAAGGTCTGCGCTGCGCACTGCGCTACACATCATCAGTTGGACTCACACTTACCTAACTGTCTTTTTTAATTCTCAAGGGTAATACTTACTTGAAGTTGAATTTAAAAGTTACAATGTAGTTGATTTTTTTCATTGATTGTAGTAACTTCATTAACTTCATGCAAAAATATTTCACTTGCCTTGACCTTAAAATTTATTTTTTTATACAAATTAAAACTGGCCAATGCTAGCATAAGCATATACTTACTTAATACGATGCCGAAGCTATAAATTTGATGAACATTTCAGTTCATACTCAACTCAATTACTCTAAAACAATTAGACACCTAATTAATTTTGTTAAAAACTTAAAATTTTTGACTTTGCTTTAGTATTAATTGTATGGTGCCGGCAAATTAAAAGAAAAATACCATCCCTTTTCTTCGGAGTCGTAAGAGGCGACTAAAGGAGTACTGCCAGAGAAAGGTACTTCGGAGAAAAACGGGCAGCAGCGTCTTCCTTCCACCATTGCCAATGATGATGATGTTGATAGTATTAATATTCTTTGATGACATAGGCTGGCCTGTAATACCATTTACCGAACACCCTGTATTTTATGAAGGTCGTGCCATTAAACAGGATTATGAGGTACGAAATAAATAGAGACAACACAATAAAAGATCAAAAACGACGTAACTCATCCATTACAATAGATTTTATGTCCGTTTCATTCATAGCACGTTCCCAGAGAAGTGGCGATAATGGTTACGAATAAAAATTTATAGGACCCGAAATGGCCTTCTATTCTGTTAAGCTCCATCTCAATTAAAATCCTATTATCTACTGAAATGGTGAGCGCCATGTGCTCGGAACTGCTGCCATAAGTATTATTAACAGCGAATTATCACACTTTGCCGATAAGTTTCTTTGGTCAATGGCAATTTTAATAGATCGCAAAGTGTTTGAATTCTAAGTCGTTGAAACTCGGTCCTCGTTTTTTAAATCACGACCATTCTCTCAACTCTGCTTTTGTGACACTGTAGCAATATTAGGAGACTTTATCATCATCATCCCCTGCTGAACCCAATGCCTCTCCAGTAGAAGGATTTTGCCATTATCGACACGCTTGGAAGATTTGGCGATGGCAGTTCGACCATTGATGGAGAGAAAATACTGCTGCCAGTCTTTGTTTGGCGGTTATCCTTTAGTCGGTGACTACTTACGACACCTATAGGAAAGAGAAGCTTCATTATTTTATATTGCATTCTGTTATAAAATATTTAACATGACGTTTTGGTAAATAGTTACATCATGAATCTTCTGGGTATAGCAAATTACAAATTAATTTAGGTAGGTAATTAATCAAATGATGTATTAAAAATTATTGACACATGAGATTGGTCATAAGCTAGTTTAAAATTAATCATTACAATATGAATATTATTTTAATGACCCGTCAATATACAACATGGTTCTTGTGGGTATAATATATTTCCTTATCTACACCTCCGCCTTTCCTATTAAGACTTCCGCCGCTTCATTACTAAACTGACAGTTCAGTAGGCTATTCATCGCTAAATTTTAGCAAAGCAAGGCACTGCTTTTGTTTTTTAAAACATTGAAAAGGATAATTCTGCCGTGAAGAATATTATGCATAGGTATATCTTTACCACTCTTTGGAGATTATAAAGTTCTGACCACAACTTTAATAATTAGAAGGTATCCCTGAGAAATTAATACAAACTTCAATATTAATGTATTTTTATTCTATACTAAATATTATGCTGTATTTTTATCTAAGTAAAATAAGATATCTTTTTTTATTTTATAATGTTATGGCAAAATTAACTAAACGTTTCAGTTAAACAATTTAATTTAATATTAAAATAATACAGTAAATACGACTTCAATTCAATAATTAAAAAGTTAGTCAAAACAATATAAGCAGTTACTTAGCTCTCGTCTATATATAACGACAACATTTGTGGCTGATTTTACCATAATTATAAGATTAAACGAACTTACCTTAAGTGAAGTTCAATCTTAATTATACGAAGATACTTGTCCGAGATGGATTTTTACATGTAGTAACGGCGAAGCACTAGCGCAGAGCCACAATTTTTTCAAAGCTAAAAAAAAAAAAGAGAAACAGAACGTGTTCTATGGCAACCTATCAAATGTCATTACGTTTAAAGCAATGAGAACAACCCAACTAATGGAATAACACTATAGAATTTAGTATTAGTGGGTGGGTTTTTGGGACTGCCATCTCGGACAAGTATCTTCGTATAATTAAGATTGAACTTCAGTTAAGGTAAGTTCGTTTAATCTTATAATTATACTTAATACTTGTCCGAGATGGATTTTTACATGTAGATGTTTGAAGATGGGTTGTGAATCATTAGTACAATTTTTAAAGAATGAAAAAAAAAATGTAATTAAGTATAATAATAAACCTTAAAACTTTGTAATTTATAAGATAAACAATTTGAGAGAGATTAATAGTAAGTAAAAACATTTAATTTTTTCACTCTGAAAAATACTATTACACACTGTATTATTGAATTCTGCTACAATTTGAAATATTGGCCTAGAATATAGAAGAATTTTGAGATCATCCTGCAGTGTTTTTTATAATAAAATCATTTCTAACACGTGACCTCTGCTGTACAGCAGATGTTGTTGTATGTCTTGTGGTATAATCCAAGAATATATGTATCATTAATACCAGCTTTTCTCAAAATCTACTTAATCCACCAACTTATGACTGGATTTTTGATGGTTAAAATCAAAAGGTTATCATTTTTTCCTTGACAAGTTGGTCTTCTCTATATACGATTTTATTGTAGACACAATATTAATTTATTTTTACTGAACAAAGGTTTCTAATTGAAAAGAAGACTGAGGATTTTCTTTTCTTGAAGTATGTGTAATATTTTGAACATCAAGAACGTTTGCAAACGCCCACAGAGCCAAGTAATGCGTCCCGTTTTTCAATTAACTCTTTTAGTGACACATTCTGTCATCTGATCTAACTGTAGGACCAATCAGTAGAGACAGAGCTGATCATTCTCATAGATCTGTGTTTAAAAAACTAACAATGAGAGGAATGGGAACCTCCTGCATGAGTATCAATATTGTGCTTTTCTGCAAAATAGTCACCATAATTTTAAGAGTGAGTCATATCGCTTTTAGATACCCAAATGGAATACTCTTTATTGCACACCAAATAAAGGAATAACATACTATTTTATAATATTAAGATGTACAATTTTGGGGGTCTTATCGCAAAAGAATGATGTTTACCAGACTACCATAATTGTGTACAGGGAAAAAACTATGACAATATTTAGGGCATTTTAGAAAAGAGAATTGGCCATTATGTCAAGTGCTAAGTTTTGAAGGGCACCACCTTATAAATTCTTGTCTGTCAACAGCCCTACAGCCAGGGTAAGCTGCTGGTATAAGTGATAGTAATCTTTGAAATTAAAATAATGTTCTATTAAGCTCAAATATATTTGCATAGCATTTCTGTTTAGCCCGATGGCAGAGAATGCCTCGTGGCATTAAGTCCACCTTTTGTACAATAACTGTTCGTTTGTGCAATAAAGCTTAAATAAATAAAAATAAATTATTTTAATAAAAATACTAATAAGTGTCAATGGCTTTTTTACTAGAAGAAACCATGGTTGTAATGGCCAATAGAGGAAAACTAATATTTTTGAGTCTTATTTAACTTTTCTTTATTCCTTTTTCCCTAGAAATTTTCTTCAGTATATACTTTCACATTATTGTCACATGTTTTTAGTGATACTAAAACGGATTCTGGCCTAAGATTTTTTATATCGGCCCAATAACACACCCGCATCCGCTTTCTCAAATAGGGCTCGTGAGAATACTAAAATAACTTAATTACAAGGTGAGGAGACTGTGTACCTGTGTATCTATTTTATTAAAATAAGCTATTGCGGTTGTGTTATCAATACTCATTAAAATTTCCTAGTTAAAGTAAAACATTGTAGGTCCAACAGTGCAGCTTTTAATTCTAAATAAGAATAATAATAATACGAATTTATTACACAATTAAGATTTACAATGGTTAATATGATTAATATGATGTGTTTGTTCTGCACGGGACCAAGACCCCGAAGCCTTATTATGGCCCACATACAGCACCCCAGGTCCTGGGGTTGAAGCCTTGGTGTGTATTTCCATGAAACGGTTAAGTTGTTTACTTAATATATAATTTTTGAATTGCTAATTTTCATATTGTTTTTCCCCAAATTAATTATATCTTTATTTCCTTAATGCTAGGCATAACTTAATCCAGTTTTCATGTGATTTTAGTAATTCTTTAAGTCTGTGTTTTTCCATTACTTTTGTATATAGCCATCTATACAACAGCTGGATAAATTGTCTTAAGTGTAGGTACCAAACAATTTCTCTGGATTCAATTTTTTCTTAAAGTAACAGCCTATAATCATCCCACTGCAGGGAAAAAAGGCCTCCATCATTGAATTCAAGTTCCCACAGCAATGATGGGTGTACTGGCATAATCACCACTCTTGCCAAATGTGGGTTGGTGATCAAAAGCCGAGAAACGTTTGAAAATTCAAAATTTTTTGTTGCCCGACCCCAGATTCTAACCTGGGACCCCGAGATCTTGGCCCCGTACCTCAACCACTAGACCAACGGGGCGTTGTTTTTTCAAATTCTTTCTTATCCAACTGTATTTACTTTTTAAGAATAGTCTTGCTCTTATGTTTTTGTATAACTTTTTAGACTATAAGTCCAAAAAAAAAATACAGGGTACTCCAGTTTAGACACAAAGGTTACTTTTGAACACTCTTTATTTTTAGATTTAAGTTAACTTCTCGACTGAAGGTTTAATTAAATAAATTTCAAATCAGTCTGTGGAATTTTAAAATAACTCATAAGTATTTGCAATTTTAATTGGGAACAATGCACTTTTCTCAAAGTTCATAACTTAAGATATGTAAGAGTTTGCATGCAACAATAATGTTGTCTTTGCAAGTGTTTGTTTCCTTCAAATCGTTGAGAAGGTAAATACGATGTTATCTATAAATATGTTATATTTAACATTACATTGGAAATCCCGGTTCAGTAATAAGTTTCTTTCAAATCTTTTGATGCCATATAACAGACATAAGTTTTGTAAGCAGTTATAATATTCTCAAAATCAAAATCTCTGTACCTATAATTATTTATAAAAAGTTTTTTCAAGTTCGAAATAAAACTGTAAGTACCATTGGGTTTTGCAACCAAGAATACAGCAAAGTTGTTGAGAAATTATTCTGTACATACAGTATGGGCACACAGATTATGCTCCCTGAATTTTAAGTTACTTTATCTCATAGGCAATTATATTTTTCTCTATGAAAGGCAATTGCTGTGGTTCTAGGAAATCGGAGGGTGGAATGGTGCTGAAAAGGATTTCATATTCCCCATGATTCATCATCCTTTGTAATCTCAAGCCATTTATAAATAAAAT
Organism: Anania crocealis; assembly: GCA_949315895.1. NCBI lineage: Eukaryota > Metazoa > Arthropoda > Insecta > Lepidoptera > Crambidae > Anania > Anania crocealis. The sequence goes on from OX438882.1 coordinate 18,112,329, forward strand.
ATTTAAAGCTGTAAAAAGGAAGGAGTTTGTATTTTCCTAGATATTGGAGCGTACTTCTTTACAAAGACCTTCTGTCATAATTTTCGCCCGTGTAGGGAAACTTCTGGTCTGATAGTCTATCCAATTTTTTCTTTTCTTTTCTCAGAGCCAAAAAATAAACTTTTTTGTAAGAGGGTTGTCATCTCAAAGGAACAATTATTATTTGTTCAGTACAAGGAAGCAAATTGCCTACCCGCAATGTGGTACCACTATGTGAAGAACCGGCATAAGCCCATGTACTATAAGGGTAAGCAACTGGCTTACAGCGTTAAGATTATGTTAGAAAAATTTTGCACTGAGTCGCAGTGTCTCGGTGGCTTAACGATACAGCGCCCGCCCCGCATGCTAGGAGATGCGGGTTCGAGTCCCGCCTGAGACATGATTTTTCAAGTTTATGTACTGATAACATGAAGGCGTTCTAGTCCCATCGTACTAGCCTGTGCCCTTAATGTAAGCATGTCTCATAGGCCTTCTCTCGTTATATTCGCCCCGTATAGGGAAAGAATCCGGCCTGATAGGCTTTCCCATTTCTGCTTTTCCTACACCCTCTTTTTCCCGAGCCAGCAGAAGCTCTTCTGTAAGATGATTGTCATCTAAAAGGAACAATTTTCATTGTTCTGTAGAAAGAAGCAAATTGTCTACAAAAATGTGGTAGCTCTCATGCTCATATAATATGAAGGCATCTAGTTCCAGCATACTAGCTCTTGCCCTTAATGTAAGCATGTCTATCTTCGAGTGATAGCACTTGCCTAATAGAAAACTCTCACATTTAGCATGTCTAGCCATTGTTTGTGATTATTCAGAATATCTCGCACAAAATTAGAGCTTGTGGTTCTGTTCATCATACATGAAACTACCCAGACGTTTAAAGTTGTTATAGGGAAAAGTCATATTTGTTGAAATATGTTAGCCTCACCTATTGGTGTATGTGTCATCTTCTATGATAACACATTTAAGAGGGTGTGGTCAAAGATGTTTCCTCATATTGCTCTGAGAATCTTGAAGTTTCCTTTATTAGCTTCCATTTTTCGAATCTTCCTCTTGTTTCCTCGTTTCTTTTCCTTTCTTGATCTTCTTTCTTGAATTTAATTTTCTTCAAACACTTGGATTTTAATGGTGAGATTTTTAAACAAGTGAGTAAAACGGTTACGAAAAGATAAACGTGCTCTCCGAAAAGAAATTATGAAAAGCAATCTTGTTTTTACCGTAACCTAACCGAAGGTTTATGCACTAGGAATAAATATTGAATCTGCAGAATGCATAGATATATCATTGCTTTCGTTGTAACGCTTTTAGCCCCAAGCGACAACCGGTTGTTGCGATAACAATTGATATTTAATTGTGTCTGGGAATATCCGAACGTCAAAGGTACAACGAAATGAAAACAGAAAAAATGGTGGAAGGTGATATTATAGGTTATGAATTTTTTCTGAAGTTTCAACTCGAAACCATCGTAACTACAACATTGCTCTATATGTGAAAGTAAGAATAAATTGAATCATACCTGTGATTAATGTTATAAATCCCTTCTATTTGCATAATAAGCCTTGAACTTGATTAGGCTTCTTCTTGTCATTTTCCCAAAAATCACAATTCGACATAAGTATTGTAAACACTTTGCACCTTGACTACCTTAATTCTAAAGCCTGATTATAAACTTTTATGGTATATTTCTTAAGAGTAATAGATATTTTACCCATCTTTTATAAAACGGCGATGTGACCGCGCTCGCACAAAAACCGTAATGACATTTGATAGGTTGCCATAGAACACGTTCTGTTTCTCTTTTTTTTTTTTAGCTTTGAAAAAATTGTGGCTCTGCGCTAGTGCTTCGCCGTTACTACATGTAAAAATCCATCTCGGACAAGTATTAAGTATAATTCTTTATTTATCGCCGCGCTCATATTCCCGTGACATAGAAAAGGTGGATTTTTAACTTTAATAAACAGGACTGTCGCCGCTCAAACACTTAAACGTAATCACCAGCTATTATGGGAGTCCTGAACAAAAACTGAATTTAAATTATGTTTTCGCGTGAAAAGCGTACTATTAGAGGCTATGAATAAAATATTTTGCTTTACAAAACAAAAGTAAACCGTGTTTATATGTAGGCTTGATAGAATCTCAATTGTCAAGTGAAAGTTGTGGAGTTTACGCAAACACGTCGAATAAAACCACTTAGGATTGGCCAAACCACAGGGATAACAATGGATTTGGGCGCTTACGAATGAAAACCGCAGATGATGATTTATTTCAGCCATTTATATGTGGTTACGGTTAATTTTCCACACATTTTTAAAATCCTAAACGTTTGTTTTTCGCTAAGCTATGTTTAATTGGAATATAATGGCGGTTTTTTTTTGTTGGAATCCCAATTTTGCACCGGTATGTATTCATTTAAAACAAACAAAGACATTGATTTCGTACAAAAATAAAACCTAAGCTTGAGTTATTAGCATTATATTAACTTCTCTATAAGGATTACTGACTATCGTTAAACAGGATAACGTTGACATCAAAAAGCATTATCTTGCCCCACAAGCAATATCAGGTATAATTGTTTGATGTGCATAGCTACGTTATATAACACTGTGTCAGTACAACAGTAATATCCAGTGTCAATGAATAAGTATACAGGGTGGGATTATGCAAACAAGGGACATAGTTACTTCTGTAGGCTGTTCTTTTTATGAATACAAATAGATCTCAACATATACTACTTACTAACTACAAAATAAGAAAAAGAAACTGCTTTTCCATACATTTCGGCCGAAAATAAATCGATACTCATTAAAAATTTTAAAAATAAAGTTAATTTATCATTAATAAGCATACAGTCACTTAGATAAAAAAGAAAATGAACGAGGGTGATTTACAAACTGTCTAGTAAAATCAGTAAAATTAGTTTTATTTCTGCAAATAGGCGCTTTTACTTTTAGTAGTTAGCAGATGTGTTAAGAATCACTATTCCAGAAAGTACATACAGACTAAAATAACATTACCATAGTTAGTTAGATGGAAATGGATTTTCTGTACTCAACCTCTTAAATGGGCCTTATTCGATATACAAACCATTTCAGGTCAGCCCAGAAATCCATGAGGCCTCGTATTTCCCTCGATACCTCTTGTATGGACTCTGGTTTCCTAAAGGAATCCATTGTGAGCTTACGTTGTCACAGTATGCCATCACTTGATTTGGTATTTCCTCTTCTATTAGATCCACTGCACAGAGATAATTTAGTGATGCATAGGTACTCGTACTTACCTGTTATTATAATGCATGTGACTAAGCTTAGACTTATTCTGAAAAAAAGCAGATTTTTTTTATGTAGGTTTCTGCTTATGTGTTTTAGAACTAGTTTGGTCCATTACCAAGTTAACAAATTATATTGACGTAATATTTTTTGTATCCGTTACTATAGTATGGAATCGCCTGTTGATTTGTTTACTGTTTTACCTTGGTACCCTAATTAAAGTAATTTCAACTCACAAGAAGATCAGTTTAAATTTATCCCCCTTTGATCTACCTTAATAGAAACATAACGTCATCATTGTTATCCTCGAATTGATTATGTCTGAATAAATTGATGTTACATAAAAGTTCCGATTATCTCCCTTGCCAGTACCTAACAACTTCATTAGTGTTAAAGTTCTTATATGAAATTAACTGTTGGCATTTTGAATTAACCGTTCTCAAGTTTTATTATCAGTTAGCCGGTGTTGCAATGAATAATAAGGAGTTTGCCAGTCAGCGCAAAGTTAGTCTGCGTCCCGCGGCGGAGTGTACATAGCGGATAACTTAAACAGCCGCTGTCAGCTGTTTCAGAAAATATTGAACAACTTACAGTGGTAAATTAACGCGGGAAAAAGTGTGATCTATCAAACCTATGCTCTTTTGACGAACATTTATTATATGAGACGCTTAAGATACTTGATTGCGGTTGTCTTATGCGCAAGATTTTGTAGGTGGGTGTGAATTAAAACGACTTTAATCACTAGAGTAAGATGCACGTAAAAGCCAGTTGGCATCAGTCGTGCTTTTAAAGTAAATGAAAAAGTTTAAATTGTTTGAATTAATTAAAAACAGTGTACCTTTCCCATACAATCCCTGCAGCTTGCAGCAAGCGGCAAGCACGTGCAAGTTTAAGGCTTTTGTTTAGCTGTGTACTTTCATAGACTAATAATGATAATAAGGTATTTCTACATTCTCATAATCACACAGACTATCTAATCTAGTCCTGAACAAAGCGGAGCTTCAATATTGACTGGAGTCCGGGTAGAAAGACTTACGAACAAAATGACATGCATACTTCAAATACAAAGGTTCGTGCTCAGTACTATGTTTCGAACCACTAAAAGGCTGTCGTACAAAAATATAAGAATCTAGAGCGGGTTTTGCCAAAATCAACAAGACTTGATAGGCTGGTTGGCGATCCGGTTTGGCTAACTTTAATAAAAAAAAACGTTGCTTACAACTCTGACAGAATGAGAAGTACCTAGTGGTGCTTTTCTGATAGGGCCGGCACCATACAGCCAGGATTAAATTTAGGGCTTGAAAAAATAATTTATACTTCCGAAGTAGTCCTTTAAAGGTTAATTACGTTTTTTAACATCCTATATAACAACTACACTTAGGTTACATAAAATGACATCAAAAACCCCTACCTCCCAACGTTAATAACGTAACGTATTTGGCACTTTAGAAAAGCCACGTCATCGTAAATAATAAAAATCCAAAAGTGTCCTTTCGCATGACAAAACATTTATGTGGAAAGTAACATCATAATGGGGGCGCATAAATTAACAATTTAACTTTCGTTTGTACGTGCTTACCTCATAAATTGGGTTTCATATCTTAATTAGCTATCGAGGGTCATTAGACCCATTACGCACGCAACTAAATCCCGAGTTTGGGGTGCTATTGAACATTTTATCACTCTCATTTTTCTAGTAGCAATTTACAATCCTTTTAAAGGGAAAATGTAACGTTTTGGCATTAGTGAAAATATGGATTCACCACGAAAATCATGGTCCAACTAACAAATAACCCGACATGCTCGGGGCACGCCGGAAGAGTGTTCCAGAGAGTGCGATTCACATAATAGGCTTCTCATATCAGGATACGAAACGAGCATATCCGTCAGAGGACGAAAGTTATTGACATAGCCCGAAGGATAAGCACGCTGAAATGGCAGTGAGCTGGTCACGTCTGCCGTAGAACCGACAACCGTTGGAGCAGACGAATTCTGGAGTGGAGACCGCGTTTGGGCAAGCGCAGTGTAGGACGCCTTGCGACTCGATGGACTGATGACCCTAGGAGAACTGTTGGCAGCGGCTGGATGGGGAAAGCCCAGGATAGACAATTGTGGCATGACTCGAAGGAGGCTTACGTCCAGCAGTGGACGGACAATGGCTGTTGATTGACTCATATCAAATTTGGCACAATGCATGCAGGTTATAGCTTTTGTAGTATTTCACTTAATAAACCAATATGTATCGATTTTTTTGTGTATATACTTTGTAAAAATCTGTTTGTTTAAAAAAAAACAGACAATTTATTTTTATTTATTGGTATTGATAATAATTAATTTTTATTCATCACCATAATAAACCTCCCGATATCACGGAAAGCCAAACTATATTATTAGGGGTTTAAATATAAAATTGCCGTTTTATTGTAATAGGTTCTTTGAATTGACATAGAATCTTCATGGTTTGAGGTTTTCGAATGAAACTTTTTTCACATGGTTTCTATGATGTTCTTCTTTTAAAAAATGTGAAACATTTGAATATCGACTTTCAATTGTTTTTGTTATTTAACTTAGACAAGAAAGATGGATACTGCGAAAATTCGAGTGATTTTTGAATACGAGTTCCGACGCGGAAGTAACGGGGCAGAAACAGCCCGCAATATCAATGTTGCGTTTGGAGAGGAATCTGCTAATGAACGCATCCTGCGATTTTGGTTTTAACGCTTTCGTGATGGAAACTTCGACTTGAAGAACGAGCCACGAGGAAGACCGCCTACATAGGAGATTAACGATGAATTAAGAGAGATGGTGGAAGCCGATCCTAGTCAAACTACTCAGGAATTAGCGGCATGGTTGAACGTAACCTTACCCACAATATTGACTCATTTGCGTCAAATCAATAAAATAAAAAAAATCGAAAAATGGGTGCCTCATGATTTGACTGATGTGCAGAAAGAAACGCGTGTTGAAACTTGTGTTGCCTTGTTGAATCGGTACAGAAATGAAGGAATATTAAATCGAATTGTGACATGTGATGAAAAGTGGATTCTTTATGATAACCGTAAAAGAAAAATGCAATGGCTGACCCCAGGTCAAATGCCACAACAGTGCCCTAAAGCAAAACTTACCAATAAAAAGGTAATGGTAACTGTTTGGTGGTCTCAGCATGGTGTTATTCACTATAGTTTTCTCCGATCTGGTCAATCAATAACGGCAGATGTCTATTGTGCCGAACTCCGAACAATATTGGCAAAACTAGCAGTAAAACAGCCCCGACTCATGAATCGATCTTCACCATTATTGCTCCATGACAACGCGAGACCTCATATAGCACGAGAAACCGTTTTGACCCTTCAGGAACTGCAATTAGAAACCATTCGACATCCTCCGTATTTGCCAGACCTTGCTCCAACGGACTACCATTTTTTTCGTGATTTGGACTATTATCTACGTGACAAGAAGTTTTCTTCCCAGGAGGCAGTACAAAATGCTTTCACACAGTTTGTGCAGTCTAGATCCTCAGAGTTCTATCACAAAGGCATAAATGACATGCCTATTAGATGGCAGCAATGTTTAGATAATAATGGTAACTATTTTGATTAAATAAATTTGTTAAAAATTAAAAAATAAACAATTTTGATTTTCAGTACAAATCGGCAATTTCATACTTTAACCCCTATTATTTAGGTAGACGGATTAGCTTTTTCCATATTATACTTACTAGAATTTGTATATATCGGTTTAATCTCTAAAAAAATAAACAATACACATATTAGTCCTATTGATGTCATATGAGGTGACTAAAGGTCTACACCCAGAAGATGTCGGGAAACAGCGACTACCAACCAAGAGTTGTGATCAAGGAAAAATCCTCTTTTTGGATATGCCCATGTTCAGCAGTCGTCACAATATGTTGAAGAGATCAGATGATGATATAATCCTCAAGGAAACAGTATGTAGGAATGTAGGAACTTTCATAGTAATTAAAGTACGTAACACAACCCTCATTGGCTTTGGCAGTTAGTACCTAAGTAGTTCATGAGGTTTACTCAGACCGCCGATTACCAACGGAACTTAGTTAATTTGAATATTCATAACTTTTTGCCTACTTTGAGTCTGTCGTTAGCGCGACATGCATCGCGTGCGCTCTACATTCAAATATATACTACAGTACCGAACCAAATGGTTCGCCCAATACTTTTTTGTATGACGCACACGTAACCTTTTTTTATACGAATAGAAACAACATAAAAATCGTGAAAAAAATATCAACTCCAAATACTCATTGGTTTAGGATTGTTTATGTTTTTTTGTTCAGGTCAGATAGGTTTCCTATGCAACGTTAAAACTTAGTTAGATTTTATTATTGTCAATATTTGCCTAAACTAACTACTTTTTTGAGACGATTTTATAATAGGCCAATTGAAATGGTTTCCCAGCACATTGAAAAAAATGTGCGCAGTTAAATATTTTTGTAAAAAACATTCTTAAAACCTTTCAACACAACCTAGTTACATTACGTATCTGAATCCACGTGTAATTCTTGGCTGTTGTGCGACAATGTCAGGTTGAAACTAGATATTTTCTTCGTCCACAAGATGGTATTTATTAGTTCAATTACTCTCGTCGCCTCGTCAGTTCCTTGTTACAACCCTCACAGTTTTCTGACTATTTCATTTAACGAATTCACTCAACTAAAACTGTTCAACAAAATATTGATTTACGAAACTATTACTACAATTGCGATTCCTTAATTATTTACAGATACAGCTATTCTTGGAATTTTAAGCACTAATGCTAGGAATGAACTATAGCTTCATTTATGGCGTTACCATTATATCGCATTCGCTCACACGTCAACAATTTGCATAACATCCGCAAATAAAGTTACGATTGCTAATGAAATTTGTTGTTTTCATTTTTTGATATACATCACAAAGAGCATGCTAATCGAATTTATCGTGACTGAGACTAAAGGGGTCATATCAATATTATCAAAGTTTTAAAATTTCACACATCAAGTTTATGCAAACTTGTAAACAAGATGTAGACGCTATGAAATTTGTGTAAAACAAAAACAGCTAAAATATAGCGCATAAGTAATATACTTACTGGCAATATAAGGTATGTACCTAAACGTGTGTCCTTTGCTTTGTTGTAAGTAACTGATGTAAGGATTGGTCAACCATTCTAGTCAAATCAACACATTTTATATCAGTATGATTCATTTTAGATAAGAATGCATGCATTGCCGTCGGAGACTATTTACAATATTAAAAAAATATAATATCTTTACTCGCAACTTGTAACGCCTTACAACACTTCGTGGCATCGCTCTGTCTTCAAGTTCTCTCAGTACCGGTTACCTTTTGATTTGTTTCTGTTCTTGTGGATAAATTTATCTAACCCTGTACACATATTTTTATTATGTATAATAACACCCGGGATTGAATTCACCCGAGTCACCTAGGTTCGTGGCACTACTCTGAATTTTGTATTATTACATTAAAGTTTGTACAAAGTGTGTTACGTATTGTAGCGCCTTTCACCATCCATTACTAGGTTGGCGACGCTTCAAATAGAGGCCGATTCAACTCACGAATTTTGAATTCAACTGCAAATGTGCGGAACATTTGGCGACATTGTTAGAATTTATTGTCAAAGTCGAAGGAAGATGCCGACTACGAATAGTTATGGACTAAGGATTTGTATGACTTCCTTTACGCGAACTCGCCGCGTCGCTGCGAGAGCATCAATTCTTATGGAAATCTTACATATTCCTCATACTGATAGACTCTGAACTAAATCGCAGACTTCGATCCCGTTGCGAAATATTTACACAGGTTATTTTGTAAATCAATTGTAGCACGTTATACCTGTTTAACAATAATACAATGATACATATATTATTTTAAAAAAATTGTTCGATGATAAAATAAGAGCAGGTTGTAATATCTTTCAAATCCTAATAATAAAATTAGGGTCTAAACGCTACTTTGCAAGACATTTAATTTCAGTTTTTTTTTGTCAGCACGGCGTAAATTTATCAAAGTCGTTTTAAATGTTTTGTTCGTTGAATTATCATAATTAAACTAACTAGAAAAATCGATATTTACACTTGTTTGTTAAAACTTTTATATTTTTTTGTCACAATGTGTCATGTTCCTGTAAAGTTAAATTTGTGGTGAAAATATTTGAAATATTTGTATACCTACTTTTATAGTTCCAGTACTAGTAAAAGGTCTCCCTGGAAACCTATTTGTTTTGTCGGATTCGCTTTTAGCTCTAAACGCGGAGTCAATGCGGGTTGGTGAATGTATGTGTTGTCAAAGCCTTTCTCGTCGCCTCGAGCAGTTAATTCTGTCGGTATAAGCCCATTCTTAGAAATAATAGACGTTACAAATTTTCCATAAAATAACAAAGATAATCTATTTTCCTAAATATAAAACATGGCAGTCATGGCTGGAAATCATTTTACTAAGAAAACACAAAACTCAGCGAAACGAGTCAATTAATCACCAAGTCAAACAAGTGCCTTTCCACAAAGCGAGCAACAATGAACCGATATCATAGCCATAAGGAGATTACGAGGCAAGATTATGTCGATGTAACTAAGATGCGATATCCCAGCGGGCAATCATTTCCTATTGCGCCTGATTGACAGCATTTAGCAAGAAAAGGATCAAACTATACATGTGCGTGTTGTCACGGGCTCACTAGCGATGTGTTTTCTACTTCATACAGATCTGTACTCGAGTAAATGAAATACCATGGACGTCAAATATAATAAATGTTACAAAATTAAAATTAAGTGTATTAAAAAAGACTAATTAATGTGTAGAGGTGTAGGTATAGCTGGTAAAAAATTTCAATTTTTAAAGTAACTTTTTACGACGTATTCAGTGCGAGACAATGACAGCTAGGGATGACCGGCGTAGGCCTATATTAACTGCCAAAGACTTTACAAAACATGAATTCGGCTTACGATAGCTAACCAGTGTTATCCTAATCAATCATTTAAAAAATCTCATTTTTCACGTCTAGATGACTGAGTCAACTTATAACTCTTATAATTCTCTTCCTATTCTATACTTGTATTGTATGATAGTTGGCCGTTGTCTTTGATGCTTAGTTTCGTTATTTATGCTGTTACTTACAAGATGTTTTTAACATTTTGTTGTTAAATATTTTTCTGCTTTATTTTACCATTTAAAAATCAGAGCTTTTTAACAAACTGTATACGATTCGCGTTATGAATTAACTTTACATGCCGCTAATGGCTTTTAATGTAGGCGATTGATTTCTGAAAATTGAACTTATATTTAATAACTTATTAATGGTCTCTGTGAAGCCAACCTGTAACTGGAACATGTTGTATTTCTAATACGGAGCAGTTTAAAATTATTTTGTGTTGAATAAATTCACTGCATACTTGGCCATGAAAACCAGTGTTTTTTTAGTGTAAACTTGTTTTAAGACTGTTTTGATATTGCACCGAATATCGATTGTAAAAACTGGGTGAGCCCCATCACTACCCTAAAAAGGTTTTATGTGCGGGCTAATCTGCCCTTGGAGGTTGCTCGCCATTAATTAGGTCGGTCGGACGCTGCCTCCGCGGTTTTTGTGGCCCGATTGACGTATGTCTTCACCCGAACGGGTTTTCTGACCGTTGTTTTGACTGATTTTCTTGGGAAAAGTGAATTAATTTATAAGATAGTCCAGTCCATTAAATGTAAACTCGACCAAAAAAAAAAAAAAGTTCATAACAAAACACAGGTCACACATTGAATAAACTTTCCTAACAGGTATTTTAAGAAACAATGTAGGTAAATATTCATCGCGATCAGGACCCCATTAGCACCAAAAATAATGGTACCGCACCATTATTTTTGGTAACAAATTACGATGTCAAAGTATTGTGGGCTGGGTAATTCCAGTGAAAACAGTTCGTGAAATGTGACAGAAAAATAAAACCTGCTGCAAAAATATTTTCTTGTCGGCAACATCCGCGAACATCCTTATAATATTTTATAGGCTAAAGTATGCATTATAATATGTGTCTCATTTGTTTAGCTCGTGGTATGAAAACGCTCACGGAGCGTAAAAAGTAATTTTTAGCGTAGCGTACTAATTTGTATAAAACGTACGTAAGAAATATTATCCAAAATATTTAACATAATTCATTTATGATTATAAAAGAGTAGCAAATGTCAAATTGGGTATGTAATGTTAATTTCATGCTTGTGTGTGTAACCGTGTACTTATAATTTAATGACGTAAAGTAAAGCAATGACAGGCATAATCACCACGCTTGCCAATGGCAGGTCGGTGATCATAAACCCGTGTAATGGTCGAAAATTAGAAACTCTTCTATATGGAAATGGGGATCGAATCCAGAACCACGAGATCTTGGTTTGGTAAATAAACCACTAGCAATGGGGTGTCATCATTTAATCGTTTGTTGATATGTAATATTAGGGGTTAAAGTATGAAATTACCGTTTTGTATGGACGAAATCGAGAAAAGTCATTTTTCCGTACTAACAATTTTTTAGTTTTTTTAAAAACGCCTGAACCGTTTTCGAAGCAATTAAAGGTGAAAGTTAGATGGTTATAAAGCTACGCATTATAGTATTTAAATTTCTGAAAATCAAAGTATATAATACAAATATACTTAATTGAAGCAAGAAGATCAGCTGACACATTGTAAGGGGTCTTTTCAACGACTTCCTTTGAAGTAATAGGCACTAGTATTGAATTTTTTTTTAGTCAAACGTTACTTTATTTAGTTTTTGATACAATACAAAAAGAATTACGCAATAATATGACTATACTTAAGAACTATAAACAAAATAAAAAGTGGGAAAATAATCGGCAATTTCATACTTTAACCCCTATTATTTTCGACTGCTACGAAAGTATATTATATTTATTTGGCACTCATGTATCTAGCAGATTTAATTATTTAAGAATATTTATGTATGGCAGTAATCACAACGCAACGCATCGAGTAAAAGTATGTATAAAAATACTATACTATCGTAGTATAGAGACAGCTACGCCGTAGTCCACCGTAGACGACCGTAGTCGATGACAAACTACGAATTTTTTTGGCTCATTGGAAACAAGAGTGGTCTTGACTTCATAATATTATTATCAATATGTGTATTACTAGCTAATATTAGAGTAGCAGAGCATAATAAACAATTTAGCCGACAATTTTATGTACGGTTGTACGTATACACATTTGACGATCATTGGAATGTGTCACCTCAAACTTGCCGAAATTCATACTTATTTTTTAACCAACGAAAAGAAAGGGAAACACTACTGATATATAATTATAATAACTCTATATTTGCCGTATGCACGCATAACTATTTACCAGGTACCGATTTTTGTGATATTTTGTTCGTAAATAGCTGCTGCAACAGCTCTTGTTTCTCAAAGTCTTTCCTTAAAATAAGGTTGAGGCGAGAGCCTATAAGAATCTTTTCTACAAAAAAAAAACTGACGAAAAGCGTGAATTATAATGATAACTCTAAATCAGCCAGTAAAATAATCATGGGCGATCATCATTTTTTATTCTTTCTTTGAATGAACTTAACCCACTAGCTGATCGTTAGACGCTGCTCAACCAACAGACGGATAGGGCTTAAATTTTTGGAAATGAAAGTCCTAAAATGGTAAATAAGTCTGAAAGTCGATCAACCTAAAATCACTTCATTAAATTTACAGATTAAATCCTATTACTTTTTTTTATTAATTTCAATAATTAAATATTAGCATTACATCAAAGTAAAACGTAGCTCAAGTAAAATCGCAAGCATGAGCTATTTTTTATAAAAGTTAAATGACCGCAGGTACTAAAATTTAACAGGACGTCAACGAGTAGCTGCTCACATAGAAAGCATTGGCATTATTGTGTGGCTCGAAGTAGGCTTGAATAATGCGCGATGTTTCCTATTGATTGAGGCTATTTTCAGCATCAGTTCGCTGCCGCCCTCATTTATTTCATAGGCCTACTGTACCGAGAAAAATTGGGGTGATTCCATATTAATTGAATAATAATTAGATTATGTGAATTAGGCACATGATCTAAATACCTAATCTTATATATGTATATAAAAATGTTATGTTGGTTTGTGTGCGCTTCAAAAACCCAAAAAGTTCTGCACCGATCGAGCTGAAATTTTGGATTGTTTTTATCTATTTATCCGCGACCGCGAAAAAAAAACATAATAAACAATAAAAAACAAAAACCATTCAATCATTATGTGCCACAGCGAAGCGTTAGTGTATTATAGTTTAGTGCGGTCATCATTGTACAATCATGTCGTGGCCGGTTGGAAGAGGAAAATTGAGTCTAGTTGAGAAGTTGTAGGTCTTTACCTATGAAATTGCCGTTGTGTATGAAAAAATTTAACAGAATTTTTTTCATGTATTTTTTATTTGTTTAATCGAAGTAATCACCCGTGCAATCAATGCATCTTTGCCAACGCAGTGGCTGGACGGGAGGCAACAAATTCTTCAAAGGCTTTTTGTACGGCCTCCCGGGTATTGAAAATTTTTCCCGCCAAGAAGTTATCCAAATACTGGAAAAAGTAGTTGTCTGTAGGCGCAAGGTCTGGTGAGTAGGTCGGATGACAGAGAGCTTCCGACCGTATGAGATCGCGCGTTGTAATGCAGGAGCAGCGGAGACGGTCGATCGACCAATGCTGGTTGGAGATGTGCCAGTTTCTCATCATTGTGTTCAGTTCTTCACAGTACACATCTGCAGTAATGCTCACCTAGTTTGGTAAGAAGCTGTGATGAATCACACCGGCGCTAGACCACCAAACAGTGACCATCACTTTTCTAGGGGTAAGTTTTCGTTTAGGGCATTGTTTAGGTGCTGAACCAGGATCCAACCAACTAGCTGAGCGCTTGCGATTATTAAACAGAATCCATTTTTCATCGCAGGTAATAATGCGGTTCAAAATTCTATCATTTGTGTGTCTGTTGAGCAGTGCAAGGTACGTCTCGACGCGTACTTCGCGCTGGCGATCATTGAGTTCGTGGGGCACCCATTTGTCAAGCTTTTTTACCTTGCCAATTTGACGCAAATGGACCAATATTGTTTTGACGCTAACGTCGAAACCTGCTGCTAATTCAGCTGTAGATTGTGTAGCCGCGAGGTTCATTTTTCAGGTCGAAATTTCCAGCACGGAAGCGAGTAAACCAATAACAGGTGGTGCGTTGGTTTGTAGTGTTAGCTCCGTAAACGTCGTTGATGTTGCGTGCCGCTTGTGCCGCGTTGCTGCCACGACGGTACACATGTTCGAATTTTTAACGTATCCATGATGACGAAAAAGATTGAAATGCTATGAAAATGTAACACAAATCAATAAACAAATGACCTCTTTTGCAAAAAAAAAACATGTTCTTAAAATAAAATAATTTGAAATTAGAATTCTTAGCCAAACAAATATTATTTTGATTTGAAATGTCCAGTACTGCAGGAAGGCAATTTCATAGGTAAAGACCTATTAATTTTTTGTGTTATGAAGAAGTTTAGGAGTTTTTGGGATATCTTTATCTTTGAATATAGTAAAAACAATGTACAAAAAAAACTTTCTTCATTATTTTATATAATACTAGCTGTTGAACGTGACTTCGTCCGCGTCAATTTCTGTTATTATGATCGCGATTATTTTTGCAAAATTTTTCACGAATGCTTCGCTCCTATTGGTCGCACCGTGATGTTATATAGCCTAAAGCCTTCTTCGATATATGGACTATCCAACACAAAAATATTTTTTCCAATTCGAATCAGTACTTCCTGAGATTAGCGCGTTCAAACAAACAAACAAACAAACTCTTTAGCTTTATATTATTAGTATATAGATAACATGAATGTATTTATTTTATTTCCTTAATCAATGTATCATAGCATTATTATAAACAAATTGTGTGCCTTATAAAATACGCAGAACTTGAAAACACAAGGTAATTTTTTAAGCAGTCCGTTACTTTTCTAAAGTAAATATTATCATTTTATTTTATATCAATATTCAGTAGAGTCTTGTTTTGTGATAATAAAGGTTTGTTTATTTATTTTTATCAATTAGTATTATTTATATGCAAAAAGTATGAATTTAACATTTTTATATCACAAGTTATTAATACGAGCAATGTTTTGGTTTTCATACTCTTACTTTAAAAGGAACTTAACCCTGCATGACAACAGGGACAAACAGAAAGACATGCGGGTTGTTTACATGAGCATTTAACGCGTTTCGTGACGTTGTGAATGAAACAATTAATCGGGCAGTACCCGTAAGGGCTGGTTTTTGGTTACCGTCATGATGCTGTCCGCAGCGATATGTAGAAACAAAGCATGTTATTCCGCTTGATCACTTACTTGGCTGGCAACCGCCATTGTCTGCATATATTCAGTTATAAAAAGATAGATATCTGGACTTAATAAATGTTTGATCTATATGATAAAATTCTTAAAACAGCCTATTTACTGTTTATAAAAGACTATTTAGAATTTATGTTTGTGTGTTTAGAAGTTGTTAAAAAAGGATTTATTTTTAGCCCATTAATAAGTTAGTTTTCTAACATAAATTTAATTTGGATTGGTTGGGATGGATGGATTTAAATTAAAGATAAAATAAAGCTGATTTTTGTAACGTGTGAATGATTAATGAGACAATTAACATACAAAAATTCACATTAACTGACAGGTATGGTACGTCATTTAATGTAGAATTGTGAAATTGGTTTTAAATAATTTTCATTTCATCATGAAATAACTTAACACTTTTTATCGAATAACAATCGAATGCGCAAAATTTTGTTTAAAAATACTCGTATATTCCAAAAAACGCGTTTACAAAAAACCTCTTAACCTCTCGCCTGTTTCAGATTATTTTTCTTGTGATTGTTCCTCAATATTAGGTACTAGTAATTGCGCGTTTCAAACACTTTTACATCTAATCCGCAACAACCACATGCCTTCTGTGCAAAAACGGGTCCTGCTCCCACTTAATTCCAATCACGTATCGGCCCGCACAATGACTGTGTAAACACATCTGTTACAGTCAAACTAGTGTGCCATAACACAACCTCAAGATAGGTACGCTACTTTAAGTACGGCCTACAGGGCTAAACAAGTAACGCACATATTATTAAAGGAGTATTCTACTGATTATAAATAAAAACTACCGACGATAAATTATGAAGTTAGCCACCAATTTCGAGTTTTATGATGATTTTCGTTGACTACTTGTTTTGCACCGACCCAAAATTGGTGGCTATTTTCATGTTTTTCGTTGGTTCCATTTTTTAAATAAAGTTTTATTTCATAATTTACATTAAACTCAGAGATCGTCTATGCATTACATACGTATGTATGTAATGCATATTATGACAAACAGGTTTGAAAAAAATATAATAACAAACTAACAAAAAAAACCTACCTAGCTTTATTCGCGGGGTTTTGATTCTTTAATTATGCCCGCAGAAAACTTTATCAGCTTAAACTTTATTTTGTGATACAAAACAATTATAACAACTAAAATATTTTTATTTAAAGTCAATATGCTTCTTACAGAAAAAGTGCTATGAATAAATAATATATTATTTAACTCATTGTCTTACCCCAGTGCCATGCTTGATTGACCCACCTACCTATCATGAGAGATCGTTTTGCAGTCTACAACTTATTTTCAGTACAAACCAGGCATACCCAACGGGAATGGCTAGTCAAGAAATATAAATCCGTTGCGTTATATTAGTGAGTAGCACCCTTTTCGAGTCCATTCTTCACCCAGTCATACGGTCAGCGGTGAAATGAGCCTGATTTACGAGTTCCTTCGGAATTGAAACTTCGAAGGTTGCCGTGGGTAGAAGAGATATCATATTAAGCCGCCATTTTACTGAACTGCCTGTTAGTTCGGCTTTATTATTATACCTAGTAGAATAGTATATATATATTTAAATTCGGAGTAAGTGGATAGTTGTGTTTTGTGCGAACTATTCTTTCTTTTTGTCTCACGTCCAATACATTATTTTAAGTTAAGGGAAACCTACCTGTAATTTGCCTTTCCAGATTTAAGTACTTGATATAAGAAATATTTGTATGTTACACAGTTGATTTTCTTAATAAAAAAAAAATTCATTGCTCCATTATTTCTGTTTCTTAAGTTACTTATTGGTATTCATTTTCACAAGAAACATAGATATCTGAAAACGAAGTAAAAATACAATGTAGGTATCGAAAAATTTTATTTGATATAAATTTGGTTTAAATTGGATAAGAGTCACATCACTCTTTCATACGTATCAGTTTGAGACAGGAGTTTTATTTAGGAATAAAATATTTCAGATGGAACCGTTGTCTTCGTGCCATATCGTCTGTAGACCTATTTTTTTGTCAATGATTATGTTAGAAATATAATTTCACTAGTTATGAAGAGTAAAAATAAACAATAATAAAATTCTTCGCTTTTTCTTATTATTATATGTATATAAGGGTACGGGTATCGATTCATCTAAATAATGTATCAGGAATGGGGCAAAGGTATCACGGGTGTAGTCTTAGTAACCTGACCGGTCGTCACGTGTACTAAAAATACAATAAGGAAGCTATCAAGCAGTTTCCTATCGGTCCGGCAAACATAGGTCGGACCGTTCATGAATAGTTAAAAGGTGGGATTTACTTAAGCCATGTGCACATACAATTAAACACCCTCTGAACGTAGAGACCAAAGCACACAAAGTTGGGGAAATCCTGTTTGTAGGGGAGAAACGTTGAATTTGATTGCTGGGTATCGGTGCAGATGTTGCTGAAAGAATTAGTTGTTCGGTGTTAGTTCTTTAGGTGTCTGTGTGAGCTTAGGTTTATTTGGAGCTAAGGCATGCGCTGTGTGGGTCTCGACTGTAGTGAAGCCACAGTGGCGAGTAGAGCCGCGCGGAGCCCGGCCGCCGCGACGCGCGTTGCTTCAACCAACCACGTTTCCACTTACGTAAGTGTTCGCCGGGAAAACAAATTAAAAATACAACGAAACTGCTCCCGTAGTGTGCTTTATTAATTATTTCTACACGCAACAAAACTCCGTTGAACTCGCTAAACAGACAAGTGAGCAGTTATAAGTGTGTGAACACATGATTTGTGTTTGTTTGACATTTTAGTGCTGAAATTGGCGATTTTAGTATCGGAAGTGTGATGTGAAGGTAAGAATTAGATGGATCGATAGCTAGTTTAAAATACAAGAAAAAAGGTCCACATTATTTTGTTAAAAAGATGCAGATACAGTAAACAAAAATTAAAGTAACCAACTATTGCTTTCCTCGTTGAGTCAAATAGTTTCAAAGTTTTGTTACTCACAATTGATGAACCTTTTACCTTGATATGTTACGTGTTGAATATGAAATATTTTTATATATTGTATATATAATAAGTGTATCTGTTGTTAAATAACAACAAACCAATAAAATCCTCAAAAAAATCCTTGTAAAAACGATTCGTTGCAAGTCTAATAAAAAACGGAATCAACGACTCGAGCAAGTGGTTAATGTGTGATGGTTCGTTGTGGGCAGATTTAATCTCATAATGAACTATGCTATAAATACGCCATTTTACACTCATGTTTATTTTATTTATTTTATTTTTATTTTCTCATGTTTATAAACTATCATTGATACCGTACAAGTATATCGTTTATTTATATAATTCGTTTGTAATTTTGTATGTATGTACCAACTAGTTTAGTTAGCATTGAAAATTACGTCTTTGCGTGAAAAATCTAAAACAATAAACTGTGCAATATGGAAATGGCATGTTGGTGTTTTTGATAAATATACACATTTCAAAATATTAGTTATCTAAGAATATATTTAAAGTGTAGATATAAAAGGCTTAGAGTTTACAAGCGATAAACTTTTAGCTAAAAAGTTATAAAAATAAAAAAATATGCTAATAGTTCTTCTTCTTCTCATTTTAATGATATCATCTCGAATTCCAAACTGCCTATTACTATCTCTGATGTGACTTGCTTATACGATTTTAATTTTGCAACAGAAGACGGGACAAATTGAATCAACCGGGAATCGAACCCGGACCCTTGTCGTAGTAGACAGAACAACGCATCACTACTCAAACCGAAGTTGCTAAGGTGTATTGTACAAGGTATCAAAAACAAAAATCGGAACAGATTTAATTATGATTAAGAGCTCTCAAGAGTATAGAATCGCTCAAACTGAAATCTAAATTAATTATAATCAGTAAGCATTAATGCTTCATGATTTTGATAAATTTTAGATTTTGATCCAAAGTACATCTCCTTTAAAACAATTAGTACGAAGAATAATATATTAGGAGGAAATAATTAACAAGTAATTTTTTTGGATTTTTATTGTATGAAATCTACATACGTTTTGGCGCAAATTCAAAGCCATACTGAAGTTGAAAAATTAAAGTTTCGTGCACGCGAACGTTGCATGTTGCCAAATGTCAACAAAATTAAGGGAGTAATTCGGCTTGTATTGGTTACACTATGTGATGCTAAGTATTTGGCGTGTTTTCGACCGGAACTTTTGCAGTGGGACAAATAGAACTATCACACTTTTCTGAAGAAGTAATAACAAAGCGCCCAAGGAAAATAGATAGTTCCCATGATACTATCGAATTAGTTTAACACGGATACGTCGGCACGTAGTTCGGCATCTCCAAAAGCTTATTACGAAATGTTCTGGTCTGGTTCATACCGGATGGTTTTAGTGTTTGCAATTTACTCATTTTTACGCATACCCAAACATCTACTGTTTGACATAGGCCTTCCCCAAGGATCATCACGCCAATCAGTCCCGCACCACACACATGCAGCGGCTTCACGGACCTTCACCAGGTCTTGAGCCCACCGAGAGGGGGGCCTATCCGCAGATTGTCTTCTGGTGCGCAGTCACTAACACAGAACCTTTCGGCCCCAACGGCAGGTTCTTCTTAATATTTACCTCGCCCACTACCACTTCAGATCAACAATTCTTCGAGCGGAGTCGATAAGGCACATAATAGTCACTTTTATCATAGACAATAGTCATACGTGATATACATACAAGGTGTTTTATACCCTTTACCTAACAACCTGTATATATTTTATTATTTTAGCTAATATTGGACTTTTACTAATAATATACTCGAACGGCCTTCAAGGAATTTTGATTTCTTTTTATTCCACAGCGCTGCACATTTCACTATCTATTATTTGCTTTTTTTTTCTCAAAACATCACGGAACCTACAGCTTGCGTCACACTACATGAGAGTGCTCAAAAACCGACCAGGCACAGTCAAAGTAGCACGTTAACTTACATTCGTTTTTTATATTAGGTACATACTTAATTTGTTTTAATTTTAAAGACAAACGCATAAAGATCAATTGAGATAATTTGCCGTTTTGCGGTATGGTTTTAGGGTTGTTTATCTTGTTTTAATGGGCGTATGACGTAAGAAACGAAAAAGGCCTGCCAATACCCTTTTTATGAAGAGTTGATTGTACATGTTTCTAAAAGTTGTCAAGCACAGCCTTTAGGCGATTAAATCTAAGGTACTTTTACCACCCGATAGGCCGTCTGTTCTTTTGCAGCCATACATGGTAACACAGAACACGGTACGGTACCTACGTTTAAGTTTACGAAGCGTTCCCAATACTTAAATATCGTCGTTTGTCTTTCGCGCCGCCAACTTCAAGCCTTTTATTATATCTCTGTCGTGCGCTTTGTCCACGTTTTATTAGTAATATGAAATGTAATGCTGCTGGTCAGTTCTGAGCATTGTCCATCAAAATGTCGACATGTTGGAAATCTAAAATTAAATCAGTTTTACTACAAACAATATCTTATCAAAAATAATAATAAAGCTATTTAAACAATATAATGTTCTAATATTTTAATATTATGCAAGCAATAATACTGAAAGTGATCAAATCAGAAGTGCATTCTTATTTAATAGCTTTCCGTATCATATCATTATTATCCAAATAATAATATAGTATCACTCACCATCCACCATCTCCAGAATGCTGTTGCGACTGGCACGCAGTCTGCTTATCAAAAATTTAGTATTTTTTAACGAATGATGTCGTAAAATAAAAGCCATGTTGCGCAAATTAATTTATTTTTAAATTCAGAATTCAAAACTTCCAAAAGTAACCTAACAAGTAACTTCGTTGTCTGTTCGCGATCAGAAACACGATTATGTTTAAATTATTACAAAAAAAAAAAGGTTTCTTAGTGTGGGGGCCAAATGCAATATTACCCACAGGACATAGGCAGTTTTTGAGCAGTACGAAGGTGCAGGTGTACAAAGGTAATATTCAAAGAAAGAACGAAATATAGTAGGGTAAAAAATATAAGGAAGGTGAAAGTATATTATTAGAACACTTCCTATCTTCAGCACAATTCAAACATTCGCTAGCATAAGAAGTCAGGTAAAACACTTACTTGCAGCGGCTTCGGTATAAATATTATATTATGTATTAGATTTCTTTGAATCGTCTCCGACGGGTGGCCACCTTTCCTTTATTTAATAAGTATTGGTCTATGGGTTCTTGTTTAACATATATAATCTTGAAATGCAGCTCTTAAATATTGCTGGACTTAGTATATAATATGTTTCAAGTTTATTAAAGACTAGCCGTTGCCCGCGAGTTCGTCAGCGTCAATTTCCGTTATTATAATCGCGATTATTTTTGCAGCATTTTTCACTGATGCTTCGCTCCTATTGGTCTCAGCGTGATGTTATATGGATGGCCTGTAGGCTGTAAGCCTTCCTCAATAAATGGACTATCCAACACAAAAATATTTTTTCAAATCGGACCAGTACTTCCTGAGATTAGCGCGTTCAAACAAACAAACAAACAAACTCTTCAGCTTTATAATATTAGTATAGATATAGATATAAAAACACAACGGGAACAGCGGACAGTGATAGCGGGGTGACAATTTGTAATGTGCGTAACTTGCGTTCTATTTTTACCAGATTCGAATTTTGAATTGCGCGCGTTCGGTGCTTCCTTACTCGAATGGTCACGTCAACTTAATAAGTGAAAAAAGGTTGGAAGTGGCCTGAACACTTAGAGATGTGAAAAGATCAAGCATCTAAGTCTACGAAATCAAACGATATCGCCGTTCGTGTCCCAATTCATATACATTCGCAAAGGAAATCAAAACGTATAGGTACTTCCCGTTTATCCAGAATCATGAAATTTGGCAAGAAGCCAAGAAGAATAGCTTATAGCACAAGTACCTATAGGAAAAATCTGAAATCTTTGAATTTCTTGTTACATCAGTGTCATCTTTCAGTAATGTGTTGTGGTGACACACACAGTGCGCGTGTCCGATTCAGCCAGCTTGCCAGGTTATTTTTCTTTACTACACACATGGCTTACAAGTGTGATGTGATGTTCTCCCCAAAATATGGCACTTATGCTAGCATATTGCCTCGCGTTTTTCAGTCTAGAGCATTGGCCACAAAATATTTAGTTCACCTCTTATACGGGAAGTCTGACATACGAGTAGAAAGGGAATATTCTTACAAGTGACCATATTAAAATCAGCTATAACATTGAGTAGAAGTACGATAGCCTAAACAGGATGACTTTTTCATCACCTTCCAAATTTTTTATAGGCGTTAATAATCGTATTTAGAGTCCTTTTATGAAGTAAAAAATGTAGGTCGAGTTTTCACCCAAAAATATATTTCGCAACATAGTTTTCAAATTTTACGGTGTAAAGGTAGAAAGGGAAAATCAACAACTTATGAATAATATTTTAATGAATGAATGAATGCGCATCGCGTAAAAAAAGTGTTGCCAGTAGGCCGTATCAAAATTTTTAGATTTTTGGCGGACATTTTGTAGATGCTTTATCTTGTAATTTTTGTACTGGGCCATTCCAAAAGAGAAAATACGCTCTTTGTTTTTTGTCTCGTAGATTGTTGTATTGAAATTTGGAAGGTGATTAAAATTTCACCTGTATAAAGATAGCTTCATAATCATCACCAAAATAAAGAATTTGTCATGATCGCCAGGTGTGGCAAGGGTTGGCAATAACAGTTTAACCAATGGTAGCTATAAGACGCTCTGTTGGCCTTCTTTTTCTGGCAGTACTTACTCGTTTAGTTGCCTTGTACTACACCAATAGGACAACAAGTTTTGGTACTATTCTATTTTAAGCCAGTACCACACAGCATAATTTTACTACTCTGTAGGTATGTATAATGCAAACGTTTTGTTTAATATTGGTTCTATAAAATATCTAGTTCATCTTTGACAAAAGAAGTAAAAAATAATACCCTTCCAAGTAGAACTAATTGAAGAAACAATACCTTGTATGTATAAAAAAGTTGACTGCCTTAGTGGTACGTAAGCATACAACCTTCCGGTTGTCGAGTGACTGCTGTAACCAAATTGATGTCGACGAATTTATTCAAAGCTTAAAAAAATTAAAACACAGCTTGACAATTTGAACTCGTATCGCGCAGTAATGAGCTTTTCTGACAATCACAAAAGTAGCCTTTATTGTAATGTCAGTATGTAAACCTGAAAAAATATTTCTCAGGAGGGACTCGAACCCGCATCTCCTCGCATACCGGGCGCGGCGCCTTACCATTTAGCCCCCGAGACACTGCGTCAAAGGCGTCAATTTTTCCAAGCAAATTCATATCGCTGTAAGCCAGCGTTGTTTCATCAAATGTAAGGAGCTTCTGCACTCTTAACATCCGAAAGAAACATCTTTACAGATGTTTGACAGTCAGTTAAGATGAAACAGATCGTAATTTTTCAAGTTTATATACTGATAAAATATTACAATTGCAATTAAGTTGCTAAAATATCAAATATACCTAGTATTATAGTTTTTATTGCATATTCAAATAATTGCAATAAAAAAATCTTAATTGACCCTCAGGTGTGAGCATGTCACTTCATAACACGGTTGACTGCTCTTCACACTCTGCTTTTAAGGAGACAATAAGCCCGTCCGATTGTTTCAAATGTTTCAATGTTGAAGCATGAGTTGAGCATTATACATAAATCAAATAGTCAAAATCCGATAAAATATCGTTGCAAATATTATACTAATGATTAAATACCGTAAATGATAGCCTAAGCTAGACCTGAACCTACAACCATTCGGGTTGGGAAAGCATTGGGGTACACAACCGAAAACATTGATGTATCATCAGCTGGCTTATAGGGTAAAAACTATAATGCGTCGACATAGACAATGCCTTGGTAGCTCAACTGGTTTAAGCTGTCACCACGTAAGTGCAAGGTTGTGATTTCAAGGAGCACCTAAAGCAGTCGAAATGTTTATTCAAGGAATGGTATTTTCTATTGACTCGTATTTATTATACTTTTAGAGGTATTTGTATACTCATAACTCGTAATTACACTAATTACTCATGACGTATAATTACGCGTAGTATGAATAAGAATCTAACATACCTAAACAGGTAGGTATAACTTAAAAGTATTGTAGTCCGTTTCGTGATTGTAGTATGTTGTGGTCGGCCAAGCTTACGGAGTACGGACAACAAACGAAACTCACAAGGGCGCCACCTAGCGGAATTCTCAATACAACAACATTGTTCTCGAGCTTTGACAAGAGTGGTTGTTGAGACATTATATTGGCGAACGAGGTCGGCTTCAGTTAAGATTAAATCACCAACGAGAGAACTATTTTAGTGTCTACAAGTATTAACCGATAATAATTAGTAATTACATTACACCTGCCAATTTATCTAATTCGTCGCTATAATTTTTGTATGATTTGAAGGGTACAACTGTGGGACGTACGCCCGATACATATTTGTTTCGTTAATCTCGTACTATAATTAAAGCTTAACAAACTTTCAACTTAAAGGTTCTTTAGTTTTTAGATAGACTACGCGATCATGTTATTTGATTTCACAATAATTTACAATGTGATCAAATGTGACTCTACACATCGTCAACCTTGTGTTATGATAACTATTACGGGGGCCTCACTCACCTCTCTGCTTCTAGATAGCCTTCCAAGACCCCTTTCTAGTCAATCCCTATTTACCAAAGGCACTTAATCAAATTAATTGTTTCTGAATATTCTTAGCGACTCACCCCACTCGTCATCCTTTTCTCTTAGTATAATGTACAAAAATAAAACATTTGGGGCTTTACAATCGGTAAAAAGACGTTATTGCTGCAGAAAACGTATATTTCGACAAAAGTTGATATAAGAACTTCTGTTGATCGGTTATTCCCTGATTATGGCACTAGGATAGTGCCGAAAGATAGGAAAAACAAAAAAACAAGCTACTCGTACATAGTAAACCCCAAATCAACGAACTCTTGTGATACTTAGTGACAATAAGAGTTAAAATCTGAATATTTTGGCAAATAAGATAATTAGAATTTGTAGGGTATTTCCCTTTAACGTAGAACTATGAAGTTTGGCAAGCAATACTTTCTTATGCTTACTAAAAGTATGGAAAAAAGGCACTATACTTTGTAATTACATCACAAAGAAACAATTATCGAAGCTAATTTAAGCAACTGTATTCGCGGTGATTTGGAGTCCGGCTCGCACTTGTTAGCGGCGTTTTTTGCGGCGACCCCGTTCCTCAAACAATGCCATGTTATCAACCCCATCAATATATTTCTTAGCTCGTTTCAGCTTACGCTTTGTATACTTATCTTGATTAGCGACAATATAAGAATGAACCAACTTCTCAATGCACGGTATCCAGAACCGCCCACTCTATGTTTGTTAACTTGAATCTAATTCCACGACGACGACATACTAACAAATGTAATACATATTAATTTATGTAAATGTGGACACACATATACATTGCCCTGATCTCAAAGTAATTCAGCAAATAAAACATTGTTTCTAAGGAAAAACAGACAACGCAGGTACCACAAACCACTAGGCCAAAGACACTCTCATCTAGGTTTATCAGTACACTGTTGAACACAGGATTCTCCAAAAAAAGGATTTTCTCATAGTTTACACTTGCTGATGGCTGTTTGGCCAGTTGTGGATAGTATACGCTGCTGGCGCTCTTCTTTCCATAGTACCTACTTCTTTAGTCGCCTCATAAGACACCTAAAGTAAAAAAAAGAGGTGGGTGGTTGTATTTTTATGTACCGGCACTACGCAACACACTATACACTAGAAACTTTAAATAATTGTTTTTTCAACCACGAACTGTCCGGGGATCAAACTAGGAACCACTGTCCTGATAAAACCTTGATAACCGGTGTTTTTGCCATTCGACCACGAACTGCTTAGTGTAATTACAGACCTTATTAGTATAATGTTAAAATATAAAGTGTATTCCTGAACTGAATCATATTTCGAGGAAAATTTTACTAGCACATAAATTAATTTGTAACCCAGTCAACTTTGAAACCAGAGTTAGTCTACGTACTATGTTTGTAATGTATTATTCTCTGTATAACAAAGCTTTGTTTTGGTATGTGGTTTTCGTTACACAATAGGTTAGTCTATAGTCTACTTAGGTTTGTCTAACGAACGAAAACTTTAAGTATAAAGTATTACAGTATGTGTAAGTATTCTGAAATCGGAGAAAACGTTAATTTCTTGTGAAGTACAAGTTATTTGGACGTGCGCTAATTAACCATATCATTTTGAAAAGTATTACTTTAAATAAAAAAATGTGTTTTTCTACGACAAATACGTCGAAATCGGTAACAACAATGTGCATACATTTTCATCGAGATCCAACGCTGGGACAGATAGGGTTTAATTATGAACGTTTCTGTAGGATCTCCAACTCACGACATTGGCAGCACAATTATTATTATGCCCCAGCCCAGCGCACAATCGTTACAACTCTAACAGATTATTACGGACGACGATCAATCATCATCATCATCATCAGCCTATCGCAATCCACTGGGAGACAAATGCCTATCCAGTTGCACGCCACTTAGGTCAATCCCCGGCTTCTCGCATCCAGCTCCTGCCAGCCATTTTGCGCAAATCATCACTCCACCTGGCCTGAGGGCGTCTTATACTACGTTTGCCGAGACGCGATCCCCACTCATGAAGCCGCAGCCGTCTTATTAGCCGCAGAACAAACAATATTCAATTAATTTGTTATTACGTAAAAATCTATTGAAAAACAATTACAAAGTATTATATGCATGTTATCATAAGGTACAATAGGTGAAATCAAGCTAAGCCCAGATTTTGCCGTTTCATCGCACACTAGCGTACCTTCATAAAAACGGGTTATTCTGTCGGCGTATGTATTTCCATTATTGACTTTAGTACTTATCTAAAGACAGAAAAATGCGGTTATCAAGCTCTGTAAAAGTGAGATACTAAGTTGGAACAGATGTTTTCAGTTTGATTACAACAAGGTAAGAAATCTTAAAATATGTCATTTTAAGGTTGTCTATAGAAAATTAAATAAAAAGTTGAAAAAATACTAATGTATCATACATTGGTCGTCAAAATAAGTCATATTGACGGCTCAGCAAAAAGAAATGGAAACCATATAAGCCATTTCTATTTCATCAATCTCTGTGATATTAAATTCCCTAGACTTCCAATTTAAATATTTGCAACAGTCCCTCCTCTCTCATAAAGGAGTTAAAGATCGATTAACGTAAGACTTCATGTAAAAATCTATCCAAGGTCCTTTCCAAAACTGTGCCCTTTGGTTCGCCTAAAATTTAAAGTCCTAATTTCATTTGGCCGAACCGTATTGGCCTAAACTTATAACGTATAATTATTGTCTAGTCTACCAGTTGTTTTTGCACTATTATAGATTGGTCTACATATTGAAAACCCTAATTTCAGTATGTCTAATATCAAAAGCACTAAAATGTATTAGCATCTTTTTTTTGCATTACGCTCTATATTTTTTTTAAACCGATAAGTTTAAGAAAAGAATCGCTCACAAACCGACCCCAAGCAGTCTTGTCTACCCTACCCCTAGAGTGTAATTCAAAAGCGCGTAGGCGTGGAGGGGCGAGGCGGCCCGCGGCTGAAGCTGGCCGGCGCAGCCAGCCAGAATGTCGAAGCTGCGGTGGTGAGCGTAAGCCATCTGCGACGATTAACACGCGTGGGACCGCCGCGCCGGAGCCCCGCAGCGCCGAAGCCGTCACAGAAGTCTGATTGTTTGGATGCATGCATGATTGCTTGTTTGCATGCATGTTTCCTTGATTGCATGCATGATTGCTTGTTTGCATGCATGATTGCTTGTTTGCATACTTGCTTGCTTGCTTGCATGCATGTTTGTTTGCATGCATGTTTACTTCTTTGCAAGAATGCATGCATGCATGGCTATATCAAATATTGATAAAGTTTTTAACTTTCTACAAATAAAATTTTGGAACTGTAAATGGTAGGTGTTATGATATATTCTGCTAAATGTCGCTATTGGGAAATTATAATCCGGCGATATAAAGTAAGGCGTGGTAAAAATAGGCTAAACACGTTTAGGAAAAGTAAATATGTGCGAAAAAATTTTAGGCTAATAGTTTGTGTGCCAATGACAATTAGGAGTACAAATAATTAGGCATTCTTCTATATACCCCCCCAAACTATCTCCATATTAAGCTAAATCGTGTTAGCGTTGTAAGCGCAAAAATATAACTGACAGACAATAAGCAGAGTTACTGTCTCATTTGTTTATAAACGGAAATGAGTAAAATATGTAGATTCATAAACAAACTCAACATTCTCATAGATCGAGTCCATGCGGACAAGCAAATGTTAGCTTAACTTGTTTTAGAGTTTGCAGAGATGTGAAACAGGTAAGCTGCACTCATACATTTTGTGTATTATAATGGTATTGCTATAGGTATGTACGCATAAAGATATTTCATTACAGACGTTCATAAACACCATTTGAATTGTAAACAACTCGCCTGCCTTAACTTCTTCAACAACAACCCCAAATTCAAAGTTGATTCTCATTTGTCGGAGCAAGGAAAAAGTTGAAAAATGGATGGGGCTTTGTTTTCAATACAATAACTGGCTCTTAATCTGGGTCGCTTTGAATCATAATAGAGTATGTAGGTCAGTCCGAGATCAGCGGAGCGCGGTAATGCACCATTTTGTCCTCGAGACGCAACCGCGCCGCCCGCGCCACTTTCGTTTTTTGTATGCAAGCGAGAGTGCCAAAACTTTTGCGCACTGCGTCGCTCCACAACCTGAATATGTATATGGGTTCAACTTGCCAATTCAAATTCGGTTATTTTATTCAACACGGTGCAGTCTTATTGAATGCATTTGCTTCGAACTGTAGACACGGTGCTTCGTTTGTCAACAACTGAATATTGAAAGTCATTGAATTCAATTGTTACAAAATGTTAACCACGAATAAATTTGTTATATAATTTGTTTCCATTTACTTTGAAAAGTATTGTAAATGTTTAAAAACGGACGCAAAATAAGAATATTATGAAAGTCATATGTGGTATCAGCCCACAGCAGGGCATATGCCTCTAAAACGGAGTGATCAATATCATCAGCCTACATAAGTCCACTGCTAAACGCAGTCCTCTTTACAAGAGGAATTTCGTCATAATCTCCACGCTTAGCTGGGGATTTTGCAGTCGTAGTTTTGCCTATCATGAAGAGAAGAAGAAAAATCTTCACATAGGTCACTATTAAATGAAGTAGAGGTGCTATTCTATTCTAAGCTCCATACGGAACAAAAAATGCGTGACATCGAGCCCCAGCTATTAATTCACAATAGGGAATGCAATCCCGTAACATAATTTCAATCCCGGTATTTGCGGGATCCCGCGTGATGCTAAATGTGGATGGTGGTGGATACCATTAGTAAGAAAAAAGCAATACTGCATCATAAATTCATAAGTGTATCCAAATCTAAAAATAAAACAAAAAAAATACGTCCTATTTTGATGATTAATTTACACAACTTGCATTTTGCCGTATGCGAATTTTATGCTTTTAGAAAACATTTCCAAAGAATTATTGAACCGGCAAAGATAAATAATTTTCGACATAACTTTACTTTTCCTTCTGTGTTAGTACAAGAAAAGCCAAAAGTCAGTTCACAGTGAAAAGAAATTTCACATCAATAAAACGTATCACTTTATTGGATTACGTTACGCACAATTACAAATTGCAGCTTCTAACAAAAAATAGGCAGGCAATCACCGCGCGCGTTGAAGAAAGCCCCCACCCCCGCTGCCTACTTTGTTCTCGTCCGTCATGCTAACTTCTCTCTATCTGGCTGAGTCACGGGAGCAGTGCTGCCAGAACGTGAGAAAAAAGGTGGGATACTCTCTACCCACGTTTTAGAAATGTGTGGGATCCCGGTATTTCGGGATCTTGGTATCCCGGTATTGCCTTCCCTAATTCACACGCTTCGCCAGCACTCCTTTAATAAAACTAGATTCTTTTGTAGATTAAGTCAACCAACATTTAATTTTGTTGGTTTATAACCATAACATCATCTATGGCCTAAATCATACCTGTAGACCGCTGTTGTAAGTTTTCGTGCAAAAATGGTTTATGAATAAAGTCTTAATACTAGACTTACGCATTTAAACTGAAATTACCTTGATCCTTGATAATTCAGTTTTTATTGCACTTTCTAGGAACAAAATAATTTCCTTCTTATTCTTGAGGGAAATCAAGCGCATGAACTGACATCGGGTACAAATAGGATTTTACGTAAATTGTGTACTTAAATAAGAATTGTTGATTAGCTAAAATCTACCGTGCATGTATACAATTTTGCAAGCAAGCTTCTGTTTAAATTTTAAGAAACAACGGTCACCCTTGACGATTAACCAGTTAGCTGAGTGTTGTCTAGTTTTTCTGTTGTAGGTACATTGTATCCAGCCGATTCGAGTCAGCATATTTTTCTGGACGATATGATCTCATCTTCTTTTTTCTGTTTTTCTGTTATCAGGTAGTTTAACAAGAGCATATTTTTTCTTTTCGAAGAATAAATTATTAACTTTGTGAAGTTTATGACTCGGAATGGCAAGTTCGGAACTATTATGACGGAAATCGACTTTTACGCTCTCGGTAAACGATACTCGAATTTTGTATTGGTCAAGTCTATTATTCAGTTTGTATATACAAGATAAAATTTCAACCACCCCCCAAATTTTAATACAAAAATCTACGAGACAGAAAACAAATAGCGTACTTTTTCTTTTGGTAATATGGGCTATTACCAAAAGAAAAAATACGCTATTTGTTGTTTGTGTATATGTACAAAAATGTCAAGATAAAGCACATAAAAAAAGGCTGCCAGAAATCAAAAATTTTTGATACGGCCTACTCAGAACACTTTTTTTACGCGATTCGCATTTCATTCATTCGTTAGGGTACTATTCATAAGTTGTGGTTATTACTTTTATACCTTCAAAGGCTTACGACCGTAAATATTTAAAACTATGTTGCGAAAAATATTTTCGAAAAAAATTTGACCTACATTTTTACCTCATTCATGGGCTCTAAATACGATACTTAATGCCTATAAAATTTTTTGAAGATGATCTAATATTCATCCTGTATATTATGTCATTTCTGAAAATTTTACCTTTATTTCTTACTACCTACTTATAGACAGAATTAACTTAAAAATATTTTTTTACTATCGAAACATGTTTAATTCATTGCTCTCATCATCTCTCAGGACAGCTGCTTAAGGAGGGTTCAAAAGTAGCGCCACTCCATATAAAATATTTACTCGTGACTGAGACAGAATTATTACCTAATAAAGGCTCAGACAGGACCCTCGGCAAGAGCTTATAGAATTTTCTAATACCTTTTCTTCAGTTTCATTTTGAGACACAAAAAACAAAATACGATAAAAAAAGCGAACGCATTCCCTTAAATTGTATTTTGTAGCATCTTGTCTCAATGATAAATTTAATAAATGGTATCTCCACCGCTTTTTATATTGTGACGAGATAATATATTTTTAAAGCAATTACGCTATTGTATCTTTATGCCCCCACAAAGTAAAACGTTGTAGCTAACAGTGTAGGTGTAATACTTACAGCCAATGGCTTTAAGGGGTATAGCCTACCCAAGAAAGGATTATGGCGGTTCGCGATTGCAGTGGCTATTGCTAAAGGGGAGACGATCGTGCCTGTCTTCTTTTGGCAGTGGTAATTCAGTTAAGCAAGGTATGCAAATTTTAAAGCACTCGACCAGCATTGCTATAAAACGTGTTTGAAGTCGGAAAATTTCTAACGTATTCCCTTAAAATTAATTAGGTAAAGTCGGAAATTTCGTAAAACGGGTAACAAAATCTATAAATTTTCCAACATGTGAAATTATGGACCTCAAGAGCAAGTCAGTCGGCGGTGGCGGTGTGCAACAACAAAACCCTTGACTACGTGTCCCGGAGTCCCGGCCCGCAATAGTAGGTTTTTTATATCAAGATCTTTATCAGAGTTAATTCAAATGTCGAAATTGGACTCATAACGTTTTATTCACAGAATACGAAAACTTGCTTTGATTTTAAGTTAACAGGATTAAAAAGCTATAGAAATTCAAACATCGTGTCTACATAACAAATAATTGGAATCATCTCATGTGCGGCCTTGCAATCACACCGGAACGTTTGTTTAAATAAAACTAACTCGGTTCTCTGCTATCTGGAACACGCAAACAAATCAGACCAGCAAGTCCATGGAGCGGATAAGATTTAACCCCGCCTGCAAGATGCATGAACGCCCGCTCCGCACAATTTGCCCGCCATGTTACATCATCTCTGTTCCAAAGAATGTATAATATTCTCAGTCTTTTTGGGATAGAAATAGCTTTATTGAAGGTCGGGCATTAGACGTACTCAATCTTTTATTATTGGAATACTTTCGCTGGGATAATCGGGTATATGTAACGTTTTGGACTCTACCAGAGTAAGATAATCACTAGATTTCTGTGAAGAAATGAAAATTGAAATTGTATGGATATGTTTCTCTAATGGAATGGAATAAAATAAAAACTAGTCAAGTGCGATTTAATACATACTTTTCTCGATATATTCTATTTGTTTTCTAATCCCAGGCTTACAAATTTATAGTATATCGTTCAAGAGGGTTTATACTGAATTCTATCAACAATATGTGATTGAATGATTAGGCAAGTAGCCTGTGTTGTTAATCATTCAATCACTTGACAAATTCAAGCATTTCTTAAATAAATATGCTAACAACTTTTACAGAACTCAGTTATTAAAACCACTAGAATATTATGTGGCCTCTTAATCCACACGCGTTTCAAGAATAACAAGAGTCCAATATGCTCAATCTATAGAAAATGACACAATACACCAGCCTTATTAAACCTACTGTAGGTTATGAAATAAATTATTGTGTATTTATCGTAACTTTACAAGACCGTTAAAATTAGTCACAATTCGTTATATTAATCGATTAAAACAGTTACAGTACTTTCAGACAAGTTAGCTATCATATATTATCAGTAAACCAACCGCCGAGCGACAAGCAGTAATTAGTTTGTCAAATACATGCCAAATAACATTCACGTTTACTGTACACTAACTTGTGTGATTTCATCCAAAACTAATTTCCTAGACTTAATCAGACGAATTGTAGATCTTGAACGTTCATTTGCAAAACTACATCTGACGACACATTATATAAAGTAACGTTTATTATTACTTTTTGACGTGACCGATTTCATTTGGATACGTTCCGAACATGTACAAGCAAATAAAGGCTAATTAAGCCGCAAAATTATAATAAGCTTGAGCTGATTATAGCCGGCAAAGAGATGGAAGATGGAGCAGAGATGACCTCTACTGGAGACCTAGATACAGAAAGACAAGAACGGTAAATCTGCTGTTATACGGGTGGTCCAAACGATGACGTCCAAAATTTTTTTCTGGATTCCTTACATCCAGGGCTATCCAAATATACCCTATACAATGTTACCTGATTTTTCTTAGCTTTTAAGTAATATTTTTTTTCCTAAATTTTAAGAGCTTAATTTTAAACTGTAAATTAAAAAAAAGTGGTTTTACAGTTTCTTAGATCGTTACAAAAACTTCCCAAAAGCCTTAATATTAAATTTTAAAATTAAGCTCTGACTAGCTTGAACGGGAACTATTGGCTTTCGGTAAATTTTTCGGAAACTTTGGTTAGGCTTAGCTAGCTGATAATTTTATCTAAGTAAGTTTAATTTATAAGGATCATACTGCAAAAAAAAATCTGACATAAATCTGAAAAAGATGAGAAACCATTTTTAAAACTGATTACATCAAGAATTCTGAAAATTTAGGAAAAAAATGTGTATCTCGAAAATTTAGAAAAATCGGGTAACATATAAAGGGTATATTTGGATAGCCCTGAATGTAAGAAAACCAAAAAAAAATTTTGGACTTTACCATTTGGACCACCCTGTATACATATAGTCC
Source organism: Anania crocealis (assembly GCA_949315895.1). Lineage (NCBI taxonomy): Eukaryota > Metazoa > Arthropoda > Insecta > Lepidoptera > Crambidae > Anania > Anania crocealis. The sequence goes on from OX438882.1 coordinate 18,147,060, forward strand.
ATCCAAAACATGTGTTTTACGCTCGTAAAATTTTTGTGATAAGATTTTACTATTAAGTTTTATTTGATAACAATTTTTAACGTACCTTTTATAATAGGTAAAACTATTTTAAAATTACTTTTATATATTTTGTAACAACCGTATTTAACGACGATAACAGCTTGTTATTTACAGAATTATGAGAATGAAATGAATGTACAAAAAGTCCTATAATAACATCCAATTTGTTTTTCCGATCGTATAATTAAGTTATAATGAGTTTGACAAAATATTGATTTTAGCGAGCCGAACCGAAACCACAGATGGCGGTAATTACTTCGTTAAGGTGCCACTCATTTATGCATTGCAATTTAATTAATATCTAAATAGGTGTACTTTCGAGACCAATATGTGGCTCGTTGGGAACGCAATCATATCGGGCTCGATAACAACTTCCCGTACCTGTGGTTTGATTGTTTCTATGGCTGGAACAGTTAATTATAGTAACGAATCGCCTGGCGGTGAAATTTCAATATCGCTGAATCAGCTTTTGTACCTATATTAGCATATAAAATTGAATTCTAAATGGAATTCCAGTTGCTGCGGTGTGATTTCAAAATGAACAACAAAACCTACACTAAATGTACTTACGGTACCTAAGGCTTTTTTCTCTTGCAAAATACAATCATCAGCTACACGCCGCTCACTGCTGGACATATGCCTCCCCCAAGGATCTTTACAAGGATCGGTCCCACGCTACCCGCATCTAACGGCTTCCCGCGACCTTCACCAGATCGTCAGTCCACCTTGCGGGGGATACCCACAGATAGTCGTTCGGTGCGCGGTCGCCATTCCAGAACATTTCCACCTCAATGGCGTTCAGATCTTCTTACTATGTGTCCCTCCACTGCTACTTCAGATCAGCTATTCTTCGAGCGATGTCGGTTATCTTAGTTCTTCTACGGATTTCCTCATTACTGATTCTATCACACAGGGAAATACCAAGCATGGCTCTCTCCATAGCCCAATGTACGACCTTGAACCTCCTTATAGGACCCATACTAAGCTACCAAGTTTTAGTTCCATAAGTAACTTTCACCTTAAGACATTCAGGTAGCTGAACGCTACATATCCGAGATTTACACGATTCGACGATAGATCTCTATCTCGAAATTTACCTAGCTGGACTATTCGACCCAGGTATACGTAATGGTCAACAACTTCGAGTATATTATTCCCAATATAACTTGGAGCGGGTACGACATGGGTATTCAACATAATTTTCATCTTTTTCATGTTCATCTTAACACCCTCTCTTTGGGAAATACCTATTACTTAGTTCTGCGAGCATTGCGGTCAAGTCAGGTAATTGGCAATTATGTTGATGCCAAATTCTTACCAATTCAGAAGCTTGAAAATTTCCTCTAACGCAGCAGTGAACAGTTTTGGAGATATAGCATCTCCCTGTCTCACGCCTCGCTGCAGTTGTATAGGATTAGATCTCTGGTTCTGTAATCGGACTGTCATGGTGGCGTTTTCATATAGGTATCTTAACACCTCGATATACCTGTAGTCTATTTGGCACCTTTGGAGAGATTGCATCACCACCCAGGGGCCTAATTCGCGTAACCGAATCGCAGTTCGATCGTAATTTAATTGGACGATTTTGACGTTTAGGAGAATTTGATATTTGCGAATTAGGGGCCAGGCTCCTAATTCGCATAACCGAATCGTATCACAATCGTAATTGAACGACAGGTTTTTGTCAGTTCTAGTATGGGCTAAATGTCAAAATCGTCCAATTCAATCCCGATCGAACTGCGATTCGGTTACGCGAATTAGGCCCCTGGTCGTAATCGAATCGAAGGCTTTCTCATAGTCCACAAACTGGCAAGATACTCTTCGGTATTCTGTATAACTCGCCGCAGCGTATTTATGTGGTCTATGGTGCTAAAACCTTTTCGGAAACCGGCTTGTATGGGAGATTTAAAACCATCAAAGCTGGAAGCGAGACAATTCATGATAATTCTTGAAAGAAGTGTACTAAAAATTATTGACTTTAAAAAGATGGCAACCCTTCTCTATCAAATCATGTTGAAAAATATAAATGTTTTTTTTTCGAGCGAGTAATTAACTCAAGTAATTCTAAGCTAACCTATTAGAATTTGGCAAAAAATGTCCTGGAAAAATAAAAACATAAAAATGTACTTATTTACTAAATAAAGTAATTCCGATTGTTCTGGATCGACATAAAAATACCTCACTAAAGGCATGCGGTCATTAGTATTTTATTACTTGTTAAAATTTCTTTTTTAACATTAAGTTCCTGGTGCAAATTGAAGTTATTGATGTCGAGAGTTATGTCTTACTTCCAAGAGAAATCATTTTACAAATATTTTACAATCGGTTAAGATGAAACAGCTTTTTTAATGTTGTTTTTTACCAATGTCAGTCCATCTTTATAACAATCTAAAAAAAAAAATTAGTCTCACTGAAAAATAAAGAAGTACTTAATAAAATTATATCGATAAACATTGGCCCCAAAGGTGCCGTATTTCTGGAATAACAATATTTACTCTTGTTGTAGAATCAGTAATCAAAGTCGCAAATAGGAATTTGGACAAGTTTAATTTGACGCCGCGAGCAACTGTGATACGGCACCCTCTCTCGGCCCCTGTTTGCTTTTAATGAATTTGTTAGTCTGGAGATGGATTATCGGTCATTCAATTAGATGAACTTGTTTGCTTCTTGTTTATTAGCAAGTAATCTAAGTATATAAACGTATAAAAAAATACGTTTTCCCTCGGTCATTGCATCACGCATGAATAGTTGGACCGATTTTCAATTCTGGTTTTATTGCTTTTTATGTTGATCCAAGGAAGGTTCTTAACCACATTTTAGACCTGGTAGGGGACTTTGCAATCGATTTCATCTTCTGAAGCTAAAATAGAGAAGTAGGCAGGGTCGTGTAGCAAGTGTAGGGTTGCGCCTACCCTACCTGCAGGATAAGGGGAGGGTAGAATTGGGGTACGGTCTTATTCTATGGTAGGGACACCACATCAAGCTAAACAAAATTGCGCCGGGCAGCTAGTTTTAAAAAAAATTCGCCGACTTTTTATTGCTAACTAAGATGCAATATAATAACTAACTATGCATGTACACTCTTTTCCGTTCGTCATTTCTATTTTTACAATTTAGTAAAATTTACTCTGCTAAATACAATAAAAAGGTTCTGGTTTTAAGTTTCTATCAAAGATTTGAAAGCGGTTTAAAAATAAATGATAATCTGTTTCTCATACATCTTTTTTTTTCTTAATTAAGTAAAGTTAAAAGATTTCTTAAAAATAAATACTAACAGAATTCTAAACCATAATGTGTGGGACTCTTAACCACAATGTGTAGGTCTGTAAACACCATTTATTGCTTTAGGGATTTTAAACTAAGCCATCTTATAAGCAAACTTAAACAAAGAGTTACCATTTCCAGTGTAGCGAGACCAGAAAATCAAAGTAGATACTCCATCTACATCAGATTAATAGTCTGTAGGTCCTAGGCTACTGTTTTAATACCGCAACAAAAGAACCAATCTCTTTTAATCGTTATTTCCGTGTTCATTCTGTTTTTACACTCCAATATGCCGAACGAATTATAATATCGCTCTACAATAAATAACGTACTCGTGATTTATAACTGTCCCTGAGCTGAATTCAAGGCATCATCTGATGTAATCAACAATAATTTTTACAATGTGAATAAATTCATGATGTTAAATACTGCGTTATGGTTAAAACATTGGTCATGTTACTAAAATAACAAGTTATGAGCCTTGTTTACTTCATCATCATTTCAGTCAAACTACGCCCACTGCTGGATATAGACCTAACCTAAGGACCTCCACGCAAATCAGTCCTGTGCCCCTCGAAATCAATTTAGACCTTCGTCGTCTGGTACGCGGTTAACATTACAGAACCTTTTTTACCGCTATGGCCATTGCATCGGTTCATCTTACTATGTGCCCTGCCTACTCTGCCTCTACAGCTCAGCAATTTTTTGACTTAATATACATATTAAGTCTATGATGTCTATGTTGTAACTGTTTTTTGTGGTGCGTCTGCTTCGTGCAATTATGAATTATTATTAAAGAAGGTAAATTTAAATCTTTAATTGTTAGTAAACTTAGTTTTAAGGTAATTTTTTTTTTTTTTTTGAAAGCACCTATGCTGTGGCAGAAGGCCGTTACAGCTTCACCGGGCGGGTTTTAGGCGAGTGCGGAAGGCACTCAGCCCAAAAGCGGCCTGCTAGCGAGTACCTCGCGCAGGCGCCTCTGTAGGCTCGGACCTCGGCTTGGGCCGTCGTCCGAAGGGCGGACTGATGAGAAGCGGCCAGGTACATGTCTGTACCTGCCAAAATGATGCAAGGGTCCTCGCACTCGCCGGCGAGTGCGCTGATTCGATCTAGTGCTTGTCGGGTGTGTACTGTTGTGAGTGGTGAATTGTTTTACGAACGATGTGATTTTGTCGTCGGGATCTTCGAGAACGTTCCTCGGTCGGCGGAAACGGGCTTCGACATCTTTTTGGCACGAGTAGGTGGCGGCTTTGACTATAAGAGGATTCGTATGATTGACGGCTTTATCAAAGAAGTGTTGAGACGCTTCTTTCATAAATAAAATTTTGTATTTCTCTTACAAGTGAATGTAATTTTTTTAGAAAAATAAATGTCTTAAACCTTATGTCGTCATATTAAATTTAACCAATCGGTAATTAGACAAGACCTTGATTATTTTTTCAGTAGTAACACTGTTATTGGGAAAAAAGGCTAAATATGTAACATTCCTACTCGTACTTTATTTGATATTTTTGCAACTTAATTGCACTTAAAATATCAGTATATAAACTTGAAAAACCGCCTGAGACAAAATTTTTCAAGTTTATATACTGATATTCCTACTCGTATCAGAAAATTTGATATTCAACATAAAATATTTTTCATTACAGGCAAATGTCTAAACTTCTTTTCATTGTAGAATTTTACCAAATTTATTGATAAAAGGTTTTTTAACATATTACATTCTTTTTTTGTGTATAATTTCATCACCATCGACAGTTTACATCATTTTGTGGAGCTTCATCAGCTTGGCATGAGGGTTGACAAATACAGCTTGGCCAATGCTAAAACGGAATTCTACTGCCCATTTTCTTCTGGCAGATCCCTTTGGTCATCTTTTAGGACACGTGGGACGAGAAGCGAGAAAGCTAAAATACTTTACGCAGACAACACATCACATTTTGTCAACTAACCCATTTGTTTCTTATGGATGAAACATCAAAATAGATATAAGCTTCAAAAATATATTTGTACAGTACATACGATAATTAGTGTAACATAAACCACCCAATTTTTTCTTATGGAAACATCATAATAGATACAGCCTTCAAAAAGATATTTGTACGGTACATACGATAATTAGTATAACATAAACCAGTTTGGGGATACCCCACCCTTCTCCCCTTCCCTCACAATAACTGGCTAAAGTCTTCACTTGTCACCCCGATGTGAACGTGTTTGTTTGTTCCTCTATAACTGCGTCTTGGTTTGCTACGTCTGCTACACTTCACAGTTTAGCAAGCTCCGAATATATTTTGTTCTTTATGGCACTATAAATAAAGATAAAAAGACAAACTCTTTATAAACGGAAAATATTTTTCTTTGTTACTACTCCGAAACACCTGAATATCGAAATCGGTCGATTCTTCCCTATTTTTATCCGTTACTACGTGAAACAAAAGCCATCCCGTAATTAGCGAGGAGATAAATAAAACACGTAGAAAAAGAAACCCTTTTTGCGAGGGAGGCATAAATCTTCCTGTTTTGGAGATCAGACGCTAAGCATACACTAAAACGAATTGAGTTTCCCTTTCAGCTTTCTCTTTTGTTACTTATCTACTTTTTGCATATTATTATAAGTCGGAGTTAGTTTAATATTGACAATTTAGTACATAAATAACATTTTATTTAGAGACACAGCCTTTGATCTGGAATTAGTTTTGGATTTATTTTTATCGGAAACTATAGTCCGAATAATAGTTTTTTGTATTAATAGAACATACATACATACATATTATCACGCCTCCTTCCCAACGGGGTAGGCAGAGACCAAGGCCTTCCACTTACTACGATCCTGGCATACAACTTTCGTTTCTTCCACATTCATCAATCTCTTCATGCATAATTTAATTTGTGTACCTACTCAAATTTTTATATTATTTTGATATTGTTCACTATATGTATTAGGTGAATGGGAACACATTTTAAATAGCAGCTTAGGCTATTGTCTTCTCTATAATAATTTAATTTTAGAATGGCCAATTTGATCTGGGTATTTCGACCATGTTTTCGTGAATGGAAATTTGAAAATGTTAAGATCCTTGAAAAATAATTATTGACTTAACTCTTCTGGTCACTTTGATTGGCCTGTAATTCTGATCAAAATTAATATTTACAATAGCTTAAGTTTGGTTCTGGTGCTTTGCCGGCCGTCTCTTTGCTCCCTCGACGTTATAACATGTCATATTCTCTTGATTAGAATATGTTACTGCATTAACTGCCTGCTTGTGTATTGTGTATGTAATCAATATTTAATGACGTCCAATTGAACCAACTCGTGCTGTTACTGAGTTTTATTTGAAACATGTAATAATATTAGGGTCATTTTAAAAACATCTCACTTCCGAAGAAGCGGTGTCACCAGATGAGAAAACTCGACCCTCACAAAAGTTTTATCTCACAAAAAACAAATCTAAAACAAGTTTCTGCTTCATAATTAGTTGCTAAGTTTCTTGTTGTATTTCCACGCGGATTTCCCCTGAGATGTCGAGTAATAAACAAAAGTACACTCCTTTATTTTTATGTTTTATCTCAGCGATGAAGTTTAGCACTTAATAAAATGTTTAAGAACTGCAGCGAATGTTTCTTTCCATTAGGTAAGATTTATGAATGAGTGTTACTTTCTCAAGAAAATACTTCGTTTGTGAGTTTTGATGAATATCGTTTTAATACGAATGCGTATTAGTAAATTGTCTTAGATTTCTTTGAAAATAAAATGTAAGTGTTGTTTTCTTCGGGTACACGCTTAAATTAAGCAAATCCAATACTTTTTATTAGATCTCATAATACTTTGTTAACAAAAATACCGTATTTGAATTCACGAGCATGGATCAATATTTTTTTGTACCATTACCCATCACACAGTTCGACAAAGTCTTTATGCATGAACATGTCTGATTGTACTGGTCTGGGTGTTTACTATGAATAAGAAGTATAAGTTTATTTACAAAAAATAAATAGCTTTATAAGTAAGTTTATCTTGTCTAGTACCTATAACTTAAGCCTAATTATTACATTATGTATTACATATATTATTAATATTATTATGCATAATCATTTGAATATTTATCTAAATACAAAAAGGGACAAGAATACGTACAAAAGATAAGCCTCATAATTAAACGCGTATATGTATTTTAAATTAACTTACGCATAACTTTTAGTAGGTCGATCGATTTTATAGGTATGAAAGGCTTAAAAAGAGGAAAATTTTATCAAGGAAAAATCCGTGCTAAGCAAGCAATTACGGACTCAATACCGGCTACTTTATTTTTTTCAATTGATTTACAATTTTTTTTAAAACACTTCATACAAAATACATTAAAGCAAGGAAATAATGTTAAATACCGGTAAGTAGTAGCGACTCGATTAGCTGTCGTAAAACAATGAGAAAAAGCTCTTTATGGAACCAAGAGTACTTCCATTTACAGTCCCTTTTATTGATGCACAGATAGGGAGTGTCCTATCAAAATTTAAATGCGGCCCATTTTGTTGTATTCAGATTGCGGGTCGGTAATGAAAATATTCTTTATTTTCCTGTTATTGGGTTTTATACAATTGGGCCTTCCGATTATTATCCCAATTCGATTACATTTAGATTGCGATTACTGAAGCTTTTTTCGTATTATATTTTGTTTGGAGCGACCTAAATAACACATAAAATTGTAGCGGTCGAACGCGTAGTCTCTAGGAGACGGGAAAATATGGCGCTTTCATAAAATCCGAGGTGTCATTTCCTTTTGAATAGTTCGTTATATCTGCGCCGTGAACCACGGCGTGTATAAAAGTCTCAGGTTATTACGAGTCGTCCCTGCAATCCTGGGGGATCGTTTCGGGCACCAGCATTATAAAGTGGACACTAAATCTTGGTCCTATTGACAAATGACGCCGCTCGTTACAATACCGTATCGTTTTCCATGCCCATCACATTTTATATTTCCCCTTACCTATTTGATGTAGTATCGTAAACTTGTATTTTCTCTTCTTCCGGATCGTTAGGATCGAATATCCCTTTCTTATATTATTACTTGTACGTCGTATAAGTGAAGTATATTTTGTAGTCAGTAAAATGTTGGTTGATAATTTTATTGTATTAATATATAAGTTTTGTTTTCGACTTCAGTTTAGGTTTCCAGTTTTCGGCTTTTTACAAAATGTTTTAATAAAGTATTTTGTGAACGAATTTGTATCCGAAGTTGCACAGCAAATAAAATTGAATTTTATAAAATAACAAAATAATTTTCAAAACCGAATTCTGGTATAAAGTTTAGCGCGAAACGTCGACGGCTAAAGAAAAGTTAATTGAAAACAGTTTCCTCGACTCTTTTACGCATTTTACCTTCGCAGAAAAACTTCTGTTTCGTAAAGTTAAATTCCTCATACCTACATACCTATCGCGAATTGTATATTTATTGAGTTTTTCTAAGTCCTATCCTCAAGGAGAAGGAAAAAAAAACACCAATGTTTATGATGGAATCAATAAATATTTTCTCTGCTGACACTACCAATTTATAAGCACGATTTGCGCGATATTTGTCTAGGTGGTTCTTGCTATATTATAGATTCAGATGAAAGAAGTTTCACTTTCCATTTCCACTCCGTTCGGTGCAGACGTCCGTCTGCCCGTGCGCCCCTTCCTTTCCTACCGGTGATAGGCGAATGCCATACACCAGCACTCGCACTCGCATTATTTTGCATCGTTGTGCATTTATCTGTTATTAACTGTACTCACTGTTTGTATCAAAACAGTGATACTATAAATAACCGATCGCGTTTGAGTTGGTTGAGTCCTTACGGTGGCAACGAAGCCAACTGAGCGCTCCCGGTTCGCTCTCCGGGGCCTCCAGGCCCTGGAAATACCGCAGTCCCGGACCCATTGCACTTGGGCCTAGTCCCAAGGGGAAAGGAAGAACGGCTATCCATTAGGGATACCGTTCACTCGCCGCCCCCCCTCCCCCTGCCTCTGGTGGGGGGTGTCTCTTGTTTCTTCTATATTCATTAGCCCCATTAGTCCCAGCCACCATGGTTGATCTCCGTACTGAAGAAGGCATCAGAAGACTTCTGGACACAAACCCAGATTTCATAGATTATGTCCGGGAACTTATTCCCCAATTTACTGGCTATACTTACCCCTCTACCTTGACTGGTCAAACCACTCCTAAGGACGCCCAGAGCACAGATGGAATGGAGTACGTCTGTACAGCCCCACCTACCATGAAGAGGACCTTGTCTGATAGGTCCACTTCTCCGACTCAGTCCCAGAACTCTTTTTCCTCCCTCCCCCTTGACGAGGCGTTCCAGCATGTTACAGGGAAGATAAAGCGCGGGAAACGCACCAAGAATCGGAATTCACCGGTCCTTGAGTCCCCCGCGTCACCTTCCCCCGTACCATCCCCGGACCCCATGGCCACCCCCACTGTCAACATCCCTCTGCATCGAGCAAGGACTGCACCAAAGGTGCCCCCTGCTCCCGCTGCTCGCCCAAACTTGCGGTCTAATCCCGCTCCCGCCAAGCCAAAGGCGCCCCCTCCGGTTTTCCTTAGATGCAAAGAGAAGTGGACTGAAGTGTCCCGGCTTTGCATCGAGGGCAATATAAAATACACCCGTGCTTCCAACACGGGTGAAGCTATCAAAATAGAGGTGCCAAGCATCTCAGACTTCCGTAGCCTCATCGAGCTGCTAGCTCATAGGAAACTTCCCTACCACACTTACGCTCTCCCTGAAGAGCGTAAAGTACGCGCGGTTCTCCGCGGTGTCCCAACAGAGATCCATACGGATGAGGTCAAAGCCGACCTCACAAAACAAGGTTTCCCTGTCGAAGCTGTACATCCAATGTACGGCCAGGGAAAACGTCGTTTTCCCCTGGTGTTGGTCGTCATGACCAACTGTCCCCGCTCCCATGATTTGTTCAGGCACAAAGAAATTGTAGTCTGCGGCCTGTCCAATATCAGGGTAGAACCCCCGCGCAGCCGCGGGGTCCCAGCCCAGTGTCACCGTTGCCAGCTCTATGGGCATGTGGCAGCAAACTGTACAGCCCTACCAAGGTGCGTTAAGTGCCTTGGCTCCCACTACACCAGGGAGTGCGAACGCACGCGCGACACCCCCGGGGAACCGGCGTGTGTAAACTGCGGCCTTATCAGCCACCCCGCCAACTGGCGGGGATGTGCACGCGCGCCGCGCCCGAAACCCCAACCTCCCATGAGATCGCAGGTTGGCCCCCCTACCCACTCATTCACCAACTTCCCTGCTCTCCCGAAATCGGGCGGCAGGGAGGCAGCTCCGGCCACTAAGCCAGCAGGGAGCTGGAGGAAACTCCTCAATTCACCACCCAAATCTCCCCCCTCCACCCCGCATGAGCGGGTCCTAACACCACAAAAATCGCGTTCACACAACAGTGACGACGATTTCACACTGGTGTCCGATTTTATCGATAACATCGATATTGATGAAGTCAAAGAAATCGCAAACAAACTGCGAAATGCCCGCTCCACCCGAGACATCATTATGACTCTCAGTCATCATGAAAGATGTCTAAAAATCATCAAAAGTCTTAAGCTCCAGGTTAACTAAGCCCCACCCTATAGGACCCTTCAGGTCACCCCCCAGCCCTCTCAATCGACTTTCACCCCTTCTGGGAGTCAGTCGATACTAATCTATTATTTTACTCAGGCCCACGTTCATTTGGACGATGGCTCCTTAAATTCATTTATTCTAGGCTCGCATTCTTCCCGAATGCCAGCCCTCTTCAGTGCGCACTTCGCTTAGGTGAGTGACGCCCTGCACCACCAGGGGGTGTGGTCGCTCAGATATGCTATAACACCCTTTTATGATAGCGATTATAGGTGGTGTTTAGTGAGTAGAAGTCTCACATAACCTCACAGCCGGCTGTGAGGTATCCATGAGGATTCACCACCTCCTTCCCCCCGTGGGAGGGTTGCCGGTCGAGCGATCGTTTCAATAGGAAACGACCGGTCGACCGTGTGCAAAAAAAAAAAAGTTTCAAAATTCCGGGCTGTCTCAAAAGTTATTGCTTAAATGTTTTAAAAAAATACCCTAATAATGCTTCTATTAGTTTTTTGACGTGATAACGTCTTTAAAATCGTTTTAGTCGGGTGACATGTCCAGAAACTTGTGTCACACCAAAACCTCACGAGCACGATCGCAGGTATAACGAGAGAGAGAGAGACGGACCGATCTCCCGTCTCATCTCGAGCGCTGCCAGTCATTCCGTGAAACTTGTCACGCGGAATCCTCACGAGCGGAGGCTGGCATAGCGTTCGAGTGAGTGGACCGATCTTCCGTCTTTCTCACTCTAGCGGCATACAAACGAATGGAGATTTTCACGTGCGGTTAAGTTTTCGTTGAATGTTTAAGATGTAATATAAAATTTGAAAAAATTGTTATCTTTATTAATTCCTTACTTCCCAAAAACTTATATCACCAATAAGACGTTATCACGTAAACATCTCGATCGTAAACCTACTTTACAAACAACCAATTTTTTTAAATAAGCTATCAATTTTGAGTCAGTAAATGATGTTTTATTTAAGTCTAAAATTGATGACGCACCTACTTCCTCATTTTAATTTTTTTAAATTTTATTTTTAATTTTTGTATTTCCGACTACCTCACAGACCACAGTAGTCTGTGGACTACCTACACTATTTTTGTCTGTATTTATTATAGATTTAGGTATTTACCCTTACAAATAGAATTGGTTTTTATAATTGAAATTAAACCTACTTTGATTTATATCTATATTTGTTAACACATTTAGTGCCTAATACCGTACACGGCGCCGTGGGGTGGAGAGATTATCTTGTTTTGATCTTTTTTATGGGTTAATTATAACCTTTTATTAGGTTTATGGATGAATAAAAACAATTACAAGGCCGACTACACGGCGCGTGGATTATCCTTTTTTTTACTTAAATTTATTCCAAATTATATATTTTTTTAATAAACCGTGCTAGGGTGCCTTCTATTACCTATAGACACATTTAAATAATTTGGGCCTACGCGAACATCTCTGATGATAAGGTGAGAATCCAACCTACATCTCAGTATTAAATAAGCATTAAATGTGTCAGAAAAAATGTCTTGATAACTCAATAGTTAGAGCAGTGGCCCAGTAAGCGGTTATTTTATATTTTATTTTTTTTATATTTAGAGTAAATCTACAGCATGTTCTTACATACTAATTACTTAGGTGTATTGAGTAAAACAATGTTATGCCAATTACAGATTTTCCTAGTTTAACATGATATACTTGCAATACGTGTACATAACAAAGTGCAGATATAATGCTAGAATATTGTACATGTTACACTTAGTTTGATCCCAGTCTGACTTATTTTATCTTATTGACTCATAAGAACAAAATTATTTTTTAATTGAATAATTTGAGATTCAAAGCAAGTGCAAATCCATGAATTGTGAAGCACAGTGACATTTCCACTTGATAAAAAAAAAGAACTACTTGTATCCATTCCCACATTTAGATATTTTGATCCAAGGTACGAGTAGGTACACAAGCCCCTTTTCCTCTCATCAAGCCAAATATTATATTACACATTGATTATACTGATTCTACAACAGATTCTCCGAATCTGATTATACAACAGGCCACGTAACCAGCTGCTCATCATACATATTCAAGATCATTATATAGTAACATCAATATCAGCAGGACTCGAGACTTCACCTACGTTCTTCAGTCGGAAAGACTAAACACCAAACCAGAAAGACACTATATTATTCTTAACTATTTTGTTAAAGTTTTCACTACGGATTGTTTAAATGACCTTTTAGAGCCGATGAATGGATTAATCCCTCAACCCCAGGCGGCACGCGCGTGCCGCGATAACAATTGATTTCAATTGTGTCTGGAATAACTCACGATCGAGGGATTAAGCGAGTTGAAAAAGTCGTTATAGTTACGGGCCAAGCGCGTTAAAACCGCGTTACGACCGTACTTAGCATGGTGTGAAGGAATGTAAAAAAGGATGGTGTTCCTAGTGCCGCGCGAGGGCGCTCGCAGAGCCAGGCTCTCGAGCAGCGCGGGGCAATCCAAGCGCCCGCGCACCACGTCAAACAACAATCCCATCTCTAAGACATGACGCCGTTCTTCCAAAGTTCCAAAGGCTATCAAGCCTGTACTCTCTGCAATTCTGTACATAATTGTTGATCGTTCTTCTAGTTATGGCTTCGAGTCCCATCTAAGAAAGTGAACGTTTTGATTTAAGGGCTAGTATTTAAAAATAAACTTAATAACACATGCCGCAAATATTATTTTTATTTCGACAGTCTCAGGTTGATGTTTGACAAAGTGTAGTTGACCGGGTGACTGCTGTTTTTTTTCCCGGGTATTCGCTGGGGCATCTTAAAGTAGTTGACATAAGTACAAGTTTGCAACAAACATGTGTAGCGCGATGTGTAGGCCAGTGTACATATTTAAGTTTTTGCGCATGAATAAGTTTTATTTTGAATATTTTGTGTTTTCGTCTAGCCATAATATGAGGCTTAGCACGCGAATATGGCTACATCTTGTGTCTTTGAAATAGGTGAAAGAAATATTTTTATAAATATTTAACATGCGGTACCTATATACGAGTATGTATAAAAAAGCTGTACATTGCAATTGCAGCAGCTGAATTGACAGGGTAAATTAAACTACAATTATTTTATCCTTTTCCTTTCGTATCCTTAGAGGATTCCGGTCTAGATTTTTCCAAGTCGCTTTTTACCGGCTTCTGTTTTTACCTACGACTTTTATCTTGCAGTGGAAACCGGGACCATCGGCTTAACGTTCCCTGCAAAGCAATGCTAGTATCACCCTCCCCTATCAGGCCAGAGCCAATTTTGGATCGTTTCCTAAATTGACTCGACCGGGAATTGAACTCGAAACCCTTGTAGTAGGTGGACCTACACAAACAAAGTCATCCATTTTATTACTAAAACATTTTATAAAACCTATTTTAAATTAAAATGATCTTTTATGTTAATATAAAATATTTTATTAGCGATTGCCATCAGGTCTGCTTGACCCTTAAACAGGAATGATCCTATTTTTAGGTGATGGGTTTATTAAGTGCTATTTATGGTTTAATTGTCTTCTTCACGCAAATTTTCGAACGAGTCGTACCTGGTCTATATAGGACCCAAAAAAATCTGCAGGTCTTGTAATTCGATTTTGTAATCCCTGAAGAATAATAAATAAATTAAAAACGTCCAGCGATGACAGCATTGTGTATGTCATAGGCCGGTTCTTTGTACTCAACTCTCTTTATGTCGCATACAAGTGGAAAGAATTTATCACGTCTCGATAAATAGGCATGTATGAACCCTCTTTGTGGAATGGGTCATAAATCACTCGAATGAACACGAGCATTCTTTGACAAAAGTACCATCATAAATAAATAAATACGCCCTCGTGCCCGATTTTCCCAGGACTCTTTAAGGTGATGCGCTATCATGCAAATAAATGATGACAGTAGCTTTGTGGTTTATTTATTATCTCTTTACTCAGTTATGCCTGTTCATATTCAAAGCTTTTGCGGTATTTACCAAGTACAAGCAACTATTCTTTTCTAGACTATACTGACTTTATAATAACCACAAATTGTACAAGGCATTATTTGTTACATGCGTCAACCTTTATACTGGAAAAAGAAAAACAAAGTTAACATAATATTTTTTAATGATCATGTAGTCGTCATGTAGTCGTAATCTCGTAACATTGTGGGTTAAGAGTTTCTTTTGGGCCATCGCACTAGGCATGTTAATTGACTTAATCCACAAAACGAAAAATTTATAGCCATTTGAAACTTGTTTAAAATACTAATCTATTGGATTGATGATATAGATTTGTTTATGTATTATATCTATATATATGATGGTCACACTTATACACGACATGTAGAGGATTACATAATTTCCGTTAACCCACAAGAGCCCAGATTTATCTGAGACATAGTGCGGATAAACAAAGATATTCATCTGGTACTCTATTCAAGTGTCCTGAGTGGAAACATCTTACACAAGTGTTCTGTAAGGGTTCTTTGAAAGGGTTAAGTCGATTGGAAATTATCGTCTTTTTTAGGTGAGCTCGGTTATTATTGCAAACATTGTTAGAACGTAATTTTTCTGTAGACTAAAGTATGGAGGTTATGGTAAACATACGGCAGAGAAAAAAAAAATATTTGCCCAAAATTCATTCTGCTATATCGTACTATTTATTTTAACTGCTGTAGCATGTGTGCCAAAAGATTTTAATAAAATTGCAGAGAATCACAGAAAAAGTGTTTCAAGAAACCGCATAGAGTACCCACTTATAGTATGTTACGAAATAGAAGTGTGATTCAAACATTCTGAGCTTGCCATTTTGTAAACTGCGGAGGAAAATGTTTGCTCCAAGATTTTACCAATACAAACAAAACGCAGAGTGCATTTTTATGGTTGGCTCGAGTAAACACCGAACATTTAGACGACCATTTGGATCAGCGGTAGTTAACGCTGCTTCTGAGCCATGGGTCGCGGGTTCGATCCCCGCACAGTACAAATATTTGTGTGCATGAACATGTCTGTTTGTACTGGTCTGGGTGTTTTCTATGTATTATAAGTATGTATTTACAAAAAAAAAGTATATAAGTAAGTTTATCGGTTGTCTAGTACCCCATACGACAGGGTACTTAATAGTACCTTAATTTGGGACTAGATGGCTCAGTGTGGCCCAGTGAGGCATGTCTAAAATATTTATTTATTTATTATTATTATTAAGCAATTTGAAAATTTATGGTCTATTTGTGATATGTAGATACCTTTTAAGTAAATTTTATTATAAGACTAATGAATATTTTATTTAAGGATAAAATAGTTATATAAAACGATAACGTAATTTCTTTTTTTGTTTTTAATGTACAAAACGATAACGTATTTTTTTTTATTATTAATGTGCTTGCACTTTGCTTTACAATGAACTCTAGAGCTAAAAGGAAACCTACGATGGAGCGAGCTTACCTAGAAGTAACCTATTCACTCTAGCATTAAACATCTTATGCCAAATGTCCGTCCATTTGAGGCCTACACAGATCGTCGTTCAGTTCGAAACAGCATATCTTAATATGGGATATTAAATAATAGGAGTTAAAGTATGAAATTGCCGATTTGTACTGAAAATCAAAATTGTTTATTTTTTAATTTTTAACAAATTTACTTAATCAAAGTAGTTACCATTATTATCTATACATTGCTGCCATCTAATAGGAAGGTCATTTATACCTTTGTGATAGAACTCTGAGGATCTAGACTGCACAAACTGTGTGAAAGCATTTTGTACTGCCTCCTGGGAAGAAAACTTCTTGTCACGTAGATAATTGTCCAAATCACGAAAAAAATGTTAGTCCGTTGGAGCAAGGTCTGGCGAATACGGAGGATGTCGAATGGTTTCTAATTGCAGTTCCTGAAGGGTCACAACGGTTTCTCGTGCTGTATGAGGTCTCGCGTTGTCATGGAGCAATAATTTATCATAAAGAATCCACTTTTCATCACATGTCACAATTCGATTTAATATTCCTTCATTTCTGTACCGATTCAACAAGGCAACACAAGTTTCAACACGCGTTTCTTTCTGCACATTAGTAAAATCATGAGGCACCCAATTTTCGTATTTTTTTATTTTATTGATTTGACGCAAATGAGTCAATATTGTGGGTAAGGTTACGTTAAACCATGCCGCTAATTCCTGGGTAGTTTGACTAGGATCGGCTTCCACCATCTCTCTTAATACATCGTTAATCACCTTTGTGGGTGGTCTTCCTCGTGGCTCATTCTTCAAGTCGAAGTTTCCATCACGAAAGCGTTTAAACCAAAATCGCACGGTGCGTTCATTAGCAGATCCCTCTCCAAACGCAACATTGATATTGCGGGCTGTTTCTGCCGCGTTACTTCCGCGTCGGAACTCGTATTCAAATCACTCGAATTTTCGCAGTATCCATCTTTCTTGTCTAAGTTAAATAACAAAAACAATTGAAAGTCGATATTCAAATGTTTCACATTTTTTAAAAGAAGAACATCATAGAAACCATATGAAAAAAGTTTCATTCGAAAACCTCAAACCATGAAGATCCTATGTCAATTCAAAGAACCTATTACAATAAAACGGCAATTTCATATTTTAACCCCTAATATTATGTTAACCTGGTGCTTTAATTTATATAAAATGTAGCATTTAAACTGTAATTCACAAAATTTTGTAAGCAAACTAACTGTCGTTATTTAGTTATTTTTAAAAATATGTACATACCGTTTTTTTTTTCGATTTAATGCGTATCTTATTTTAGGATTTCCTAGCATATTTTTTCAATCATATTTCAATCATAATATTGCGATGATATAATAACATTGTTCAATACTTTTGAGAAAGAGTAAAAAAAGTGAAAAACTAATACAATATACAAATAATAAAATAAAATATTTTTTTAGCTAAGTGGTTCATTGCAAGACTGTCATAAATGTCAATCCGCTGACACAAAATAAGTTGTGCTTTTCATCTCGAGTTTATATAGGTTAACATTTTTTTAAAGAATTTGATACTTATACTTTAACGAATTGATGTGAACTTCAATTACAGCTTTTATTCCTTATGTCCATGGTGGGTTATCTTCAATTCTCTTCGGAAATGATGAACGGAATCGGCAAGTAAAAGGCATTAAATCTGTCTGGCGTTCGATTTGCATTGGGAAAATTGCATTTTCGAGTCGTTGGCGACAAGGAGGCGCCTGCAAATGTTTGCAAATGCTTTCGAAAGCTTTGCTTTGGGATTTTGCTGTATTACAAAAAGCGTTCGAGTGCCAAAATATTATGTTAAAGTGGTTGGTGCTTGTGTATTTATTGCGGAATGGTATGCAAAAGAAAATGCATTCCAGATGACTGAAATATGCATTTGTAGAATGGATAACAGTACTTTAAAGCATTTCTCATATTTTCAGTATAAGTGTTTATACGCTGTCCTAGCTGTTGAATTTTTACGTGTGGATTTGTTAATTTGCAACTTTTTCACGGGAGTACATTTTTGTAGGATTATTTATTATCGTGCGCAGATCTTTAAACACTGAAATATATAATCGAACCATCAAAAAGATCTGGCTGAAGGTCGAACATGAAGGAAATCAAGTAATTACTTTTTCAGTGAAGGAAACTACTGAACAAGTATCTACTACGTACTACGTAAGGATACTGTAGATAAAATGTCAAACCATAGAAACTCAAGAAGAAGTCTGTTCTTCTTGCTGCCACAAAAATATTCCTAAAACAACACTATAATGCTGGCCATAAAAAGCATACTTGAAAACAAGAACACAGAAGAATTTAATTTAAATCTGACAGATAAAAGAAATAGCATTTTTTGAAAGAACATTAAAAATTTTGAGTAAAAGTTTAAAATACTATGATATAAAATTCTCAAGTAACTAATTAAAAACATTGAAAAACATGGCCTGTTGCTATTCCGAGGATTGTGGGGAGTACGCTGTCACTCCGATGCTGATTGCGTCTTGTCTACCGACGAAGTGCTGCGAGGACCCGCCAGTGTGCTATCCGTGTTTGCCACGATGCCCTAAGGGACAGATGATATACTGCTGTGAGAAAAGGCCTCCATCGAGGCAGGCGCCCTGCTGTGAGAGTGATGACGCTTGCGATGACCCCCCACCGCGGCGACAGCCAAGCTCCCAACCACAACCCGCCCCTCGTCAGTCCTCTTGCGCAGCCCCACCAAACTGCTGCCCGACCTGCTGCAGGCCAATGAAAACTAAATACGTCATCCCGTGCTACCGTTACGAAGACGGACGTATTGTAAGTGATTTTAGTTGTTTTAATTCTTGAAACGGGCCTGACAAGTTATTTTCTTTTATTGGTATATCAAATAGTTTCAGATGATTAGATTAGATTTTGAAGTTCCCAGTTTACAACTGCCTGACCAAAACATGCAGCATGAAACTTGAAACCTTTATTTAAATGATTATTCCTTGACCCGGGTTTGCCTACACCGTAAAAGTTTCCTGAAACCAATAACAGCACTAAAAATATTATGTTCTTGGTTTCAGGAACAGTACGTTCCAACACGTCATGGTAGGCTTCCGATGACAGCGTATCAACGGAACGGAATTCAAGATCAAATACACGGGTATAGAGGGGCGATCCGATACTTATGTGCAGAAGAGGGCACACAAGGCTGTTGTGTTTACACCGCTGTTGACCCTATAAAGAGACTATTTCCTAGAATCACACAAGAAGTTTTGCCTATCAAAAGAAAAAAAGATAAAAAGTGATTAACCTCGAATAAGTCGTTTTAATGACAAAATAAATGTCCGCCAGGTAAGACCACTGCCATCTTCTGCACTTAAGCGAAACGGACTTCAAGATCAAAAGTTTATAGAGAGCGGTGGTATTGCATACATTCGCAAGTCCTGGCGTGATTTGACGTGGAGCTACCATCCTGTAACAATACCTGTAAAACCTATGAAGAAACTTCCCGTCTTAGTTACTAAGAAGTGATGTATGCCCTCGTGGTAATTGACTATATTGTTACGTAGATAAGATATCATTATTGAATCTGTAACTGCTCCTTGAAACATTTAAATTCATTTACACGTCTTTTGACACGTAGGTAGTCTGACGAGCAAAATTGATGACGAGAATTTAATGGCAAATGTCTGGTCCATTGCAGGTAAAATCTTTGCCAGTGTCAGCATTTAAGCGCAATGGGATGCAGGACCAGGAGCACTCGAAACTTTTGGGAACAACAAATTTCCTCGTCAGACACCCACGCGATGTGTCAATTGAGTGTGATATTTGCACTAACCCCGTCAAAGTGGCCGACCCAGCGAAAGTACCTTTATGTAGAGCGAAGCCTGTACTTGGTTGTAGCTTATTAAAAAAGAAACCTATAGAAGTATCGTTAGAAGATATACTAGACGATTAAAATGCTTTCGTAGATGCACTCGGGTGGATCTGAGAAAATAGGCGAAACGAATGTTTTGACTTGTGAAATATTGCGCCGCGGGGAACGAAGGCGTCGAAATAAACGGGATTTGCCCACGTAAGCGGATTTTCTTCTACGCAATATAAAAAGGGTCAAACTAATATTTGGATATTCTGAAGATGGAAATTTTGTATACGTAGGTATGACATATTAAGACATTCTGATTATTTGTTACAGTGACCTTGGCAAGACTTACCTGGATTTTTCTCTAAATATTTTTAATGACTTATTTAAATTTTAGTTACGTTTTGTTATTTATATTAATTTTAAGCACGTATTAGGCAATTGCCAACATAAACTTACTGTTTTATATTTTGACCGTTCTTTGTTGAATATAATTTTCTTTTGTTCCAGCAAAACCAGCCGACGTTGCTGATGCAGCGTGCCTGTGAAGTAGCGGTCGGAGCGCGGCAACGGCGCAAGCCATTCGTGCACTCCACTTATAGCGCCGACGCGAACAACGTGGAGCACCGCTACCACTCTGAAGATGAACGGGTATCTTACAGTTAGTCTATCTCATGTTGTGCTGCTTCCAATATCGATTATCCCCTAAAGAAAAACGTATGCACACTATAATGCACCAGCTTAAAGCCGGACGAGTAAGCCACCATTGTAATACTTACTAAAACTTTCCCATTCATATCTCAAATAGCAATTATATTCCGAGCTCAAGGTGAGAGTAAATAATTGTCGTCCTGTCATAACGATTTTCTTCATCGGAAAATATTCAGTTAATTTCGATTGGTCCCGGAGGTATTTTATGAAAAATTTATATTCAGTCTGAGGTTGGAATACCGTCACCTGAATTGATTCCCACGCAATATCCTTTCAGATGCCAAAGCAAAAAGCCAAATAAACGTCGTCACTGGCGCCGAAAAGAAATTGAATTTCATTACGAATATAGAACTAGAAAAATGAATCTCACTTAAACCTTCAAAATAAAATTATATCCGTTCTCGTATTAAAAGATACTTTACTATTTAATTTAATTAGACTCCTTAATTTTATACGGCTTACCTTTTTGACAAGTTCTTTGTTTAAAATTTTTGTTGGAGCTTAATTTTATAATCGATTGGGGAAACTCAAAATGTACGATCGGTTTTATAAAGAAGTATACAATTACTTGATCTAAATTTGAACGACTCATTTGATGAATGTCATAGTTCAATAAAAAAGTTTTCGCCTATTGAAGTATAAATAAATAAATAAATATTTAAGACATGCCTCACTGGGCCACACAGAGCCATCTAGTCCCAAATTAAGCTACTATTAAGTACCCTGTCGTATGGGGTACTAGACAACCGATAAACTTACTTATATACTTTTTTTTTGTAAATACATACTTATAATACATAGAAAACACCCAGACCAGTACAAACAGACATGTTCATGCACACAAATATTTGTACTGTGCGGGAATCGAACCCGCGACCCACGGCTCAGAAGCAGCGTTTACTACCGCTGATCCAAATGGTCGTCAAATTAATGAAGTATGATGTTGGAAAGTTTTCCTGTCTTTTCTAAATTATATAACAAGCTTCAACTTGGTCTGACGATGTTAGAAGATCCGCAAACAAAATGAAAGTGCTCAAGAAGAGTTATCTGGTGAATTAGAATTTCAATTGAATCTCACCACTCGTTTGCGAGCAAATTACGTAAGATTAGACGTTATTTGGGGCCGGTTGGTGGGTATGTTTTTAACATCGATCGCGCTTCCTGGACCGCAATGTTTATTCGCTGAACGCGGCGAGGGTTCAGATGGGGATTTATTTCCGACTGGGGCTCAAGATACGGCTTCTCGTGATTGGGCTATATAATCCGACGGCTTGCACGCCCGTCTGTACACAACGATCCCCACCACTCTGTCCCGATCTCGTTAAATATTTTGTTTATTACCGACAAGAGACGTTTTAATTGAACCCAAATCTCGATCGTCACGAAATTGCTGTCTATCCGTGTCCTAATCGCAATAAATCAATCAACGCGAAAAGTCTGACATTCCATTTCCCCAGTGGGCGTTCATTCTTCGCAAAGTGAGAAATCTTAGATCTCCCCTAAACAATATGGAGGGTAGATAGAAAGCCGGAAATCTAAAGTTCTTATCCCCCCCTCGCACACTTTACGCTTAGTAATTAACAGAAAGCGTGTTTATTACACGAAACACCGAAGTTTTTGGATAGAAATTCCGCTTTGCGATTTCTGCTTTTTTACCTGGAAGTTAATTCATTTACGAGACTTAGCTGGAAAAACTTATCTGCTTATGCAAATAACGAGATTGCTGTTTCGTCGTAGAGCGATTTTCGCAAAGTTTGCGAGTGGCCATTGCGTTGATCTAAAACGAAGTTTTATTTCGTTTGTCGAGTCTAGTAAACTTTGGTGAAGGTATTTATTATTTTTTAATTGTTATTTTTTTTACGTGCAGGGTAACTGTTGTTTCCACTTCGAAAGAAAAAAGGCTGAATCTAACTCCTGTTCTCTAGCGCCGTGCCACCCTTCCCACGACTGCCACGCTTGTCATCTCAGCGTCTCTAGCCCAGAGTGCCAGTACTCTGATAGTGTGCTCGCGCGGGTGGTTGATCCGCCCAAGTACTGTTGTTATTACTGTTGATACTCGAAATTTGTATAGTAGCTTGTCTTTGCCTTATAACAATTTGGCGGCTGTGTTATTAAAGTTTGTATTAAAATTTATTTGTTTCATTATGGTAACAATTGACTGTAATTGATTTATCAGTTAATAACTTAATATACATACACCCTACTTAGTCCACTACCTTGTTATAGATTTTCATTCATTACTAGTAAATGCGTGTTCCTCTGTGGCCGGATCACAGTTTAGTACTCGCTATAGTCTACCTTTGTCGGTATATAAATATATTTTGAATACCTACCTCAACATTTAACTTTTTAATTAACAATGTATGTGGTCCGGCTGCGAATCATTGCTCTCTGGCCGCGCCACCTCAAATTAAAAAAGTACCACAATGAACTATTAAGAAATCAATATCCGGAAAAAATCTACCCAAAGAGTACCTTGCATACGAATGGTCCAGTAAACCCCTTTAGTTAACGAGTTATTGGTTGTAGGGTGTGGTCCGGCTGGAAGGTATAAAATCTGCAAATAAATTTCGCAATATTTAATACTAGCTGTTGCCCACGACTTCGTCCGCGTCAATTTCTATTAATAAGATGCTTCGCTCCTATTTGTCGCAGCGTGATGTTATATAGCCTTAAGCCTTCCTCTTTAAATGGACTATCCAAAACAAAAAGATTTTTTTAATTCGAACCAGTACTTCCTGATATTAGCGCGTTCAAACAAACAAACTAACAAACAAACAAACAGACAAACAAACAAACCCTTTAGCTTGTCTTCACTTACTTCGTCAAACTACTACCTATTCTTAGGTAGGCAGGTAAGCAAAAACCAGCAAGTGCGCCTTTTTCAAAATCCTTATCTATTATTTATCTATCTTTATATATATAATTCTTCTGTGAGTGTGTATGTCACTGAACTTCTCTCAAACGACTAGACCGATTTTGATGAAATTTTTTGTGTGTGTTCAAGGGGATCTGGGAATGGTTCAGATTCACAAGTAGGGTAGGGGTAGGGTAGGGGTAGGGTAGGGGTAGGGTAGGGGTAGGGTAGGGGTAGGGTAGGGGTAGGGGTAGGGTAGGGGTAGGGTAGGGTAGGGGTAGGGTAGGGGTAGGGTAGGGGTAGGGTAGGGGTAGGGTAGGGGCAGGGTAGGGGTAGGGTAGGGGTAGGGTAGGGGTAGGGTAGGGGTAGGGTAGGGGTAGGGTAGGAGTAGGGTAGGGGTAGGGTAGTAAAATATTAAAATTTTATAAAATATATACAACCCTAAATTTTTACCCTTTTACCACCAACCCCTATTTTTTGTTAGCCATTTTAGTAATTTAATCATTTTTATGGCAAAACAACGTTTGCCGGGTCAGCTAGTATTATATAAAAATGAATCCCTATTTCCCTTGGTCATCGCATCACACGTGAACGGCTGGACTGATTTCGCTAATTCTTTTTTTGTTTTGTTTGTTACTGTCAGTAGAATGTTCTTATGAAAGAAAAAAATGAGAAAATTACGCGGAGAATTTAAAAATTTAAGAAAACTTAATCACCATACTAAATTATTTGCAATGTGTTTAAACTTTTTTTATGTATGGCTGTTTTTTTAAGATTCCTTTTGTAAGCACCATATTATGTAATGATGTGATATGGGGGGAAGAAAGAAATGCCTCTGAAATTAACAAGTACAGTGAGTATTGTAATGAGAACCTAAGAGAATTACTTTTACCGTCCGCACTCAGTGGTTGCGTAGACAGAATGTGTTCTGATAGTCATCATGCACTACTAATTGATAATTTGTACAAAGGTATAGTTGTCATACTTACTAAGGGTGCAAAAACGGCCAAGTTCAATAGTAATATAAATAATTGCAGGAATAATAGGTGCGTAACCGGGTGGAATAGGCACGTCAGGGGACGCTTACTGGAATGCTCGTATTTGCTTTCAAACTTGGCAGCTTTATGGTAAACCAAATTGTGGTTCAGTGTACCAGAATATGGTTGAAACTAGGAGAATTTTTAAATCTACGCTGAAATGGTGCCAAAATAACCAGCAGCAAATTAAAATGGACATTATTTGCTCAATACTGTTACGATAATGATTTTAAACGCTTTTGGAAACCGACTAATAAATTGAATCCAACGCTGGGCCTTCCTGTGAGCGTCGCTGGGTTGCATGAACATAGGGACATTGCCAAAGTTTTTCAGGATCACTTTAGGGTAGACTCGCCCCTTGGGTATGTGGCTACGGTGCGCAATTGTCAGGGATGGTCTGATAAACTGAGTGCCAAATTCTCTGAAATTAATGTGGAGCGTGTCATCAAGAGCATGGAGCGGGGAAAATCCCCGGGACACGACTGTCTCAGTATTGAGCACCTGCAGTATGCGGGCACTCATCTGCCGAAGGTTTTATCGCTGCTTTTTAATCTTTCCTTGAATCACTCCCACCTTCCTGATGATCTTATGCGTACTGTGGTGGTGCCCATAGTAAAAAACAAAACAGGCGATCCATCAGATGTGTCGAACTATAGGCCTATAGTCGTCGGAGCGCAGCGAAGGCGACAACATCTCCTGAGGATGCCACGTGAAGTGGCGAAACGCGTCGAGGTTTTTATTATATTGGTGTTGGGTACTAATAATTGCATTAACTGTACTGCATGCATTTTTGAGGGAGGGCGGGCGGTTTTCCTGCATGAAATAGTGCTTGCTCAATCAGTGTTAGTGTGGTGCAGGTGCTTCCTCAAATCAGTGTTAGTGCGGGTAGTGTGGTGAAGGTATCTAGGCCGGTATATTAACAAGCGGAAATCATTAGCAAAATAATTTTCTTAATCCATAATTATAGGCCAATTTCTCTTGCTACTGTGGTGGCCAAGGTGCTGGATAGTCTGCTTGATCAACACTTGAGTGAGCATATTATACTGAGTGATGCACTATTTGGTTTTCGACCGGGCTTGTCCACAGAGTCGGCTATTTTGTGTCTCAAGCAGGCTGTCGGGTACTACACCACCAGAAATACACCGGTCTACGCCTGATTTCTGGACTTGTCCAAGGCGTTTGACCTGGTGTCATTTAGAATATTATTAGATAAGCTTGAGCGTGAGACTAATGTCTCGGGAAGTAGTGGCAATCCTACAGTTCTGGTATGGTCATCAAACCAATCGTGTTAGATGGGCGGGCTCATATTCGGATGAGTATAAGCTTGAATGTGGAGTTAGACAGGGAGGGCTAACGTTCCCAAGACTTTTTAACCTGTATGTCAACCAGCTGATCAAGGAGCTCAGCAACACTAATGTAGGCTGTTACATAGATGGCGTTTGCATGAACAATATCAGCTACGCTGATGATATGGTGTTGCTGAGCCCCTCCATTGGAGCTATGTAGGGCGTAAATCATGTCCGAATGTAAAACCTTTCACCTCGTGTAACTCTCCACTTAATCGCGTATCACAATTTAAATATCTGGGCCATCCGTTGTAACATGCTGGCTCGAAGGTTTGCTCGCTGCACTAGGCAGGTAAAGGTTACACTTTTTAAAGTTTATTGCCAATCTTTTTATACGAGCAGCCTTTGGGTTCACTATACGCAGAGGGTGTACAGCGCGTTGCGTGTCCAATACAATAATGGATTCAGAATGCTGTTGGGGCTGCCTCGGTACTGCAGCGCGTCTAAAATGTTCGCTCAGGCACAAACTGATGGCTTCCATACTATCATCAGAAAGCGCGTGGCGTCGCTAATGAAGCGTTTACGCAGCAGCACCAACAGCCCTTTGAGTACACTTGCGAATAGGTGGGACATCCCGCTTCTTGGGCGCTGGATTCGCCTTCACGCAATGGCATAATTGCGGTGCCCCTATTGCGACTGGTCCCGCATATTTCTAGTCAGGTGTTGTACTATTATTGTTTTTCTCCACAGTTCGTAATATTATTATCATTAAATTTTTATGTTTTAATCGTTTTTATAATTATTCCATTGCTTTTACTAGCATTAATTTCATCATTATTTGTAATTTACTAACACTTTTATGGGCTTGTATCACTATCTGCCTGAAATAAATGTTTTTTTTTTATGGCGTTTGACATAATATTGTCAAATTGGGGGTAAAAAAACTGAATTTTGCACATGGCCAGTAATGTCGCCTGTTCCCATGTTGTAAATACCAACAAAACTATTCATATCAATATTATAGTTAAGACAGGACAACGTCTGTCGGGTCCGCTAGTTGGTAATAAAAATAAAAGTTTATAGACGAGGTCCAGGTCTTTTTATAAGGTACTTTTTATGCAGTTTTGGTTGTCATAAAGAAATAAACCATATTTCGTTATATTTGCTGAAAGTAATCCTCTCTAGCCGCGCCGCATACTTTAAAGGTAAATTAATCAAAATGAATAGTTTCTTGAGCGAAAAAAGTATCAACGAAGAGTAGAGAAAAGGTACTAATGTTTGAATGGATTATATTAACTATCCATAAATTTTAAATTTTGTGGATAGTTAATATTAAATTTTGCGAATTTACTTGCTGCAGAGTATACCTTTCTTAATAGTTCATTATACTTTATTTATTTTGAGGTGGCGCGGCCAGGGAACAATGAATCGCAGCCGGACCACATTAATTGTTAATTAAAAAGTTACCTGTTGAGGTACTAAAAATATATTTATATACCGATGAAGGTAGACTTTAGGTAGATTTAATTTCGGACTATAGCATCTGAGTACTATACTGTGGTCCGGTCACAGATGAACACGCCTAGTATAAAATAAAAGAGAATGACAATCTATAAACGAGTAACACTACGCACTTTGTAGGTAGGTGCCTTTTTACGCTTTGAATTATTCTGGATCGATCAGAAATATTTCCTCAAAAGGTTAATGACAAGCTCTTTTTATTTATTAGTTGGTTAAATTGACATTCACTTGTTTTTTTTATACTCACTTGTTTTTACCCGACTGCGTCAGAGGGGTTACGTTTTTCGAGACTACCTATATTATTGTTTGGCACGCCCATAGACATAGCATTATGTCTATGCGATTTTAACAAGATTTTAACATATGAGGTGTCGTTGGATTTGTATTGAAGAGGGCGGTTCTTTGCATGGTGCGGCGCTGGCAGAGAGAGATTTACACTGTATCTAGTGGTATTTTAAAGTAATTAGTTTGTCGTAATCAATTCCAACTTTATTAAAGTTAGTCAGCTCCACTTCTATGCACTGTGAAACGCAGCCTTAGTCACCTAAGTGCTTTAAATTGTTAGATGATTCACTAGTGCCGTGAAAGCTATAACAGAATTGCGTTTTGACCTTAGTTTTGACACATGGAAACAGGTATGTCAACTTTACGAGTGACGATTCATTAGCTCCTCCTTC
This sequence comes from Anania crocealis, assembly GCA_949315895.1. Lineage (NCBI taxonomy): Eukaryota > Metazoa > Arthropoda > Insecta > Lepidoptera > Crambidae > Anania > Anania crocealis. The sequence continues at coordinate 18,175,394 of OX438882.1, forward strand.
TTTGATGTCCTCCCTAGAAACATTCCCTGGCCATCTAACATTAATGTGCTTAATTGTATTAATCCTCCGCTTTTGAAAATCTTACCAAAATTCATTAATGTCAATAATATTCACTTGTAATTTTTCACCCTCATTTTTGGTTACTCCTGAATCTGTTACATTCCATCTTGTTTTTTGTTGCTTTTGTTGTCTACAAGTTTGTGATGTCCTTTTTAATACTCTAATACCGATTAAGTTCTAAAAGTTATTTTCCGTTTCTCTTAGTATTTACCGTGTATTTGCCCCAAACGCGACAATTGCGGAATTATGTAAGGTTCTTACCATAACACTATTCGCCACTATTCAAAAGAAGAAGAAGTAGACGAGGGTTATCAGATCAAATAATTGACCATCTCAAAATTGGTTTATTTTATGCTTTTTGTCGGCCGGCAAATCGATAAAATGTAACACAAATGTTACATTTTATCGATTTACTTACATGTAGTTTTCTGTGGTGTTTTATCTTGGATGAATTTTATACGTCCAAGTGTTTTATTTATTAACCTATTATTTTGTTACAGGTACCAAGACTCCTGGTATACCGACAACTCCAGAAGACACCACTACAATCAAAAACACTAGTTTAATTACAGTTTAGTGATCTCTATCAAATTCCAACCAATCATGCAAAACAGGTCATCTTTTTGTATCATATTGAGGGTGGGTTGAAAAGAGGTGAATGTTCTATAAGGTTCTTAGTGTTGCGTACTTGAGTGGATTTATGAGGGGCCAATGAGAAAACGCGGGTGGTCGATGAGACGGGCGCGGTGACTCGCGCGCACCATGCGGCACGCGCTGGCGCTCCTGCTGCTCGCCGCCGCGTGCGCCGTTGCCACTGCGCAGATAGCTTGGACGCCGATCTTCTTGGATGGGAGCAGTGAGTTCAAATACTCTGTTATCATTTATGCCGGATATGTCAAGTGTTTTAAGTTCAATTATTTATTTATTTATTTATTGCAAAAATATACTAAGAACTATGTACATTGTACATACACAGAGCTAAAGTACAAACCCTATTAGGGTATAACAGCAATGTAAGAATATAACATAGAAATACAAAGTTATATTAATTTGTCTGTCAAAAATTCTTCTGCCTTATAGTAACTCTTTCTAATTAATAAGTTTTTTAGAAGGTTTTGTCTGAGTCTAGTAGTTTTAGGGAATCTGGAAGCTTATTATAAATCAGAACGCTTCTATAAAGTGAGCTATCTCTGAATATTTATATTCTAGGTATTGGCAAAATTAACTTAAAGAGATGTATATGTTTCCTTACGAACATTGTCGTTTCTAATATGTAGATACATGGCAGATTCAAGATTTTCTCATTTATGAAGAAAGGTTTACAAGAGTCTCTGGGCTGTAGAAAGGATGCGTATACATTTTTTTTTGCAAAATGAACAGATCGCAGCCACGCATACGCGTAAGCATAGTATGTGGATAGCGCGCATTATAGGTTAGTGTTAACTTTTAATAGCGAAAGGGCGTAAAGGAATTTGGACAATTTGGGTTTTATCTATCTTATCGATGTGATAGTTCCAGTGCAAATGTGTACCTAAAGTGATACCTAAAAGCGTGAAAATACCATATGCATGTGGACCCAGGGATAAACCCTGGGATTCGCAAAAAAAAACTGTACCAATGTTTTGTAAAGTCTTGAAACAATTGTAGAAACAACCCAATAATTTGTAACACCTATAATAAAAAAAAATATAGCCCTTAACGTGTGGTCCCTCAGTCCGCACAAAGTGTAACCGAGATCTTGGAGAGGAGTTTAAAAATTAACTTGCTTCTATTGCAGATTTCTTGTAAATAGTTTCCTAAGCCTGCTAACCAAATATCAGGACACAAGGTGGTAAATCCAATAAACCACAAGGTTTTTATTGCGGTCCCTCAGTTCGAACAAAATGAAAATTATTTTTGTTTTGATTTCTAAATTGTGTTCTTCTAACCACTTTTTTAATTAATTCGAGTGTTAAGGCCATTCTCATCACTATAAAATGTAGTCTTTGGTGTCTCATAGTATAACTTATTTTAGGATTGAAATCCTAGTATGTAATCTAAGAAATTACAAAAATACTTGAGTTTAAACCAATTATGTGGTTTTGACCGCATTCATTTATTATTTATTAAGGAATTATTCGGTATTCTATTTCCTTAGGTCAGGTGGATCTATGGACACAGGCGTCGTCAGGATGCGCATGCCCAAGTGGCGGGGGAGACGACTGCGCGTGCTGCGTGCGCGATGGCGCCTGCCCTTGCGGGGACATCGCGCCTGCGCGCTGTGCTCAGTGCGGCCTGGAGCAGTATTGCGCCAACAGTGAGTAGTCCCTCACCAGTATCCTACTGTAGAGTAAGTAATAACAAGAGTAGAACAATGACAGAGTATTCTGCTGCGTGCCGTGTAGCCTCTTTAGTTTAATTTTAGCACAGATAAATGTCTGGCAGTATTTCACTGCCCTGCCCTCAGATAACCGCGTTGGCTTAATATGAATTCAAAGATTGCTCCAGGGGAGCCTCAAAAGGAACTCGACTGCGATTCGGCCAGTGTCTGTACCGTCCTACAGACACTAACTCACTAGCGGGTTCAGCATTTGGTGCCCTTTGCTTCCGATACTGTAAAAATCCTTTTCGACTAAACATTTTGAGTGAAGCCAAGAAAGTCATTCTGCCCTGTAAACCCAAAACACTGTATCTGAAAAAAGCAGGTTTTGAGAAATCAGCCTTTTAAAGTTTTTATACATTTTAGTTAATTTCGGCTATAATTTTAAAATTTTATTTATTAGGTATCATTGGAAAGGTATTTTCTTGTTGGTATAGCCATGTAAGTTTAGTCTTAATATTATACATACTAGACAAGAACTCTCGGTGCCAATGTGAAAAAAAAGGACAAAGTATAAAATGTTTAGCATCACAGCACTGTGTAAGCACATTGGTGTTTAAAAAACACTTACCGCACCCTAAAACTTTAATACTAATATTATAAACGTGAATGTTAGTTTGTTACTATAAAAAATACTGAACCTGATGAAATTTGGTAAAAAGATAGATTAGCCCTTAGGAAAGGATGTAAGATATTTGTATGACAATGCGTTACCGCTGTATGGCAATGTGAAGTTCACGCGGGCAGAGCCGTGGGCGAAAAGCTAGAAACCATAAGCATAATAAAGCTAGAATGATGCAAAATGTTTCTATAATTTCTTTCTCATGTTTCTTCTCTCAATCCTTTTTCATGTGTATTGTGTAATAAATTATATTTGTGTTGTATTTCGGGGAATTTCTTTTTTGTCCACTTCTAAGAATAATAATGTGTATCGTTTTCTCTGCCTCACTCAAGAACAGTGCTGTGGCCTGATCAGGCCTCACAATAAAACTTCCCATATCTAATATGGGCCCGTTGTTACCTACTCGCCCAGTCACAAGAAATTATGAGTTTTATTGCGTAGAAACCTAGATATCGTAAACTAATATCAAAACATCAAAGCATCAAAACATCAAATTACTCAGCTTAACAAAAAAAACAATGTTACCGGCGCACAATGTGTTCATGGTCACACGAGCTCTAAGAGGTATTAATATTAATTTCAATAAAATAAATGCTTCTCGTTACAACATTTTGTGGTATGCTCAGATAAGAATAATTAAAACTCGCACGAGGACAATTAAAGATTATATTTAATGTTGCGATTATTAGCGCAAACAATGGTAGACAATTTGAGAACGGTCTGGTTGGTGGTAGGTACCCCGCAATTCCCTCGGGTATTAAGACCCAACAGTGTTTACCTTTTCCTTGAATAACGGACCATTATTAACCCTTAGCCAGCAGCAAACCTTTAGATAGGTTTCACTTGTCCGGCGAGATTTGAACCGCAATTTTTTTACGGTTTGCTTGGTCACGTTTCGTTTTAATTATTAAGTTTACTCTTTGTCTGGTCATTCGTATTGATTCATACTGTATATGATGTAGATTGATAGGTTCTACCATATTTAACAATCCTCCTATTTTAGCAAGGTAAAGTATGGTACTGACATTTGATGCCCGCTGCCGTGGTATCGTTGTCACGGTTCTAACCTATCTTATAGAGTAGGTACCAATTAAACCTATCATATTATGTAATTTTCACAGAACTAAATCAAATTTGTTTGGTAATGTGTTTAGAGGTAAAAAAAAGAAGAGATATAAAAAAACTTATTCTGCGACACAATAAAAATAAACTAAAAAAACACTAGCGCCATCGCAAGGAATGTAGTAAAAGAATTTTATATTGAAATATTTAACATTCTTTTGCTGTGCGTGTTGATACGTTAACTGCCTGCAAAGGTTTAATCAAGGTTTTTTTTCATTACATAACCGAATGACGCTGAAAAATATACTCGTTGTAACATTTTCGAGATATATATTTTATCCAAGTCAGTAATCCGTGTAAGTCTCGTAAGCCAATTATTTTTTATCGTCTATAAATGTTGACATAAAATAGGAGTTCTGAGTTACTTTTTTATTAATTTATGCTTTTTTTAATACTCGCATACTTTGACGCAACTACAATTTTTTTGTGCTATCTAAACGAGGCTCTACCCAGGCTAAAAATAAATGAAATAAACTCATGTCTTTGTCAAAGTTTGTTAGGGAAACATGCCTTGTTTTTATGGGTCATCTATTCTAAACATAATTTTAATGTAATTAATACAAATCCCATGTACAGAAAAGAGAAGGAAAGAGAGAGTAGAGATCAAAGCTACCTAACCTAACCTATCCCATGCACGGAAAATTTGTCCCAAAAAGTAGAGATATAAGCTATTTTTTTTATTTGCATCAAAAGTGATTTCTAAAATTTTGGCATCTAACCGACTGCTGCCCCAGCAGGCAGAGACAGGCGAGTCATTTGTGTCATTTTTTTAAAAGGATTTCTTGTTTTCTTATTATCCACACCACCAGTATATATGATTTGACGGCAAAGTCAGTCGTAAAATTTTCTGAATTTTACAGCATCAGTCAAATGGTCTTTTATAATCCGGCAAAATTGATTTTCCCTAAATCTGCAATAGATAACGTATGAAGGTTTTGTGCCGCTAGAAAAACTTGTGTTTTACCACGAAACTGTACTTAATTGTATTTTACGGGTCCCACAAATATCTTTTATTAGACATGAGAAGAACAACTTCTTACCAGACCAGTGCATAAATATATTTAATACGTAGTTGTGGAGTATAGCATCCAACACTTGATAAAAAGCGAACCTGAAACCTGCAAAGATAGTGTTGTATTGTGATATTATTTATGCACCGTGCAATTTTAACCACCTGTAAAACGAAGCCCACGTTATTGGACCATTATGTATATTGGACCATTATGTATAACATCATGGCAGTGTTATTTATTTTTTTATTAAAAATATATTTGAAAAATTTAAATTTTTGATTCAGACTTTTAATTTTGTAACACGCTGTGACGCGCCAAAACGTATTATTTTGCTGCGGCGGGGTCTCGGTTGAATGAACCTTACACAGCTACATCAAAAATTTTTTTTGTAAAAAACATTAAATAACTATGCCAAGATGTTATAAATAATGGTGTATTATACACAATATTGGTTAATGTGTTTTTATTTATAATATGTTTTTTCTGTAATAGTGTGCAACATCACCATCGACTCGCGTATTCTCAAGACGAAGTCTGGGAAGACATTCGGGCAAATCAAGTCGCCTTCGATAGAGGGCCCTGGCGCGTGCTCCTACTTCTTGCAACCTGACGCAGGGCAGAGGGTCGAAATCCAGCTCTACCGATTAGTGTCCGTTGGAAGATTCAACGGTAGCAGGTCAGTTTTTCGAAGACTTCATTGAAAAGTCCTTTGTGTCTGCTTTGTTTTTTAGGGCTTTGTCTACACGGGCTGATCTGGATACATTTTACAGTTTGTATGTGGAACGGTGGTCTGCCTACTATGCAAGAGTCTCGGGTTCGGTTTTAGATTGGGTCAAATTAGAAAACAATAAAAAACGATTTCTGACGCAATATGGAACAATAATCATAATATGATGAAAAGAGGCAGAATATCTAGATTTCACCTCGATTTAAGTATTCTTGATGTGATAAATCTATCATTATCAATATTATGTTATTTTTACGACACTTAGTTTCAAGAGAGCGTTGGCTGTTAATGTTGCCTTCTTGTCTTAATTGAGAACCCAGTATACGGTACAGGCCATTATTTCAACATCCAACGTATGCTAGGTATGAAACTGTAAAATTTTTGCAAGTATTGGACTTCTAAAAACATATAAGAAGCACCAGTGCTTTACATGTGAGCGAGAGAATTTGCATATTGTCAAAAAGTGCAATTGCTTGTGCATCAACTGCATGTCTGATTATGCATGCTGCAATTTCAGTACCGCTGTTTGAATTAAATTCTAATTTATCATCACAATGTATTTGCAACGGGGGATGTGAACCATTCTTGTAAAATTTATTGTGAGGCAAATCTACATAGAAGTTCAGCTTAAAACTACATAATTTTAAATCGCAGACTTACAAGCAACTACTTACGTTTGCGAATAAACTTAATAAAGTATTCGTTTGCAGGCATAATATCTTGACATAAATTTTGTGTTTATAGTATCCTACTTAAATATTCGAAGACGAAAGCTCGTTACGCGGAGATCTTCTTAGTGAGGATGCTGCATTACCGATTCATGTATTCGTATTTCGTACGTTAGCAGTAAATAAACAAGAATGCACGCGATACCTTTTTAATGGTATAAACACAGTGAACAGGGACACGTTTCTAAGTATCAACTTGTTATTTGGAAAAACATCTCCACAAATAAAGGATTTCCAAATAAGAAAGTCGAGTTTTAGATAGGTGGCTTATTTGAAGGGTTGCAATCGATTGAAATGGGAGAAAAGAATCGGGCGTGATGGGTCCGAGGTTGTCACACACAGACAGCTATGATCAATGTCCCGTCAAATTGAATATTTCGAGCGCACCGCCTCCAAGCGACCGCACTACCCTATTATACTTACCTATATTTCACTTCGTACTATAAGTTTCATAAAGTATGTCATAGTTTTATGTCTGATTCAACGTATAGATGACATGTTGATGTCATCTATGTGTTAAATCGTAGCGTCTGATAAAAGAAGAAATCTATGTTTGTCGTGTGTGTGTTGCTACAAAGCTTTAGATGCTACGAGTTTTCGTAGCACTACACTGTAGCATACACAATACTTAATTTCGTAGCTGTAGATGATTTACAACTACGGGCTTCGATTGTTTGTATTTCTTAACCGACGAAAAAAATAATTTACGTGTTCAAAAGCAGTCATGCATATTATTGTGAGACTGCTTTTGAACACGTTGGATTTCGACCCTATCGTAACGAGCCCTAACGAAAAAAATCATTTACGTGTTCAAAAGCAGTCTTACAATAATATGCATGACTGGTTTTGACAAAGTTGTTTTGATAAATTTGAGATTGTTTAGGTTAATATAGTAGTGCTCCAATGAAATGAAACAAACAGACCGGTTTACAAAATAACCAAAGGGCCCATTGTATTTGTTAACAGAAACGAAGTTATATTCATTCGAAAACCAGTGCTTTCTTCACCATGTTTCCCTTGTAGATTTTGCTTATTTGGCTTATATGTATAATAACATTATTTAAATTCATACTATGTTGCGGCCAATTCAATTATCACTTCACGATGTGGCAGATCATTCCTGTAATGGTTAGTTAAAACTTTAAACCTAGTTAATACCTAGATTTTTTTCGAACCTAACCATCTATGCATTTTTATATAGAAGATTTTATATTACAATTTTATTTCTATATGAATCAACTATTTATGAAATATATAAATATTATCTATGTTTTTCAAAACCACTTTTGAAATAGTTTTTCATTGATTATACAATTGTTATTTCTTTTACTATACTAGCGGACCCGACATATGTTGTCCTGTCTTAACTATGAATATTGATTAAGAAATGGTTTTATAAAAAAAAAGTTACCCATTGTTTATTATTATTCTGCTTTCTGAAATACCACATTGTTTGTTTTTTTCTGGCAGGCGTATAAATAGTTTTGTTGGTATTCCGACACGGTAATAATTATTAAAACTTACGCGACATAATTATTAAACTCCAAAAATTAAACTAATTTGTTTTCAAAACAAACATTCTTGTCGAGTTCAAAAGATACTAACGAAAATATTTATAAATGAATTTCTGTAGTGAACCGTAAGCCGTGGGAAATAGCCAGTTTACATTAATAATAATGTTGTGTTCAGTTGTGTCGGCGGCTGGATCCAGCTGGGCGGCGCTTCGGCCGTCAGGGGCGCGGCAGTCGCGGCTGAAACGCGACTCTGTGGCGCCAACGAACGATACACGCCGCCCGTGGTGTTGTTCGCCGATCATGGGGCGTCTACTTTAGAATTTAGGTAAGTTTTTTACGTACTGAACACATAATTATCTCGACCAAACGACACACACTGCTGGGTATAGCCCTCCTCTAAGGATCTCCACAATGATCGGTCCCGCGCCATCCTCATCCAGCTGGTTTTAGAGCGACACACACTGCTGGGCATAGCCCTCCCCTAAGGATCTCCACAATGATCGGTCTCGCGCCATCCTCATCCAGCTGGTTCTCGAGCGACACACACTGCTGGGCATAGCCCTCCCCTAAGGATCTCCACAATGATCAGTCTCGCGCCATCCTCATCCAGCTGGGTCTCGAGCGACACACACTGCTGGGCATAGCCCTCCTCTAAGGATCTCCACACTGATCGGTCCCGCGCCACCGTCATCCAGCTGGTTTTCGAGCGACACACACTGCTGGGCATAGCCCTCCCCTAAGGATCTCCACAATGATCGGTCCCGCGCCGCCCTCATCCAGCTGGTTCTCGAGCGACACACACTGCTGGGCATAGCCCTCCCCTAAGGATCTCCACAATGATCGGTCTCGCGCCACCCTCATCTAGCTGGTTCTCGAGCGACACACACTGCTGGGCATAGCCCTCCCCTAAGGATCTCCACAATGATCGGTCCCGCGCCACCCTCATCCAGCTGTTTCTCGAGCGAGACCTTCTTCAGATCGTCGGTCCTACCCACAGATAGTCGTCCGGTGCGTGGTTGTCATTCCTAAACCATTCCACCTCAAAGGCCATCGGTTATTCTATGTGTCTCGCCCTGCAGCTTCGCAATTCTTCGAGCATCGTCGGTTATTCTAGTTCTCTTTCAGATGACTACTAAACACAAAAAAACATTCAACCATATTATAGCGCACAGGTGCCATGTGAGGCCGGCCTAAACTACCGCTTCGCTGTCTTGTCCTACAGGTTGATAGTAAAACAGGCAGGCAGACCCCTGTTAAGGACCATCACATATTTTACTATTAAGTGCTTGGCTGTTTTGATTTCTTCCTCATAAGTACAGCTACATTTTTCTGTGGCTTTCCCCAATACCACAAAGTTATTCTGGTCGGTGAGTATACATTCGGAAGGCGCTTTAGAATACGTAGGGTAGGTCTAAATGTTCCTTACCAATACCCGCGGCATCGTATATCTAAAATTTTAAACATACCCTCACATAAAACCAAACTTGGACTGCATCATCCGATACCTAGGATGTGCTCCAAGTACAATGATACGAGTATCATTAAGTAACAAATAATTACCGACATCTTCAACGATTCTCAAAAAATATTTAACAGTAATCTGCTGAAAAACATCAAGGAGACGTAAATATTATACTAGTTATCTACTTATTAATACACTGATTAGGCTTAAATAACAATTAATCCCTCGATCGTGAGTTATTCCAGACACAATTGAAATCAATTGTTATCGTGGCACCCGAGTGCCTCCTGGGGGTTGAGGGATTAAACATGATAATAATAATATAATGTTGTATTGCGATGTTGTTTTTTTAAAAAAATGAGTATCAATTTTATTAAAAACCTACTTAAAAACATAAATACTCATACTATTGTCAATTGTAAAATTTTAAACTTATAAAATAATTGTAATTTAAAGAATATCTACGATCAAATACTATGGTCAAAGCTTTGTACGCCTATAACTGATATTCATACGAATAAGTGCTAGCTTTAAGATTAGTAATTGTGAATGTTTATGTATGTAATATTGTTGGTGTACCTTTATAAATAAAATAAAATATCTTTTGAAATTCTGTATTTTATGCACACATTATTGGTTGAGCGTTATGGTGGCGCGTCGGTTCCTAATTCCCCTACATGAAGTTTAACCGCTATCGTCCATGAAACGGCTATTAATAGACGCTGTAAATTGTTTATTGGATAAATTACCTCCCTGGAATGATACCAATACGCTTTCTGCCGATAGATATTAGTTATTAATAAACCAAATTTGTGCTAGTAGTAGATTTATACGCTAAATGCCAAATAATAATCAAATTAGCTAGCTGGTCCACGAAACCGCATCACATTGTTTACTGAAAGCCGATTATGAACGCAAAATGCAATAAAGCAAGTCCATTCAAGTTATATGTGCGCTGATGATGAATCTGTCCGAAATGAACAAATTATAAATTACATTAATGTCCGCTTATGACACACAGTGAGTTGAATAATATTTCCGGATAAGTGTGGCGATGTGGTTAAATTCCTTTGTGAGTGGTTTTGAATTTATCTCCATTTGCAGTTTGGTTCGGAAAAGCTAGTTCCGGCGTTGAACGGCATTCGGAACAAAAGGTCGTCACAACGGAACCGGTAATGCTCGATTCGGAATTGTGGCCGGTCGCTACGCGTCAGCCGGCGCCGGCTGGCTGCACCCCGGCTTATGAACTGTGCCTAATGTCAGCAATGCACTAAGCGCGCTTTAGCTCGGACCGACGCGCTCCCGAATAAGCTCAATTTCAAGATGTAGTGGCTCTGACGCGTCAGCGTTAAGTGTTCACTTCGTCACTCGTTGCGCGGTGTTAAAATTGCAACTGTGTGGTGTGGTTGAGCGGTAGTTATCACTATGAAATTATACTGAGTCTTCTCATTTCTGACTGTCACGGGCCCTTCATCGAACATATGGATATGCCTCTCCAATATAATGTTTTGACTGACCTTCACGTTTGAGTGGTGTGTTGGCGATCGTAGTTTGGCCTAATGGTGCTATATTTTTATTTTTTCCTTTTTACAGGCAATATCTACTCCGTAAGTCACCTCTTACGATACAGATAGGATAAGAAGTGGTGCTAGTATATTTTGAGTCCAAACTCTCGGTACGATGGATGTATAACTTTAAGACAACGAGTAACTACAGTTCTTTCATTTTACCTGCATAATATACAATTCATTTGCATTTTGTTTCAAATTTCGTACTATCAATAATTATAATATTTGTTATTTATCTAATATAGGTATTGAGAATTCTAACAATATATAACTCTACAAGACAGTCAATGCACGTTATTTAATTGAATTGTATTTACTGTCGGTTTATGTGAGATGTATTCGTGATTGCAACAGACATGTATCTCGGTGTGTAAACTGCTTGTGTGTGATGCCAGTGATGCATTATAAGCGTTCGGAGTACGGGTGAATTACCCCAAATTCAAGATAGAGTGGTTTGGTACGAGTATGTCAGCTTTGCACTATAACTGCTTCATTCATTATCATTTACAAGCAAACTTAATTGTTGTTGCTAATAACAAGTATGAGCACTTACTAAGTTCACAATGATACCTATATACTTACTAGAGTTATGTGCTGGTCCCAATTGGTTTAATTTTATTCATTCTAATCAAAACAAATTATCAAAAAACTAGAACACTATTGCCTTAGCAAATTACCTCTAGTATTTATTGAATCACAGTAAACTTTTTGACGTGACAACGTCTTAAATTAGGTTGCGGCTGGGAGTCACTTATGAAAAAGTGTAACGCTCGGTAACGTTACGATGAGTCACCGAACGAGAGAGAGGCCCGCCGAATGCCTTGCGTCTCTCTCCCACTCAACTATGATCGGTCTGCCGCGCGCGCAGCACTAGAGAATTAGGCGCATTGAATCGGCGCATGCTTGTGTCTCTGTCTTTGTCTTTCTCGAACGTTCTTGGCGTTGGAAAAACAAGAAAGCGTCATAATACAAGTTCACACGTGTGGTTAAAGTATCGTCAGCTGTGTCTGTAGTGAAAAGACGTTGTCACGTAAAATCTTCGCCCGTAAAACCGACTTTGCAGGCAACCATTTTTTATTTAGTTGTTTATAAAGTTGAATTTGTCGCTTACGCCAAAAGCGGCCGCTTTTAGCAATAATGTACAATACGAAATAATGCCAGAATGAAAAGCAGTTAACAGTGATTCAATAAATACCAGAGGTAATTTTCTAAGGTAATAGTGTTCTAGATTTTTGAGAATTTATTTTGTCTAAAAGAAATAAAATAAAATTAATTGGGGGCAGCACATAGCTCTAGTAGTCCCCTAAATAAAAACATCAAACATTAACATTATGAATCAACTATACGGAATTAATAAATATATCAACATTGTAAAGTAAGAAAAAAAAACTTTAGCTGGACACGGGCCTTTCCAATAGGAGAAATTTGCTATACTTAATCCTCTTTTGGCAGGCGGGTTGGCGATCGCAGTTTGGTTAATGGCATAGCGGCCTTAGACAAGTGGCTTTCTAATATCGTTTAGGCCAGACGAATAATGTCAAATGTATGAAAATGACATTAGCAAACGATCGAACGATCGTAAGCTTATGTCATTTTCATACATTTCATCTATTAGTCTTTTTTTTTAATTTAACAGCCTCGGATACTTGTCCATACAGCCAATTCTTTAGTATTATTGTCTTTATTTTGCATTAAAACGTTGATATTAGACGTTTTAATGCTTCGATGGAGTTTTTGGAGACAGTCGAAAGATTGAAGGAATGTAGAGAAGTCCCAAAGAAAGAGGTGAACTGTTCGCGTTCGCGCGCAAAATTCACGGTCTACTTTTCTTGGTTACGACCCATACATCATGTTATTTCACCGAACTGTATGTTGTTCACTCGTACGACACTTTGTTTCGCAAAATAACACCACTTTTACGGCCCAAAAATCACTATAAACAATAAAAATTCGAATTCGAATTCGAAAAAAAATGGACTCCAAACGTATCCCACGTACTCCCGCCAAAAAAACCATCTATTAGTCTAGCGTAAACATAGATTTAATAGCAGTATATTAAATCTATGGGCGTAAATGATATTAGAAAGCCACTTGTCTAAGACCTAAGGAAAGACACTCCTGCGCGTTTTCACCTGGTAGTACACCTTTTGTCCACTCTAACAACACCCATAGAAAGAGAAGAATTGTTTTTATACTATCAATAAGCCGTCACCACATGATACTATCTACTGCTAATAATTGTAAGTGTCTCGGGTAGGATATTATTATTAGAATTAAATTTAAAATAATATTTTCAATCTATCAAAGCGTCTAGCTGAAAGACCCATTTTTTATAGGTTTTAAAAATATACCAAGTAGATAAACATTTTTAGAATTGTGCTACCATTTTTTGCTTTAAAGTAATCAGACTGATTCTATTATAAGAGATTCAAAATGAAAGTTCTCCTTAAAACTTTACCCTTTATGGGGTTAACTGCAATCGATTTATTTATTAAAGGTAAAAAGAAATTTATTTTCCCGACATTTCGATCCGATTGCACGAGTTATAGTCGCAGGCAGACTGGCAACCGTTCTCCATTGAATATTTCGTAGCCATCTCTAAACACCATTATCGAAACATGGGAAATTTGTTTTAGCTGGAACATCATAATGAAATCGTTCCTATATTGTTACCAGGATAACAGAGAAGACTGTTCGGTCTCAGTTCCTGGCGTTCTTCAGTTTTACGTCGCTTAGCAACACCCAAGGGGTGGGGTTCCACCCGCGAGGGGGGTCCAGGATACCACACACAGGTCAGTTACTCGTATTTAATCCTATGAAATATGAAATAATTACTTTAATAAACATTTATGTTATGTTAATCGCATATAAATTTGAACTGGTAAGTTAATAATAACGGCCTACTTACGATCATCCCACTGCAGGGCAAAGGTTATACACCGTGCAATTTTAACCACCTGTAAAACGAAGCCCACGTTATTGGACCATTATGTGTAACATCATGGCAGTGTTATTTATTTTTTTATAATTTTTTTTTTTTTTTAATTTAAATTTTTGATTCAGATTTTTTATTTTGTAACACGCTGTGACGCGCCCAGATGTATTATTTTGCTGCGGCGGGGTCTCGGTTGAATGGACCTTACACAGCTACATCTGTGGGCGTCACAGCGTGTTTCAAAATAAATAGCTGAACCGATACTCAATATATTAATTTAAAAAAAACATTGCAAAAAAAATTTCAATAACATTGCCAAGATGTTATACATAATGGGTACATAACGTGGGCTTTGTTTTACAGGTAGTTAACAATGCACGGTGTATAATTGAATTCAAGTTACCACAGAAATTATGGGTACAGGCATAATTACCTCGTTGGTGATCACAAACCCGAGCAATGTTTGAGAATTCGAAACTCTTATTGCCAAACGCGGGGATCGAACCCAGGACCTCAAGATCTTGGCCCGGTGTTTAAACCACTAGACCAACGGGGGGCTTGATGACATATGAAGTAATTTAGTTTAATAAACAGATGAAACTAATATTAATCGTATAGAAATTCGGAGTAAAGTTATTAAATTTTAATATGCTGTAAGCAATTAGTCATGTAAATAGTCATCTTCAAAGGAAATAGTCACAGGTAAAATTAAATTTTAGTGTAGTGAAACATCCCGGTATTCCTAGACAGCGATAATTTGTTTTTCTGACGCTAGCAACAGTTCTGAAAAATGGAAAAATCTGAAGAAACATGATGGTAATACATGACAGACCCCGAAAGTTAATTGTAAGTGTTAATTACTCCTACGAGTATGATATAAGTAAGTGTGGCAAAGCCATGCTAGTTGAAAATGGTATTAAAATTTCCTGTCTACTTATTAAGCTCATAAATGTATGTTTCAAATTTAAATTAAATGAATAATATAAATTACCTAATAACCCTGATCTAGATTTTGTTTGTAAAAAATCTAATATGACTGAATTTTTTGGTTTGCAAAATTCTAAATATCAAGCTCTCGATTCACAGGCACTCTTTCCTACCAGCGCTTTAAAACGTGCCGAAAGTATTTTTATTTGCTCTCTTTTGGGATGGAAATATGATTTTAGGAATTTCATACATAGATACATCACATATCTGCCTAAAAAATCAATTTTATAACTACTAAAATCAAATATTCCAAATGTTGTGTTTAACTTTTAACGGGATGCATATTGTATTCTTTTTGAAAGTTAACAAATCATTTATCTGCCAAATCATGGTAATATTATCGACGGGACTTCCTTTGTTCGAAATCCATGAATTCAAATTTGCAAAGTAAATGCTAGCTTAGATATTCATGTTTATCACAACAAAGGTTCTAAGACGACGCTTGAAGGTAAAATATTCATCGAATCTTTGCGAATGGCAGTTTGAATACATTCGGCTCTTCGGTAATTAACCGCTCTCGGAATACGGCGTGGTTCAGGGCGATGTGTTGGGTTGCAAACAAACGTACTCGTCGGATTTATTGCTTTACTTGGTGTCTACAAAAGATTTTTTTGCCAAAGCAAGTGTGGACGACGTTAACGCGACCCTCGTCATAAGTTTGCTTATAACTATTTTTTGCATGCTCCACCTATTCAGTACTATAGGATTAAAGGATTTATTATCATATTTTTGCAAAGGTTGATGAATTCACTAGGTATGTTTATTTTGGGAATACGAGCTGCTATTTCTAAGTGTACCATTTCTTTTTATAACAGGTATCTACTCGTAATATACTTGTTATGAAATGATAAAATACTGAAATCTTACCATTGCCATATCATCCCATACCTACCTACATTATTTATTAGTAAACAATGTCAATATTCAAAAATAAACTCATGAGGAATGCGCATTTTAGTTAGACTGTAAAAAATAACTGAATAGAATTTATAAAATAATTAAACACTCTATTTCTAAGAATATAAAAATAGCGATGTCTTAAAAAGCGTTTGCCTTTGTTTGTATTGATGAAATTTTCTTTAAAATTTTAGTAATTATGGTTGCCATAAAGAGTTTGCAAGTACTTACTTAAAACATTTTTTTAGAGAAGTGACAACAGTTTATCCTCACATTATGATTATCTATTTCTTAGCGGTGGTGTGTTAAACTGGAAGACTTTTTATAGCAATACAGTTGTACACTTGAGAAAATATATACACTGCTTCCAAGTTATATTTGCCCAGCGCAATCCACAGAAATTGCACAGCGATGATGTGACAAGACCTCGTGAGGTTGAGAGTGAACTAAATTGTCTTCGCTAACTCGAGAGGGTGCATTTTGCTACGTTTCACTCGGTAAAGTGTATTTTTCTGAAAACCATTGCACATTTATTTAACCTTTTATCCGATATGTGTTGTATACTTTACATTTTGCAGTGTGGCTTGATTGAAATGGATTAAGCGAGGCCGCGTCCACACAACTGATAGATTTTATGATATGCATAAACCGATTGGACGCCCTGAATTATTTTCGTTTTGCTTTAAGAGCTGAATTGTGTAAATGGATTAAGGTCAAAGTGAATAAGGATTCTGCTTAGTTTTACTTTTTATATTTCAAATTGATTTAACTAAATAAAAATATCCGTATCATGATTTAATGCATTTCCTTGTTAAATATAGGTTAGTACCGCTCAATTAAATTGACAAAATAAATACAATTTTGTAAAAAAAAACATTAAAACAAATGACTGCTTACCGCATGCTATACAGAATGATCTGACATATGCCGTGACATTGCAAAACGCATTTGTTATACATTTCGTTAAGAACGTGAATATCCCTGGTATAGTGAAACCAAAATCAATAAAAGCACTGTTTTTACTATCAGCCTCATAATTTGAGTCACTTTTGATTGTAGATAGTAACAAATTCTATATTTCTCATGTATATTTATTTGCATCAATATCATGACACAGCACGTCGTGTCCAATTCTAAGTCCGTTTAGTAAATGGTAGCAACATTAACAGTGCACTTACGTACAGCTGCAACATGCAACATAAAAGGCTCTCATCTAAACTGCGAAGCGTCTGTCATACTTGTGCGCAGGACAAATACAATAAGCTTCAAACTGAAACACTATGTCCTTTGGCTCACTACAAATAAAGGCGAAACAATAGGAATTTCTACAGTTTACCCTTTAAGAGCAAGCTCTGTGCAATGAAGCTTTTTGATTTTTCAAGTTTAATGCTATTTCCTCCGAATGATATAATATTATTATGAAACAATTATGTAGAATGTCTAACTTTTGGTCAAAAATATTTTATGGGACCATTCGATTGTAGATGTTATGAAATCTAAATACACAATAATACATTTTGACAACCTCCGTGGCGGAGTGCCGTACACCCCGGTTTTCAAGGTGTCGCCTGCCCCGAAGTACCGGGTTCGAATCCTGGACGAGTGAATGTAGAAAAAAAAGTGTTTTTTCTACATTTTCTCGAGTCTCGGTGTTTGTAGTACCTTACTTGTTTCTGATTTCCACAATTCGAGTGCTTTAAATACGAGTAGTACCTTAGTTTGGGATCAAAACAATGTACCTATGTGATGTTGTCCAAATTCATTGTTATTGAAGTGAAACTTCTTTATCGGCGTTGGAAAAAATTTACCGTCACGAAAAAGTTTTCGGACCGTCACGAAAAAGTTTTCGGTTGCGCGTCACAGCGTCACATTTTTCGGTTACGCGCCATCTTTTTCTTGCCCCTACCACGGTTGGTTCAGACGATAGCAAAAAGGTAAAGTGAAATAATATTTAACCAATTTAACCAATTTAACCAATTTCTGGAAAGTTGCATGTAGATCATTTTTCGAAAAATAAGGCCATAAAGAAGTTTTACTTCTTACGTGTGTACACTAGTACACGCACAACTTTTTTTATTTATTATTTATAATCACAATTTTAATAACAGACATAAAGCTTAACTTCGTTCATGGAAAATTGCATTCTACATATTTTATTACTTAAATTAAAAAAAGTTACTTTAAGTAAGTACTATTAATGATTATAATATAGGCGATGGAAATGTATGGCGTTAAATTATCTAGCTCACACTGGCGTACCTATATATTTATGTAAACATAATTATTTAAAAAGAGTCTGACAATAGTGACCGAGTTTTTTGCGCCGTTTCCCCTAGGCACATTATAGCCCAAATCAGTTTTTGTCTGAATGTGTTGATTTAAGGTTTAAGGTTGCTGTTAAACAGGGTTGTTTTTTGTGTGTACCTAGTTTCTGTTTTATTACTTTAATTGTACATATTGGTTAATAAAAAAATGCTGATAGTTTTATTTTAAAACCTTTACATACCTAGTTTGCAGAAATAATTATTCTTGACTGTTTTAGTTCATTTTACCGTGGAAAAGACAGTTTATAAAGTTGGTTTATTTTGTGTCTGTTAAATGATTTTTTTGGTTTACTTACTGTAGAAATAAATTAAAGTGAGCAGGCAACATAAATATGTAAAAGAAATGTGAATACGAAACGGTAATAGATATCAGTTCGTTGAGCGATAATGATTTTGCAGTAAAAACGCTGAATAGCATCCGTGCATCTCATGAATATGTAGGAACCAAATGAGCTTTTTCATTGAAAAATTACTTATTCTCAGTTCTATTTTGAATATACGATTCATAACGAACTCAACGTAAAACACTTCTCAAGAGAGGGATTTTGACAATATTTTTTGCATTAAATTTTCACATTGGATTTCTATAACTATAGGTAAAATAAAACACTCTTTATGCTCTATCGACTTTCCTTTCTGCAACTGATATGTTATGATGACGTAGTCAAATACATGTGATATGCAAAAAGCTGTCAGAAAACA
The DNA here is from genome assembly GCA_949315895.1 of Anania crocealis. Taxonomy (NCBI): domain Eukaryota; kingdom Metazoa; phylum Arthropoda; class Insecta; order Lepidoptera; family Crambidae; genus Anania; species Anania crocealis. The sequence continues at coordinate 18,194,414 of OX438882.1, forward strand.
ATAAAGAAGAATGCGGGTCTCCTATTTTTTATGATCTCAAGAGATATCCCTTGGAAATGTATAAAAATATGGATAGTGATGGAGTATAACATAAAAAAAACCTTTTAAGGTGCTAAAATAACTAGATATCTACTGCTATCTTACTGTCATCATTCTCACCGTGTAATATTTAACGAGTTTTAGGGACAGCATAAGGTTTTCTAGCTTTGAATAGTAACCATTTTAACAAATGCCAATATTTAATGGGACTACAGAGCTAAGTCCTGCCCCCAATAGATTTAATTTCATTACTTCTAAACAAAATCAATTCTCGAAAAACTAAAACAGTATCAATTTAGCAAATTACCTCTAGTATTTATTGAATCACAGTAAACTTTTTATTTAGTTGTTTATAAAGTCGAATTTGTCGCTAACGGCAAAAGCGGCCGCTTAATTTTAGCAATAATGTACAATACGAAAGAATGCCAGAACGAAAAGCAGTTAACAGTGATTCAATAAATACTAGATTTTATTTGCTAAAATGACTGTTTACTACTTTTTTAGTCACATTAATGGGAAATAAAACAGTTTCATGATTTTTAGTGCAATGCTGGTCTCATACTGAAAGTGTTAGAAAGTGATGTTTTAATTATAATTTCCAAAATATGTTTTTTTTGTGACAGACTGTGACTGGATGTACCAGGACGTGTCATGCCGAGGACCTGGCACGTGTGTGCTGGCCAGCCCCGGGTACCCAGGGTTGTACCCACCACATCGCCGGTGTCGATACCTATTTGCCACTAACTCGGTGAATACTCGTGTCAAGATCATCTTTACGTCCATACTTTTGCCCAGAAAGTAAGTACCTACGTCGAAATAATTCCTGTATCTTATTTAATTTATAAGAATAGAGAAGGCAAACCTCGTTATGGTTTAATATATTCAATTCACTTAAATATTTTTAAAATGCCAAGGAGACAAAGAGCTTTGTAGACCGAGACATTAACCAAAGACATCAAGTTATTATTTCTGAATTTGTCTGATTTTGTTATGTACCTACGTATTTATTTATAGATAGGCATTGAGATTCAAATTTTTAAAATTTACTGGCTTACTGTTCAGTAGATCTAATTAAAAATTTTTGGCCTACCACTAAAATTTTCAGCTCTAAAGTTTTCGTTATGCCATGCATACACAGGTAAGGGGCGCAATTCACTATACTAAGCATTGGACAGCATAACGAGTTAACTTTGCCACTTGACAAATGACAGATAGCCGGGTAATTAGAACGCGGCGCCCGGAGACATTTTGTCTACGTCGCCGCGTACCGCCCGACCCCATAAATTGGTACCTACAACTTCCTGAGCATTGTCGCTACGACCGTAATATTTAATTAGATAGTTTGTGTTTCACGACACATTTGCTCATTTATATGGCAGTGAAGCATGAGCGGTGCTTGCGGCTTATAAATAGAAACTATTGTCCAAGATCATTGTTGCAGTTGTAATGTGTACTGAACTTTATGCGCAAACACTTGACAACGAATCCTTATTGAATGGTAATCTGTTGATACAGTGTCGCTTCTATTGTGAAAGCTAAATCTAAATTTGATATAAGTAAAAAAAAACGAAACAACATTCAATCATAAGATCTGGAAACAAGTAATCATAAAATCTGGAGGTTCATAATATACTCGACCGTAAATGAGTGCTATTTTTACGTTCAAGTAGACTTATTATTTAATTACGGAACTTAATTAAGAACTTAACGCAGCTACTAGAGCTATGTGCTGTCCCCAATTGATTTAATTTTATTACTTTTAAACAAAATCAATTCTCAAAATACTAACACAGTTTAATTTTAGAAAATTACATTTGGTATTTATTGAATCTCTGTTAACAGCTTTTAATTCTGTCATTATTTTTTATCGCACATTATTGCTAACAGCGGCCGGTTTTGTTAGCGACAAATTCGACTTTATAAACAACTAAATAAAAAGTTCACTGTGATTCAATAAATACTAGAGGTAATTTGCTAAAATGATACTGTTCTAGTTTTTTAAAAATTAATTTTGTTTAGAAGTAATAAAATTGAATCAATTGAGGGCAGTGCACATAGCTCTAGTACATACCTAGTCCCCTTAAGAACTCCAGTTTTTACAACTGATTAAGGAGATAAAGACAGGAAAAAACTTCATGACAATAACATCCACTATAAATAGATTACGTACATAATTATGTTACAAAACAGATTGGCAAGACAAGATTTTTATCAAATGGTGGTCTGATTTGATTGCTCGCCAGTGTAGATCTCGGTTTTAAAATTTTGTTTGTCATATACCTACATATCTTATTAAATATACATATCTTATAACTTAAGATGGTTCTATGAATACAAATTTTAATCATAAAATATTTATCTGAAAGATGAAAAAAGAAGCGTGATGAGGAATACTTACTTAAATATAAATACCATTAGGAAATGAAAAGAACGTAGTTACTTAAGAATTGTTTTACTTTTAGAATTTTTATTTGGAATAATTTACAAAAAATGAAAGTTTTCATGCGAAGTAGAATGTTTGATATATTTATTTTTTTAAATAAAAGGAGCCGCATAAGTTAAGCTACTCATTTATACATGACTTTCAAAGATCTTCTGAACGTTTCTCTGCACGTTCGATTAATTATTAATCGCTGGCAAAATATAGTTCATGAACTTAATTACGGATTAGGAGCTACCAGTTTATACTTATAATTACAGAGTATTACAGTTTTGATTACACGTAGATACTATGGATATATGTTTTGTATCTTTTACTTGGCAACTTCAAACCCTCTTCCGGAAGCATTTTTATCAAGCACCCGTATGAAATTCAGTCGTACCCGTTTGAAAGGCCTGCGAACAATCGTTCCAGTAAATAAAAGGACCGCCCTATCTCCCTTCCACCCCTGTGGGTTGTCGCGTGCTACTGAAAATTTACGACGATCCCATTGACTTTAAAGAGTAACATGTTCTCTTCCATGTAAGTTTATCATGCGTAATATATAGACATAACATTACTATTTAAATTATTCCTTAGTTTTCATATTATAATGTGAACAACTTAAGTACGATATTTTTATGAAATTTCATATTAAACACACGATATGTCAATGAAATTAAATTCTATCAATACCTAATTACCCGAAGAAGCATTTAGTTTTCAGTTATTCACTATAGGTAACAAAATTTTCAATATTCTCTGTTGTTGATGACAGCACTTGCAAAATGGAAAACGCTGGTTAATCCGATATAAACCGAAAATCAACGCTTGCGACGCTAAAGAAAGACATAAACTGAAATTCCTTTCTTATATTTATGGATACGGCAGCACACAAAAATATGTATCAACACAAGACCGTAAACAACTTTCATCATAACGGTACCACGTAAAAAATTTCAAAACAATTTTCACCTTTCGTTCTGCAGATTTACGAGTTGCGCATTTCTATTTTAGATTTTATGTACCTAGTATAATTGTTACTCGTATTTTACACACCCACGTTTATTTATGATCTGTATGTGATGCCAAAGCAGTAAGCTAGGTCCTAATCGAGTCCTACAGAATAAATTCATGGTTATCAACCTACTATACTACTGATACTAGCACTAGCTCAACAATTATGCATCAAAAAGTATATAGTCAAGAGCAAGTCTATTGAATATTAAAAAAAATACATATTTCATCATCATCAGCCTATTTCAGTCTACTGCTGGACAAAGGCCTCTCCAGTATAAAAAAATTCCCCCTGTCGCCACGCTTGCCAGGCGGGTTGGCAATCAAAAAAAGACGTTACTGCACGTCTTCTCATGGCAATACTTCTAAAGTCGCCTCTTGTGAAACCGCTAGGAAGAGAAGGAGTTTACATGACTTAAAATATATTTATTTTATCGATAATTTAGATGAAATCAAACTCTCGCGCCTTGATATTAAAAAGGATAACGCCTTTTACATCTTCATAAAACTTTTACGACTAGTATTGCTATCTTGATAGTAGGTAGGTAGCCAAATGTATTTACTATTCAGAGAGCTTTGGATTATGAAATGTAAATTATACTGCTTAGCCGGAGTTAGATTTCCTTTTCAAATATTATTGTGATTTAGGAACAGCTCGAGTTCTGCACAAACCGTATATACGCAGGTCTATATAATAAGATAAACATCCAGTCCTGCACGCTAACTGCCTTGGGATGCCTGAGGCTCCAACTAAAATTTACCATCCAGGAACTTTTGATATCTAGCGAAGATAACGTTGTATGACGTACGTATAACTAACTAGTTCATCGATTGGATGAACTATTACGTTATTCTAATTTTGCATTGTTTTTAAACCAATCTTTACATCTGATATTAGTCGTTATTATGTATAAGTGGTGCAACTGACTCGACTTTGATTTATACCTAGATTACACACTTGAAAATACAATTATGTCTTTTTTCGACTGGTTAGGTGGAGCTTGAACCCAGTAATCAAAAACATTGATAAATGAAACTCCGCTGGCTTACAGTGTGAAACCTTAAACACCGCTGGTTTACAGTGTAAAACATATACAGTGTATAACCTTAAATAAATTTGTCGCTACAAAAATAGTCTTGGTAGCTAAATCGGTAAAAGCAGAGCCCGGTAGGGGTCGTGGGGTCAGAACTTGACCTGAGGCAGTCGAAAAAAATTATTCCAAGAATTGTATTTAAAATTTTCACGAGAAATTTAAAAATATTTTGCCCATTTTACCAATGAAATATTTGTTTTGTTTTATAATTACTAGGTTATTTACAAATTGGCAGAATAAAGATACCGTCCGCCTCTTTTTCTCTTCAAAAATATATCCCTAAGATCAAAAGATCTCAGCGGATTTTTAATATATCCCTAAACCAAAATGTTTCAGGAAGCTAATTTAAAATTCTACGAGAAATCCAGGTTATCTGTGAAGCTTTCAGCGTCTAAGTTTATTATCTTTATTTTCTTTGCGAGTCTTTTAAATTTAAAAGTTTAATATCGGCTGCTAAAATAATAGCGCACACTTTAAACCGTATCTATTTCAATCGCACTTGTTCTGAGATAAATCTCTTAGGAGCAGTGGAGTGTGAGAAATAAAAGTGCTATCTTGGTGCAATATGTTTCCCTACACGTACTAATAGGTAGAACAGAAATACAACCACTTCTTTCAAGCTTGAGGCAACACACTAAGCTCAACATAGAAATTAACGGGTCTTATCTTTTCCACTCGTTTTGTATGTTTCTACTAAGACATACATATACGAGTAAAAGAAACACAAACCCAAACTTACATGGTCTTGAAAAGCAATGCGTTTCTTTTCTTACTGCATTTTACGTAACTTCGGATATCGTTTCTGCTTTTAATTTAATGCTTGTGTCTGAGCCAAATTGACTTTATTGGCAAGTCGGTATCTTATGTCTTCCGCCTTCTATTTCTTATGGACTGGGTTTGATGTTGTTTTGTTTTTCGTGTTCATTTATTGCGCCTTCACATTGTTGCAGTATTGGCAAAGTTACAAAACTGACATTTTTACGTACAAGTAATAATAATGTTGAAAAGATAACAATAATAAATAAGAATTTGTAACAGTCGTTTTTCAAGTTTGACAATGTTTTAGATGAAATGGGATAAAAGTATGTTGTTTGTATGTTTAAGGTGATAAAAGTATTTATTGTCGAGCGATATCTCGACAAAAAATACTTTTATACTGCAATGCATCATACGAAATGTGTACATACATACATTTTTAAATATCTTATGTGGTTTAGTGTCCACGTACTCTCCGCTAAGTGTGTACTATATATATTGGGATCATAACTTAAATAAAACTCTTTTTGCAGTCACTGTGCCACAGACTACCTGACGTTACGCGCGGGGAACTCTCCATCTGCTCCACTGCTTGCTTCTTTATGCTCCGAGAGAACAGCAATTTTAGAGCAACCTGGGCCGAATTTATTGCTCGAGTTTAAGTAAGTTTAATTAAAAATATAACTTTATTTTCTCTCTACTACTTTATTTGCTCTAAAAGCAAATGATAAGTAAAGAACTTTTACATGTATCATCGACTCCAAAGGCACGACAATCTTATTCTTTTCGTTTTAAATATTAACATGGTTGGGATTCAAATATGATGATCGTTTTAATTTTCCTATTACCATAAATTTATTAAGTATTTTATAGCACGTACGCCCTAAAATCTTAACATACATGTTTTAATTTTCACAATCAGAATTCTAATCTCGTCTTATTAATTTCAATTGTGACTCGTGGAATTCGGTTAATATCTTTAGTTTAAGTTGAAAACGTGCAGAAGGCTGTAACGCCATTGTTGAGCCCCACTTGCAGTGAACGTTGCTAGAGTTATTGCTCGGCGAAGTCCCATTTACAAGCAATTTCCGTCGTAATCTGAGACCCGGTGGTTGTTGAAATTCTGACTTGATTACATTTGTGATACTCAGTTCGGGCCCGTTAGTTCCGCCGTACGATTACAACGGTTTCATCGCGAAGTTGGAGTTCATAGAGCGGACGGACAGCAGCGCGCCCCCGCCCACTGTGGTGCCAGCGTCGCCACCGTTAGCTGCGCTTACGCATCATGCACAAAATGGTAGGTAATTCTTATATTTTCAATTTAAATTTAAACTAGTAAATGCAAATTATGAGTAGAAGAAGAAACAAATTGCAGTGGCCTAAACTTATGTGAAACCTATTACCTATTAAGGAATTTAACTTCGCGACAAAGAGATGTATAAAACCGGCTTGAATACCGTAGCCGTCCAGTAAATGACAATTGTTCTGCTGTGCGCTGTGAATTGAATCCCGACTTCAACAGCAATACCGCATGCTAACGGATTCCTGGAGTTATTTGACATTTAAGCGTGGAACTGCGTCCGATGCAAGCTATCCCCAACGGGCCAATCCGGCTGTAATTGCGTTGCGATGCGACATGACCTCTGCCCGGCGGCACTGGGGCGTTACAACCCTAAACGTAACATCGTTCATGTTTTACTAAATGCAATACCATCTCTGGCTACACATCCAAGTACTTTAGCTTCATATTACGTTGTCGTGCTACATAAAGCTGTTGGCACAGATAATATATAACATTAACTCACTTTTGATAAAAAGATTTATGGAATGATACGAACAACACTGATTCAAACTACTAAATCACATGAAAAATTTCTCACGAAATCCTCTGTTTATCCGTTAAAACTCTCATGGAAACATAACCCATTCATTTACTGAAAACAAAATTTAGTAGTTTTCACGCTTAAATACGAGTAGCAAAAGAGGTACCTACTCTGGAAACAATTGAGCGTGCAAAAAAACTTACCGCTCGCCAGTTTATTACGAGACATTCAAGCGCTCCACAGTGAGAAGTGGGATTACTTCAAGTGAAGTCTTTTCTGACCCGGGTACAATTTCAGTTTCCATTTCGCCGGAGCGTTGTCTCGGGGCACAATAATGAGGTTGGGTAATATGTTTGTTTTGTCTTTATTTAGTGGACAGGGTGGCAGCGATGGAAAGTAATGTGGTGTCGAACGAGGTTTCCGTTAACAATGGCGGCGGGCGGGTCGGGTGTGGTGCGAGTGTGCGCGGGTATGGACCGGGCGGAGCTCGCTCGGGCCACTTCGACACGCGGGCGACCGGCTGGCGGACTCAGTGCGCTATACACTTGCTAGGCGCACCTACAGATGTGGTGCAGGTGTCACTATTTAATTATAATTTAAGGTGAGCCCCACAAATCTGATTAAAGACTTACTATTTTTCGTTTTTTATCGATCGATCGGAATTCCAGTGAGTCTTTGGGGTGTATGTAAATGCTGGCAAATAAAACATTCGGAGATCATTAGAAGGGTTGTTAAAGGCCTAATATTATATCGGCTGCGTATGCGTTCACGTTCTAATACGTTGTAGGTAATGTAGCGATCTATACAAGACTCGATAATTAGCTTGCGTGGTGTGAACTTGCAAGTTAGTTTGCCATGTCTATGGAATCATTTAATCTGTAATGGAATACAACTCAATGAAACCAGTGAGTTTTGGCCGTAAGAGACCTATTACAAAACCACCCCTGATAGTTATTTTGTGTTTAAAGCACATTAACAAGATAAATCGAGATTCAGAGGCCACGGGAAACTATTAAATGTATAAAACTACAAGTGCAAAAATGGTATACATTTTTATATCAGCAATCTCACAAGTAATATAAGTATTTCTTTTTTTACGTTTGTAACTTTCTTGTTGTATTGTTACGCATAAAAAAGGAAAGGTAAATACAATTCTACCTTTTAAATAAATAATACAGTGTATATAAGTAGCTTTTCCCATATTTTGTTATGGTTCTAAAAATACACAGCTAGTATTACAATGACTTTTTGAATTATGTTTAGCTGTGCTGATTATGCACCTAGTTCAAAGCGGCCTCTGATTTTTAACACATCCAAATTTACAAAGTGGTCGCTTTTAACTTACGAGAATTAAAATGATATTGAGGCAAGTTTAAAGTAGCTAAATTATGGTAAATGAAATATGAATTATATTAAATTAAATCACACAGTAATATTTATTAAAGATAAAACATCACTCGGTTGGTGTGATGCCGGCACATTAGAAGATTAGCACCACCCCTTCTCTTTCTATAATTATTATTGTTGTAATGGGCGTCTGAAGGAGTACTCCAGGAAGAAGAAAAAAACCGGCCAAGTGCGAGTCGGACTCGCGCACTGAGGGTTTCGTACCAACTTTAACTGAATTAGGGGTCCACTCACTTCCACTTAGCCAAAATACCACAATATTTGGTTGACTGCAAAAATAACTTTGCTTTTCATAGTGTTTGTATGAAGGACAAAGTTATATTTGCGGTTGTTAAAAATGTGCTATTTCTCAAAAACTACCGGTTTGATCTCGTTTAAACCAATTTTCGTTGAAAGTATTTGTTAAGATCTACATTATGTATTTTTTTCAAAATTTTCACTTGTTTAGTTTAAAAGTTAGAGGGGGGGGACCCATTTTACCACTTCGGAAGCGTCTATCTTCCAAATGTTAGACTTTTAGAAATAATGGTTCTAGAAACCTCTACGTCATTTTAGAAGACCTAACCATAGATACCCGACATGCATAGGTTTGAGTAAAATAATTTTTTTTGTTTTATTTCTGTGTATGGGAAGCTCCCCTTAAATATCATTATTTTTTATTTTTTGTATGAGAATCGTAAAGGGTACACCTACCTACCTACAAAGTTTCAACTGTGTAATGCTAATACTTTCAGATTAAGTGGCTGTGACATACGGATAGACTTGACGAAACTATCAGGGTTCCGTTTTTTGCCATTCTGCTACGGAACCCTAAAAGGGCAGCAGCATTATCCAAACTGCGATCGCAACACGCCTACCAAGCAGGGCGATAATGGCAAAATCCTCCTTTAATGGCCGGTCCTAATAACCTATCTATCTTCAGTTTTGGCATATCGGAGATAGAAAACAATTTCTGCCTTTGTTTCTCTGGACGGCAAAATCAGAGAGAGAAACTGTTACCGATCTCCGAAATGTCAAAACTGGCGATAGATAGATTATTGGCACCGGCCGTTAGAGAGGTACACGTGTATAGCAGTGGATCGGTAAAAATTGGTGATGAGAATGATGATTATTCGACATTGAAATTAAAGTATGTTACTATTAGGTAATTAAAGGTATGCCGTGTAGTGCCGGCACATAAAAAGAATAGCACTACCCCCTCTCTTCCCGTGGGTGTCGTAAGAGCCGACAGAGGGAAAACTGCCATCAGGAGATGGGCAGCAGCGTCTCCTAGAAGCATCAAGCCATACTGCGATCGCCAACCCGCCTGCCAAGCGTGGCGATTATGGCAAACCCCCCCCCAAATATGAATACACCGCTAAGAATTCGGCCCCCAGTCCCCGGCGGCCCCGCTAGTCCTAGCTATGGCAGCAGCTATGGTAACGGCGGGGCAGGGGGTGCTAAGAATCCCCGGGTAAGATCCGGCTGCCAACAACGACGACTCGACCTGGCAACATATAACACGCGCACACTGAGGCTTGACGCGAAGCTCGTAGAGTTGGAAGAGGCAATTGGTAAGTTACATTGGGATATCATTGGGCTATCTGAAGTCCGAAGAGAGGGGGAGGACTCGATAACCCTAAAATCCGGTAACTTACTATACTACCGGGAGGGCGACCAACAGTCCCTAGGTGGTGTCGGGTTCATCGTCCACAAGTCCCTTGTCAACAACGTGATTACTATCGGAAGTGTTTCGAGCAGGGTAGCGTACCTGATACTCAGAATATCGAAACGATATTCGCTGAATGTCATTCAGGTTTACGCTCCGACCTCAAAACACGACGATGTCGAAGTGGAGGCTATGTATGAAGAGATCTCTAAAGCCATGCATAGCTTTAAAACCCACTACACGGTTGTGATGGGGGATTTCAATGCGAAGTTGGGGCAACGTTGCGGTAATGAGTTGAGAATGGGGAAATTTGGATTTGGGCAACGGAACAAAAGGGGTCAGATGCTGGCAGACTTCATGGAGAGGGAGAACCTCTTTATGATGAACTCCTTCTTCAAGAAGCCCGTAAGCCGCAAATGGACCTGGATCAGCCCGGACGGTAAAGTCAAAAACGAGATCGATTTTATCATGTCAACGAAGAAGCACATATTCGATGATGTCGCTGTGATCAACGCTGTTAAGACAGGAAGCGATCACCGCATGGTCAGAGGCACATTGAATATCGACGTAAAGCTTGAAAGAGCGCGACTGATAAAATCCACGCTCCGACCAATACCGGCTCAAATTCAAAACCCCGAGTGCTTTCAGCTCGAGCTTCAAAACCGTTTCGAAGCCCTTGAGAACAGCATCGATGTGGACGATCTATACAACATGGTGGTGGATACTGTCCGTACGGTAGGGTCTAAGTACTTTAAAACCCGCCGTCCCAAATCAAAGAAACTCTCCAGTCAGACTCTCCTACTCATGGATCAGAGAAACGAAATGAGGCTACAGAACTCAGCGGATGCCCATCGCTATCGGCAACTCAATAGACAGATATCTAAGTCTTTGAAGAGCGACCTTCGTCAATTTAATACCCGACGTATTAAAGAGACCATTGAGCGGAACAAAGGCTCCAAAGTGTTCGCCAGAGATCTGTCTATTGGGCAAAGCCAATTGACGAGGCTGAAAACTGAGACAGGTAGCATCATTGCGTCAACACCTGAAATCCTGAGGGAGATTGAGAGTTTCTATGGACAGTTATACTCCACGAAAACACCTGTTGAAAGCAAGGCTAAAGACCCTAGAGCCAAGCTTACCCGACACTATTCTGAAGATATCCCGGACGTCAGCCTGTGCGAGATTAGAATGGCTCTCAAGCAGCTTAAAAACAACAAGGCGGCGGGTGATGACGGAATCACAACAGAGCTCCTTAGAGCGGGCGGTAAGCCGATACTTAAGGTCCTCCAGAAGCTCTTTAATTCTGTCATCCTCGAGGGCAAAACGCCAAAGGCATGGGGCAGAGGCGATGTGATGCTGTTCTTCAAGAAGGGTGACAAAACTCTCTTGAAGAACTACAGACCCATTTCGCTTCTGAGCCATATCTATAAGTTGTTTTCGAGAGTCATTACGAATCGTCTCACTCGCAGGTTCGACGACTTCCAACCTCCCGAACAAGCCGGGTTCCGAAAAGGCTATAGTACCATAGACCACATTCATACGCTGCGGCAAGTTATACAGAAGACCGAAGAGTATAACTTGCCACTTTGCTTAGCGTTCGTGGACTATGAGAAAGCCTTTGATTCGATTGAGACATGGGCAGTGCTGCAGTCTCTCCAAAGGTGCCAAATAGACTACAGGTACATCGAGGTACTAAAGTACTTATACCAAAACGCCACCATGTCGGTCCGATTACAGAACCAGAGCTCTAATCCGATCCAACTACAGCGAGGTGTGAGACAGGGAGACGTTATTTCTCCGAAACTGTTCACAGCTGCGTTGGAGGATATTTTCAAGCTTCTGGACTGGAAAGGACGCGGCATCAACATTAATGGCGAATACCTAACACACCTGCGATTTGCCGATGATGTAGTTCTTATGGCTGAGACCTTGGAAGACCTGAACATTATGCTCGAAGATCTCAGTAATGCTTCTCAAAGAGTGGGTCTTAGGATGAACATGGACAAGACGAAAATCATGTTAAATGCCCATGTTGCACCCGCTCCAGTTAACGTTGGGAACATTGCACTCGAAGTTGTTGACCACTATGTTTACCTGGGACAGATAGTCCAGTTAGGTAAGTCCAACTTCGAGAAAGAGATCTCTCGTCGAATCCAGCTCGGATGGGCAGCGTTCGGGAAGCTCCGGCATATTTTCGCGTCCGAAATACCTCAGTGTCTCAAGACGAAAGTCTTTGACCAGTGTGTGTTGCCAGTAATGACCTATGGGAGTGAGACGTGGTCGTTTACTATGGGTCTCATAAGAAGGCTCAAGATCACCCAGCGAGCAATGGAGAGAGCGATGCTTGGTATTTCCCTTCTCGATCGAATCAGAAATGATGAGATCCGCAGGAGAACTAAAACAACCGACATCGCTCGAAGGATTGCATCGTTGAAGTGGCAGTGGGCGGGACACATAGCGCGGAGAACCGATGGCCGTTGGGGCGGAAAGGTTCTCGAATGGCGACCACGTACCGGACGACGTTCCGTGGGCAGGCCCCCCACAAGGTGGACCGACGATCTGATCAAGGTCGCGGGAAGCCGCTGGATGCGGACAGCACAGGACCGATCGTTGTGGAGATCCTTGGGGGAGGCCTATGCCCAGCAGTGGGCGTCGTTCGGCTGATATGATGATGATGATGATGATGATTAGGTAATGAATTAAACAATGTGAAGTATTAAACTTAATTACGGAATGAATTTGTTTAACAAAGCAGTACAATTATTCAAGTCTATAATTTCACGCTCGGGTGGTTGGTTTCAAAGAACTAATTAAACCACTTTTCCACATGACGTTGCGGTTTGCCGTTTTCTTTTCGTACAAACGCTGGCGACCAAACCGCAAGCCACTGAGTAATATGAAACGTCCATACCAGTTTCACTGCTAATTGCTTTTGACTCCTTAGCTTCATCTGGAGCGGTGCCAAAGATTTATCGAAAGCAATTCTATTGTGAGAAAAGCAGTTAGTAAAATTGTTATTGTTTTGCGCAGGTTACAAAGCTGTCGATCTCATATTGAGGTTTTAGAAGGGCTACATGAATTTGGAGGAAAAGGTGATAGAGGAGACCGGGCAGAACGGGGAGATAGAGCGTTGCTTAGAGTGTGTGGTCCTGCTGTGAGGGAGGCTAGAGATCCCTCGGGAAGGTTTTTGCTACGGCAAGCTGTGACCTCTAAAGGTGTGAATTTGACGATTCTTGTGCGTCGAGCGGGTTCGCAGAGCGCAGATGAAGAAGAATTCGTCGACGGTGCATTTGCTTTTCATGATGGTGAGTAATTCAATACAGCTATTTCGACTTTTCATACCTTGTTACTTAACTAACCCTAGTTTTTTACAAATATATTATTCTTATTCTAAAGATATAACTAGTATTTGCAACTGTTTTATCGATAGTTCTTGCTAATGATAAGTTTTGTTGTGCTGTGAGCCAGCATCGTTTCATCAATCGTCCTAAAATGGTTTTTAGTTATGTGTATTTAAACTCGTTTTCTACATTCTCTGAATATTTTTAGAACTGTTTACTATTGTTTTTTAATTAAAATACACACACAGTTCTAAAAATATTCAGAACTCTTTTTTACAGTTATTTACTTAACAACGTAGTAATTCATTTTCTCTAAAGCAAAATTGGCGAGCTCATTTCCAATTTTTATTTGTTATTTTAACTCTGTGGTTTCATATGTTATAGGTTTAAGCTAATGATATTGAAAGTGCAAGCTTGAGTACATTTTTATCAGAACTGCATGAAGGCACCGCGTCGCCAGACGCGACTTGCGCGGCCACCCACTACGGGTTGGCCTCGCCGAAGCACGGCGGTGTCTCAGCCCCATCCCATCACCACATCTTTTGGAATATCGAGGAGCGGCTACAATGCGCGCATCGGTTCATCCCCGCTGCCAACCAGAGCGTTACCATTGAGGTAAGTGGTATAGTGATAGGCCAGAATCAGATTTGATTTTGCGGCTGCAAGCCAAATCAAACAATAGTTGGGAATTCTATTAAATAAAATTGCTTCGAGGGCTTTCTCTTGCTGCTAACTGAAGTACGATTTATCACTGTTCATGGTCAGGAAATCAAAAACATTTTTGACTATTTTTGTCAAAACTTTAATTATTTAAGTAACCAACCTTATTTGACTACAGGTTAAATAAATCCGATGTTATCTGAAAATGCTAATTTTCAATATTTTTTAGACAAATCCATATACAATTTGTTCTTGTATTCAAACTGACTTGATTGTGAGGTCGAATACCAAACAATGTTCTACAAAACAATATTAAACCTTTATTTTGTATATTCAAATAATTTCAGTATCTCATACTTTTGTTTTAACAAACCAATTCATTAACACCAATTACGAAAACAATACAACTTCAGTTTAAAATTAAGTAACAAAATTACTTTAAATCCCGAAAATGCAATAACATTTATAAAGCTCAGTAAGTACCTAAGTGTTTATTCTGGCAAAACTTTGGTTCGCCCTGAGGCAGTCATAAATTTTACGCTCTATTTATCATACTGAATTTCTGATTGACCTAGATACAATTAATAATGTCGGAAGTTAATAAATCGGTCTTACGTCAGGTATAAAGTAAGAACACGCTCAATACAATATTTTAAAGAATATTATGTCTCTCTTTCGATTCGATGAACAAATGTAATTTACAGTCAATTTTGTGCTGAAGAAGGTGTAATAAAAGTGCTTTGGGTCTCGATGTTTACAGGTCCCTTATTGTTTCTTGTAGGTAACTTCCGGTCCCAATGTTTGCGATTGTTAATAAAACAGACCGTAGCCGAGTTGGTTTTGGATTGTACCAACAGGAAAACCACGAATAATTCAACAAACTAAGAACTTTTTACTGTCATGTCGGATTTGCCGACGCACGCGTAATATTTTTGACGAAATGAAACGCCACGCCAGAGTAATTTTCAAAAATTAATAATAGGCCAAATCGACGGGTGCCAAGTATAACAGTTATATGAAAAATTGCTAATTAAACATTACGGAAAGAAGTTTTCTTAACAATATGAAGACTTCTTTTTAAGTTGTGTTAGTTTTTAAATTTTCACAATGTCATCTACAATGTCACCCAAATAATACCTAAATACCAAGCTTAACACAAGTGATTACTTGCTCAGTGGCTTAACATTTTAGGAGAACGTACTAGTGATATTTAGTTGCATTAACTTGGGATAATTAAAAGATCGCAGTTTCGGCTTTTTTTACCTCCAAAAAATACTTAAAATAAATTGATACAGTGCCAAGCTAGATTTCGGCAAACAAATGAGCCTGATAGGTAATCTCTATTAAGATTTCGTGTTGTTTCGCAAGTATTTAGTTTATGTTATATTCGTTGTTGTTTTACCATCGTTTCAGTTATACACACGGCATATTTCGTCACCACCTACACCTAGTAGGTACATGATAAAATCTCTTCTCCAAAACAGATTCAGCGGTTAGATCGCATGTGGAGCGCCGAGCCTACTGGTACGGTAGGCGCCGCGGGATGCCGGACCGCGTGTGGCGACGCGGGCTGCGAGTGCCGCGCCCACACACCGCTCCACTACCACGACCATATCGCATTAGTCGCCGGCGACGGCACACACCTGTCATGCCTGTGTGGCGACTTCCAGGTAGGTATAGTTATTTCCTAAGGAAGAAGAAAGAGGAAGCTCTGGTAGCTGGATAATAGACATTTTTTATTCATTGATTTTCGGGATATTTTCACAAGTACCTCCCTATATGATGCCAATCGCATAGTCTTTATGATATTACTAGCTTTTTGCCCGTGTAGTTCCACACGTTATATTATGCGGCGGAAACTCAGCCCCCGACGGATATATTCGTTATTTATGTTGTATTAAGGAAGATGATCTATGAACACTGCATGATATTCCATTGCTTAGATAGATACTTATATGACCGACTTCGTTATAGATCAACTCTATTAAAAATGCTTTTACGTCTAATTTAATATTTCATCATTTTATTATATTTTCATTAGGTTTTTATCGTTTTAACAGTTTAGGGGTTTTCTCAAAATGTTTATTGTGGCTGTACTACTTCTAAGTGAAATCATATCACATTAGAGCCATATGAGGCGCGGTAAGTTGTTTAACAACCCGTAAAAACTACCTCCCTTGACTAGCTTTGAAAAACCTTAATTCTGTTCCTATATTTTTTGTAAGTTCCATTCGAAAATTTCGAGAACATTTGTTTTGTATATTCGTATTAAAGTATGACCATAAGCTACCTAGCTTAATTTTTAGTTCAGCCATTATTCAACTAATGTCTACAGGTAGGTATGGGAAATATTTCTATGTTAAGTAATTCAGTACTGAATAATTTACTGGACTACAGCAATATTTTTTTTTTAACATTATTAACAGGATTGTTATATACATTTATTCAATATCATTAAAGTAGAATTCAATTCAATTAGTACAAAACATTAAAAGTTAAATTTAATTAAATTTACAACTAAAATCAATTATATAAAAAAGTCATAATATTAAAAAAAAAGAACAAATAAATTAAAACAAAGTCAACCCCGGAGGGAAAGTGCCCATAACACTTGCAGCATTCCCCCGCTGAATGGCTACGGCTATCCTCTGAACTAGGAATGACCCCGACCGAGGATCATTGGACCTCATTCTAAGGCGACGGCCTACTTCTGCAATAATTTTGTTTTATTATGATACAAACACAAAACACAATTAATATTTTTAGCGTTGAGAAACCTATTTGTTTGAATTGACTCGTGCAAAAACGGGGTGATTGAAATTGACAGTTATTCGGCATACGACCTGAATGAAATATTCGTGACCCGGTGAGGGAAATATACTTCACACGAACGACACATCAAAGGAAGGAGTGATTACGCACCGTACTGAAAAATGGCAACTTAAATATTAATATCGCAAAATCCAATCAATTTCAAGCATTTCAAAAATGGCGTTAAGCGTAATCAGTCTACCAATATGTTGGAAATCATTCAATATTTTTTCCCCGTCGGTCAGTAGGCTGTAACATTTATTATTTATAAGCAAATTAAATTAAATATAATTTTTAATGACACTTAAAATACCAAGTTTTAAATGCTCTTGTATAAGATTGTCCTGTATTACGATGAGTCAGGTGTGGCTTAATAAATGATAAGCATATCAAGGTACAAATATTCTTTACGGTCATTATTTAAATTTTTATTCAATGATAATATTAAATTTATACATACATACATATTATCACGCCTCCTTCCCAACGGGGTAGGCAGAGACCGAGGCCTTCCACTTACTACGATCCTGGCATACATCTTTCGCTTCTTCCACATTCATCAATCTTTTCATGCATGCTCGTCGGTTTAGAGTACTCTTGACCTGACCTTTCTTCTTGACCTGACCTTTCTTCTTGACCTGACCTTTCTTTATTCAATTTATGCTTTAAATTAAATGTAATACTTTTCCCGCATGGACAACATGTGGACAACATCACATCATTGTCCTAATTCCAAAGTGAATAATTATTCTCACAAAGCACTCGTATTGTAAAAATCATGAACAACGAAGGTACCACAAACACCTGGACCCTAGAAAATGTAGAATAACACCTTTTTTCTACATTGATCCGTCTGGGAATCGAGCCCGGGACCTCGAAGCAGGCAACACCTTAAAAACCGGTGTGTACGCCACCCCGCCCCGAAGGATATATAGATATATAGAAGGAAGAATAGAAATCGGGGATATATTTTTCAAGGTATTATTTCCAGGAAAAAAATGTTATGTTCTTCCCCAGGGTCACGAAATTAAGCTTGATTTAGAAGTAATTATTCGCACTGTGACGTGGACTGGATAATTAAATCATTTCGTATCTTCTTAGATGAGTCTTGATATTTTACAAGTAACTAAATCAGTAGGTGTATGCCTAAATTCCCTAATCTTGTACTAAATAATATTTCTACGTTATTATTTTTCTAGGTTCTTGTGACATGTTCTTACGTTAAATTTTCATAAGTGTTACTTCGTTAATAACTTAATAACAGCAGACAAAACATCGTTTTCAACAAAAACAAAACTACCACCGTTATAATTCCAAAGTAATTAAATTATTTTGAAATACTATGTTATGGAGTTCTTGGAAAAGAGCGTAACAAATAAATTAATCGTGTTACTCAGGCCTTGTGCTAACACGACCGGGGGATGGCAACCCTTCCGTAGCCTATGCTCCGGTTTGTGCGATCCGCATAATTAAGTAAGAGGGTTACTATTAAGTATGTAACAGCAATAAAGCGAGGAAAGGCCACCCGACCGTATAGGGAGTTCTAAAAGCAAATATGCCCCTAAATAATTTACAGATGTTGTCAGTAGCCACTTCGCCTTCTAGTCTAAATTTAACAATGTTATATTTTTAGAAATAGTTACGAAATATTCCAATTGTGCCTTGTCTTTGATGTACTAAATTAATTTCCTTTGTTTAGGACATTTAAGACATCCTTTTGAATCCAAGCTTATCGTAATCAAAATCCAATCATCTGATTGCCAGCTTTGTCAGTGTCGTATTAAGTCATCAAAAATGTAATAAGGAAAAATACGTAAGCCATATAAGTTCGCAGTTATGTAAAATGCGAGCGTAAAGGCGAGGTAAGAGAAACTTTTCTTTTCCATTTTCATGATTACGCCTAGTGTGTGCGAGTCGTGAAAGTTTGCGGTCCCCGTTACAGATATAGGGTTGAGTGCTCGCTTGTAGCTTTTATTATCTAGCTCCGCGGAACGGGCACGTAATTTAATTATTAACAGTGCTTTACCCCTATCATGAGTTGACGGCGGTGGCGCTAAATTGTTACGAGGAGGCATTGTTGCAAAATGAACTTTAGGCAATATCGGGCAGGCGCCGCGCTTCGGCCATCGGCACTCATAAAACGCGGCCTAACTGTGGCGTGTCATCCGTCCTCCCCCGTTATTAGTGGTCGCTCGGGGCGACAGCCCGGAGACTCACCCCTGAAAATTCAATTAGTTAGTAGCTGACTACGTATGCGTGTTGCGTACAGTTGCACGCCAAATTTGTCAATACGCCACACACGTAATGCCGTGCGAACTAGCCTCGATACATGCCCCTGTCACGATTATTCGTGTCCTTAGTCATTTAATATTAGTAATCTTAATTTCCCTGTAGACTGCGTATCTAAAGCATTAATTTCTTCATTTAGTTTTAAAAAGATATAAGTACCTACGCTAGCGCGCATTTTCGAAAATACTTTTTACTTATCCCTTAAAGGATCAGTCAAGAAACTTAATGGATTTAATTTTTTCATCAGCCGTTCTTACAGTTTAATTATGAAGTTAGAAATCTTCGTCCCTTTCCAGGGGACTTAAAAGGGACCGTTTCTTATTAAATTGGGATATTTATTTCAAAACTTTGACATTTATGCTATTGTAAATGAAAAGGCTTTAAATGTTGGTGTAATGAAATGATTGAATACGAACGAAAATAACAATTTTGCTGGATATTAACACTTGAGTGTTATTGCTAGGCGGCCTGGTTGCCTGTGGTGGTACGCAGTTGGACGAGCGTCCGCCTCGAGTACTCAGTGGCGCACTACACATACGCGAGTCGCGGGTTTGATTACGCGGCAGCATACAGTTTCAACGACGACGCCATGTGCGGCCAACGTACATACACTACGCATTCAGGTAAACAATATTTAAATCGCTAGAGTTATTTGATTCGGGATTAATACCATGTACCTTATTTATTATGAGCGCCGTGATCACGAAAGAGAGTGCTCCCGTGATCATGGCGCTTGCAACAGTGCCGAAATATCGGAAACTCATAATACATAAGGTACATGGTATAAATCCCGAATCAAATAACTCTAGTGATAGTGACCATGAAAGTATAAATCAGTATAATACTCGTATTTAAATCGATTTTACTACTCCCTTTTTATCTCTATTTATCTCTTTAAGGTCCACAGTACCCACTCCCATGCAGTTGATGCAATTATGCATCCTGCTTATGAAATAAATTAAAAACATTTTCCAAAAAGGACTCGTTTGCAACGATTGCATTTGTTTTTTCGTCTTTCAAAATATGACCTGCTCAAGTTTTCCTCAGCAGAATTCTATTACACATTATATATGAAACCCTACCGTATACCTGTACATAATTTTATCACCACCTCTACACGAAAACAGGGACCCGAATAATTCTATGAAGATGTCTCTCGGATCGGACGGATAATCGGCAATATACCTCGAACGGGCCCTATAGACTTCCAATCGCATAAAGCGAAAAACAAACGGTTCAATTTGACATTCGCCTCGCGTCCCGGGCGTTTGGAAAAACGCGTCGGATATTGTTCTCGGTGGCGTGAGGCGTCCGAGAAAATTACGTGCCACGACCCAGTTTCTCGGTGCCTGGGGTAACACTGAATCGAAAAAAAACCTTGAACAAGGTCGTAAAGTTCCAATTACAGCGTTGCCATTGCGGCGACTCGTGTCTGCCTTTTCATTTTATTATTGCTCACGTAGATGTCTGTCGTGTTTTAAATTTCTTATTTCCACTCGAAGCATTTATTTCTCGGCGCAGGTGAAATATCGTCGCGGAACGTGTCGGTGACGGGCAGCCTCAACGAGTTTTTCTATCAGCAGTGCACGTGGGTTCTGGACTCGAACGTCGAGAGGCAACTGTTCATAGATATTTCTTCAGAACAGGTAATACTACTATCTTCTAGGTCATAAAGATATTTTTTCGTTTTTTTCGTAACTTTTGTAATTAAGTTTTATCTGCATTTTTTTTCATACTTAAATAAATACACTAGATGATTTGACACGGATCATTAAATTTTTTTATTGCAGTAAATATATCCGCATGTATTCACGGATAAGTAAGGTATATTTCAGCATTGAAACGAGAGATATGTTTACGGGTAAAGAAAATATGTAAATGCGAATTTTAAATCCGTATACATCTTTCATTTCAATGTAAAGTGTTCGTGTAAACTCAAAAAAGCAGTATATATTTTATCATTTAGATAATTTTAATCTGTGTATGAGTTAATAAAATGATTATTGAAAAATCAAAGTGATAATAATATGGACATAATTTCATTACAACAAGGACAAATCATGTGGATCGTGGAACATAACGCTTCACGAGTGGGCGGGCAGCGGCGCGCACAGCGAGGGCGGCCTGGCGGCGGCGGCCGGCGAGCTACTGTACACGTTCTGTGCCCGGCACAAAAACCACACGTACACGCTGCCTTACCGGCTTAACACTCTTGTCATAAGGTATGTGCACCAATAACTGACACTACAGTTAACCTCAATACAGGATGGGGGAAATAACCACAGCTTCCGTCAACTTGTTGTACATCTTTGGTGCCCGGCTCAATACACTTTGTCATCTGGTATGTGTTGTACAATCTGGAACAGCAATTAACCACGCTGCGTTTGAAAAATAATGAAGGGACTGACCGTGATGAATAGCGACCTGTTGTACACCTTTTGTGCCCGGCACAAGAATCACACATATACACGAACTACGATGAATCTCTCGGCTTGTGGCACAGCGTGGATGAGCTGACTTAGGCGTCGGCAAAATGTCTACAAGGTTAATCGGGTAAGTGCACGGTTCCTACTTAATACACTACATGGGCGAGAAGGTACAGACAACGGCAGGTCAACCTACCCAAAAAGTTAAAGGTCATTGAATTGATTTTTAACTTTAAGTCCAACAAGTAGAGATCAATATCAATTGAGAAAATTTGACATTTTGTGGTAGTTTGACGTGCTGTTGTCTGTACATTCATCATATTCGGCACAACAATATTTTTTTGGCAGGAGGACCAGCGCGCCTCTCTCATGAATACACGCTATAGCGTGTCAATAAATAATACAATACAGAATACGTACCTAATAGCGGCTTACGAATCGCTGTAAACCTTAAATCAAAGAAACATTCCATTCCAGGTCCATTCATAACCATAATATTCGTAAGGCACTTTTGCAAAGTTAATGTGTTTTATTTCACTTAACATATTTTATTTACAGGGGAAGTCTCCTATTGGATGTCCTAATTCAAGATTTAATTAGGACATCGACATAGAAGATAAATAAGAACCTGTTTAATGTGATAGGTACTAGAATATAAATAAAACTCTACTTACCTGCTGGTGCTTTGCAGATAAAAACTTTTTTACTGTGACATGCCCAGCCAGACACTTTTTACTTTTCTCAACTAGGTACTAATCATATTTGAAACTGAACGCCCTCGTATTGTATATTAGGTGAATACGAGTGAAAACCAAATGAACGCATCAAAGTAACTCTATATATAAGCTTTTAGCACTGAATTCAGAAAAAAATAGGAAAACTTTTCAGATGTCACATTTGATAAATTATTTATGAATGGTCCCTAGCCCTTACACTTGGACAGACTTGTAAAATACATAAACGCATGCTTTTTATGTACGCATCTCCCATTGGATAGATCTCGTTTCTTTGTGCATATTAGAAGAACCTATAAGAGGATACGTGATGTGTTTCTGAAATGACATTTCCACTTGTAAGTGGGTGCGGAGTAATGGCGTGTAAAATCGTCTATTCATCAGCAGATTTACAGTCCGTGAAAGTACTCCACCAATAAAGGGACTAATAAAAGGTTATTTATTTGCAACATGAATGTGTATCTCGTAGTTTCTTAAAATAGGAACACTGAAATGATATCTTCTATAGCTCATTGAAAACGCATTAAAATTAAAAAAAATATATATATAGTCTAACAATATATTTTTTTTGTAGGCTAGTGGCTCTGTCAAGACAGCAGCCATTGTACAGGATACGCTGGCGGTCCCAAGTGGTACGCGCAAACAACCGTCTGGGGCCGCCCACGCCAGTCCCGGCGGCTTCTGCTGGCTCAGCCAGCCTCACACGCGACAGTCTAGCTATCCTCATCCTGGTCTCACTACTCATCAGTCTCCAGAAACACAGACGAGTGGGAAGTGATGTATAAAAGTGCAGTGTGTTACACGAAAAAAGATTTTAGATAGCTCGTGTAAAATATTTTCTAACGTGCTACACTGTTTAACAAGAACGTTAAATTGTAAATAAGATCACTTAAAACCTAAGTATTTGTTACTGTTGACTTTCCAGTTACTCGTTATCCAATCGGACGATTATTGATGAGTGTGAATATAAAATTGACAGTTGTGTTTCGAGACTGAAAGTTGAAATTCCAACTGGGAATAAAACGATATAATAACGACACTGGTTATTTTGTGTGTAGAACTACAGACGAACAGTTTTTTGTATGTCAGCTTTGTTCGCGGTGTTTTTGCACTCGTGCACTTTTTGTACAGTTATTTAGGGCTGTGTAAAGTAAGTGTCAGGAACGTGTAAATAGTAATAATTGTCAGCCTTTTGTTAGAAACTAGTTTATTGTGTAGCGTCTAGAGGATAAACGTGAAGCACTGAACATTTATGGATATTTTAGTCTTTGCAAAATCGTTTTGCTAATGGTCAGGCGTGATTTTATAATTTATAGTAGGTAAGGAGCTATGTTTTTTTTTGTATCGACATTTCATATTAAACTTAAGTTGGTTGTTTTAGTGTAATTATTAACTGATATCAAAAGCACATTATCAAATTTGTGCACTTTAATATTATTGAAATTTGTACTTTTTTGTTTAATGGTACACATATACCTACTCTTCACTTTCTAACCTGCTATATGCCGTACCTATTGATATAATAAACTAAAATTAATTCTAACGGCCAGAAAATCTATTATAATTGGTAGTTATTTAGTTTATTAAAAACGTAACGTGCTTTTGATGAAAGTTTTAAGTGTTTTGATATAATAATCGTAAAATATTATGTACCTAACTGAAATATTCGCCGAAGCACACTTAACGACTAGATACAATATGTATCGTGAATCTGACTGCCATTTTGGTAAAAAATCTATTTTCGGCTTGAATTGATGTAATTAAGTACAGCTGGAAATAAGGTACACAATACACATTGCTAATCTACCAACGTTCCATACGAGTTATTACTATTTTTTATTGGTGTCTTATTTAATTAGATGTTTAGGGGAATCAATGATTCACCAATTTTTTAGTAATACATAAATATTAAACAAAAATAAATTAAATTAAATTTAAAACGTATTTTCCGAGTAGTAGAACACTACGAATTCTCTAAATATGTAACTTTTAAACAAACAAAAAAATCTGTTTCGGTTACATTAACGCACACCTAACAGCAACAAACAACAAAACTGTCACATTTTCACATAGAGATTTGTGTGTCACTTATAAAATATCTTTATATTGCTATCGATATTGATTTGCAGAAATCGGTTGTAGTCTATAACTTCGTCGAATTTAACAATAATACTAAATATCATGTTAAATACAGTTCCGTTTCTGCATCTGTTCACGTCCATAAAAAAAACAAAATAATTATTAAAAATTCGAATATATTGCACTAAATTTGTATTAAATAAAAAGCAAAGTTATTATAATCGTCACGACTTTAAAATCTATACATTTCGCATTAACGAATTAAAATAATATTATTTATTATTTTATAAATAAAATGGTCATATTTCTTAAAATAATGATTAAGTACACACAAGACAACAACTGGTCAAAAAATATTTTTCAGTACATTGTTTAATTACTAGAAACTAAATCTTGTTTTGAATTGTTAATTAACATTTAAGTGTGCTTCAAACGAGCTTTAAAGCTAGATAAATAATCTCATGGGATCATTGACTTTTCATGCGAGCAAAGCCGCTGGTAAAAGATTAGTATAAAAAACTCTAAACCCACTAGTTCATTTTTTTAAAAATGTATAATGTCATATTGACTGCGTGTAACTTAAGGTTAAGGTCTGCGCAGGCGACGGTCCTCAACTTTTTACAGATCGAGATACCTACTAGAACGTTTTACAATAAGATAGCAAGATAGCCCCAGTTAAAAATATATTGCAATATTCATTTTTTTATCATTTAGAAAGAAAGTTGCATGTTGCGTTTGTTATTTTGCTTAATCTTTCTATGTCAAAAGAGCGAATATTATATATAAAATATTATATGTATTCTGTTTTAATTTTTTGTCTTTTCAAATGCGTCCTTCGTCTGCGTAGGAATTAAAATAAATAAGAAACACTCAACAAGTCACTTCAACTTCATGGCGGCTTCATTTACTTCTATAAATATTATAAAGTGGTTGATCTTGTAAAGAAAATTTGTAAAAAATTTTTTTTTATTAATGTTGCCAATTATAAAAATCAGTAACAGGTTACAAATGTAATGAATAACTACACATTTTAAATCGACTCAAATAAATCACTACATGTTATGCTTAAATGTCTTACATTATGCGGTCTTGGTTTAATAAAACTTGCTGTAATTATCAACACTCTGTAAAAACATAGTTTTGCAAATACATACTTTGTTGAAATGTTATTTTCTTTCTAATAGTTGAATACTGTAAATTGCTATAATGTCACATAAATAGTTCACAATAACTTAGATAGTAGATGTAAATAGAATGACACAGCAATTAGGTTTATTAATGAACTATTGTTTTTATTAGGTAGTATTTCATGGGATAAATTAAATAATGTTTGTTACACCGAAATAGATTAACTGAACGCGAAATGTGTCTTATTTACAACATCTTGATAACCCTTTACTGCTTATTATGAACTAACACATTATTGAACAGAAGACGGCTAGCCGTTTTCTTTTATAACAAGGAAACTTCTAACGTCTTAAATGCACCAGTCTGTTAATCATTATTGTTAAAAGTTAAATGTCTGAAATGAAACTATTAACTTGGTGTTTTCTTTAAATATTATACTTGTTTTGCAGCATATGATCTCTTTTAGAGCTACAATAAAAATTCTAAAACATTAAAACAATACGTTTATCAAACCTATTACTTTCCAGACGTAAAATACGAAGAATTAAAATAGTTAAGCAGAGTATTTATTGAACTCAAATATATTTAACTACCTTCGTTTGAAAACGACTAACGAGCCAGTACTAAAGCTAATATAATCATAGGAGCAAATACTGGAAGCTCTATCAGTTGATCGGGCGTCGTTTGAAAGTTCGAAGAGTGCGCCTTTCTTTAAAGTTCCGCCGTGCCTTTGAGGTTTCTAAGACGGAAACTTCTTTTCACGAAGGTTCGGAACTGAGTGCTTTTACTTCTGTTCGCTGGCAACTATTAAAGTGTTTGGTACATCTGAATTGCGGTGAAAACGTTTAATCTACTATTTTTACTTTGACTTACTAGTCTTTTCTTGCTTGTTTTCTTTATAAAGTAGTTTTTGGTAGTAAGTAATTTTGTGGCAGCCAATAACCTATAAGATAGACTATGTACACGTATCACCGCCTGATAGTTACCTACGTGTGAGGAAAAGTATGATACACACAAGATGACGCCTAATTGTAACGGCGTCTCATCATCCCACTGCAGGGAAAAGGCCTCCTGGTCGAATTCAAGTTACCATGGCGATGATAGGTACAGGCATAATCACCACGCTTGCCAAATGCGGGTTAGTGAACACAAACCCGCATTAACCAAACACCTAATAAGTAAGTGCTTTAAGCCTTATTATCTTTAGTATTTTATTGTGTCTCAAATTTAGGCGTTTGTTACACCTTCGTCGTTCCTCCGTAAAACAAACGCTTTATGGCTATTTACCTTGGAATCAGAGCAATGCCTGTGATGCTTTCTGTTTTATTTTAATAATTCAACGGACATTATTGAGTTTAGCACAAATATTTTTTTCTTACAAGCAATAACACTAAGGTTTCTTTAAATTACGAGTACAAGCAATAACACTAAGGTCGAAACTAGATCTGAAGTAGATTCACATTACCTAGAAGTTTTCGAATGAAACTCAAAAACAAACATGCATTGTTACGCAGCCCTAGTTCAAAATCTTAAAAATGACTCTTTAGTATTGTCTTACAAATATTTTTATAATTATTTAAAAAAGTAGTAGACTATATTCCAATTTGTTAAGCAACTTGCGCAAATTCATTGGTAACTATGGCGCCTTTGATTCGTTGCAGGAGCGGCGCCACTTCGAAACTTGCCTCCTGAAAAAGACTGTTGGCAAGGCTTCCGAGGATGAAGTTCCTCGCATCAACCGACAACGTCTTTGTGCCCTACTCAAAGGAAACGCAATTTAAACTACATGCGGGCAAATATTCATTCCGTTAGCTGAACTCGTTCAGAAATTTATTTTTAAGGTTTCATAGCAGAGTACGACTTCCGGGCACGATTTAAAGTAATCATTAGTGAAATTCGAGATCCTTTTTGGGACAGTTTGCAGTTCGTTAAAACTCTCTAATTGGATGTGTAAGCTCATGGTTGGAGCCGTCAGACACCGTGTGGCATTGACATTGTAAAATGCATTGTAACTATTGTATTTGTAACTCCTATTTTTTAATAAAAAAATATGATTCCTTGATACGTAAACATAACATAATATGACTGTTTTGGACTCGCAAACGCATCAATAAACTATGTAGGTTTTGGATATACCATAAAGGGTAGGGATTGTTAAATATTTGTAAAAATATTTCATATTACAATTAATTTTTGTTTCTTAAAATAACTTCTCTAACAGTTGTTCAATTTTAAACTATATGACTACGTTAATCTTTTTTATCATTACTCTCTTCTACTTTTTCTCGATTCACGAGCAGTAATATCGTGTTCAATACGTTTATCATGATATTGTTTGACCTGCTGGGTAGGGTAGGAAACCCTATATAACAAAGATTATAACGTGTCTAATAGCAGCCCTTAACAATCACTCATTTGTCACACGGATCCGTGACGCTTCTTACATAATAATAGGTCTAATTGTTTTGGGTCTGAGCGCCACGATGTTGTGCCGGACACTGTCCGAGCTCACTGCAGTCATAATTAAGTCTTTTAACTAAGACAAATTAACTAAAGCTACAGCTAAGACAATGGAACAATACAAACGCAGTAAATTCGGTCGGAACAATCTTTGTTCCCTTACACTGTGACAGTGCATTCATTAGGGAGATTTGGGTGAAATAGGGTAGGCATGTTATCATTGCTACAATATAACTCTTACTTTAAATAACGTAAAAATATACACTGCAAGGGTCGGCTTAAACTAATGCAGAAAATACAAAGATGGGTGGTTTATTTATATTTATTCTGTGTAATCTCCTGCTACAGAAATAGATTTGAGGTTTGTAAATTTTGACATCATACCAACAAAAAATATTATATTTTTGTCATGGAAGTAAAAATGGTCGTCATGACGTCTTTCTTCTATCCGTTAGTTGAAAATCTATACCATCTCTTTTTTCAGCGCTGACCGCACCGTAAAGTATATTCACGCTTATTGTCATGCTACATCAAAACTCCTACAGAGTTTTCCTTTTGTTCACAAAGTTGGTCAAGTAATCTTGCATAGTATTCAGCATTTATTATTGATAAGTTGGTAAGTTTGTCTGCCGACGTGGCCATACCTGAAATTTCCTTCACCTTAAAATTTCGATTGCATTACGTAGCTCTTGATGTGGCTCTTGCTTACATTCAGGATTCCACTGTTTCGAATTTGATCATAGATCACTTTTTATGAGATAGTTTTTTCTTCCTTGTCCTTAACCAAGTCTAATAATTCTTGACAATATTCCACATACCTTTGCTTAACAAATGCCGTCAACATTCTAGGCATCCTACGCGCGCTATCCTTGGAAATCCCCAAATGTTATGAATTATTTAACTGCGTTCTCGGGCTAATTCTCACAGGTCGGATTTCTTGGCAACCAAGATCAATAAATTGCTTTACTTTTAAACATTATCTGCAGTATTTAGTTGCTGAAATAGGCCGTGCGCTACAAGGATCATCTTCTAATTGTTTCACAAATCTTGACGGATATGAATGTCTCAAACACCTTTATCATGCGTTCCCTAATCTAGGTACTTGGTGTATTTCCTTCCCGAGTCACGACTGACGAACTTAATGACAGCACGCTGCTCTGTTTTGGCCAGTTGAAAACAATGAAGCGAAAAAAAAATGCAAAATGAAAACAAATAATTTTACTGATTTAAAAAAAAATGACTACAAAATTATTTCAAAAAATGCAGCTAACAGTTCCATTTCCACTGCTTTTGCCGGCAAAATAGAAGTAAAAATAAATCACGTCAAAGGCCTGTAATACCTAAGCGGCTTGGAAAACTCTGATACCAGACTATCTTCGAGTGAGAGTCATACGATAAGCTCCAATAGCCAGTACTTCAATAAATCTTGCACAAACAAGGTTGAAGTAAGTGTCTATTAATTAGTATTAAACAATTTACATCACTGAAATATCAATCTGACACATGTGAAGAGACAATCAGTTCGTAATTTAAAATAAATCACCCCTGAGATCTGTGTGCATTCGGTCCTGAAGCTCGCTAACTCGAATTTATTTTCCATCAGCGACTCGTCAAGCGAGGAAGACCGGGGCTTCGCGGCCCTTATATACGTTCGTATAAGTTGAATTAAACTAATTATCATAGTCTTCTCTGACGACATCTCTTAATTGACCTTCCCGACAGGGCAAAAGTTCCACATTTGTTAATTGGAGTTAGAATTACAGTCCGTCTTCACAGTTTTAAGCTGCTTAATGTGCTTTCGCTAATGAAGTTAGGAAATTAACAGATGTGTTCGTTAGTTCCTTTATTTATTGTGGAAAGAAAATGCTAATTGCCTCCAAGCCATATTTCTTTATTATTGTTCATTAGGGATGTATTGCGAGTTAGTGAAAATTCAACGAAACGTGGCTTATGCTTAGTAAATTAAATTTATATCTTGAAGTATATTTTGATTACCTACTTGACACGACTACATATTCTTTAATTACTTTTAATGTACGCAACGCTAACGCATAATGTTTGACTTTGAACCGATCTTAAAGGTTTTTTCGGTAGAGTATTGATTCCGTTTCATATTCTAACCTTAAGAGTAGCAAAATGGGGTAGACGAGCAATTTATTATTTATTAGTGAAAGAAAATAAAATAAGATGAGCTAACAAATTTGACTCGGTTCCTAATGAGCATTCGCTGATCATCATCCAACACTGACTCTAATTTGGTAACTTATTACGTACTTTTAGTAAAAAAAAAATTTGTTTAGTAAGATTAAGCTTAATAACGTCTGTTGTTCAGATATATTTGAATACTGTCATGTCTCAAGTCATTATTTTAGATGTCTCGTATTTTTTTTCCTTAATCTGCCGTAACAGGATCCCAATTTACTGGTCTAATTGGTACGGAGGGTAAAAAGTCAGCTGGCAGCCGTAGTGTCGCGATAAAGTTTGTTTTAAACTAGTCTTTGGCCATATAAAATTGATACGGGGTGGGCCAGCAGGTGCGTGTCGCCGCCCAAGGGTAGTCTCTCTCGCCCCATTGCACCAGGAAATTGCTTCGGCACCAAAGCAAACTAACCGTATTTCACACCGAACTGTTGGCGAATTTCTTTTTTATCCAACTCGTAAAACAATCGCCATGCCCAATCATGTGAACAAATATTCAAATAATAATTGCTTTTATGTCGGATCGCTACGTGCGGCGCGATAGGATATTAATTGAAAGAAAGCAATACGCTGTAAATCTAAAATATATCGTAGCGCGTTTGATGTCAACATATTCGATGTTCCACTAGGTATGTGATCAGTTACTTTTTTTATAAACTGTTTTTTTTTTAGACTAGAATAGAAATAATATAATTTATTGCTCAAGCTGTGTACAATGTGCAGTTGGAAACACAGGTTAGTGGTAACAACAGTGTACCCATAACGGGCATGCAATATTTAACATTAGTTTTGAAGTTTTACATAAAATAATAAGTAGCTAACACTTACAATTTTGCTTAGGTTTTACATGCATAATATTCACCTAGACTGTAAAATACATTGCCAAGTAAACACTTTTTCAGCTTTAATTTAAAATTTGGTAACTTTAACTAAAGCCTTTATGTCCGAGGGCAAATGATTGAATACCCTAATTCATGTGCCCTTATGCTAGTATTAAAGGTACTTTAGTATTATATGAGAAAAATAGAAGCTAGAGCCTAAAAAGATTTGACAGTAACCAGACGAACCAACTTTAGTTATGCAGTTTCAATAATTTTAATTCCATAATAGGTATATGTATGATACCTTTCAGTTGACACGAATAGATAGAATAGCCCAATACAATCCTGAGGATTTAGGTGTTTCATCATCCAAACCGCTTTTATTCCCACGGGTACTCGAATTTTTTAATTATTTTTTAAGTATTTTACCCTGAAATACAAATATCCCGCAAGACGCGTGGTTAAAATCAAATTAATTCATACTACTTAAGAACTTAAAAATAATTAAAATTTGCACAAGAGAGTTGTGAATGTGTCTACACATTTTTAAGAAAAATCATTATGACGGAATTATGAAAAACGACTCAGAATCGACCCTTGGTAAGTGTGTTTAGAATTTTCTAATATTTTATAAGTACTAAGTTTCATATTACGACAAGAAGCTTCAAAATACGATCCATAAGAATGCGGCCGCTGTTTTAAGATTGTATTTTGTTGCGTTGTTTCAAATAAAACGTAACGTTTCGTTTCGTAATAATATCATTCCAGGCATGAAGTAAAAGTATTTAAACCACTTAATACGTCTTGAGTAATTACAGCAAATAAGGAAATATGATAAACGTAAAAAACTGTAAATAAATCACTCTCTGGATGGATGGCAAGATGCAATATTCTAATGTGAAGCCTTGGCTCTTGGCGCTGGCTTAAAAAGGTTCATTAAATATTGTTGAATAAATTGTTCATTAAATATTGTATTGACCGCATTGTCGAACCGTGAATGTTTATGAATCAGCGAGTGCGCGATGGCAATTAACATTTTAGTACGATGAGACGAAAATATAGGAAATATTTTTTTCCCCTTAAAGTATCTTATTCTTAGCTTAATTATAAGCAGTTAAAAATAATCAGTTAAGTCTTGGCTAATAGGATTGGTCCTATACTTAAAAAAATAACATTATTATTTTTACCGCTATTGTCTGTTTATTTATCTTCATTTAAAAAAATATTGTACAAAATTTTTTAATTGATAAAGTTTCTGAAGGGTTAACCTTGAGTCGTTGTATTTTTTATTAATTATACCTACACACGACTAGAAACATACTTAGTCAAAGGAACGAGATATAGGGTAAGGTTGCCACTATTGGACCACTTAACTTCGAATGGACATAACAGCTGAAATGTGACATGTAGAAGTAACGTGATTTAATATTTTAATAAGCCTTACATATAGGAACTTGCATGTGGAATTTATAATTTTTAGCATTAACCATAAAGATAGAAAATAGAAAGAAACGGTTTAGCCATGGTTGCTTTCTTTGGACCATTGTTTCTTTAATTGGACCTGTGAGTTGCTATCATTGGACTTAGAAAATTTTCTGTAGTGGTCCATTTAACGCAACCATGAGAATTCAAACAAATAAAAGACAATTAATTTAATAATCAACTTTTAATTATTAGTTAACGCTTTATAAAATAAAATGGTAACGCAAGGAACATTAATCAGTCCCAAACTAACTGTTGGCTTGTTTTGAGACCAACTTCTTGTTTTCTCAAAGCTTGTAGTGCCAGTTTCATGCTGTCTTTGTTCCACGCACAATATTTTCCTCGTTTGGCCATGCTACAATGAAAAAGAAACAATTAAAAATACAATTTCAAAAGTTGCTATGATTGGACCAGTCCAATAAAAGAGACAGTCACTGGTCCATTGATGGCAATTCGTACCACAAGAACAAAGCTATGAATACAAAAAAATCTGTGTACTATTCCGATAAATAGTTTACAAATCTGATTCGACAACTAAATAAGGAACTAAATAGAAAAAAAAAGACTTGGAAACCTTTCTAAAACTATACTTACATGGTAAATGTGTCACGAGATTATTACATCGAGAGCGCGCGAAACACGGCGACATACGTCCTTCCTCAAGGCGGCGAAGGAGCTCCGGCTCACGGCGACACTTGCGGGCACGGGGGTTATTACTAGTACAAATAGCTAGCGTTTTGGGCCAATGGTTGATTTTTAACGTTCTTCGGTTCAGAGAAATCAAAGAGGTCCAAAGAAAGAGCCGGTCCAATGATCGCAACCTTACCCTAATAAAATATAGCGGATAATTAGGGACAGGGTGCCCTTCGGTTCGCCTAAAATTTGAAGTCATAATTTCATTTGGCCAAACCGTAATGACCTAAAGTTATAACGTATAATTATTGTCTAGCCTAACAGTTGTTTTCGCACTATTAGGTATAGTTTTGTCTAGAAATTGAAAACCCTTATTTCAGTATGTCTCATATCGAATGCACTAAAATGTATACCTACGCATCTTTTTTTTGGCATTACGCTAAGTGAAACCAGAAATTTATTTTAAACCTAAAAAGTTAAAGATACGAATCGCTCAAAAACCAACCCTAAGCAGTCTTGTCTGCCCTACCCCTAGAGCATTCAAGAATCGAGCAGGTGGCTGATAGCGAGGCGACGCGGCTGAGGCTGGCCGAAGCTGAGCATAAGCCATCTGCAACGATTAGCACGCGTGGGACCGCCGGAGCCCCGCAGCGCCGGAGCCCCGCAGCGCCGAAGCCGTCACGGAAGTATGATTGTTTGGATGCATGTATGATTGCTTGTTTGCTTGATTGCATGCATGCTTTCTTGTTTGTTGCTTGCTTGCTTGTTTGCATGCATGCATGCTTACTTCTTTGCAAGCAGGGCTATTTAATAATTTGGAACTGTAAATGGTAGGTGTTAAGATATATTCGGCTAAATGTCACATTTGGGAAAGTATACCGCGGCGATATACAGTAAGGCGTAGTAAAAATAGGCTAAACACGGTTAAGAAAAGTGAAAATGTGCAAAAAATATATAGGTAAAAGTTTGTGTGCCAATGACAATTAGGAGTGCAAACTATTCGGCAATGCGATATATACCCTTACAGCCGGTCCCTATAATCTACATATAGCCAGTTTTGACAAACAACTATTGTTGTTTCCTATCTCCGAAATGTCAAAACTGGCTATATTTTCGATCTCTGATTTTGCCGTCCAGAAAACAAAGACAGAAGTTGTTTTCTATCTCCGATATGCCAAAATTGAAGATAGATAGGTTATTAGGACCGACCGTTTGTGACACGTGACTGGGGGTATGTATGTTCCTACGTGTTTTGCTAAACTAGAATGAATTGAAGCTAAATATTATCAAGTTATTTAATACCAAATCAAGTAAATTTAGCAATTTGAACGTATTTTTAGACCGGTTCTTACTAATTTTTTTAATCAGAAGTATAACATTTTATACAAAAAGCTGTCTTCATACTCTTCTATTATGATATCTACAAGCGATATTTTCGTTGAGTTTTTGCCTTTGATCAAAAAACCAAAAATAAGATGTCACAGATCCGGAAAAAACTGATGCTCATTTTGCCATTGAGATTAAATTTTATATTAAATTAGCACTTTATAAGCGTTGCGCGAACTGAAATTTGAAGAAATCTTAAGTTTATATTTTTTTATACGTGTTTAAGCTCTTTGCAATTTTACTGTTGCTGAAACCTTCCGATATTCGGCTTGGGAGTTTACCTACAATGGACATCTAAATGCGAAAAGTTGTTTGGCGGATCAATTTATACAAGGTTACTAGAGATAAATCTGAGACCTGACGATCACCGTGGCGGAGTGGCGTACACACCGGTTTTCAAGGTGTCGCCTGCTCCGAGGTCCCGGGTTCGATTCCTGGACGGGTGAATGTGAAAAAAAAGTGTTTTTCAACATTTTCTCGGGTCTGGGTGTTTTTGGTACCTTCGTTGTTTCTGGTTTCCAAAATACGAGTGCTTCAAATAGTTATTCAAATTGGGATTAGAACAATTAATGTGATGCTGTCCACATTTAAAAAAAATAAAAATAAAGACCCTTGCCCCCCAAAATTAAATCGCTCTACCAAACAACATAATCTACAACAACAAAAATTGTCAAAAAACACGTCGTATAATTCAATTGGGAAAAACATTGATTGTAATCATGTCTTGAGCATATAGAGACGAGCGCGTTCTAAGGATATAATTACAATCACAGCTTTCTTAAATTTCTTGATTACAACAAGAGTGTATGTCAATATTATACTTACCTATGAAATGTAAAAATTGATTTTTATTGTCTTCAGAAAGGCAATTGTCATTTAAATATTTGCTTTTTAACAAACCGACATGGTGCTTACTCAAACAGTTAGATAGCGCCGGAAACTGACGGAATTCGACCTAATCTCCCGAGACAGCCGAGCGGAGGTAGCAGCCATTGCAATCTCTTGTAACCGCCACATTGGACCTTTATGACGCTGACGGGTGCACACTATGAAAATTTGACTGCATTTCAGGAAATGTTACCTGCGGATGCTTATGAAAATGAATTGAATTTCGGCTTTATTCGACTTATAACACACTATAATGTTACACTAAAATCGTATACAAATTATTAGGACCAAAATTCAAAGAATCTTAAACAAGCGAATCACCTTATAGCCATATAAAAAAAGGTTTTTTTTCTATTGTAACTTACACTGTCTAGTATGTAGAACTTTTTCTATTTGATTGTGACCAGTTTGTATCAAGAATTTTGAATATTCTATCAAGTAGAACTTTGACTATAGTATGAGACAGACGTTAGGTTTTACTATATCGCAACTATTAGTCAACTAACACTGGAGAAGGTAAATTTGCATTAAACAGTTGTTGTTTTTTTGCGATAACACTATTTATAATATCAAAGCTTGGGTGTTTATTTTATAATTATTATTATTATTTATTGTGATGAAATACAGACTTGTGAAAGTTTTAGATCGTTAAAGTTATATCGAGTTGGTATGTAATTTTCTTTGATTCGAAGTAAAATAAACAAAGTGATCGGCAGCAACGTCGTAATTGTAATGTATTAAGTACATAAAGATGGTCTACGTTGAAGTCTGGTTTGATAGGAATTGCGACATGCAAAATTATTACAAAGTAATTAAAATTACTGATCGTATTTCAAAATGTATTTTCTGCAGAAAGAGCTTTTCAGTGCTGCAATGAATGACAAAGTTAATTGAAGTTTCGTTAGGACAGGAGTAATTCAAAATTTATTAACAATGGGCCCTCATCCCTAAATTCGTAGATTTAACATGGACATCTCGCGAGAAGGTAAGCCTCTTACCTTTCAGGAGACTTCCAGGGTCAATAGACATTCTTATTAAAAACACTTGTTAATTACGCGTGAAGGCGTAATATTCTCCTCTTTTAGTTCTCAATTGTAAAACAAAGATGCAGTTCTGTTGTATTATTGCAATGGCAATTTTTAAACTATAGTGCGAAAAATAGGAGACAAAACAAATTAGTAACTTCAAAATCCTCTGCCAGTATCGTCAGATCAGTCAGATCGTAAGATTTACAGATTCGTTAATAGTAAAAGCCGTACTAGAAGTATTTAATACTACAGTATGGTACAAGGAACTTATATCTTCGCGCTTATAAAGGCTTCATTACAAAAAACTACAAAATGTGTTAATTTTAAATCTCTATAAAACACAATAAAACCCAATGTAGTACTCTGCAGTACCACGTTTCTGACATGTCTTCAAGATAGAAAATGACCTGTATGGCTAGTAAAGGCGCTTATAAATTCATAGTACTGATGAATATAAGTTTTCTTTTAAAACGTAGGTACGCCTAGCGGTAACTACAGCGCTACTGAGCAACAAATATTATTTTTCTTGCTTAAAAGTTTGTGTATTTGTAACTATGATTGCCGTTTTTATTATAAAACTAGCTGTTGCCCGCGACTTCGTCCGCGTCAATTTCTGTTATTATGATCGCGATTATTTTTTCCACATTTTTCACTGATGCTTCGCTCCTATTGGTCGCAGCATGATGTTAATAGCCTAAAGCCTTCCTCGATAAATAGACTATCCAACATAAAAATAATTTTTCAATTCGAACCAGTACTTCCCGAAATTAGCGCGTTCAAACAAACAAACAAACAAACTCTTCAGCTTTATAATATTACTAGCTGTTCCCCGCGACTTTGTACGCGTCAATTTCTGTTTTTATGATCGCGATTATTTTTGTAACATTTTTCACTGATGCTTCGCTCCTATTGGTCGCAGCGTAATGTTATAAAGCCTAAAACCTTCCTCGATAAATGGACTATCCAACACAAAAAGAATTTTTCAAATCGGACCAGTACTTCCTAAGATTAGCGCGTTCAAACAAACAAACAAACAAACAAACAAACAAACTCTTCAGCTTTATAATATTAGTATAGATTATTGTACTGAGGTGAAGCTATTACAATCAACGAACGAACAGTCACTGGTGGGGGCGCGGTAGCATGCGTACCTAAGCCTTCCCGCAACCCTGCCTGGTGTCGCTGCTTCGTCGAGCGACTCATCGTCCTAGGATGTTGAGTGGTTCGATGACTCAGTGACACGAAGGTGATCGAGAGATGTCGTGTGGTTTTTAGTGTTCCATTAATCTGATGGAACTTCTACCGCCGGATGAATGTGCAGGGGAGAGTTCCACATAACTTCCGCCACACTCCCTTCAGTGGCGGTCGTATGCATAACGCATTTTACACCGTTAAAAAAATGGTAAAGCTATTATAACAGTTTTAATTGCACCTTTATGGATTTTTGTTTAATATAAATAATTTGAATTTAATTAATTTTAAAATCGAATACACATACAGGGTGTAAAACAACCTAACGCAGATCCTGAAGCTACGTAATTTGAACATCCAACCAAGTCATATTACTTACACAATATTATCGCTGGGAAATGATTTTTATTTTTAGGACTCAAAAAAATATAACAATTCATGGTACGCAATGTGCAGCAAAATCACCACTGTGCTACTGTGTATACGTGTGTAGGTATGTATAAAAGCGTACGAGTTAACGGCCGCGGCGGCCGGCCACGCGAGCCGCGACGCTCGAGGCCGGCGACATACACAACGTTAGGCGGGAAGACAATAAATTCTTATTGCAATTCAAACTGATAACTTTATACAAGAATGATAGGTTTTTTTATACGTCTCAATCACTCTAATAATCCTTTCCGAACTGGTCACTGTTTTAAATCTTCAAATCCGCCATGATAACATTTTCACGATAAGAAATCTTACAAATCATACTAATTTTCTGGCCATTAACTAAGCTTAATTTCACTTTGGCCACCGATAAACATACATAAACACAAAAATTTATACGATATTCGAACCCGCAACCACTGTTTTTACAGACCGAGTCACGTATCAATAGACCTCACGTAGGTATCTATCTAACTACAACTAAATTAACATCATCGTCTGCTTGACACAGGCTTCTCTAAAATTTTATAGGATTTCACCATAATCGCCATCCTCGACAGGCGGGTTTTTCTGTGGAACTGTCTACCTAGAACTATTGCCCATACCTTTGAATGATGTGGTCACTGAAACTTTGCCGAATCCGAAGAGCTCTTGTCAGGCTCAGTCAGTCTCAAGACAATCCCGTGATTTGAGGGAATTCACTTCAGAAGCAACATGTAGGTAGAACTCCATGCAAATAAACACTCAACACTTATCCACATAACATCCACACACATTTCACAAATACATTAAATAGCTGATAGCACAAACCGTACTAGAAAACTATTAAAACCTAGTATAAAATTGCAACAATTAGCGCGAAATGCGCATTCGATGTCGTAACAAACCGAACTGAGGCCGGCGCAAGCGCCAGGGCGGGCGGCGGCGGCCGGCGAAATCAAACGACTTTTCTATTTCTTTCTCCTTCATGCGCCGAAGAGTAGAAGTAGATGTGTTGCTGTGCTGCGTACGTACTCGTACCTAGCCTGCGTTGGTTCATAATTGCGGCTTACATTTTTGTACTTCTAATAAAACAATTTACAAAACCAATGTCATTTTACTACGAAACAGAATTTTAAAATGTATCATTTTTTGATTCACAAAAGATTGCTATTCAGTTGTGTTACATATCGAAAATTTAAATATCTACGTGCTAAGATACAATAACTTTAAAGTTGAATTGTAGGTACCTAACTTTTTTATACGAGTAACTGAACTACAATAAAGTAGATATGAAGGTAGGTGAAGGTACCTATTAGATTAAAAACTCCAAACCAAAACAAATTAAAATTTTAGGACGACGAAAGGCCCGACCTTTTAGTCCTTGAACTCACAGCTTGAACTCGTATGACCTAGTTCTCTCAGCTGAGGGGCGCGCGCGGGATGGCTCGCCCACTGCGCGGTGCGCTGGCGCATTCATTGCGTATTGTAAATAAAAAAGCTTTATTGTGAATGATATAATGAAAATTCTTATTATGTTTGTATGGAGAAAACTTTTAAAATAACCTTTTACAGCAGCTTTTGAAATAAAATGTAAAAAAATATTGACACTTTGACTCTCAATATCTTTGGAACCAGCAATTTCCCAGGTATGGTCCAGAAAAAAAAAAGATCCTAGTGATAGGGACAATACGTGGTTTTCGGATCTGCGTTTGGTTTTTTTACACCCGTTATACTCTTAACAAATTAATTTTAAAATCAACCAAAATTTTCAAATTAAATGAGGAAAAATCGATTTATATTTAGGTTTTGGCAATGACCCCGATGGTGTAGTGTTTTGATGGTCTGCTTACACAAGAGTCCTTTATTGGAAAACTTCTCTAAATTGGCTTGGGTCTGCTAAGGCATGCTGTGGGTCCCAGTCACAAGTAATCACTACGTTTTTCCCAGCTACTGTCACAAGACAGATAAAAACGTAAAAGAAAATAACGTCAGTGTCATATACTCGGTGCATTTTTAACCACCTGTAAAACGAAGCCTACGTTATGTAACCATTATGTATAACATCTTGACAGCATTATTTTAATTTTTTTATCCAATTTTTTTTTATAAAAATATTTAATATCGGTTCAGCTATTTATTTTGAAACACGCTGTGACTCGCACAGATGTAGATGTGTAAGGTCCATGAAACCGAGACCCCGCCGCAGCAAAATAATACGTCTGTGCGCATCACAGAGTGTTACAAAATGAAAAGTCTGAATCAAAATTTAAAATTTTGAAGAAAATATTTTTTAATAGTTAAATAATAACACTGCCATGATGTTATACATAATGGTCCAATAACGTGGGCTTCGTTTTACAGGTGGTTCAAAAAGCACGGTGTATAGACGTTGATCCCAGACATTTTTTTAAGGATT
Source organism: Anania crocealis (assembly GCA_949315895.1). Classification (NCBI taxonomy): domain Eukaryota; kingdom Metazoa; phylum Arthropoda; class Insecta; order Lepidoptera; family Crambidae; genus Anania; species Anania crocealis. Next base: position 18,235,000 of record OX438882.1, read on the forward strand.
ATCATTCGAAAATAAGAAGTCGCTTTCACTTGATGCTGCAAAATAGATTCTGTTGTGCCCGTATTATATAATAGGTCCAGGACACTAATTAAAACTGCAATTTATCACTTAGCCTGCCTCCCTTCTGTTTGCAAAAGTAGGACACCGCTGTTGTGTCTGTTTGGAGCACCACTTTTGTGCATGTTAGTAATGATATGTCATGCTTTACAAAGATTTAACTAAGCATCTTGATAAATAAAATACTATTATTGCTTGTTTTAAAATTTTTTTGACGTGATAACGTCTTTAAAATCGTTTTAGTTGGGTGACATGTTCAGAAACTTGTGTCACACCGAAACCTCACGAGCGCGATCGCAGGTATAACGAGAGAGAGAGACGGACCGATCTCCCGTCTCATCTTGAGCGCTGCCAGTCATTCCGTGAAACTTGTCACGCGGAATCCTTACGAGCGGAGGCTGGCATAGCGTTCGAGTGAGTGGACCGATCTTCCGTCTCTCTCACTCTAGCGGCATACAAACGAATGGAGATTTTCTCGTGCGGTTAAGTTTTCGTTGAATGTTTAAGATGTAATTTAAAATTTGAAAAAATTGTTATCGTCATTAATTCCTTACTTCCCAAAAACTTATATCACCAATAAGACGTTATCACGTAAACATCTCGATCGTAAACCTACTTTACAAACAACCAATTTTTTTACACTATATTTTTTATTTAGTCGGAGCAATCACGATAGAAGGGAAATATGATTAATTTTCTGTATTATTGATGCGAAAATGTTTTGAGTAATACAATTCATTATTGACGCTAATTAAAACTTATACAAAATTAAATTTATGTGTCACCGAATGTGGAATAACTTAAGCTTACAATTACTTATAAATAGATATTTATAAGAAATTGTAAGTTAAGCTTACAATTACTTATAAATAGATATTTATAAGAAATTGTAAGCTTAAGTTATTTCACATTTGATGACACATAAATTTAACAAGCACCTTGATAATGCATGACGTTTAGCAAACATACTATGTGAGAAGATTCTCACATAGTATGTTTGCTAAACGTCATAAGGCTAGGCAAGAAAGTAAACATACTTTTTTAAACTTCAAACTTTACAAAATTTAAAATAGATAACACCATAGACTTAATATTAAGTCTATGGATAACACCACTACTTGATACTGGCGTTATGAGTCGTAATGTAACGTTCGCAGCGAACATGGTATCCTAAGCTATCTGCTAAAACACAGTGTAATATGGTCCAGATTCGTTGCGACAAGCACCGGACCTTTAATTGTAATTACATAATCTCATCATCATTATCAGCTCATATCATTCCTTTACAAATAGAAAATTAGGCCTAAATCGCCACGCTTGGCACATGAGTAAGCGATGAAAGTTTGACTGAAGACTCTACTGCCCGTATTTTTCTGAGAAGCCATCTTCTACAATACCGATAGGTGGAGAAGGGTTGGCGCTATGCCAGTCTGGTACTACACGGACAAAAGAACACAATACAAGCTTTTGTGACGTTTTAAACAACAAATTATGGTCAGTTTCGACAAGAAAGTTAGTTTCTTTTAAATGATATCCGTTAATAATTAAATTAGTTTTATTTACGTAGAAAGTCTGAAAGCCCATAGTCAAGAGTATTTGAAACGACGGCAACTGATAAATTCACGCAAAGCTCCAGACAGCGAAATATAAAGGAGGTGTATTGTGGTAAAACTTGTGTAAAATATATGTTTTTGTTTTCCACGACGTTTTCCCGTTGTTTCAAGTGTCGCACAATATTGTCCCGACAGTTGCAATCTCCAAATAGGAAAGTTTAAACTCGGAGGTGTGATAGCAGCGATACGCGGCGAGCAACGCCAACTCTTATGTACTTATTCATTATGACATAACATAACCTCATAGTGCCATAACCATAGATTTAATATACTGTTGATAGATTGGCAATGAAAAGAGACAGAATATAATGCAGCTATATGATAGAACGAGATAGATCACAAGGCCGTTCACGTACACGCTAAGAACCCGTAGTGTTTTTCTAAGTTCTGACGTCTGTCACGCGCAACACAATATTCCCTTTAGTTTTACTAGTTTCATTTTTATTATTGTAAAAAAGTGTCGAGTTGATGTATTTTCATTATGGTTACATGTTCAGTACCTCGAAGTTACCCATCTAAAAAAGGGAACCAACATAATTGTACATTTCACACGTCAACACACAATCGCGATTATCAGCAGCAAAATGCAATGTTTCAGAGCTTTGACAAAAATTTTGTATACTAATTGATAGGGCATTTCATCAGAACAAGGATTTAAATTCATATGAGTTCAATTAAAAATAATATCAAATACGTGAATTTCAGCAATTACTAACGTCACTTTTGTATTTTAGTGATTGACGTTGTCGATGATATCTGTAAGTCACCTGCGTCAACGTAAACTGTGTCGATGGAATCGATATCGAAAGCAAGAAGACAATGCAGTACCTACAGCACTATTTATCTCACGCACATGCTCACTTTATGCACACTAGCGTAACCTAGTTTTGGTCTCGTTTTCAGGATTCAATTGCCAATCTATCTATTAAATCTATGGCCATAACAAACTCCAGTATAAAATTATTTCAAGACAGTAATCTAAATAATGTAACAGTTGATATGTTTTTCTTATTGCTTCGAGAAGGGATTTGGACCGATAATTTTTACTTTTGTAATCGTACAATACATTGTAAGTTTTTCCACTACAAACTTTATTTTCTGGCATTGCGCATACCATACATGCACGCGCCTAAGGTGAATAAATTTGTTTGTAACTCGGCTTATACCAAAATGTCCTTAAATACCTAAACAATGCAAAATGTCACACGTAGAGCTATTAGTGGAAAAATTGTAAGTTAGTTGTCAACTGCCGAGAACGGGGTGTGATATCTTGCCGTATATTAAGTAAATATACTTACAAAAAAGGTAGGTACATAAACCGAATTCACTGGTTCTACGAGTAACTAAGTGTTATGGGTACTACGTTGATTTTATATTAAGGCAAAGAGGGAGAAGCGTTGCTGCATTGCAAAGCACTTATGTTTCATTGTCAAATAAAATTATTGTCCTGTTTTCATGAACTTACAATTTCACAAATGGATCCCTGATTCGAAAATTAGTATTTATACAATAACGCAATATTATCATTAAAATTATCTCTTTGCTGGACATATGCCTGCCCTGAGGATCTCCACAGCGATGCGACACCCGCATCCTGCGGCGTCAGACCTCTCCGCCCCAACGGCCATCGGTTATTCTTACTGAGCTCTAAGTTACTGAGTGTCTCGCCCACTGCCATTTCAGCTAATTTTTCAAATGATGTCTGTTATCTTAGTTCTCCTACGGATTTACTCAATTCTGATTCTATCACACTGCGAAATACCAAGAATTGGTGTCTCCATAGCCTTGTTGTTGTTGTCTTCTTATGAGACCCATATTAAGCAACTACTTACGATGTAATTTTACTATTTTGTCTGCGAGTATATTACTATCAGCATACTGATATATACAATTTTCTAGTACTAAGAGACAGACAGACCACTAGATGGACTTGGAAAAGCTGTAAGGGTTCCTTTTTACCTAAAAAAATCTTAAAGGGTACCTACATGTTTGAAACAATGTAACCGTAAACTTTCATGAAGTCACCATGAAGTTAAAATCAAAACATTTCATGAAAATGTATGCTAAAGCGACACACAAAAGTTGTGCATGCCGCATACGGATAGAGATAATTAATTTGAACAACCGAAACGAGTGACTGCAGCTCGTAATTAGACAAGTTTATTTCACTCCAGTAACGAGTTTATTTGTTTTGAGCTTAGAAACCAAGCTGTTTGCCCTGACCCTCGTATTGTGTCAGAGTGCTTTGCACAAGTCAATCAAAAATAGAAAAGGGTCGAGTACTCTGAGACCTATGATTATATACGTCCAGACTTAATCACTTTTCGCTAGCTACTATTACTCAAAGTCATGACCTCAATCAAGCAATAATAAATTTTAAACAAATAAATTTACTAGCTATCACGTGAAGATTTGAACAAAAACAATCTTTCTAAAAGTATTAAACTGTTCGACTGTGAATAAAAGCATCCACGGTAGCAATTTAGCCTTTAATTCAAATCGATGGATCCAATTTCATTTGGATTCAGTCTGACTGAGGTAACAAAAAATCACTCGTTGTTGTTGAAATTTTAAATACCTTTATAAACGCCGTGCATTTTAAATAAAATATAGATTTATTTGCCGCTTGAAAACGATATGAAGGATTGTGGCGGTTGTCCTAGAGGAAAGTTTCAATACATTTAATAATAAAAAGTGGTAGAATAAGTTGCCAAAAAGTACAAACCAATATTTGATACGGTTTTTCTTGGTATCTCAATCAGCAGTTATTGATTGCGAAACTCGAAATACAAGGAGGTAAGAATAAACAATGAATCAACGCCTACCTATACGACGGTCACGTTCCGAATTCCATAACATTGTTTCTGTACGAGTTCATATACAGGATGAATAAAATTAATACGTAAGTAAAACCACAAACAATAAAGTAGAGACCACTCTAAGGAACTTAATTCAAGACAGTATAAAAATCAATTGTCGTTCCATTAAAAAGTTAATACACTCTTGCAAAATATGATTGCCTACAACAACGACATTAAAAAGAGCCACTTGCAAAACATGTCAAAAAAGGTATACCTTCATTATTTTTTAAGTAGTGTCATAGTTGTTGCTGCATTTGTAACAATTTTGTTGTACTGGGTGACTTTTTTTATTGTCCGGAAAAAAATACTATATTTTATACCTAAAACCATTTCTATGAGTGAGTGTGTTTGTAAAATACACCTGATTTTATAAATTTTGGAATTTCCAAAAACATCATAAATTTAGATTACATTAGTGCATGCGTATTAAATTCGTAGGTGTAATACGAGTAAAACGGTGGCGGGGTGCGGTGCTGGCGACCCGCGGCCGAACTGCGCCGCCCGCCCCGTGTATGTCTGAATATTTAACTATCTAACACGTTTATTTTCTTGACGGTAAAAAAAGTCATCCAGTAGGTATAATAAATATCAGGTAATACGAATTGGATATCAGCAGCTGATTAAGTGTTTTTTTACATCCTGTATAACTCGATAAACTTCATAACAGTTCGAAGTCGGCCAAATTATTTACTTGGGCTCCAAAGTAAATAGAGACCGAACTGCGTACGGAATTCCCAGAGCGGCCCACCACACATTTAGCTTTCGGACGCCCATGTAACTCTGCAGTTAATAGCCTCCTAATGATATTAAGAAAACGTTGTACAATGTTGGGCCCGTGTCCCGCTGTTACGCTGTAGCCGGGGACATAATTAAGTTTTCAATGGAGCTGAAATGTGGTTTAACGGCAAACAGTGAGAACAAACTAGCCTCTCACGGGCACAAGTTCACTGCGAACCTACCTACCACCTACCTGCCGCTTCCTGATCTAATATGCAGAGTCAAGGCGTTTTCGCCGTATGGATAATTTAATTGCTCCGTTGGAGTGCTTTGTAATGCGCTGTTAGCTCAAAGTTACAATCTTAAGTAGCCTTAATAAATAAAATATGCTTGTGAAATTAAGTCATATTTTATTTATGAAGGCAATTTACAAATGTACATGTGAAAATAAAAACGTAATCAGTGACAAGATTAGTTTTGTAATTTACTTAGGAAGGAGTATTCCAATTACACTGATATTATATTTTACCGCCTTTTGTGTCTTTATATCTTGTATTGGCTCTAAATAAAAAATAAAATTCCAGTACTAAAGGTAAACAATGAGTTCAAGTGGTTTATTTCGTGCAGATATAAAAATTTTTCAACATAAGAATTAAGTAGAGGTTCGCAATAAAAGTAAAGTATCATTTATTTCGCAACAAACATTATGTAATACAATAATGCAATGATTCCTTTAATTATTATAAAAGTAAAAGAGTAACGACGAATATTTTTAATTTATAAGATTTTTAAAGATGTAGTGGACGGATTAAGTTATAATAAACTAGGAGAAGTGAAGAAGTGTATGTTAATCATTTCCCAGATCCTAGAGTTGTCGTTTCAGCACTTTTTTGACAGATAGAGACGTCCATAAATGAGGTTATGGACGTCTCTATCTTTTCTAGCGTTTATCCGTTGTACTCTTTGTGTGTAGGGATGTAGAGGGGCGAACCACCATCTTCCGCCCCAAGCCAACCTCACCTGCACGCGGTGCATCCTGCTGGACGACGAACGAGGCTCTGGCGATTGACCGACCGATGGCGGTATAACCATCCAACGGAAGGCGTAGTTAAGTGTACCGGGCCGGTGACGGGCAGCAGCGTCATCGGTGCAAGAAGCTACGCCCTGCGATCGCCAACCCGTCTGCCCAGCGTGGCGATTATGGGCATAACCTCCTATGCAGACGCACAAAAAGCCACGGCCCCCAGTTCCCGGCGGTCCCGCTATTCCTGGTCATGGTGGCGACCACGGTTACGGCGGGACGGGGGGTGCGAAGAATCTCCGGGTTACGGGAGGCCACCAAAAACAACTGACCCTGGCGACGTACAACGGACGCACGCTACGGCTAGACTCGCATCTGGCTCAACTTGAGGTGGAACTTGGGAAAATTAGGTGGCATATCCTAGGGCTATGTGAAGTCCGAAGAGAGGGGGAGGACACCATAACCCTCGAGTCGGGCCACCTAATGTACTTTCGTGAGGGAGACCAACAATCCCAAGGTGGCGTTGGGTTTCTGGTAAATAAGTCCCTTTCTGACAACGTTGTGGAAGTGTCCAGTGTGTCGAACAGGGTAGCGTACCTTATTGTTAAGCTCACTGAGAGGTATAGCCTCAAGGTGGTTCAAGCGTACGCACCGACCTCGAAACACTCGGACGAAGAGGTGGAGGATATGTTTGATGACATATCAAAGGCCCTCCACTTCACCACTAAGACTCACTACAGCGTTGTTATGGGAGACTTCAACGCTAAAGTGGGAGTACAGAATTGCAACGAATCGGTAGTAGGATCCCATGGATTTGGATGCAGAAACCATAGGGGGCAAATGCTTGTCAACTTCCTCGAACGGGAGGGGCTCTTCTTGATGAACTCCTTCTTCAAAAAACAGCCCCAAAGGAAGTGGACGTGGCAAAGCCCCGACACTATGACGAAAAATGAGATTGACTTCATCATGACCAACAAGAAGCATATATTCAGAGACGTCTCCGTGATTAACAGGTTTAATACCGGTAGCGATCACCGACTCGTTCGAGGCTCTCTGAATATTGATTTTAAGGCTGAACGTGTCCGTCTGATGAAGTCAAGGCTCCGACCTACTTTGCTCCAAACCATGATAGGATCTGAAACGTTCCAGTCAAACCTGGAAAACCGACTCGCTGCCGTGGAAACCACAACAGACGTAAACCAGAACCTCGAAAATGTGGTTCGGATCCTCAGGGAAGAAGGTACGAGATTTTGTGAAATGCAGCGTAAGGGCAGGAAGTCAAAGCTTTCGGAAAGAACTTTAGGGCTGATTAAGGAACGACGTGAAAACCCACCCGTCACTTCGTCAGGAAAGCGCGCTCTAAACCGAGAGATCAGTAAGCTCGTACGACACGACCTCCGTTGCTCCAATACTCTTGATATTGAAAGAGCGATCGAGCAAAATCGGGGGTCAAAAGTGTTCGTACAATCTCTTGGAAGAAGCCACCTGACGAAACTGACCACAGCAAGTGGAGAAGTCGTTGCTTCGAAGCCAGCAGTCCTTTCCGAAGTAGAACGCTTCTATGGCCGGTTATACGCTTCGCATGCATCTCGATCTGATCCCGAAAATGAGGACCCTAGAGCCGCGTTAACACGCCACTACACTCAAGACCTGCCAGAAGTCAGCATTGACGAAATCAGGATGGCTCTTAAACAGTTGAAAAATGGAAAAGCCCCTGGAGAGGATGGCGTTACAACAGAGTTGCTAAAGGCTGGAGGTAAACCCGTACTGAGGGAGCTTCAAAAGCTTTTTAACGCTGTCTTGTTTGAAGGGAGAACTCCGGAGGCGTGGAGTAGGAGTGTTGTCGTCCTGTTCTTCAAAAAAGGAGATAAGACCCTGCTGAAGAACTATCGACCCATTTCCCTTCTAAGCCACGTCTATAAGCTGTTTTCAAGAGTCGTCATGAACCGCCTTGCGCGAAGACTTGACGAATTCCAACCACCGGAACAGGCTGGATTTCGGAGCGGATACGGCACCATAGACCACATCCACACATTGCGGCAGATTATACAGAAGACCGAAGAGTACAATCAGCCCTTGTGTCTAGCATTCGTGGACTATGAGAAAGCCTTCGACTCGATAGAGATCTGGTCCGTTCTGGAGTCCCTGCAGCGTTGCCAAGTAGATTGGCGGTACGTGCAAGTGATGAGATGTCTCTACGAAGCCGCCACCATGTCCGTCCAAGTACAGAATCAGCAAACAAAACCTATACCATTGCATCGAGGAGTGAGACAAGGGGACGTCATTTCCCCGAAATTGTTCACAAATGCAATGGAGGATATGTTCAAGACGCTGCACTGGAAAGGACGAGGCATCAACATCAATGGCGAATACATCTCTCACTTGCGATTTGCAGACGACATCGTCATTATGGCAGAAACGCTGCAGGACCTACAACAGATGCTGAATGACCTGGCTGACTCTTCTGTGCGTATCGGCTTGCGAATGAACCTGGATAAAACCAAGGTTATGTTCAATGAACATGTACTACCGCTACCGATTGCGATGCACGGCGCCGTCCTCGAAGTTGTTCAGAAATACGTGTACCTCGGGCAGACATTGCAGTTAGGTAGAAACAACTTTGAGGATGAGGTGAACAGAAGAATTCAGTTGGGTTGGGCAGCATTTGGGAAACTACGTCGAGTCTTCTCATCGTCGATCCCACAATGCCTAAAGACGAAAGTCTTCAATCAGTGCGTCCTACCCGTCATGACATACGGAGCCGAAACGTGGACACTGACGGTACGGCTAGTCCACAAGTTCAAAGTCGCTCAGCGGGCTATGGAAAGAGCTATGCTCGGAGTTTCTCTTAGGGATAAAATCAGAAATGAGGTGATCCGGCAGAGAACTAAAGTTACCGACATAGCCCACCGGATTAGCAAGCTGAAGTGGCAGTGGGCTGGCCATATTAGCCGCAGAACCGACAACCGCTGGGGTAAACGAGTTCTTGAGTGGAGACCGCGTCTCGGCAAACGTAGTGTAGGACGCCCTCAGGCTAGGTGGAGTGATGATTTGCGCAAGGTGGCTGGCAGGAGCTGGATGCGAGAAGCCGAGGATCGACCTAAGTGGCGTGCAATTGGAGAGGCCTATGTCCAGCAGTGGACTGTGATAGGCTGATGATGACTCTTTGTGTGAAATTATTGTACAATTGACTCCGTATCAGATAAAACAGACAAATCAAGTTGTGATTCTGCGTCTAAATTTTCGATTTTCTTAACAAGATCCTTCCAATTAAACCTGCCCGCTCTTGAACAAGCAATCTGTAATTAAGTAAGTAGGTACTGGAATACTGGAAATTCTATTTATCGGCAACATGAAATCAGATTCAATTATCTTATAGGATTCAAAAAAATATATTTATTAAATGATTTTCATTTTCAATCAGATGTTATTAGTTAATTTCATAATAAAACTATTTCCATCAGTTTAATTAAATTTCCTAATAAACTAGCGGACACGGCAGACTCTTGCTTGTATTTTCAAACCATCGAGGAACCCATTTAAGTATGTACACTTAGATTTATCCAACTTACTACGTGTGTTTGAATTATAATATATGTTCTACGTATTTAAGATATTCTAAACAAATGTGAATTTTAAGTTTTGTTTTTTACGTCCCTTTGGTCTAGTGGTTTCAGTACCGGTACAAAATCTCTGGGTCTTGGGTTCGATCCCCGGGTCGGGCAAGAAAAGTTTCAAATTTTCGAATGTTGCTCGGGTTTGTGATCACCAACGTGCATTTGGCGAGCGTGGTGATTATGCCTCTACCTAAGTTTACTTAGGTTAACTTGAATTCCATGATGGAGTCTTGCCTTGCTATGGGATCAGTAGGTATAGGCCGTTACTTTGTTTATAGCCTGATATAATTTTTTTTTATAAAGTAATGATATTTTAAAAACAATCATTTTTTAGCTGTGGCTTGACACATTTGATCTAAACAAACTATTGGGACCGTTTAAAAAGTTTCAAAATGTCATAGCATCAACACAAACAGAACGAGTAAATACTCGTGTAGAGGCTTCGACGCCAAACACTTTATTGTCGGAGGTGGCCGGCCGACGGAATACGAACGATACCTTTGTTCCGGCAAAATATCGACTGTGGTTTTAGATTTGGCAAGACCATTATTCCTGGAATCCCATGGTTGCCGAACACGCTCCGATCTGAGACGTTTATCCAATACAAATAACGCTTTTACTTTAGGTAGTTACAGGTATAGTAATATGCAATGATATATTATAACGAAGCAGTATGTTATAAGCGCGCGCGTTGTGAAGACTCAAAGACGCCCTAATTAGGATGTTTTTTACAACGTCCACGTCGAGTGCAGTCACGAGCGGTAATCGTTAAAAATTATGGCCATATCTTTCATTTGCGTGCTATTTCGCATCTTTTGTTCTGCTTATCAGTGAAACTTGTCAATGTGTGCAGTTTTGGATTGCTCGGAACGGATTTAATACGCGAATTACTATGAAGGTAACATATCTATAGGTACTTTAAAATATTATAGGGTATATGTATGTAAAGTCCCATTGGTCTGGTGCCGCGGCCGGCCCAAGATATCGGGGTAATGGGGTCGACCTTAGGTCGGGCAACATTGCTCGGGTTAGCGATCACTTATAATCAATCGTGGTGAGTATATCTCATTATTGCTATGGTAACTTGAATTCAAAGAGTTAGGCCTTTGCCCTGCGGTGGGTTGATTATAGCCCGTTAAGTATAGGACACAAACAGTGTTATTACAAAAAAAAGATAAACAGGTTTAAGCCTTGTTTAATTTTAAGACGACTAGTTTGAAAATATGCATCATGACATTAGTTTAGTAATATGACAAACAGCTGTAATTGACCGTCTTATAATTAGGCACGGTGTAAACATTGTTTTATTTTTTTGTAATAACACCGAAAGTTTTTACTTTTAGAAAAATTAAAGGAATTATTTCCGACACTGATTCTAGATACAGAATCAGTGACAGAATTAAGTCCTAACCAAATGCAAGCATCCACTGAACATTTGAGTTTTCTTTTACTTTAATCACATGAATAAAATTTACTCATGTGCTTTAGTAACGATCATCTTTAGATTATGAATATGGTTGCTTTCCGTTAGGGTATGACACATTTGATTTACTTTTTTAGGGTTCCGTACCCAAAATGTTTCTAAGACTTCACTGTCTGTCCGTCTGTCTGTCACAGGCTGTATCTCAAGAGCCAAGATAGCCAGACAGTTGAAATTTTCACAAATTATGTAGGTATTTCTGTTGCTGCAATAACAACAAGTACTAAAAACAAAATAAAATAAATATTTAAGGCGGGCCCCCATACAACAAACGCGATCTTTTTGCCCTTTTTTGCTCGATATCAATAATGGCAACAGGTTAGTCACTTGAAATATTTACAAAACACTCAGACTCGCACTTGGCCGGTTTTTTTACATGACATCCGCTGATTTTATTTTACATTTGGACAATTCGAAGTGACATTTTTGTATAGGATGTGTATTTGGTTAATTTATTTTATCGATGCGTACCTACAGTCAATAAATTGTGTACCAGATTCAAGTCACTTTTATTTTGCCGGGCTTTGAAAATGATTCGTTTTATTTCAAAGCCTTGATCTTTCTAACAATCAGGCACAATTAAATTTTACCTGAATCAGCTAAATAACATTTTTTTTTTATTGATACAAAATTCACAGCTCTTAGTACAAATTATGTTAAACTTACACACTAAACTAACAGCCAATAATGAATTTACCTTATATAAAACAGAGCAAGTAAATCAAAATTGACATGGGCAATCAACTACAAGTTTTTTAAAGTGCGTGTGTATACTTACTAACAATACTAAGGAATTAATTTTAACATGAAATTTAAATGTATACATATATTATTCTGTTCACGATCTTAAAACACTACTTTAAATTTCAAAAACCATATTACAAATCAATATTCTTTCTGACGATGAGATAGAGAGAGAGGCTCGAGTACGCTCATGATAGCTTTTTTGAACGCTGCCTTCGATAGGTGGAACACGTCTACTGAGGAGAAGAGTCTATTATACGTTCTCAGGGTCCGGGCTACTAGAGTGTTCCGTGCATATTTGGTCCGCGAGAGTGGTGTATGAAACAAGGACGAGGCCGCGTGTCTAGTGCGGGTGGCTGGAGCAAAAAACTTCAAAAAAGAACTTGAGAGCCTCACGGAGTCGACGTTACCGTCACAGATATCAAACAGGAGAGACATATTGATTAGCGTTCGTCTATGCTCTAGGGTAGATATTCTATGAAATATGCATGCATCATCATAATTTTCAAACGATTTGAAAGAGCGGTAATTTAAGTGTTTGACAAATATTCCTTGAATTTTTTCTAGATTTTGTTTATACGTTATGTATTGCGGGGACCATATGTTACTACAATATTCAAGAATACTACGTACGTACGTATAGTATAAAATTTTGACACAATGGACATCAGAGAAAGGTTGAGTTACACGCAGTATAAATCCCAAGTTTTTATAAGCCTTATTAATTACCGTTGTAATGTGTTCGGAAAACATTAATTTTGAGTCCAAGAGTACACCTAAATCTCGTATAAGTAATTCTCGTTTTAGTTTTCTTTCATTCAATATATATTCAAAACTAATAACTTTTTTCTTACGCGTAAAACTAACAATTGAACACTTATTGACATTAACCCCTATCCGATTTTGAAGGTAATAAGCAGAAAGAGAGTTCAGATCTTCCTGCAATCTCAAACAATCAGAGGTGCTCCTAACCGGTTATATAAATCTTTGTATCGTCCGCATACATCAAGAATTTAGAATTTCGAACGCAATCACCAATATCGTATAAGTAAATAACATACAAAAGAGGCCCTAGAATTGATCCCCTTGAGGGACGCCTGATTGTACAGTAATGAAGTTGGATCTACAGCCACAAACGATCACAGCCTAACTCCGGTTACGAAGATATGATTCAAACCACCTCAACAGACTACCACATATGCCCAACTCTTGCAATTTATGTAACAATATAATATGATCCACCCGATCAAATGCTTTCTCAAAGTCAGTATATATTACATCCATCTGACCACCACCATCCATGGTCCCAAATACGTCATCTGTAAACACTGCCAAGTTTGTATTAGTAGAGCGTCCTTTTATAAACCCATGTTGTTGAGGTGGAATTGAAGACTGTATCACTGGGTACATTTGATTGTGAACTACTCTTTCCAGAAGCTTACTAAGGGAGTTCAAAATTGAGATCGGCCTATAGTTGCTAATTTCCGTTTTGATATCCTTCTTTGGGACTGGAACTATCAAGGCTCTCTTCCAGATGTCAGGACAACATCCGATCCGCAAGCTTTTATCAAAGATAAAAGCGACAGGTACGTCAAAGATTCTGCACAATTTTTGAGAAAGAGAGCTGGTATGCCATCGCAGCCCGGGCCCTTTGCAATATCCAGCCCCTTCAACAGCTTGAGTACACAAGCTTCAGTGACTATAATACTGTGCAAAGCATCGTTATAATGCAGTATATTATTCTTAGGAACACAGTGTGCCGAGTAATCTGTAGCAGGTTGACTAAAGTTGCTGAGGAAAAAATCATTAAACGCGTTACATATAGCTTTTTCGTCATCTAATGAACCGTCTTTGTAATGCATTATCTTAGGGTATGCCGAATGAGATTTTCTTTTAGTTTTTATATAGTTCCAGAAAAGCTTAGGAGATTTTTTAATATTATTCTGCGACAGTGCTAAAAATGACTGATAACATGTTTCTTGCAGGTCCTTTTGCCTTTTTCGGAGAATTTTAAAAGAGTGGTAATCTAGCGGGTTCTTATATTTTTGCCAAGGTTTATGAATTTTAGCTTTTTCTTTTATAACATTTATTAGTGCACGAATGTACCAAATGGGATACTGACGACCGCCAGTTACCGATACACTAGGAACATATTTTTCGATTACCGAATTTAAAACAGAATAAAAACAATCCACCATATCATTGACTCCCAAGCCATTTAATGTCTTATGCCAATCTCTAGAAGATGAGTCATTGTTAATGGCCTGGTAGTCAGCTCTTCTAAAAATTTTCTTTTTGCTTATGGCTGCCCTAAGAGATGGTATTTAAATCTATATTTTCTTGTGATACCTACTTTTGTTATTTTTGATTACCACAAAACAAATGCTTTTAATGGTTACTTACTTTGAGATCAGATTTTTATTATGCAAATAAATAATCTCTATTTTTATTTGCACACAACTATTTCCTAATGTTAGCATAAAAACTAAAATTCAAAAAGGTTGAAGTCATAAAGGTATACTAAAACCCACATTTCGTGGTAAATGTTTACGAAAATTCAGGGAAAAAGAAATAAAAGGGAACCGTTACTATCGAAATGTCGTTAATCCCTTTCCAGGCGTATTACAATGCGTGAAAGTGGTTGTTGTAGGCACTCGTCTACGGCGATCGCTGAGTGTACGCGCCGTAGGTACACTTCAGGTATCAACTGAGGTCTAGCCAGGACCAGTACGCTGAAATCATTCGTACTTCTTTACTCCATTTCTTGTTGAGGAACGATACTATCTGCTTGTCATTGAAAAAGTTGTTCAACATTTTTCAGACGATCATTCATCAAAATATAAAAAATAAAATTTTGAAAATTACAATCTTTGTTTGTAAATAACAAAATACAGGAACTAAATAACATATGTATGTTAATAGACACATCGCACTCATAAGCGCCCATCTCGAACATACATTATCACGTTACAATTAAGACATAGTGATAGACAATCAGGCAGGAGGCAGGCAGGACTTCAAAAGCTACGAGTACTTACAACTCTAGTCGCACTCATGCTTAGTTAACATTGAGCCTCGGGTTCAAAACTATGCAATAATGGATTGTTTTTGTTACAAGTGATAACTCACATGACTTTAATTTTTAAATAGGTAACTTTTTTTAAACTTTTACTCACGTGTGACCAATTTCTGATAAAATTATACTCTTACTTTTTACTGTAAATGCAAAAGTTTGGATGGATGTTTGTTACTGTGATGTCTGTAAATGAGCATGTACCTAAATATATTTGAGTAAATATAGCTGCTACGCCACCTAAGACTTAGACGTTAGACTTTTAGAAATATAAAAAATGCAAGCGAAAGCCATTTCATTCACTCCTCCCGGTAAGACGATTAATCGATCTAATCAAAATGTTTAATCTAAATTGTGTGAGTGACCCTAACCCAGATATTTGATATTCAAGTACAACGAGCATTTGTGAGAATCGAATCGAATATATCTCGCTATAGTTGTCGGCGCACTGCTAAAAGGAACAGCTCACTCATGTTGAAGGGTGTATACAATGCACAACTTCCAACATAACACCACTATTACGTGTGTGACAAACTTATGACATCTTGAACCTTCGACTAAGTCTCGAAGTTAGTATGGAACTTAAAGCTAGTGTTTGTGTTTCACTATTAGGTAGGTACTCCTGTTCTATGGAATTAGTTATGCTTCTTGCAAAACTATTTGTGAAGGTGGTTTATCTTATTATTTCATCTCATAGACATACAAAATGAATGATTGATAAATAAATTAATGAGTAAGGTACTTCCATATGAGGAATTAGAATGTATAGAGATATATGTTAAAAAGTATAAAATATGCTGACAGAGACCAGTGGAAAGCGTCAGGGGAGACCTTTGCCCAGCAGCAGTGGGATGATCGTTCCCTCCTTTGGGTGTTGTAAAACAACGGAAGACAAGCTGAAGCATTTTCTCTCCAGTATTCGTCAACCCACTTACCTCACATGGCGAATATGGCAAGATCCTGCTTTTGGAGATGCCTATATCCAGTAATTAGTAATAGTCTTGTGATAAAAATGAGTTGGAAAACAATATTTTAACGACTTTTTAGTCAAGTCCGGCGCGAAGCGAACTACAAAACCCACGGTTGCTTTTACGAATCTCGCAGGGGCAAACGTTTGTACAATGAACACAAGGATTTGTAGGTGCTTGTGGTATGAATATACTTACATTAGTATATTTATTCGTGATTTAGTCGCAGTAGTAGTTTTTACGTTGCTACTGTGAAAACTAATTGTTCAACTGATTTTAAGTTGTTCGTATGGGGATTTTCGTTTGTTTGTATTCTTTAGTAAAATTCCTTATGTTATAATATGCAGTTCATGTATCTGAAGAAGATACTGGTTACTTCATGATACGTTTAACGATTTTATCTACTCATCTAAAAGATGAAATAAACCGATAAGCAATTTGAAGTAATTTAAAAATCAAAATGAACTCAGAGTCCCGAGAACGATTTTCGGAAAAGAAAGTTTGTTTGCGTTTCCCTTGTTGCTTTTGAACAATGAACTACTTGCTACAAACGGACCTCCCTAGAGTCATTGTTTCGATTTCATTGTCAAATATTCTCTTAGTGCGACAGACAGCTTTCTTAATAAATGTTAACGTTTACAAGAAGTGACATTAAATATGTACCTAACAAATTGTAACTTTAAAATATAAGAAAGAAGAAGATTGTCGTTAAAGTACTTATGAATGACACAAAGTATTCTAATTTAAAGGTAAGGTGAAAAAATAAGTATAATCTTATATCTTTAAATATAAAAGAAAGTCTTGTTAGTTACACCACTTACAACTGGAGAATGGGTGGACCGATTTTAATGATTTTTGTGTTTTTGGATTTGTTGGAGTCGGGAAAAGAATAATAACTATTAAAAATATTGGAAAGTCAACGTTAAAAAATATTTATATTTCTTCATATTCTTTTCAATCTCGCCATATTTGAAACCAATGACATTAAGAGGAAATACAACGGCCGTTTTTCCATACAAACGTAGCCCCCTGTTTCCTCCCTAGATAATATCAGTAGAGCAATAATTTTTATTACAAAAATTTATAGCCACAATAAGCATGTTTTTATGTTTTCTGTTTTTTCATAAATTAGTTAATAAAAAAGATATGAGCCCTCAAAAATAGAAAAAATTCGCCAGATTTTCCGTTGTGTTGAAACATCCAGAAAACAAATTTGGCTAAATTTAGAAAAAAAGGAAAACATACGAACACGGCCAAAGTCTTTCTTTAATTTTTAATGAAAAAAGTATTTAAATCGGTCTAGTTTTGGAAAAGTAATCGGGGGACTATGATTCGCAAGAGGTCGCAAGTCTCAGGCACTGCCCGCCCAGAACCTTTTTCGGCAACTTGATGGATCCGGCATCCGCACGTTAAATCACACACATGTATTTACTTATTTATTTTATACTATTTAGCATACGTTAAAAAGTTGAGTTGCCTTTTATTAGAAACTAGTGGATCCCGCAAACTTCGTATAGCCTCAAAACTGATTTTGACGTTTTTAAGAGGAAACACTACGGGCGAGAGAATTGAAAAATAGGTATTTGTAACATCTATTGCTGTCGCGCAGTGCCAAACGCATTCACCGCAGAGTGTGATAGAGACGACTGCTTCTTGGACCGAAAATACCTACTAAAAGCACACCAATCAACGTTTCGTAGACTGCGACCCAGTCTTTATAGAATGAATAGAAAAAAAAAAACAGTACGTTAAGTATGTGTCGATTGACCTAAAAGGTTGATGTTTTAAAACTATTATTTAATAAAATAAATTGCTAGTGTAAATTGAAAATACAATTGAATAAAATTTCGATGCGCAGAACGTTCTAGGTTTGAGTCCCACCTCAGGCAGTCGACATTTTTATTCAAGGAATCATTTATTTTTAATTTACACTAGAACTATTTACACTAAAAAAGCTGTTTCATCTTAACAGATTACTATACAGGATGACATTTTAATCACTTTCCAAATTTTAATACAACAATCTACGAGATAAAAAACAAATGACGTATTTTTTTCTTTTGGTATATTATAGCCCAGTACAAAAATGACTGAATCTAAAATGTATGATACGGCCTTCTACCAACACATTTTTTACGCGATACCTACGCATCTCACTCATTCATCACAATACTATTTATAAGTAGTTGATTTTTCCTTCATACCTTCACAAGCTATAATTGAAAACTATTTTCGGGTGAAAACTTGACCTACATTTTTTACTTGATAAATAGGCTCTAAATACGATATACTTAACGTCTATGAAAAATTTGACCATGTTGACCCAAAATATTGATGAATCTGCGCTAGCGTCGACACATCAAATATCGGCGGTGTAGTTTAATGATTATGGCTACTGCACGATAAGCGGATAGTTATGAATTCGAGTCCCATCTAATGCAGTTCAAGTTCATGGCATTGTATTTTCTAAAAGGTTAACTCAGGTAAGAAAATAATAATATTTAAGACATGCCTCACTGGGCCACACAGAGCCATCTAGTCCCAAATTAAGCTACTATTAAGTACCCTGTGGAATGGGGTACCTACTAGACAACCGATAAACTTACTTTTTTTTTTGTAAATACATACTTATAAAACATAGAAAACACCCCAACAAGACCAGTACAAACAGACATGGTCATGCACACAAATATTTGTACTGTGCGGGGATCGAACCCGCGACCCATGGCTTAGACGCAGCGTTTACTACCGTGATCCAAATGGTCGTCAAAATGAAGAACAATTTGAAAAATTTGTTGTTCTGTAATGGTTTCATGACCAGTGGCAATGAACCAGTTAGTTCAGTCTCGCACGTAAAATAGAAAACTGGACTCCCAAGGAAATATGTATTTGAGTGGTTCATCATAACTTGTTATAAGTTATAGTTACTGAACCACTAACTAGTTTTGGTAACTCATTTGTACATTCGGGGTTTAATTAAAGTTGTTCTAACGAAGAATGTATTAGGGTTCCTTTGATATGATACGACATATATGAAACTTTGCTATCTTGTTGTTGTTTGGGCTATTAGTCTAAGTAAAAATAAGTTTAAGTAGTAAGAGTAAAAAATGCTTTTTTTTGGCTTACTAATTGTGTAATACTTTATACTATTGGTAAACAATAAAGAACAAAAATACCAAACGAGTATTAGAGTTAATTGATACGGGGTTTATACCATGTACCTTAGTTTTTATGAGTTTCCGATATTTCGGCACTGTTGCAAGCGCCATGATCACGGGAGAACTGATGTCTATGCGGGTGGGTAGTTGTTAAGAGCAGACAAATCGATCTACCCTCCGTCGTAGTCTTTTATTACACACGATATCGGTAACACTGTTTGAAAACTCACTATTACTACACTTCTGTTCTCGACACACAACACTTACAGTATCCAATCGAGATATAGCATTTTTTGGATTTCTTCGGTTTCCGCAAATTTGAACCACTGGATTCCATACACTAGATAATTTTAAGCCATTGATCTTCGTGATTGAAATTTTTGTGTTTGGTAATTTCAATCGCTTCTCTGACCATCCTTGGTATATAGTGGTGTTCTGTAGAAAATATCTTCGCGTTGTGAAACTTAATCCAGTGATTAGGACCCGAGTGTACCTATAAGGTGTTCAGCTATAGCTGATTTATGTGTGTCGTTATTTTAAACGAGTATTATTTATAAACCTTTTTTTTGTCACTTTTGATGAATTTTAGTATAATAATACATAGATCCTCTGTTCCACCCCCAAATTTTGTATGCAATTATTCCAGTTAACCGAAGTACCTACTTATACGCTCTTCTACTTCTACTTTGTCTGAATACAAATTGTGCTTAACCTATCTAAATACAAAAATAAACTATCGCTATTTGTACTTTACGTGTTCAGGTATAATAAATTTAGGTTAATAGAAATCAGCTCTCTTAGTTTTCAACAAGGCTTTGCTGAACCGCAAAAATTGTATGAACGTCAGATACTCTTTGAATGCATTAACAGAGGTGCATACCAATATAACATATATTCTAATTTTTGATTTCTATCAAAGAATACGTAAAAGAATCAACTTTCTAGAAAACAATACCGTCGAAGCATTTAAGTAGTTATTTTATTCGAAACATAAATTCAAGAAATTGATGTAATATCTCGGCTTTTTACTTCAAATTGTAATGATAAGACACATTCGCAATTATAATGCTAAAAAAACATTTAATCTAAACTCTAGTTGCTTAGCCTGGCCTTTACTACCGATAAATAAACACAAAATCTATATTCATTCCCGTCAGTCCTAAAAAATATATTTAAAGATAAACTGAAGTTGAAATACAATAAATGGTGCTAAAATAACTTTACTAAAGTCACTTAATTGCAAATTGGTCTTAGAAAAGGGTTAATGGAGTCTTTAGAAGTGTTAAACAAACTGCACGGTACAAAGGCTATCAGTGACCCTACGATAAATTGATGATAATTGATTCCAAGGACTTGAAACGAGTAAATAAGTAAAACCTGTTTATTATTTTACCCCTTATTATGCGCCAGATAAAACGTATTCGTAAAAAAGTTATTGAAGAAAATGTCATTTAGATTACGTATTAAAAATTGGTTTCATTGTTATCAGCCTTAGAATAATAACGCTTATTCTAAGGTTATCAGCCTACAATCACTGACAGATACCGGCCTCAGCAACAGGGTTTAGCCATTATCGCCATAGTTTGGAAACGGGTTGGTGATTGCAGTTTGGCCAATATTGGAGAAAAGAAGCTACTGCCCGTCTTCTTCTGGCAGTTTATCTTTACTTTCCTCTTACGACACCCATAATAGCAAGATAAGTGGGGGTGCTACTCCAACGATATTACAAAGAATGAAATATCATTGTGCTACTCTTTTTACGTGCCGGCTCTACACGGTACACAAACCCTGCTAAATAGTGCAGTGTATTTGTAGAAAACCCATCAAGAGGAAATCAAAGATTGCTTAACATGTGGCAAATCTAATTGTCCTGGGGTGGCGAAGTATAAATAGCAGCCAGCAAGTAGGTGCAGCCTCCACATGGAAAGTTTAAGTACCATTACTCCCTTGTCATCTCGAAGACGTGGGTTGATATAGGCCCATTGAAGGACTCGCCTGCAGCGGGTTGATAAAGGCTTACAATGTATCAAACACAGCTTATTGAGTATTTTCCCTACAATCTACTTAAGTCACCAAATATTAAGACCCTCGTCTTACCAAAGGTTACCGACATTGGTTCCATAGCACAAATACCAAAGGATGGCATCCGGAATATTTACTTAGAACTCGTTGATACAAAATTATATTTTTTCATCGGATATTGTTCTACGTACAATCATATGCAAAATATTTTGAAAAAACATACAACTCATTGCATTTTATTTGAATTTCAATTACGAGTAGCTTCACAAAATGAAGTTAGCGTAGCTGTCGTTATTCAACTCCCTCAATTTTGCTGAAATATGGACAGTTAGAAAAGAGACAATACTTCATTGCACCAAAAAATGTAAGGAATTTACAACAACACACAATAAATTAAAGTAGTTAGTCTAATCATCATCATTAGTCTGACTAAGCTAAGCTAGACTAGGCTGGGTAGATGGCCTTATTCATAATACGCAACAATAAATGAGTCTGGGCTATTTGAATCTAACGGCTTTCCGCGCCATCCAGCTTCTACTTTATAAATGAATTATACAGGGTGGGAAGCCTACACGTTATTTCTTTTGACGAGTGTTGAGTGGGACAGGTAGATACCGGTTTACAAGGTGTCGCCAGCACTGAGGTCCCGGATTCCACCCCCGGCCCCAGGTGGGTCAATAAAGAAGACCAGTAATATGCCATATTTTTTCGGCTTGGTGGTACCTTCTATGTTTCTAGTTATAATATAAAAGAAAGCATTTTTCTAAGTTACTTACTTTAAGAGAATAACAGTTTGTGTGATGTTGTTTACGTTTATTTATATAAGCTTTTGTGATTCGTAGTACGTGAGCTACTCAAATAACATTTTTTCCCGATATTTCTGCTTTGCTTGTCGCTTGTGCCTAGCCCACAGTCACTTCTACTATATCTTTTGATTGAATTTAGAATCGCTCAGCGTTCAGGAAAAGTGTGGGGCATTGAAGCGTGCCTTGTGCGACCACAGTAGCTAGTGTAGTCACGTGTAACGAATAGCTCGTGAGCAAGAAGAAAAATGCACATTTTAATTTTTGAGCTTGAGACTGGTCAATTTAAGAAAACAAGCTTACCCGTGACCAATAACTCCGTAAAATGTACGAAGCGTCGAGATAAACTAAAATTATCTTTCTTTTCAAAGTCGATTATTATCTAAAGTACCTACGAAAACGTCTCATAGAGAGAAATTGCTGCGTAGAGCCCTCGAAATAGGAGAAACCATGCGACCAACCGAAAAGCTATTGTCAACTTTTCAAGTTAACAACTCGAGTCAAAGAATGTAACGCTATAAGTCATACAAGTGTACTGCAGCGCCATCGGTGCGCTGTGTGCATAGTACTTACCTAAGGTACTTACTATGAAAATATATGCGATACGTCACACAAAACATGCCACACTAGCGTTGAGCCCCATAACGCCCGCGCTATTTAGAAAAGACTTTGATCATTGCCGACAGGATCGAAACTTAATGCTGTCAATACTGACATGGAGCTGAAGTTATGATCAAATTAAACTGTATTAATAAATAGGGAAATGAATCACATTTTCAGCAAGAAAACACAATTTATCTAACCCTAAGCACGTTTTCGAGGGTAAATTGTGCAGTTAAGAAAACGTCAAAATGCTCCGTGACGCAGCCGGTTCAAAGCGAAATGACGTTAATTATTCACCTGCCGGCCCCAGCACGTCCTGAATGAAAATGCTTAAGCTCGACTAATGCCTCCACAATTGTGCTTACAAGAAACTAAGCACGAACAGATTGCTAACATAGTAGAAATATGAGCTTAGTTATTAATTTTGTCTTCCTATTACAAACTAGAAAAGACTTGATGTCGTGCCGAGCAGTCTATTTAATAGATATTAGTTACATCGATGTTAATTTCGGAATCTTCTTTTTGTTTGACTTTTCTTCAAAGTTAATCTGATGTCAGCGTTTGCAAAGCTACATATTCCGTGACCATAAACTGGGACCAACGGCTTAGCGAGCCTTCCGAAGCACGACTTCCATACCCGTTCCAGGAATGTCACTTTAGAAAAATCTTTTCCTAATTTGACCCGACCGGGAATGCGAAAACCGACGCCTTGCATAATGTACGTAAACCTACTACTACTCTAACCGGCTTATTTTTAAAATTGAATTTTTAAACAGATTTTACTATGGTCTCCTTTACAAATGTTACACCTAATAGCACCCAACTCACAGAATAAACAGCAAGTTTATAATTTTTACACAACATTTTATGATTTCACAAATTCAGTGAAATTTCACGACTAACTCACTCATAAAAACAATGTTTAAAACAAATTTTCCTATTTGGCGATCTCCTCAAAGGGCGCTTTGATGTCGAAAAATTACAATTGCTCATTTCGGTCTTCACTCCCCTGTGTACTCTTTAGCGTCTAACTTAGTATTATAAGTAATTTAAAATAAAAACAATGAGAATGATTTGCTCTCCATAAATGGAGTTCCTTTGTGGGAGGAAGGAAACGAGCCCCGCGAATGTTTGTGCCGCAAACAATGGCTCCGCAATTTGCGGCCCACGACGTTCGCTTTGTTGACGCGAATCAAAACCTTAACAAAATACAGCGTTAGCTTCACAGAAACGAATTTAATTATTTTGTCCCAAACGCGAAATTTCTAAACCGTTTTGCGTTACACTTTAAAAGTGTCGCTCCTCCCCGGTCTACGGTCGAGACCGGGGGATAAACAACAGCGCAGCGACTGTTCGGAAAATAGAAGTACAGTCGCAAACTAAAGCACGCCGACAAACACAAAGTTATTGTTTCTTAGATTTATTATTTGAAACTGCAAAGGAAATGCAGGAAATTGATTTATACAATAGAGTAGCGCTATTTCATATAAATCAGCTCATCGGCCGCTACAACATGCAAAATACTACAAAAGATAGATAGGTACTATAATGAAAACTATGAGAATCTTGTAAGATTTAAAAAAAAGAGATTTTTTCTGAGAAAAACAGACGAAACTTCTTTTATATATATGGAAAATTTGCTTGAAAATTAACAACGATTTGTTAAATTGTATATTAACTTCACAAATTCAAACGTTTAAGCACAGACATCAAATTACTTGGTAATGCGAAACGTTATAATAACGTTATTACTAACATTTACAGAGAATCTGCCGAAAAAGCGTCCTCTGCGATCTCACCAATTTAGTAAATGGGTGATTTTATCGCTGTTATGTCGCCAGTTTCATAAAAGAAAAATGTGAAGCTCCGAATGAATGAGCACTGGAAACGTTTATCAGGCAGTGAAAATCACTTTTTTTTTTAAATAATCCTTGTTTACTTATCTCTTTTTTTTCTTGTTGTCCACACTATGTTAGACTGTCGCTCGTAGCTTGCCACCCCAATCGTTCATATCTTTCTTGTCTATACATTAATATACATTTGCAATATTATCATAGCATTTTAGTGTCTTGAATTTTCGCGAACACTGTATATTGACTGTGCTCATATAAACAATAGCTCCGTGATTAATATAAATTTAAAATAGTTTATTCGACGCAAACTGTGCAAAGTTATTGTGTTGGTGTAACAAAGTGTGTGATACGCCTACCGAAGATAAAATACTAGTAAAACATTGATGGAATAGCCCAAAACAGTTAAGCTAAGTGTCAATAAGTCATCCAAGTGTTTTTACTATACATCAAGTTTATGTGCTATAATAACGTATTCTACTAAGCTGCAACAATTCAAACCTGTTGGAGGACCAAAAAGAGCTAAGTTCCTGTGCGTTTTATCGGTGTTTATTGTGTATTATTCTAAAAACTATAACCTCAAATTATATAAACAAAAAAGAAAGAAATACCGGCAAAACAAAAACAATAAATCAAGAAAATCATCTATGATTGAATGGCGGAAGCAAATATCTCGTATTTGACTCGAGAAGGTACACCATAATTTAGTTCGGCTCTCACTACTAGAGGTCCCTATAAATAAAGAAAAATGCCGAAATCTTCTAACAAAATGCAGAAATGCTCCCGATGTTTTCACGACATTACAACTAGACAATACCTTATGTGCAAAATATGTTCTGGTGTTTATGACTTACCTTGCGCCAACGTTACTGATAAGCGATTCTTCAACACCATGACCACAGAACACAAAGAAAACTGGCGATGCACCCCATGCATTTCTCTTGCTAAAGAACCTAACATTACAAAGAGAAAACCTCCCAAGGCCACTATAGCGTTTGACGACGACTCCATCGCTGACGACTATAACGACGGGAATAATATCCTAGGTGATACACTTCAGTCTCCTATCAAGACCCAGAGTAGCTCCTTGTTACCGACACTGGAAGAGATAAGCCACCTTTTAGACACAAAATTCGAAATAAATAAAGCGGAAATACTTAACCACATCAAACAAGAAATTAAGCATCTAATAAAGGAAGAGCTAAATACAACAATGATACAGATAAAAACAGATATTATAAAAAGAGTTCAAAATATAAATACAGAACAAAAAAATATACAAATTGAACTTGAAAATCTAAAAAAGAAGATACTCGAGTTGGATAACGAGTGTAAAAGATTAAGGAAAAATTTGCCCGAAATTTCTACCCATAACCAAAACCTGCCCACTACGTTGATTACTACTGATAGAAACAAAGTAATTGTACTCTACGGCCTTGAGGAATTCGGTGAAACTGAGAATGAGCTATACGAACGCATTCACCATATCTTTCGCGACATCATGAATGTGAACTTAGAAGGCTATATAGAGGAACTTTTTAGACTTGGCAAACAGGGTTATCGAAGGCCCTTGGTTATTGAATTAATAAGCAAAAGAATGAAGAATTATTTGCTTCAAAACCGCCAAGCTTTTGCGCGAACCGGACTATCCATCTCGAGCTTCCTTGATGAAAATTCACTGAAGGAAAGAAAAATGTTACAACGTGTTTTAAAAGAGGCCAGACGTGAGGGTAAACATGCCATATTCAGGGGAAATAAACTTATAATCAATGGTAAAGAATATAAATCGCAGCAGAATGAAATTACGGGGAAAACAACTGACCAATGTTCAAATATCAGCCTAAGATCTAGCGCTAGCGCTAACCTTAGCATTGATAAGGAAATACATATTAATAACCAGTCCTTTCAAGAAGAATTTTAGTGCAATACTGATAAATCTACAAAGTATAAATAATAAACTGCATATCCTAGAATGCCTACTACATGAAAAAAAATATCAAGCTGTATGTCTAACTGAAACATGGATTCGAGCTGCCCAGCTGAACTATTTGCATGTCGACGGATACACCATGGCCTCTGCTTTCTGCAGATGCGAGCGTCGAGGAGGAGGCGTAGCCATTCTATTGCAGAATGGTTTGCAATATAAAACGCGTAAAGACATCGAGCAGCTATCCATAGAATATATAGTGGAATGTTGTGGTATTGAGCTTAACTCTGATTTACTATTGATTACTGTATATAGAAAGGACCGTAATATTGATGTGTTCTTTAACTTTATCCAAACTTTGCTTTTAAATGTTAAATCATATTGCTTAAACAAAAGAGTTATTATCTCTGGAGATTTCAACTTATGTGCGATTAAAAATAGTAACCATTATAAAAAATTAGCAAATGAAATGCTCGAATATAACCTACATCAAATTGTTAAAAAACCTACCAGATTATCATCTTGTCTAGATCTCATATTCACAAACATAAAAGAACTTGATGTAAATGTAGAAGACATTGGCATAGCTGACCATAAATCAGTCACTTGTAACATTAATTACCGTGCTTATCATCAAGCCCAGCCAAAATTCACTTATAAACGTAATTTTAGTACTAAAAATATCATATCCTTCAAAACAGAATTAGATAAAATAAATTGGAATAATTTCATAACATCATCCAACGACGTAAATAGTAATTATAACATATTTGACAACGAATTAAAAAAACTTCTAGATAAATACATCCCCATTAGAAAGGTCAAACTTGATTCTAAACCAAAAGGAACTTGACTAACTAAAGGTCTTAAAATCTCTTGCCAACACAAACGGCTATTAAAAATTATGTTAAATCAAACCAACAATAAAATTATACAACAACATTTTAAAATATATTCGAAAATATTAAAAAGAAGTGTTAAACTTTCTAAGAAACATAATCATATAAAAGAAATGAATCTTTCCAAAAATAAAACAAGAACTATGTGGACTATAATAAATAGAACAACATCAAAAACTAAAACAAAAATATACAAAAATATAAAACTAAAAACAAACAATATTTTCACACAATGTCCTACCTTAACCTCGAATATTTTTAATAAATTCTTTGCTTCCGTCGGCATACCACATCATCAACCCAATAGCCAAAAAAAATCCCTGCCACCTGGCGGATTTAATGTGCCCCAAACAGTAAACTCGATGATCAGTTACGGAACGAGAAATATATCAGATAATAAAAGAATTACCTAATAAGCTAGACATAGACGACATCCCATTGTCACTTTTAAAGACGTGTATTGTTGAATTAACCCCACTTTTAACTTTTCTTATTAATCAATCCTTCGAAAATAGCGTTTTTCCCGATAAACTGAAAATCGCAAAAATTAAACCAATTTTGAAAAAAAACGGCAAATCCGATGACCCTAGCCAATACAGACCTATTGCACTCCTTCCTGTCTTTTCAAAACTGTATGAAAAGGCTATGACAAACCGAATTTATAATTTTTTTGATAAGTTTAACATCCTTAATCAAAATCAATTTGGCTTTCGTAAAAAACGTTCTACTACTCTGGCTATATATAATTATGTACAAGAAATTATTACACATATCAGAGATAAAAACTATTCTATTGGCTTACTACTTGATATGTCAAAAGCATACGACAAAGTTTCCCACTCTATCCTTCTCGATAAACTCTATCAATTGGGTATACGAGGCACCACACATAAATGGATAAAGTCTTATCTTAATAATCGTAGGCAATGTGTTCAAATTGACCACCTTGACTATGAATCAGGAGAATTAAGTGGCGTATTATCAGATGTTATAACAACTAATTGTTCCATTCCTCAAGGTAGCGTGATTGGCTGTATACTATTTTTAATTTACATCAATAATCTGCCAAATATCACAGATCAGTTATGCATCATGTTTGCAGACGATGTTTCACTATTATTTAAATGTAAAGAAATAAACCAAAACAACATTAAATTAATTACTGACACATTTCAAATGGTAAAAGAGTGGTTAGAAGAAAACAATTTAGAAATTAACACAAAAAAAAACAAAAATAATACAATTCAAACCTTATCAAAAACAACAAACAGATCTAAAATCACTATGTAACATTTTAAATATAGAAGAAACTAATAACGTCACGCTTTTAGGTATCACTTTAGATACACATTTGCGCTGGAACTATCACATCGATAAGATAAGACCCAAATTATCCAAATTCCTTTACGCCCTTTCGCTATTAAAAGCGAACACTAACCTACAATGCGCGCCATCTACATATTATGCTTACGCGTATGCGTGGCTGCGATATGGAGTGCTCATGTGGGGCCACAGTACAGGTGCTAATGATCTGTTCATTTTGCAAAAAAAATGTATACGCATCCTTTTTAATCTACAGCCCAGAGACTCTTGTAAACCGTTCTTCATAAATGAGAAAATCTTGACTCTGCCATTTATCTACATATTAGAAACCGCAATGTTCGTAAGGAAACATATACATCTCTTTAGTTTCGTTAAGAGTGACCGTCGTAACACTAAGTTAATTTTGCCAACACCTAGAATAGAAATGTTCAGAGATAGCCCACTTTATAGAAGCGTTCTGATTTATAATAAGCTTCCAGATTCCCTAAAACTACTAGACTCAGACAAAACCTTTCAAGGCAAACTAAAAAACTTATTAATTAGAAAGAGTTACTATAAGGCAGAAGAACTTTTGACAGACAATTTAAAATAACTTTGTATTTCTATGATATTCTTACATTGCTGTACCCTAATAGGGTTTGTACTTTAGCTCTGTGTATGTACATAGTTCTAAGTATATTTTTGCAATAAAATAAAATAAAATAAAAATAAATAAAATATTAAAATAAAAATATACTAACGGGCTTAAATCGCGTTTATCGGTATTAAGATTATCTTTTGTTTTATTAGAAACATTTTACAGCTTTTTTAGTAACGGATGCTAAGGTGTTCGTTTTCAAAAGTTTAATTGAAAATATATTTAAAACTATACCGTCTTTAATTATTATCGTCAGTTATAGGTTATCCACGCGATATGAGCTTTGTCAATTTTTTGTAGTGTTGCCATAGTTTGTGGACTCCATTGATGAGGTCCCAAGTAGCTGTAGTTTTTAACCATCAACTCTATCAAAAATGTACGTGTCTTTTTTATTTTATTTCTTCATATAGTTCACGTATCTTTCCATATTTTTCCAAAGTCATGTTTAATAAGTTTAATTATTGTTAGGAGAATTATTTTACAGTTAACTTTCATAATTTACTTCAGAACGTTTAATTTTTGTGGTGTTCATTTATCAAAATTTTATAAAATAAGATGAAAGTCGATTAGGTAATTAAATAAATAAAGATAGGTTAAGAGCTGCTCTTAACCTAGCTTTATTTTTTTTATTACCTGCAGTCGACTATAGTATTATATTATCTGTGACAGAACAGTACCTACAGGGTTGATAAAAGAGCGAACGAGGTACCGTTTACTTTATGGATGCCATAAGTTATATGCATAATACATTAATTGTTCTACGAGAAAAAGTAGCGGAGACATACCGATCTCTAGCCCGTCGTAAAACAGTCGCACTATGTACGATTGAGGACTCTCTGGGTGACATTTTATTTTGATGAACATGAAAGCCGTATAGTAATCGCGGCGTAATCTCAAGGGGCATAGGAACTCGTAAGTTTTCTTCATGAGCGAATGCCCTATAAGTGGGTGTGTAATATATAGTATAACAACATATCGTATAAAGATCAAAACATATACAAACAAATGATATAATTTTGTTTAATATAACACTTTTTTAATATAATGATGGAAAGATATAATTTTAAATTACATAACTTTTAAAAATTAAGTAACAATTGTGATAAATCATTTAGTATAACAACCGTTTAATATAACATTCACATGATATAATGATAAAAACAAATAAACTTTATTTAGTATAATAACATTTAGTATAACGTTCATTTACGATAACACCCCTTTTATATAACATTTAAAACAGATAATGATTACTTGATACAAAATCATCAAAATGCAGTATTTAAAGATACCAAATACTGTAAATTCCGAATCTTTAATAGTACGAAATGCCATAAATACGCAGGCAAATGGTAGCATGCATGGATGCAGTTAGCCTGCAATATGTATGCAGGCAAGCAACCATGCATGCAGGCAAGCAGCATGCTTGCAGGCAATCATCATTGCATGCATGCAAGCAAGCAGCATGCATGCATGCATGCAGGCAAGCAAGCATGCATTTGTTTTGCTCTTCTCCGGCGCTGCGGGAAGTGCAGTCATTCCGCCCTTGCGTAACAAATCTCTGGCACCCACACTCGCTTCCACAGTTTCGGCTTGTTGGTCGCCTTCGGCGACCAGCCTCAGCCGCTACAGCTCGCCCGGGCGCCCGAGCTTCGTTACTGCGAGCGAGGACTGCACTTCCTCCGCGCCTCCGGCTTTTAAATTGCACTCTAGTGTAGGGCAGACCAGTACCACGGCGGAAGACTACGGCGAGTCGGGATTCAACCAAATTCTGAATTTTAGCAATGTATGTCAATACGGTTATTTCTTTTAATCAATATTTAAAACGTTTTTATCTCAAATTATAGATATACGAAATGACGCGTATAACAAACAAATTTATATCTATTACAATATATATTTATTCTAAAATGTTTTATTTGTTTTGAATGTTATACTAAATAGTATTAAATAAACTGTATGTTATGTAAAGTAATCGTTATGTCTAACAAAATTATATCATGTGTTGTTGTAACAAATGGACATTATGTATAGTGATCGTTATTAAAGTTTGATTATATCAAATGATTTTATATCACATGAGACGCACCCCCTATAAGTCACTTGTAAGTCATGAGAAATTATTATGTTAAGGTTGTTATTTAATTGTTATCTTTTATTTATTATGCCTATGTAAAGTCACACGGTTACTGCAGGTGTTACCTAAAATAAGCAGATTACGTTTAAAATAATAAGTACAGTTCTTAATAAAAATGAACCCACGCTAGAGTCCGCAAAGGTTATCATCTGCGCGATTAGTTTAATCCTTTATTTTAATAGAATACATTCGTAGCGTCTACTATTTTAGAGACCAAAGGTTTCGCCGGTGTACTAGGCAATTACCGTAACATTCTGTCCGTGTCAGCAGCTTGTGCCGTATTAGTTAAACTTTATACGATTTCCGGGAGCCAGGAAACCCAATTAGCAATATCATCCGGCCTGAGAGTGTAACGAGAGCAGAGGCAATAAGCACCGCCGCAACACTTAACACACTGCAAATTGCTGTTAAATTTACTTAAATTCCCTTCTTACATCTCATAAGTTGGGGCTCAACAAATTGTCAAAGATTTACCCGAGCATTATATCGTACCCTGAGGTTTATCCCTTAACCTGACTGGATAAGCCAAAGACAAGAACGTGACGGCGAAGCAAATTCCTGCAGGAACTTTTTTCGTAATCCAAGAATGTGGACGCGGTTGTCAGTTCTTTTATCTAATAATACACTTGCGACGACCTTAAATGCCATATTGAGCTGTCTTTTCTAACCCTTTTTTACTGTAGTTGATTTTACCTACACAAATGCATTATAATCGAGATAGCTTAAGGGTTACTAGAACGCTTCGGTAAGTAGGTACTTTGTGGAAACCTTTTTTCGCAAGGCAGTCTCTTCTTTACAATGAATGAAAGGGTGTTTTATCAGATACACTCAAGACACTCTTAAGGAATTAAGAAATAATATTTGGAAACCTTATATAATTAATTTAATGTTTATGTTGCCATAGAATATTAACATCTTCAAATTGAGATGGAAAGACAAGTCAAGTATTTTGGATTTCATTATCGCTATAAGTATTAACAACACTTTATAATTCTATTTACTTTTATCAATTTTTTTTAGGGAATATATCTAGCTTCGTATGACCTTTTATATTGCACAAAGTAAATTCCACCGAGCAGCATTAGGGCAGGGCCTTATGTTTTCCCCGAGCATACACAAAACAAGATCTAATAGTTAAATAACTTTTTGATGCAAATATGTAGTACAATTATTAACAAACCTGAATTAGATAGTCTGTCTGTAAATTAATAATTTCAAAACAAATAATTCAAGCAAATGCAATTTTAGATTGCTTTAGAGCTACATACTTACTTAGGTATGTAATATTATATTTCCATAAACAATAATGTAGTGAAGTTGTTGTTGTTAGCTTACATGCAAGTCAAATAACAAAATTAGGTCTAAAAAAATGTCATATTGCTTACAATAACAAGATTCTTACAAAATAAAACATATTATTAATTAAAGAAAAGACCCTTTGCACTTCCTGGAAGGTAACATTTTATCCAATAGTTTTCTCAGAAGTTCGGAGACTTATTATCTACCATGTGACATACCTCCCTCACATATTATGCACTATTTGTAAACTATTATTATGGTTCATTTTAGTACGAGTTGTTCAGAGAGCTGTACAATGTACACTCGACAGCACATCAAGTTAAACAGTTGAATTGCGATAACAGCTTTTATTACGTAGGGCATAAAGGCCGTCTCAAGGTCAACATGTATAGTCTGATGTGCCGCCGTGTGTACATGTAACATCTCGAGTGCCTTTCGTGAAAAATACAGCAGCATCATTAAACTGCCCCAATGGTCTAGTGGTTTGAATACCAGGTCAAGATCTCGAGGTCCCAGGTTCGAATTCCGGGTCGGGCAACAAAAAGTTTCGAATTTTCGAACGTTGCTCGGGTTTGTGATCACCAACCCGCATTTGGCAAACGTTCCCATCATTGCTGTGGTAACTTGAATTCAATGATGGAGGCCTTTACCCTGCAGTGGGATATTATATAATAAAGGCTGTACATTAAACTGCCAGAAACAGATTTTGAACCGAAATGCCTACGAATAAAGTTTATGTCAATTTAATTTTCATTTATAAGACTATCTGTTATTTGAACTTGTCGTTTTGCATGTTAAATGTTATTTTAATTTCTTAACTCGAGATCGTTACAATTACTTTGATTGACGCTATAATTTGATTAATATTTTTGCTAAATTGCCATAGCGAACGTTTTTCCTTTTTGATTCCCATGTCTTTATCGTAATACTTATCGTAAAAATATTATGAGCTGGCTGCGACCCAGCTAAAGCTAACATAGTTTTTTTTATTACAAATGACTCAAATCTTTTTGAGTTAGGCCCCCCACCAGGTGTACCGACGATTTGGTGAAGGTCGCGGGAAGCCGTTGAATGCGGGGGGCGCGGTATAAATCGTTGTGGAGATCCTTGGGGGAGGCATATGTCCAGCAGTAGGCATCGTTTGGCTTAGATGATGATGATAATGATAAAAAGTTCACCGGGTCATCTAGCATTGAAAACGTTAACAGTTTAGCAGATTAATACGAGCGAGCTAAAAGGCCAGCAGCAAGCAGTATGGTAGCAGGAATAAAACTAACCAAAACAAAATAATTGGATAAAATTATTATTCAATTATTTTGTTTAGGTTAGTTTTATTCGTTTGCGGTTTGTGCTTAGCTATCGCTAGAATCAGCTCAAGGTGTGGTTTCCATTTAACTCATTATAAATTCAGTTGGTTTGCTTATACGATATCTTAATCAAGTTAAACTCCGGCGAAACAAAAAAGGATGATTTAAACGTCAAATATGTATATATATCTTTTTACTTTTTCGAACAATTTTTATTATAATAAAATAGGTGATCATTGATTGATTTCGTGAGTGCTGTGAGTAGATTTCAGAAACGAAAAAATTATATTTCTCTAAATCTGTTAATTTGTGAAACTCGGCCCAAACGCATATTTTTGAAGTTAAATCTAATCTTCACTTGTTTTTTTCACTAGAAATATGGTAGTAGTCCATAGTGATATAGTATAGCGTAATGAAAAAGCCGGAACCAGGAAAATATCTACCTACCGAGTCGTCATCACCCCGGGTCCTCTAAATAAAGTTTAGCAAAATGTATGTTTCGAACGATTTCACATGAATATAAAACTGATACATTAAACTGATGGTTCTAAATACGGTAAGAAGTCCTTATTTTTATCGGATAACAATTAAGCAAAACTACTAAATCCAATCTCAGTTTGGTAGGCAATTATCGGCTGGCGTAAATCATACGTAAATGGCTCCGTTTTTGTTCTCGTGTGTAGCGCTGCTAAAAGGCCCGAAGCAACGCCCGCCCGCTGCTCTAAATGAAGATTTGTGGCCCACAATAAAATACTATTGCATTGTTGCTCCCAGCCCACCATTGTCACAGTACACCGAAATAGAAATCAGGAGATAAAATAATACGCGTTATTGGGCTGCTGCTCTATTCAACCAACGAGGTTTTTGAACTTTGTGATGGTTAAACGTTTGCAATTAATGCATAACTTTTGCGCAAGTATAAATGTATAAACATTATATCCTTTGTGTTCTGAAATTAGCTTTTTCATTAACGTAACGACAATAATATGATTAATTACATCGATATTGTGGTATCAAATAAAAGGCCATAAAACGATGAAAGCTTTTGTTAGCAAGATCATTATAATCAAAGCTTTTAGAAATAAAGCTACCCGCGTTATCCGGCAAGGTAGAGCGGTAAGTACGCGCTTTCCTTTTTGTTACACGCTGACAAGGTAAATAACACCGACATATTATTATCCTAAGCTAATATCCTTCGGCTATGCTGTTTAAACGTCTGCAAGACTAAAGCAAATAAAGACTAAAGCTTGATTGTTGGGTTATTGCTATAAGTGTAAGCGATTTGCTTACCTATTCAACAAGCAGTTCGTAAGTTGTTGTTTACCGACTTATTCAAGCGTTCAAAATAGTACAATGCACCCTGATTTCTAGAATTAAGGGGAATACATTAAAATAAGTTTAATTGTTCATCGTCTGCGTTTGCAAAGTTAGCCTATCGACTTAGGTAAACGATCTTTTGTACACTGCAGCATGATCATTAATGATTAATACTCAATAATACTGGTATCTACTTAAAAAAATTTTACAACACTCATTTTATTTATTTTTATTTTTTTTATTAGATCACCAACAAGTTTACACTATAACAGCTTAAGTAACACTAAAATTAAGATCATATGCTAAATGTAAGCTTAATTATAGGTGACAACTGCATGCATAGAAGACAACAGCAATGTTAATTTAAAAAGAAACTAAATTATCGTATATAATATAAAAAAAAGAAAGAAACAGTTACAAAGTCCTAGCTAGATTAACCCTGTATGGGTTTCACAAGGCACGTGGACTTAAACTTATTTAATGTGGTACCGTAAATATCAACATCACAGTTAGTTAAATTGGACTTAGACAGCAAATTATAACTCTTAAACATTCGATTCAGAGGGGAGTGTGACCCTAAATTTGATTTGGAGCTTTTGGTTACAAACAGATTGTATCGAGATATTCTTGGCAATTTAAGAGGAACGTTTATGTTTATCCTTGAAAGCAAATCGGGGCAATCCAGCGTACCATTTACGAGTTTATGAAGAAATGTATTGTCAAGCATGATTCGACGATCCCTAAGGGAATTAAGTTTGAAGTAACTTAGTCTATCCTCATAGTGGGGTAACTTTTTCGCCAGATTGAGGCTATAAGAGAGATGCCACAAAAATCTTTTTTGGACGCGCTCAAGTTTTTTAACATACACATCATAGTGTGGGTTCCACACCACGCTACAGTATTCTAAAGTACTTCGCACCAGTGCATTAAACAAGACTATTCTAGTTTGAGGCTTCCCGAATTCCTTAGAATTCCTCAGAACGAAACCGAGTGCCCTGTAAGCTTTATTTACTATGTTTTGGATGTGTATGTTAAAACGTAACCCGCTATCTATCGTCACCCCCAGATCACGGATACAGTCTAACTTGGTGATTTTATCGTTGCCTATGGTGTAGACTCTGGGAACGACAAATTTATTACGAGTAAACTGGACCACAAAGCATTTTTTTGCATTGAGAGACATACCGTTCCCATCACACCACTCAACCAAATTATCTATATCTTGTTGAAGAAGTGATACGTCATCAGGAGAATCTATTTGTCTAAGAAATTTTAAATCGTCGGCAAACAAATAGGCTTTAGAATGATTGAAACATGAACAAATGTCATTAATAAATATATTGAAAAGATGGGCCCGAGTATAGATCCTTGGGGGACTCCAGAGAAAGCATTGAAAGGGTCCGAAGTGTGTCCGTTCACAACAACCACTGATCTCCGGCCACTCAAGTAGGAGCTACACCAGCGTAATAAGTTTCCGGCGATGCCAATGGAACCTAGTTTCTTGAGTAGCACATTATGATTGACCCTATCAAATGCCTTGCTGAAGTCTGTGTAGATTACATCAACAAGCTTTCTTTTATCCAAGAATCCCGACAAATCATCCACCAGACCAATCAGGTTAGTCGCAGCCGATCTTGCTTTCACAAAACCATGCTGATGCGTAGATACTATTTGTCGAAAGTGCCATGAGATAATGGGACGCATCATCGACTCGAAAATCTTGGCAAAGGTGGGAAGAATAGAGATTGGTCTGTAGTTGTCAGCTCGATCAGTATGCCCAGCTTTATATAGGGGTAGAACCAATGATGTTTTCCAGTTTGTTGGAAAAATACCAGTACTCAGGGATTTATTAAATATAATGGAAAGGGGGTATGCCAAGGCCTCAGCGCATCTGACCACAAAAACAGATGGTATTCCATCCTCACCCGCTCCTTTATTCACGTCAAGTCTCTTTAATACTTTAAAAACTTGATCTCTAGTGAAGGAGACGGAACCAATGTATCCATTTCCGGCGTCATTGGAAGATAAGACACCTGCATCACGAGGAGCTTCTCGATTATAAACAGAAGCAAAGTGAGTTGCAAAGAGATTACAAATGTCACGACCTTCCGAGGCAACCTTGGCACCAAGTTTCATTTCGGCGGGATACGTACTCTTACCGCCTTTTTTACGTTTAATGAAAGACCACAAAAGTTTAGGATTACTAGTTAAGGTTTGTTCTAATTTGCTAATGTAGCTTTTATATGATATTGTTTTTAATTGTTGGCACCTTCTTTTTAATAGTTCAAATGCCAAGATATCACGTGGATTGTTATTGAATTTACGAATTTTCATGCGCATTTGTGTTTTTCCTTTACTAATTTTATCATACCTGATGAGAACCAAGGAGGAAACTTGTCCTTGGGAGGTCTCGACTTGGGAACAAATTCCACAATCACTGAGCGGATAATAATCTGGAACTTAGTCAACATCATATCAACGCAAAGTTTATCCGGCAAAACCTCATCCCACGATATCGTCCGTAGCTTAGCAGTGATCTTGTCATATTCTGCTTTGAAGAAACAAAACCTTACATTATGTATCGTCGACAGAAATTCTGGACTTATATTAGACACACAAAACTGGAGAGGCGGATGCAGTGGGTCAACTATTGTTAGGGGGTTTGCATGTGCATCTAAATCTGTGATATTCATAGAACAAAGAACCAAATCTAATATCTTGCCCTTGCAGTTTAAAATCCAATTATATTGCTCAAGTGCGTTTAAAGCTATAAAATCTAGCAATTCATCCCCGAAATTGCCACCCATGTTGTAACCATTCAGTAAAGTCGAGTTCTCTCTTGAGTTCCATGTAACTGTACTTAAATTAAAGTCACCTACTATCAACGTATTGCCTTTTCCGTGGTTGGATTCCATATTACGGCTGGTATTACCTATGAAGTGCTCCAAAATATGGGCCTGTATGGGTGGGGGCAAATATACACAGCAAATGAAGAGTTTTTCAAGTTTTGCGTTGCTGTTTTTAACGTCTATTGATATCCACAAATCTTCGCAGTTGGACTCTAAAATACTTAATCTAGAAGATTTAAATTGAACAGATACTGCTATAAGTACCCCACCACCATCCTTATGAGAATGAAACCCGCTATTTTCTCGATCTCTTCTATATACAATATATCGTGGATCAAAAAGCTCCGAATCGTACACACTAGAATTAAGCCAAGTCTCGGTAAATATTATAATATCAAAATTATTACAAATAACATTATTGAATAAGTCCACTGTCTTTGTCCTCAAACCTCTAACATTTTGGTAATATATATTTAATCTATCGTATTTTAATAGAAAGTAGAACC
This sequence comes from Anania crocealis, assembly GCA_949315895.1. Taxonomy (NCBI): domain Eukaryota; kingdom Metazoa; phylum Arthropoda; class Insecta; order Lepidoptera; family Crambidae; genus Anania; species Anania crocealis. The sequence goes on from OX438882.1 coordinate 18,273,788, forward strand.
AACACATGAAATATTAAATTTAAAATTTAAGGTCAGGTAAGCTTATTTAGAGTATCCAAATTTCGTATATGTATATAATTAGTCTCTTCGCTTTTTCTCATAAATATCTTGCCGTCTCGAACCCAAACAAATTTATAACTCAGCTCTTTTGACTTGCGACGAGCTGCGGCGTGAAGTTCTTTGTTCTCCTTTGTCAAATGTTCTACCACGTACACAGCGTTCTTTTTGTCTCCGCCCATGCCAAGGTGGCTTGTGTTGAGCTTCTCAGTTTGGTGGTTTCTGTTAAATACTGATGATGCAGCCAGGAATGTATCTCTCAAACGCGGGCTTCTGAACTTCACTAATACTGATCGGGGTCGAGGATTATTAGGATTCAACTTGGCCACTCTGGAGCAATAATGAATATCAGTATCATTTATAGGGCACTTGATTACTTTACCCAGTTGTAGAACCGTGTTCACTAAGTTCTCTTGCTTGTGTTCGGGCACGCATTGTAATTCAAGGTTGGTAGCACGAGTCTGTTGGTCAAGCTGAAGTAACCTGGCCGAAAGATCCTGAGTAGCACTGCGCAGAAATTCGTTGTCCTTGCGAAGTGTCTCAATAGTTTCATTCTGAGCAGAAGTGGCTGCTTTAATTTTTTCGAATTCATCATTGAAGAAAGATAAAGTCGCTTCAAAAGACGTCACAGTTTGCTTTATTTCCCGTAACTCAGAATTAATTTCAGTTCGGATTATCTGACGCAGTTCTTCCCTGACCACGGCCCGAATATCAGCCGTAGTCAAACATGAGCAGCTCTGTCCCTGCGGAACGGCCGGGGAAGCGATTGATTTTTGTTTGGCGCGCAAGGTGACGTTATCATACTGGTGGCTGGCCGAGCCCGAAGTCGACGCCTGTGCGGGGGATACCGGTCTTATCGGAGTGTTGCAGTTATTGCCAGTCTTAGGCTCCTTACAGCGACAGGCGAGGCAAATCCATGTAGATTTAAATTCAGAACTAAAACTCCTGAAATCATCAGCCGTAAAATTCATGCACGTATAGTGATATTTCTCCTTACAGCGAGAACAATGTAGAAAGCCAATATTCTTTAAGGTGTTTGGGCATGCAGCGCAAACATTGCTGTTTTTATTCGGCATAATGCAGATTGGTAGGTAGATCACCAGTAAAGCCGGCTAACAACCGGAGCAATAATAAAAGAAAGCGCTGCAGTAGCTTAAAGCTGTCAATCGTTTATCGTAGCACAAATTATGCAGCGGACGCAGCGCTGTAATGCGCTGCGGTAGACCGCGTTTGGTAATGAGAGTGGTCGCGGAAAGAAAGTCGTAAGCGCCGTGCGATGAGCGTCGCTTACGCGTTATCTTTGAGACTGATTTAACTTGTAACGAATGACTTTAATGTTTTGATAAGAAAATGATTAATTTGGTTTTAGTGATTAAATACTACACTTTTCACACAAATTCTCTTCTCACATGAAGTACAACACATAGCGTTTGATTTGCACTGGTTTTTCCATCAAGATATCACAGTTTTTACGGACAAAAGATTTTTTTTTTGGAGTGATGAACAAAGCTGTTGTTTACTCGCTTGTTGATATAATGATAGTTCTCATCGTTATCATCCATCTTTTTTTTTTTTTTTTCCCTTTATTGGTTTATCAACTGTGGTTACAATAATTCTTATCTAGCGGTACATAATATTATAGGATTTTAATAAATTGTACTACAGGTTTACAGATAAACACAGCTTGCGTTGAAATACACACAAGTTAACAGATTTAAACTAGAATCACACATAAAATGAAAATTTGAACTACAACCTAGGTAAAATTAGAAATTGCTTATATATTTAACTATCAGAAACACTTTTACGAAATTGGCGGATGGAGTCAAAGTGAGCATCCAAGTGGCCACTAAGTTTGTTATACAGTTTACAGAGACGCGGAACGGGTGACGAGGCACCCAAGACCGTTCTGCGTTGAGGAGCATTCAGTAAATTATTAATTTTTTTACGGGGATAGTGAAACGGGATTTTGAAGCCGAACCTACTGAGAAGCTGGGGACAGTCGATAGAGTTAGTTAAAATTTTGAATAAAAAGGTAAGATCAAGAACCTCCCTTCGCTTCTCCAGCTTTATTATATCGAACCTTTTTAGTCTGGCGTTGTAAGATCGCAATGTTTTTGCTTCACCTACGGTGAAAGCCAAGTGCCTTAAGAACCTTTTTTGGATTCTTTCAATCCTTAGCGCGTGACTTGCATAGTGTGGGCGCCAGACGACAGACCCATATTCCAGAATGCTTCGCACCAAACTGTTGTACAGTAAGATTTTGGTTTTGTGGCTAGTGAACATCTTCACATTACGAAGCAGGAATCCTAGTGATCTCGAGGCTCTCTTCACGATACCTTCCATGTGTGGCACGAAGGTTAGTTTTTTATCGAGAAGAATGCCGAGATCCCTAATCGTATCTGCTTCTGATAAGGGAGAGCCGTCCATTTTGTAACTGTAGTTAACAGTACCGCTGATTTTTCTGGTGAAATTTATATGAAGGCATTTCTCCGTGTTGAGTAGCATACCGTTAAATTTGCACCACTTCACTAAACTGTTAAGGTCATTTTGTAGTAACTCCGCGTCAGCACTGGTATGCACTATTTTAAGTATCTTTAGATCATCGGCGTATAAGAAAGGCCGGGAGTGTTTGAAGTGTGCTGGGATGTCATTGACAAAAACGTTGAATAGGACAGGGCCCAGATGGGATCCCTGTGGAACGCCAGATGTCAACTTATATCTTGATGATTCATAACCGTTTGCCACGACAAAGAACGATCGATCACTAAGGTAAGACTCTATCCATTTCAAAAATGTTCCCGAAAAACCGTACATTGCGAGTTTTGAGACCAAAACCTCGTGAGATACCATGTCGAAAGCTTTGCGGAAATCTGTATATATTACATGGACTTGTTTACCACCATCCATTGCCCCAATGACGTCTTCAATAAACGTTACCAGGTTAGTACATGTGGATCGAGCCTGGACGAAGCCGTGTTGATGTTCGGAAATGTGTTGCTTGAAGTGGCTTTGTATAACTGAGCAGACCATCGACTCTAGTACTTTACCGAAAGTGCTCAGCACGGATATGGGTCGGTAGTTTTTAACAGACGTGTTGTCTCCATTTTTAAAGATAGGAACGACTTTAGCTATTTTCCAATGTTGGGGGAAAACACCTGTGCTAAGTGAGGTATTGAAAATGGTTAACAGGGGTAAAACTAGGCTCTCCGAACATCGTTTTATAAAGAACGGTGAAATTCCGTCGGGCCCGGCTCCCTTACTGTCGTCTAAAGATTCCAACCTTCGAAGTAAATCTTCATGTTTTATCTGTAATTTTGAACATGTTTCCGCACGATCTTCACTCCCTTGATCCATCACATTTCTATTTATATTAGGGGGATTTATCGAGGCAAAGAAGGCGCCGAACATGTTGCAGATGGTTGTACCGTCTCTGGAACTTGCATTGCCGTCTGACATAACCGCCGGAATACTGTTATGTTTTTTTTTCCTTGATTTGATATATGTCCAGAAGTACTTAGGATTTTTTTTCACTTGATTTTCCACATGTTTGATATAATTGTAATAATTTTCTGTTAGTAATCTGTCACAACGTTTCTTTAAAATTTTCAGTTCTAGTATGTCCATCTGATTATTGTATTTTTTAACTTTCATTCTGACCTTTTCTTTTTCTTTTAGTCTCCGAATCAAATTCCTCGTGTACCAAGGAGGATATTTTTCGTGTTTTTTCGTGAAGTGAGGTACGTGATTTTTTATGACGCGATCAATAACGTTCTCGAAGCAGGACACCATTTCATTGGCATTCCCACAATTCCTAAAAAGAGATGACCAATTTACTTCGTCCAGAGCAATAGTGATCGCCTCGTAATTAGCTTTCCGGTAATTCAGGCATTTGTTGTGTGGGTTGTCAGGTAAGATTTCAGGTTCTATAAAGGGTAAGCTGACAAGCAACGGTGGGTGGAGTGGGTCGATCTTACTCAATGGTTTAGAACTTTTCTTTACTTCACAATTGTTAATGTCAGTGAGTACTAAGTCAAGGATTCTATTACTTTTATTTTGTATGTTGTTAGACTGTTTAAAATTATTAATAAAGTGAAAATCTATTAAAGCCTGTGCTATGCTAGGGGGACTGTAGGATGCCTCGCCCACCAGGTTCCAGTCTATGCTTCCTAGATTAAAATCACCGACTATAAGTCTGCGTGAGTCGTTTTGTTCAAATACTCGATTACAGTTATCCAGAAAATTGTTCACAGATACTCTGGTCACAGGAGGAGGCAAGTAAACAGCACATAGAGTATATTTTTCAAATGATTTTCTGTTTTTAACCTCAAATGTTACCCATAGGTCTTCCGAAATACTTTCCCAAGCCAGTATTCTTGTAGAGTTTAATGTCTTGCGAACAGCAATCAGGACACCTCCTCCGTCTTTTTTATTAGATTTAGTTCTATCTCTCCTGTGAACAGTGTATCTGTGGTCAAATAGTTCAGCGTTATGAATACCATCAATCAACCATGTCTCAGTCAATACAATAACGTCGTAATTGCTACCACAAATATTTTTGTAAAATTCAAGTGTTTTGGTACGTAATCCTCTAACATTTTGATAGTATAAGTTAATACAGTTGAATTTTAAATCTAAAAAATTAAAACAGCATGCAATACTTTAAAATAGAAAAAAGAAGGTTAAAGTTACACAATTTTATCGAGTGAGTCTCTGTCTCTTATTATAATGTAGTCCGTATCGTCTGATTTACGAACGAAGATTTTGCCATTTCTTATCCAAACAAATTTGTACTTCTTTTCCTTCGCTTTCAGTCTTGCGGCAGCGTGTAAAGCTTTGTTACTAGGTGTCAGGTGCTCGATGACAAAAATAGGGCTCTTACTACTGCCAAGTCCAATATCAGCGGTGTTAAGTTTTTCTTCAATCGTTCTCTTGGATTTGTTGTAGGTCTTCACTTAAGCAAGAAATTGGTCACGAATGATTGACGAGCTCAGCTGCACGACAATGGATCGGGGTCGCAAGCCTGAGGGGTCTATTTTCGCTATTCGAGTGCATTTTAATATGTTTTCCGGCTTAATAGCGCAGCCTACCACGTTACATATTGATGTAACTATGTTAAAAACATTTTCTGATTTTTTTTCAGGGATGCATTGCAGTTCGACATTGTTTGCTCTTGCTTGTTGCTCTAGTTGATCGACCCTGTTGTTTAGTTGCGTAATGGTAGAGCGCATATGGGTATTTTCTGTTTGTAGTTCCTCCATATGTTTCGTTGTAGACTCGTGTTGCTGTTTAAAATCTTCGTACTGAAGGCTTATAAAATTTAGAGAGTCCTTTAAGTCCGTAATTTCTGCTTTAAGACCTTTTATTTCCCTGCTCATCAGGGCGGCAAAATTATTGTTCATTTGTGTGATAAGAGTGCCCATCTCAGACTTAAAAACTTCTCTGACTATTTCGCCAACCTCGTCTCGGGTTACCGGTGATCGCTCCTCGACTGGGGATGAAACAGCAGGACGCTTAGTGGAACGTTTGTTGGGAACATTTTGTTGATCTGAACCGGAAGTCGCAGTGGGTGTTCGAATATGAGTATTTTCCGCGTATTTTTTTCTTCCGGTGCATAAAGGACAATTCCATAAGTCATCTTCACCATCCGGCTTTGACATTCCCATGCAGTCAAGATGGTAGGCTAAGTCACACTCAGGCTCAGCGCACACGACGTAGTCTGTATCTGCACCATTATCCGCGCAACAGCCCCACTTCTGTAGTTTTGGTGTCAGAGACATTGTTTATACGAAAAAACTGGCAGGCGCTGGTATCAATATAGAAAAAAAGAAAAGCAAAAAAAAATATTTTTTTTCTTCTTCTTGCCCCAGTCCTCAATATTAATCAGAAAATATTTACTAAACTAGGTCTGTGTTAAACAAAAAAAAAACAAAAAAAAAGGTCTGTGTTGAGTATCGAACCCGCGTCACTGAATAAGTCTGTCACGTCACACGAGTGCAAAACCTCTGGGCCACTGGGCCGCTACTAAGATACGACGAAAATGTCTGTGCAGTATTAAAATTTCTGTTTAAGTTTTGGGTGCGGAGGGTAATAGAACTTTTTTGTGCATAAAACTTGCCGCTGGACGATGAGTGACCGCACTAATTTCGTATCACTAACTGTTTGAATCTGTAAATTACACTGCCACTTTATCGTCTTTCACTTTCAGTTACTTTACAGGTCACTTTGTAGCACCTTTCTTCCCGCGCTATTCGGTACAACTTTCATTGTTAAATTCGAAAATTAACACTGTATTTTTAATTAAAATCTACGGAGAGAAAACGAAAGCGTCTGTACTGTGCGATGACTTCTAATAACTCAGCTGGACATAAGCTTTCTCTAAAGACTACCACGACGATCTTATACTTGAATTTTCATTTTTATTGCCAATAACATATTACTAGAATAAATTCAGCTCAATCCAACACTTTTTTTTCAGTCACTGCCTTAGTGTAAACTCATCGATGTCGCAATCCGTCACAATCAATGTGACAACGAAGAAACAGTGTATAAAATCAACCTTTACAGTTGAATATTGCATGACTTCACAATTTCGCTTACTGATGCCGGAGTTGCGATGGGAGCAAATCGCAGTAATATGGCATAATCCACGTGCGTGCAGCACATTCCGCATTCAGATCGCATGCAATCGGCACTACTGTCCGGATATTGTGTTTGTTTTATGTACACATAGCTTTTGTTTTGTATGTTGTATGCTGCTGCTTCCATCTTTTTGTGCTAGAAAAACAAATACGATTACACTGTATAAAATTCGGTATTCGGTAGTTTAAATATGTTTTAAATTATCTTCATAAGACAAATTAATACCTCATTCAGTCTACCTACTCATGACCACAAACGCTATTAAGAGTTGGAAGAAATCAAACTAAAATATTAAATTTTGATGATGAACGCGAGTGAGATCCATCTTTAATATATATTATGGTCGGGCCCGGTGGACTTCCGTCGCACGGCCCCTTACCACGTCGTAGGTACAAGAAAACCCCGGTTTGTCCAGTTCAGCAATTTATTGACGAACAAAAATTCACAAATCACACACACAGGTTGTAGGTACACAATTCACACATAGTTAAGCAGCGCGGGAGCTGACTGGCGTACGGAAGGTGGGTAGCGCGGACGCGTGTTAATGGAGAGATGCGCGAGCTCTGACGCGTGTTAATAGAGAGGCGCGTGGGCGCAGACTGGCGCGGTGGCCGTTGCCGAGCGCATTCGAAAGGGGAGCGGTCGCGGGGAGAGATCGCGTCGCGTGAGGGCTAGGCGTCGCCCATTGGTGGCGTGATGGCCTGATGGTGGCGTGATCGCCTGGGCGTGTAACGGTTTGCTATATACTCCCCCTCTAGACCTGGAAAACGCCCTCGTTCCTGGTCTAGCGTCATCATCACCCATCCTATGTCCTAACCTTAGGTGGTCTTCCACGTTTCCTTTTTGGGATAACGGGTTTAGGGAGGGTGCTGGCTTCGCTGCCTTGGTAGCGGAAAAGATCTTGGCTATGATATCTACCTATAACAATGTCAGGCTGGTCTGTACTGGAGATATTATAAGTGGTAGGGCTTACCTTCCCTGCAATCTGGTACGGTCCATCACGGCGTGGGAAGAACTTGGAAGTGAGGTCTTTGGAGCCTTTGCTTAGGAGGTGAGACTTAAGAAGAACTAAATCACCAACCTGGTAGGAGTCGGAGTTTCGACGAGAGGCATCGGCGTACTGCTTGTTCTTATCCTGCTGGATCTCCACCCGTTCTCGCACAGCTGACAATGACTTCAGGAATGTCCTAAGATATGGAGTTATTTGAGGAACAAAGTTGTCTTTGTCCAAAATAGCACGAAGGTCGTGAACGACCTCTGTGGGGGACCGTATTTCCCTGCCAAAGGTCAAAAATGCTGGTGATTTGCCTGTGGTCCGACATGTGGCACTATTTAGGGCAAAGCGAATCACCGGCAATTTCTCGGTCCATGAGGTGTGGTCCTCTTCAACGAGGTGTGCTAACATCGCTTTCAGGTCCCTATTTTTGCGCTCGGCAGGATTAGCTTCTGGGTGGTACAATGGAACGAAGTTTTGTTTTATACCCAGGACCAGCATGCATTGGCGCATAACAGCAGATACAAACTGGACGCCGTTGTCTGAAATAATCCTGCGAGGTAGACCGAATCGCATAAAATACTCCTCGATGAGGGTGTGTGCACAGGCTTCTGCTGTCGCGTCTTTGAGAGCGTACAGTTCCGTCCACCTGGTTGCTGTATCTTCAACGAGTAGGATCCACCGCTCCCCCTGGTCTCCTTCTGGTAACGGGCCAAATAAATCTATAGCTAGTACCTCGTTACGCTGGTTCATGACCGGTGTCTGAAGTAAACCTTGGGGTTTGGAGTTGGAGGCTTTATATCGTTGGCAGTGAATGCAGGTTTTGACATAGTCAGTGATTATTCTCCGCATCCCTGTAAAGTAATACAATTGAGCAACCTTTTGGTACGTTCTGTCGATGCCTGGATGGCCGGCTGTTGGCGAGTCATGAAGCTCCTTCAATATATCAGCAACTTGACCGGTAGGAATTACTAATTGAGGGGTTTCGTTCTCAGCGTCCGGATTGTAGCGGAACAGGACCCCTTGATCCATGAGGTAACCCCTTTCTAACCATCTTTTTGCAGTGAGATCGTCGGCGTCTTCGAGCTCCTTAATGATCTTTTGTATTTCAGGGTCGGCGAGTTGTTCCTGACGCAGCTGGCCTGGAGACTTTGATGGCAGATCGCAAATGACTGAGCAGAGGCCACAATCTTCGCGAGTATCGCTAGTACAGATGGGTCTGCTAAGCGTATCTGCCACGACATTCGCCTTCCCCGGAGTATACTGAAATTGGATGTCAAAAGACTGGAGCCGCAAGGCCCAACGGACTAACCTACCTGCTGGCGATTTGAGAGATAGCAGCCAACGCAGGGGTTGATGATCACTGCCGATGATGACTGGCTGGCCGTCTAGGTAAGGTCGAAATCGCTCTACAGCCCACACTACAGCGAGTGCCTCCCGTTCAGTTGTCGAGTAGTTGCGCTCTGCTGCGTTGAGAAGTCGGCTGGCATATTCAATCGGCCTTTCCTGATTACCGTCACCCTGTAATAGAACTGCCCCTAAGGCGTAGTTACTTGCGTCGGTGCGCAGAACGAAGGGCTGACTAAAATCGGCTTGCACCAGTATTGGAGCTGTGGTCAATAGACGTTTCAGCTCATTAAAAGCTTGCGTTTGTTCAGATCCCCAAATCCATACTTGATTCTTTCTAGTCAACCGAGTCAGAGGTTCGGCGACCTTAGAAAAGTTCGGGATGAACTTGCGGAACCACGAACAGGTCTGCAAAAAGGTCCTCAGGTGTTTAAGGTTACCTGGTTCCTTCATCTCGAGGACAGCACTCACTTTCTCTGGGTCGGTGGAAACACCTTGCTGTGTTATAACGTGGCCGAGATATTTGACGCTCTCTCTAGCAAAAGTACACTTCTCCCTATTGACGTGGAGGTTAAACTCTGCGAGTCGTTTGAAAACTGCCTCGAGGTCCTGCAGATGTGTATGAAATGACCCCTCTGTGATCACCATGAGATCATCCAAATACGCTAGGATAGTTACATTTTGTAAAGCAGAGCAGGAGCGGAGACGATCTATGAGACGCTGGAACGTCGCCGGTGCATTCTTCAAGCCGAACGGCATTCGCTTAAACCGGTAGGTACCTAAGGGGCAAATAAAAGCAGTTTTGTCTCTGTCAGCTTCCCGTACCATGACCTGCCAGTACGAGGATTTGAGGTCCAGGGTACTCATGAAGCAGTTTCGTTTGATGCTCTGCAGCAGCTCGTCGATGCGTGGCATCGGGTAAGTATCGGACTTGGTGACGGCATTCAAACGTCTGTAGTCGACGCAGAAGCGAATATCACCATTGGACTTCGGCACCATCAGCGCCGGGGAACACCAAGCCGATTCGCATTCTTCAATGATGTCATCCTGTAACATTTTGTCAATCTCTACCTTCATTTGCTGCTTCTTCGACGGGTTCAGGCGGTAAGGAGGCACAGCTATCGGTGGGTGGTTACCTGTCTCGATGCAGTGTTCTGTATACGGTGTAGGGCCTCCCCCTGCTCTGAAGATATGCGCGTGCCTGGTGAGGACTTCAGCTAGAGCGTCGCGCTCAGCTGGATTGAGATGACAGCCTTCATCATCCCGAAGAACCTCTGTTGAAGCACAGGACACGGTACGCGAGGTAGGTTCGAACGACAGATTATATTTCATTGAACAGTGGTCACTAAAATACCATATTTCTTTGTGAAAATCAATAACAACCTTAGCAGCTGTGATAAAGTCGATACCCAATAACGTCTCGTTATTTGTAGCGTCGGGAAAAATCAAAAATGGGATTGTGATAAGCGCTTGTTCTAATCTCACCGGTAAAGTGGTGGTAAGCACCTCCATATTTCGGACTACGCCGTCAGCGAGTTTTACTTCGCGCGAGGAAGAGTGGAGAGGATGACCCAGACGTAGAAGGAGAGCATATAGCGTGTGACCCGCAATGCAGTGCTTGGCTGCTGTGTCTATCAGCGCGGTGCCATTGAAACCTAAAATATCGATATTAAAAATCGGACGTATCTCACGACCTACAGGGGTACGCGAAAAATCATCACCGCGCGTGCACGCTACATCACCTTCATTATCACATTGTATACAACAACATTTTTGTAAATTACAAGTACAAGAATTTTGAAATGACTTGAAATCTTGAACATTACTATTCTGTGACTTTTCACAGGAATGAGAAAAAATATATTTTCCCATTATGCCCTTACTATTTTTACATAAGGAATTTACATTTAAAGAGCACTGTGATGAATTATGATAAAAGCAATCACAGGAATTTAAAAAATTACATTTTTGCAAATTGCGCCTACTATTGTCAAGTAGGATTTTATTACATTGGACACTATCGCACTGTGACGAATTATTATTATGTTCACAGGATTGGGAAAAATTATATTTTTCAACATTACACTTGCAACACGTATGTAAGGATTGACAAAATTCATTATTATTGCGCTGCGGTAAAATAACATTATGCTTACAGGATTCGAAATACACAGTATTACTCTTACAACTTGGCAAGGATTGATTATTTTTACTTTTAGGACATTTTGATTCAAACATAAAATTCCGTTCATCAAATAATCGATTTTCCGAGTTACGCCGTTTTGACATCACGGGGTCGAAAATATTACGATGCGAATTGTCATCAAAAGTGTTATTACGTCGAGTAGACGGCTTAGAGAAATGTGTAGATTTAGTATTTGATTCGTTTTGAGTAAAAATAGGCAAATAGGGACTTTGAACACTATCTGGAAAATTATTATTAATAGATTGAGATTTTGACTGATTATTTGATGTACGAGAATTTTGCTTATTAGATTCATCATCAGAGCTTAACGAATAAACATTGTACTTTGGGGGTAAACACTGATTGTTTTTATCATGGACTTTACGCGAAAATGACCGGGATTTGACACTATAGAACGATTCACTTTTATCACGCACCGAATTATCAATAGGATTCTGTAACTTACGGCACTGTTCCCGGGTGTGTCCAAACCTTTTGCAGTAAGCGCAGGTGGGACGCTGCTTCCGCGCAGCCGGAGCGGCGGCGGCGTCGGGCGTCGCGTGCGACGAGGGCGGAGGCCGGGGCTGCGGCGCATTGTGGTGGACCGTGACGTGTGCGGGCGCGGGCGGGGGCGCCGGATACCGAGCGGCGGCAGCTAGCGGTGCCGGTCGCGGTACGCGCTGGCTGGCGGGCGGTGGGAGGTGCGCACTCGGTGTCGCGTGCGATGTAGTCGACGACCTTGCCGACGTTTTTAGGATGACGTCGGGCTCCCCCTGGCTATCTTCTATGTCTCGAGCACGTCGTAATAAATCGTAGAATGAAGTAGCTTCTTCTCGTCGCAATCGGCCACGTATTTTGTAGTGTAACAGCCCGTAAATCATATCAAGTTTTGCCTTTTCGGTGATATCGTACTCCGGTATTTTCGATAATAGGGCGCGGCTGCGCGCTACAAAGATGTCCGTGTTCTCATCTTTGCGTTGCGGACTAGCGAATAGCTCTACGTAGACGCGATGTGGCGGGCGGCGGTCGCCGTAAGCACTTAGAAGGTTTTCTTTCGCTTGTGGCCACGACTTTATTGTCGTCTTCACGCCCTGCCACCAGGTAGCAGCGTCGTCCGTTAATAGATAAGCGAGGCCGCGTAGAATGTTTGAGTCGGAGACATGCGCACATTCGCTAAATGCCTCAACGGCGTCAATGAATGCCTCCACTGACTCATGTGCTCGGCCGGCGAATTGTGATTTGCAGCGGGCCAAGGTGCCTTCCGTGCTCGTGGGTATCGGTGTTGATGACGAATTGGCGCGTGTCACTGACCCAATTAGATCCCTGAGGGCATCGGTTTGGGATCTTTGTAGTGCTGCAATTATAGATGCGACGTTGTCGTTAGTGAACGTCGTGGTGTCATCACGATGATGTGAATTTAAGGCGTCAGCGTCGCGGCGTTCTTCGTCGCGGGCCGGAGTTGTCGCGGGTGGCAGAGGAGTGTGGAATGCGGGTTGCGGCACCGCATCATCTCTGCTCCCGAGGCTTGCTGATCTAGATCTAGTTACCATAGGCATCTTGTGTGTTAGCTCTGGGCGGTCGCCTTGGAGGATAAATTCTTCTCTCTCCACCAGCTATGGCCACCCTTGTGGGTTTTTGAGTTGGGCGCCAGATATGGTCGGGCCCGGTGGACTTCCGTCGCACGGCCCCTTACCACGTCGTAGGTACAAGAAAACCCCGGTTTGTCCAGTTCAGCAATTTATTGACGAACAAAAATTCACAAATCACACACACAGGTTGTAGGTACACAATTCACACATAGTTAAGCAGCGCGGGAGCTGACTGGCGTACGGAAGGTGGGTAGCGCGGACGCGTGTTAATGGAGAGATGCGCGAGCTCTGACGCGTGTTAATAGAGAGGCGCGTGGGCGCAGACTGGCGCGGTGGCCGTTGCCGAGCGCATTCGAAAGGGGAGCGGTCGCGGGGAGAGATCGCGTCGCGTGAGGGCTAGGCGTCGCCCATTGGTGGCGTGATGGCCTGATGGTGGCGTGATCGCCTGGGCGTGTAACGGTTTGCTATAATATAAATTACGCGTCACGTTGTTTGTCCGCGATGGACTCCTAAACTACTAAACAGATTTAAATCAAATTTGCACACCGTGTGTAGTTTGATCCAACTTGAAAGATAAGATAGTTATTAACTCAATTTATTGACGCATTATTTTTTTATTGCACATTATTTGTTTATGGCAAGATAATTTGGTAAAGAAAAACGCCATGTTTGATGACAAAAATCAAATTATATTATTCTGAGCCGATACGAAGTTCGCGGGGTCAGCTAGTAATATAATAAATTTATAAATTTGACTTCAATGATAGTGTTCGTGTAAATTCGAGAAACCAAAATCATCAGTCATTACACAATCTGTGGGTCTAGCACGAAAAACTATCGAATTCGAATCGTTTGCGTGTTCGTATCGATATCGAAATATTTAGTATGAAAACTTAAACAGCGCTCGCGCGGTCAAAACGAGAACTACAAAACAAAGCACGAACTTTGTGTCGTTTGCTTTCGATACGCAAACGATTCGAAGTCGATAGTTCTTTGTGCTAGACCCACTGACGTTCAATTTAATTTTGATATAACTCTGACGTAGGTTGTAAGTGACAATGTTCCTAAACACACAATATAATTTGAAGCCCCGGCGCGGCGGCGGTCCAACACTGTCCCTCGTTAAATTTATTATAAAACCATTAATGCACCACGCCAACAAACTCGGCGTTTTGCTAAGTTGAAACAATTACGTCGTCAGTAAAATCTACATGTTTGTAAGCTGTTATTTGAATGATTTTATGTCACCAGTAACGAATAATATATACCAAAATATGTAACTCATCACTAGTCTCTATTAAATGTACAGCTGCTGGTATTAGATATAAGTACTTATAGTATAAAGCAGCAGTTTAACGATCTCCGTGGTGGAGTGGCTTACACACCGGTTTTCAAGGTGTCACCTGCTCCGGCGTTACGGGTTCGATGCCCAGACGCGTCGCAGTAAAAAAAATGTCTTGGTACAATCGGTGTTTCTGATTTCCACCGAACAAGTTCTGTAAATAGTGACTTACTTTGGGATCAGAACAATGTTTATGCTGTTGTACACACTATCCGACTTTATTCGAATAATCATTGATAAACTCAATTAGCTTATAGGGTTTTAATGAGTTCAGATTGTCGATACACGAAATAATAATTTAAAATAAAACATTTAAAATTGACTGAAGTTACATAATTTTGCACGACTTAATTTTTTATAATAAGTTCACCAGCGAAGTGAACAATTTCCATTTACAAGATTTTGGAACAGGGAATTAGAGGCAGTCTTTTCGTGATTAAGTAAACGTTAATTAACGGCTTAGTTCCAGAAATATCTTCAGCTACTACAAAATAAAGGACTAAATTTTAATATCTTAAGTCTACCTGACTTGTAAATTCAAACGAACAGTTCTTGTTTATCTCGAAAATGGCTCTAAGGATTTAAATCATATTATCTACATGTTTTGATAAGGTTTTGCATAAAGTACTAAGGTTTAAAATATTCTTAAAAAGTACAGTAACGGCCCATTATTATACGACTGCAGGGCCAAGCCCTCCATCATTGAATTCAAGTAACTCCAGTATTGATGGGTAAAGGTATAATCACGCTTGCCAAATGCAGGTTGGTAACACGCAAAGACACTAACACCCACAAAGTACGCAAAAACTGCTGCATGAAATTAAATTCTTGCCATGCGTACAAACAATGTCGCTGGAATACTGTGAAATAGTTTCGTCAAAAGATTCACAACAATAAATGACCCAAATACAATAAATAAATAAATATAAATATTTTCAGACATGCCACACAGATCCATCTAGTCCCAAACTAAGCAGCTACTACGAAGCTTGTCGTATTGGCTACTAGACAACCGATAAACATACTTATATATTTTTTTGTAAATATATACTTATAATACATAGAAAAACACCCAGACCAGTACAAACAGTCATGTTCATGCTCGCAAATATTTGTACTGTGTGGACATCGAACCCGCGACCCATGGCTCAGAAGCAGCGTTTACTACCACTTATCTAAATAGTCGTCAAAATGCATTTATTTAAGATATCAATCGCTTAGGCTGCAGCAAAATGTGTGCAAAACTATTATTTTTCAGTCAATTTTGCCTATAATAAGCTGCATGGAAAACTCATACATTACTTACATTTAAGTTTACTTATATGTACCTAGTTCATCATGTATATGTGTATGTTATTGTTTTCTTAAATAAGTAAATAAACTACCATTTGTACCATTTAGTATTTGCAATAAAGATTGAATCAATAAAACGACCAGAATAATATTCGATCAGTGTGATCGGTTACAGTCACTCAGGCAAGCAACTCAGGGCCGCGCTTGCTAAGTGAATTATTAGCCGCATCTACTATTAGTTAGCGTTTCCTGCCATTAGCCACAGTCAGGAGACTGATTGATGCAATATACAGTTGGTTTAGTTGATGAACTAATATGAGTCATTGTTAAAAGAGATATATTATGTTATATTAAATAAAACACCCAATCTCGTTGACACCTGGTTTATTACTGACAAGCGCGGGAAAATGCTGGAAAAGCGCGCAAAAGGGTTGACAACTCGCAGCAGTCGCAGCCCACCGGTTCGCGCCTTTTTCATACACCTCAACCTTAGAGTATTTACAATAATCAAAGACCTCAACTCCCTCCACCATTATTTAAAAAATATTATTTTGGAAATCTGTACAAAAACAATGTCTAATTAATACTAAAAATCATAAAGATAACAATTTTAGAAGAACTGCTTATAATCTAATCTATCTTTAAGCCGCTTGGAGCGACCTCCTGATGAAACATTCATACAACACAGTCATTTATAATTATATCTACAGAGCCTATTATCGTCTATTTCACGAACATTTGTAGCACGTCAGTTTGTCAATTTAATTGAATAGGTACATGTATGTTATGTTACACATGTTGCAGTTTTTTTATTTAGTATTTGTACAAAAACGTGGCACATAAATACGAGTTTCCGTTTTATCAGGCATAAAAAATATCAAAAATATATAATATATATATTTAATTGAATTGTAAAACTTGGAATTGAAAATTGGTATATTATATATTTATATGTATTGATTATAATAATTTTTTTTTGAGGTGAAACAAACAAATCATACACTTTCTCGTTCTTATGTATATTTATGATAAACTAGCTGTTGTTTGCGACTTCGTTCAATGTGAAGTTATCCTACGGGCAACTTACTTTTTCATAATGCCATTTCAGCCTTTATTCTACCTTTATACCAAATTTCATTTAGATATTGATTGCAACACATTCTTAAACAAACATTCATTACAAACATTATTCTAAACTTTCAAATTCATAATATTAGTACATTTGGAAAATCGAAATATATTTCATCATGTACAGAATGAAATTTTAACCACCTTCCAAATTTTAATATATCAATCTACGAGACAAAAAACTAATGACGTATATTTTCTTTTGGTATAGCCCAGTGCAAAAATGTCAAGATAAAGCACTTAGAAAATGTCTGCCAAAAATCTAAAATATTAGATACGGCCGCCTAGCAACACTTTTTTACGCGTTGCGCATCTCATTTATTCATTACGATACTATTCATAAGTTTTTGATTTTCCCTTTATACCTTAACAGGTAAAAATTTAAAACTATATCTCAAAAAATATTTTCGGGCGACAACTTGATTTTCATTTTTTACTTCATAAATAGGCTCTAAATACGATACCGAATGCTTATAAAATTTTGAAAAGTGGTTAAAATTCCATCCTGTATAATAAGGTAACTTACATACAACCACTACAATTTTACGACAAATTTATTTGAGTACCCTGTTGAAAGACCTTGGCTTGGCCAGAACTCCAGAACTGCAGTAAGTTCTATACTAGAGCGAGTGTCTAAAACTGCATTAGCAGGTTCGTACCAGATTTGGCTGGGCAGGGAGATAAACATGAGTACTGAAGGTGAGTGTTGATGTACGTCAGAAAGGGGCCCCTTAAACCTGCACCCGTGTCACAAGTCCCGGGAGCTACTCGGAGTTTTTCTTTCTGCCACACGATGGACCCGGCACCCGCACGGTGAATCCATGGAACGCTAAGAAGTTTGTCTCTATCTAACACGTGAACTAACTAAATCATATTAGAGTCACTCAGGGTTGCGATGCGCTAAGTGAATTATATTATTAGCTTCTATTACGTATGCGTGACCTTTGGCCTGATGGCTATGACAGGTGCCAAGCCTAATTGACAACAATAATGAAATTAACACCATGAATGTCAAATAAATGCTTAAATAATTTCAGTTCTTCCAATCATACTTACAAACTAACTTACTAAAAAATAATTTTCATTTTGTTTGTACAGCCAACGGCAGGTCAAGCTACCCAAAAAGTTAAAGGTCATTAAATTGATTTTCAACTTTAGGTCCAAGAAGTAGAGATCAATATCAATTGAAAAATTTGACGTTTTGTGGTAGGTTGACGTGCTGTTGTATGTACAAAACATTAATTACATAACTTCTTCATCATATCAACACCTCGGAACCTATATCCATTACCTTGAGTTTTGTGATCACGGGAGCAATAAAACCCCAGCAACATAAAGCTCTGTGTACGCTCATTATTTCCCCGCCTCCGTCATATCATACAAGCAGTTATGACTATGATGTGATTGTTAGCGTTATGGCCAAAAGAGCGATAAAAAAGAAATGGCTACGACATGATAGCCCAAAGGAAAGGGCACCTGCGTAATTCAAGCAAGTGCAGTAGACTCGCTGTTATAAAGATGGCCCCTAGGTTTTTAAATTATAATAATGAGCGGTAGCATGTGCTATACGGTTTCATCAGCGTTAATTAAAGCCGCACATCTTAAAACCGCGCTTTATACTTGATCATTATTTTGTTGCAGAATTATTTTAAAACTATGATTTCTAACTGAAACTAAATGATTGAGGAGGACGTTTGACATAACACTGACAGAATGCGTGTGCGCTGCAAATATCAAATAGGGGGTAAACTGTTACCGTGTTGAAATACTAACAAAACTATTTATATACTCGCCAGAAAAATAGCATAATAATAATAAACAATTGGTATTTTTTTTTAAATTAAACAATTTCGTAATCAATAATTTATAGGTAAGACAGGACAGCGTCTGTCGGGTCCGCTAGTATATATGTAATGTATATAATGTGATATATATTATATATTGCATTGCATATAATATAAATACTACTTGTTGTACCTAGCCATACACTTCAAATAAAAATTTCAAGTTAACAATAATATTGCACATAATAATTATTTTTCAAGAATAAATACTGATACATACTTACTTCATACATATCTACACACACGCGCGCACACACACACACACACACACACACACACACACACACACACACACACACACACACACACACACACACACACAGAGAGAGAGAGAGAGAGAGAGAGAGAGAGAGAGAGACCTATCTCGAGATAAGTATCTATGTTAAAAGTTCAAAATATGTATTGTTAGTACTTAATATGCATATTCATAACATTGTTTATAGATAATAATATAAGATAATTTTAGTCAAAATTATATTATTATATATTGTTAATAAAATAACTTAAGAAAGAGCGGAGCCTCCTGGCACAGGCATTGATATAAATGCTTAAAAGGAGGCTTCGACAACTGATGTATAAAACTATACTGTACATGAATAAACGATATTTTCATTTTTGATTTTTGATTTTTTTGGAGGATGATGATGAGAAATCATCATGTGCAATTCTGTTCAAAATTAAATACTTACGATGAATAAAGTTTTCTTTTTAGTATGATAGATAAGTAATTCTTCTTAATATTATAATGTAAACAGCTTTATCAAGGTCTTTAGCTAACAGCAAATTTGATTACCATATTTTTTTATAGTAAGTCGACCCTAAATAAAGACATAACGTAGGGGACTATCCTACGAGTTTCATAAGAAGCGACAAATGTAGCACTGCCAGAAGAAGACTGGCAGCAGGAGTTTCTTTCCACCATTAGGCAAATTGTGATCGCCGACCCGTGTGCCGAGCAGGGCGATTTTGGGAATATCCTCCTACCAGGGGCGTGCACAACAATTCTGGTTGGGGTATGCAGTACCTAAGTTTCCAATAACTTAACTATAAGAGTGATGCAGGGATTGGGATTTTATTTAGTTAGACGTAGTAGACAAGGTATGCAGTGCTTTTTGGTATGTAAGATGTGCACGCCACTGCCTCCTACCTCTTGGCGATATAAATATTATGTTTAATACTTAGTGGCCTCATGTACGAATACGTAAGTAATACTGAAAATGTTTAGAACTGGAAACATTGCAAATGAAAACTTTTTTTGAATTTTAATTTTAGATCTCTTTGGTAACCTAATGTAGTATATTGCATTCATTTGTCATTTGTTTTTGTGAATTGGCGGCAAATCCAAAACTCTTGTTACACGTGAAAATGAACCTAACGCGAGAAAATTTTCGGTCAATGATTTATTATGACTTTCGTTGTGGGCTTACTCAACAACAAAGCTATGATAGGCTGCGATTAGCATTTCTTAATAAAGCCCCATCTCGTGCCACTATTTACAATTGGTTTAACGAGTTTAAGCGTGGACGCAGCAATCTCAATGATGATCCGCGTGAGGGACGTCCTTTAACAGCGACTACTGAAGATAACATCAGTGCTGTGCGACTATGATAGAGGAAAATAAGAGAGTGACCTATCAGCAGATACGGACAAGCCTAGGCATTGGTATGAGTCAAGTTCAAAAAATATTATACGAACATTTAGGCGCCAGGAAGTTTTGTACCAGATGGATTCCCAATACTTTAACCGACAACCAGAAACACCTTCGCATGGACTGGTGTCGCCAAATGTTAGATAAGTTCAACGGCGGTGACTCAAATGCTGTATTTGACATCATCACAGGTGATGAAAGCTGGATATATTGCTACGAACCCGAAACCAAAAGACAATCAGCTCAGTGGGTGTTTCCTTTCAAGGATCGGCCAGCTAAGTAAAGAAAGGAAGAAGTCAAGGATAGAAGACGATTGCTTCATTCTTTGGTCGGAAAGGTCATTTCGCGACAGTTGTGCTAGAAAATAGAAGGAATGGTTACTGCAGACTGGTATGTCAATCGCTGTTTGCCTGTTGTCTTGGAAAAAATTCGACAGCAGCGCCCTCGAAGCAGGATCCTCCTTCACCACAACAATGCTTCCGCGCACTCCGCAAAACAGACTGTTGATTATTTCACTATGGCAGGTGTAGAGATAATGAGTCATCCGCCATACAGTCCTGACTTGGCGCCCTGCGACTTTCATTTATTCCCAAGAACTAAAGATAAAATTCGAGGTATTCGCTTTACGAGCCCTGAAGATGCGGTGAAAGCGTACGAAAATGCCATAGAAGAGACCCCTAAGGAAGCCCACTGCTTTTCTCAGTGGTTCCATCGAATGCGACGATGTGGAGAGAGGAATGGAGATTACTTCGAAAAACAATAAAAGTATTGGCAACTTTCTACATTAAGCCGTTTTTCATTTACTCTTTACCCTTAATACATTATACCCTTAAATGCTTGTATCTATGAGTCTATCTCGTGACTAATAATAACACAATTGAGAGAACACTGTATTACCTAGTAACATAGCGAGAGTTCCTGCTGTATTCATGTATGTTGTGGCGTAAAGCAAAAGCCACCTGTTAGTATTTTGGTCGCGTCAGCTTTATAGCCTAAGTAAAATCTGACTGTGCTATTTACGATCAATGCTATTACAAGCCACTCAGCCTATATTAATGTTTATTTTGTTCGAACTATAATTCAATTACTTGTCTTGTTTTTTTTTTAACGTTATTAGTTAATTGTTACATCTTTAAGTTAATTCTAAAATCCATACTCGGCATAAGATATAATTATTAACGTTTAGAAATTCTCCATTTGGAGAGGCCTGTTTCCAGTTGTGAATAGCTCGTGATGAAAGAAAAATAAAAAGTAAGTGTTTACATAATTAATGATTTCTTAAATGTAATGTAGAAGTAAAAACCGTGGATAACGACATAAACATATGAATCAAATAGAAATTATTTTCGGTGATATGCTGTTTCCTTTTCGCTACCTCAATTTTTCTACAATTTTAGGGTGGAATTGGTTACAATTATACACCGTGTTTTTTGAACCACCTTGAAAACGAAACCCACGTTATTGGACCATTATGTATAACATCATGGCAATGATATACATTTTTTGATTAATATTTAATTTTGATTCAGCCTTTTATAAACTCCGAAAAAAATTACGCGTAAATGGAATGCCTTCAATTGTTTTATCGGTTAACATTGCTTTCAGATAAGAAATGTTTCCCTAATACTCGTAAGTTGGAAGAGAAATCGTTCAGATAGCAAAAAATCTACCAAAGATATTTTTAATGGCACGTACGTATTTATTTATTTATTGCCATATCTTCCGAATAAACTGCATCCTTTTCAGTGGTATTCTTAAAAGATTTTGATTTACTAATAACAAATGTCTTGTGCCTTTGATGCTTTACAATACGTAACCTCATTACTCTTGATAAGAAGAAAATGGAGTTTCTTTTAAGTATTTTTCAAAGAAATATTAAACTCCTTTGAGTCTTTCACGACGCAAAATCCTATTATAGTCCTAGAGTTAATTATAATAGCGGCTGTTGCTGGTGAAGACTGTTTCCTCACCAGCAACAGCCGCTATTTTATTAGTTTTATAAGTTTTTCTTCCCTGCAAACTGAATAAAGTTTTTTAATTGAATAACTTTTTTACATTAATCTTAGTATCTCTGTCAATACAAGAGCGGAGCACCTGTGCGGCGACGAGATATAAATAAATAAAATAAAATAAAAATGGACAAATCATATACATTGTTCTTATCCCTATTTAAATAACTATTTAAAGCACTCGTATTTTGGAAACCAGAAACAAGGAAGGTAGCACAAACACTCAGACCCGAAAAAAATTAGAAAAACACTTTTTTTTCGACGTTGACTTGTCCGGAATTCGAACCCGGGACCTCGGAGCGGAAAACCGGTGTGTACGACACCCTGCCACGGAGGTCGTCAAAGTATTATGGTACACAGACAGTAATACATATTATTGGTACTATATAGGCTGCCAATAACTTATCAACTTAAATTACAACCATGTACATAAAATTTCTGAATTAATATTAATATCACCATTTAACAAAAAAACACCGCCTAAGTCACAAAAATATAACACCATATTGTATACTTTGTGTATTCCGGAAGTGGCTCTAACGATTTGGATAGCAATTTTGTTTTTGGATAAGGTCTTGCATTTAAAATCCTATTCGTATTTCGTTTAAATTCCTTATCCTAATGCCAGATCATGTGAGTAATTTTATGTTTTAGGTTTGTGCATAAAATAGAAGAAAAAACATACATCTCACTATAGGAAAATATCCTGTCTCCCCGACTACAGCAATAGGTAAGCTTGTCAAATGGGTATCTGCATCCCAAAGTTTTTGCCTCACTGTAAGGATCCGGGGTAATATACCAAAAACACTTTAACAGATTTCCTCCCGTATTGCTGTTCCAGCATACATTTTGAAATCACGCGTAACTTTTTACCGTCTGCTAAGTAAATACTTACCTACATGTTTGTTTCTAAGTAAAGTAATTATTTTTTGTTAATAAAAATTGCTTAGTTGCATAAAAAATAATGTTATATCATTAGGTAAAAAAATACCTTTGAAGATAGTCTTATCAGTTTGCTTTTACCTCCCCTCCCCTACCAAGAAAAAAACCAGTTGTAAGCTTAGAAATAAAATCATAAACCAAAAATATAAGTATTATTTAGAGAAAAGCGAAGGTAGGGTCAGTGGTGCTGTGTGCCATGTAGAACACTCTAACGCTTTGCATCATAAGACGTTCGAAAGACATCATAATTGTGGCAAAGAGTACCCCACTTTTATCTAAATAAGGCTTATATTTTTCATTAATCATTTTGTTTCTACGAGTACATACTTAAATATCGTTTTTTTACTCTTAGCGTGTTCTTTATAAAATAACACGTTCAGCAGCTAATTAACTGATAAACAATGCAGATCATGAAAGAGAATATATCCTTGAATATGCAAAGTGTGCTTTTTGAAAAAGAATTCCAGTAATATTTAATATAAGTCGCGAGAAAATATGTAATGCTTTCAGTCATTTGCACCAAAGACATTCAAGTTTTATTTTATGCAACTTTACTCTTGATTATTTTCTTTCGTCTTTTCCTCAAACACCGGAGCGGACGAAAATTATGTTCAAATATTGACGTAGGTACAAGTATTGACAAAGGAAGAATTCTTGTCATCCTTAATCAATGCACGCTCCTTACAATAAAGACTAATAGTCCCGCTCGTAGCTTCCAACATTTTACACAGTTAAATCATGATTAATGCTCTGCACAATGTTTCATTTTGAATTTAAACTTTTAATAAGGACACGTTCAACGTAAGTAAAATAGAATGTAGCGTAATAATGTGCTTTGTGGGTTCATTTTGTGTTTTATGAGGCTAGAAGGAATGTACGTGACGACTCCCCGAATGGGGGTCATCTAACTTTGCTCATAAACAGGCACGATCGGCCGCAGGACCGCTGCAAAGCGAATTATTGTTGCAAATGAATTTCGGTGACCCCTTGCAAAGTGCATACAAAGTGGTTCGATTCATTTGCTTCCATTGATGCAAACTCGCTTTATTAAATATCTGTTGTACTTATTTTGAACAAACAATGAAACAATTGGATTTAATTAACACCCTGATATTTTAACACTTTAGAGGATTTTTTTATAATTACTCAACACGTATTCACATGAACGGTTAAAAGCTGCAGATATCAAGATTCTTTTTGCGTTATTGTTATTACTTCATGAAACTTTTTGGGTTACGAACAGATACTGGTTAATCATCAAGCAACTGATAAAGATAACATGAGCTTTCTGAAAGTTGGTGAAAGCCATAAAAAGATAATTAAAATCTGCTAATTTTGATATTGTGTATAAAAATATATAAAATTATACAACTGACTGTTTTCTGACTACATTTGTCTAGAAATCAAAAAATTTGCTGAAACATATTTACCTAGATGTAAACACATTCATCGTGAAACAAATAAAAGGTGATGAAAAGACGCTGCTGCTCATTTCTACTTAGTAGACATAGTCGCCTTTTAAGACACCCAGATGAAAAGTAATGGTGCTGGCAACTGGTAAACTGGTAAGAAATATGTTTGTTCGTATCAGAAGATATCTTACTCATATATTATATTCCATCAAAACATAAATGTGAAATGAGAGCCAAGTTCAGTATTATGATAATACCTTTGTTGTTCATTTCAACGACAAAAGAAGTGAGATCTAAATGGATCCTGAAATTTATTTAGCGCAACATAAATGATCTTCTTAAAACTTAGGATATAATATTGAAGCATTAAGTTTAAATTGGCTAGTTTAGATACTAAATACAACAAAAACGCAAGTTTAAATATATGAGCCAAATCCCACATGTCTATAACAAATACTTTTTGATTTAAGGGGGCCGAAGGTGCTTGGCAGTTCTGTTACCTTAAACTTGGCTTGACACGCTACATCTTGTCTAGATTTTTAAACGAATTTCTGCGACTAAACAAATACAAGCGGATATAGCGGGAAACACTCAGTTAATAAAACATTTTCTGAAATAAATTGTGGGAAATCAAAGAACCGAATTCACGGTGACCTTGGCCAACAAGGTTGTTATTCACTCGCCCCGTAACTAGTACAAGTGGTGGCGTTTCGCCGACCGTTCGTTAGAGACGAGAGCCCTTCTGCACTAGTTGAGATCAACCCTTTGATGTTTGCTACTGAGCCGCCCTTGACCCCGATGAGCGGTGACATCTCAGCTTGTATTAATTTTTGTATTGGTTTATTAATTAAAATATGCGGTCCGCTTATTTTAAGGTAGGCGGCTGTTCCCGCAAATTGTTTTAATTACAGTGGTATTTGTACAGCATTTTCAAAGTTATGTTGTTAAATAACGATATTAATATCAAATTTATATGGCTATTCCAATGCTTTATACTCGTAGTATTTAATTTCAAATTCAAATTTAGAGTATTCAAGATACTTATCTAATGGTAAGTTTGCAATCCCGTGTCTAAATACAGTTTTCTAGTACGTAGAGTCTTTGTGTTTAACCACTGCCGGACAGAAGAACATAACAAAACTATAAGGGTACTTTGTTGATAAGCAATGGTAACGTCTTCTTAAATAGGTACTTAAATCTACATGTGCGAAGCCGGGGCAGGCCCCTAGCAACACCATAACTGATATCAAACTAGTAAAGTTTCTTAATGCAACGTGGTTTCCGACATAAGATACCTACTAATCATTGAATTAAGTACTGACCATTAATTTTCAGGGTCCCGCATATGTATGTGAACCATCCTGAAATCAGATATTTACCCCATTTGTCAAATCGTCGAGAGTTTGAGACCCTTTTTCTTACAAAAGGCTAGGTACATTAAGTTGAAATATTGTAAGACATTTTTACCTTAAGGTAAGTAAGGTTAAATCTTGTGATAAAAGTTGGGTTAGTTTTTAACTTCAATACTTTGATTTTTACTTTGTTCAGGAATTCGTTTGAACAACAGAATTTAACTATACCTACGCTAATTATTTTAAGCAACAAGACGTATCTTAATCGTTAGTAAACAGATAAAAGGACTCTTCTGCTGCAAATAAGATTGCGTTATTGATTAAAGAAAAAAAAGTTTGTACTTACATGACATAAATAAAAAAAGTGTAATTAAGGTGCACTACTATTTTATGGAATATTTTGCCATTTCCTAATTTATAATTAATAGTCAAAACGAAATTACTGACCTTATACACAGCAACAGAAACGTCTAAACAGTATTTTCCCCCAAGTAGATAGATTAATAAATCATGGAATAGATTTCTAGTCCAAAATATGACCAAGATAGCAGCACATCTTCCATCTCATTTATCTCTGAGCCGAAGGAATTCCCCCTCAACAGTTCCTTCCGGCGATTCGTCCAATTCTGAGCGGTCAAGTGTGCAAGGCTCCATAGGATTTTATACAGTGAATCATACAATTCCATTCTTTCGATGTTTTCAGCGCGGGTATATATCGGAATGCCTAATTATTTGTACTCCTAATTGTCATTGGCACACAAACTATTAGCCTAAATTTTTTTTGCACATTTTTTATTTTCCTAAACGTGTTTAGCCTATTTTTACTACGCCTTACTTTATATCGCCGTATTATAATTTCCCAAAGCGACATTTAGCCGAATTTAGTTATTATAACACCTACCATTTACAGTTCCAAATTTTTATTCGTAGAAAGTTAAAAACTTTATCAATATTTGAAATAGCCATGCATGCATGCATGCTTGCAAAGAAGTAAGCATGCATGCAAGCAAGCAAGCAAGCATGAATGCATGCAAACAAGCATGCATGCAAGCAAGCAAGCACGTATGCAAACAAGCAATCATGCATGCATACAAGCAATCATGCATGCAATCAAGCAAACATGCATGCAAACAAGCAATCATGCATGCAAACAAGCAATCATGCATGCAATCAAGCAAACATGCATGCAAACAAGCAATCATACATGCATCCAAACAATCACCCCCGTATTTATAAAGAAGTAATTACTTATTGCTTAAGAAAGTCATAACTGAAAGTGTTCATACCTAGTGCTAAAGTCAAAGAAATTGGTCACTATTAATAGTCATATTATTTGGCTGAGAATGCTAACTTTTGGTAGATAATACTTCTAGTAATTTCTTGATGAAGGCATACAAATTGTCTCTCAAGTAATTACTTGTAGTCAAGTAATTACTTTTACTTGTTTATAAATACGGGGGTCAGACTTCCGTGACGGCTTCGGCGTTGCGGGGCTCCGGCGGTCCCACGCGTGCTAATCGTCGCAGATGGCTTAAGCTCACCACCGCAGCTTCGGCTTTCTGGCCGGCTGCGCCGGCCAGCCTCAGCCGCGGCGCCTCGCTTGCAGCCTCCTGCTCCTCAGCCCGCGGGCCGCCTCGCCCCTCCGCGCCTACGCGCTTTTGAATTACACTCTAGGGGTAGGGCAGACAAGACTGCTTGGAGTCGGTTTGTGAGCGATTCGTTTCTTAAACTTTTTCGGTTTAAAAAAAAATAGAGCGTAATGCCAAAAAAAAAGATGCTAATGCATTTTAGTGCTTTCGATATTAGACATACTGAAATTAGGGTTTTCAATTTTTAGACCAATTTATAATAGTTCAAAAACTACTCTTAGACTAGACAATAATTATACGTTATAAGTTTAGGCCAATACGGTTCGGCCAAATGAAATTAGAACTTTAAATTTTAGGCGAACCGAAGGGCACCCTTTCAGCGCATTTGTCGTGGACTAGCAGCCAACCTTAAAGCCTTTAAAAGACGACTGAATATGTTTTCTTTTGAGAAATCTTGTTCGCCAGTTAATATTGTTATCACAACGAGTTTGTAATCACGTTGGATAATTTATATTTAGTACTGATTTTTTCATTGTGGATTTTCCAACAATTTCCACGTTTGACAGGTGGGTTAGCGATCACAGTTTGACTAATTATGTCGACAAAAAGCTGCTGCCCGTCTTCTTCTGACGGGACTCCTTTACTCGCTTCTTAAGACACCCATAGGAAGATATAATGCGATATAATCACACACCAAATATCGAAGTAAGCATTTAATGAATTTGAGTTTAAAATACAAGTAGTTAAAGTAAAAATATTGTTAAGTTCCATTTCATTTTTACAAATCTAACAATGTATTTTCCAAAAATTATAAATTAATCGACTAGAAAAAATGACCATTTAATATCCCAATATGACTACTGTACCCAGATTTACGAAAGACCTATCCGATCTTTAGCGTGAACTCTATAGACTTGAACTAGACTCGCACCTCATCTCTTTAATATTCCTTTAAGAGCAGAGTATAACTCCGGTTACGGAAGTAAAGTATGCCGGTGACAAAACTTTATATCCGTGAAGTCCATTTCAGTGACCGTAAAGACTTAGCACTAACGGATAGACTAATACATTTCTATCTTATCTCTTTTAACTGACATTTTATATGGCATTTCTACACTATTATCAAGAATGAAATGAATATATTCAGAATGACCCTGTATAGTTTGATTAATTAATGTAGCCACTGTTTAATTAAGGGCACGTCATAGACATCAACCGTATTATATTGTAACTACTAACACAAACTTTAGTTAAAATCTGGGTTGTTAAATTTCATAATGTATTATTTGGTCATGTTGTATTTGTACAATTTGATGTAAACAATATTTCAAATACCGATAAAAAAAGTTTTTAAGTCGGCAAGTCTTTGTCCGGAGTAGTCTTAAAATATCAAAAAACAACATTAAATAGAAATGTCTTATCCCGTAAGTATAGAGAAAAATTTTTTAATAAGGAAATAGCAAAAAAATATTTTACGCTTTTTACGCTTGCGATAGTCGACTTAGGGTGGTTTTTAAGTGAATGCAAATGATATAAATCGACATTGCTCGACGAATTGCTGAGCTAAAGTAGCAATGGACGGAGCAGTAGTAAGAAGAACAATGGCCGTTGGAGTGGAAAGGTTCTGAAATGACGACCGCGCAACGGACGACTATTTGCGGGTAGGTCCCCAACCGGTGGATCGACTATCAGGTGAAAAGGAGGCCGCTGCATGCGGGTAGCGCGGTACCGATCGGCATAGAGATCCTTAGGGGTGGCCTATGTCATTAGCAACGGACGTCATTGGGTTGTAATGATGATGGATGGTAAGGAATGCTATAACAAAAGTAAAATAAAATTCAGAAAAAAATTGTCTACATTGTTGGTTTCAGTTTTTAAACAACATCGCGCCTTTTTAGTCTATTCCGAAAAATACTAGTGTCTCATAGTTTGTGTCTGTTGCAGGGATATTATTAAAGCCGTGATATTATAATTTCACTAGTGACATTATAATCACAATGATTATTGCCAATCGTTTGCATTACTTACAATTTAACGGACTAGTTTCAGTGCCATTATAATTCCACTAGACCGATACAGTGAAATTGTCAGGCAGTGTTATTTTCACAATAACACTGGTTTAAGATTACCAGAGCGATCTCTAACCTACCCTTACCTAACCCAGATTTATTATAATATCACTATTGCGGCCCAGTGAAATTACAATATCACTGAAAAGAGCCCGTGAAATTATACGAACCAGTCGTCATTGGCCAGGTCAGGTGGAGTGATGATTTGCGCAAGATGTCTGGCAGGAGCTGCATGCAATAAGCCGAGGATCGACCTAAGTGGCGTGCAATTGGAGAGGCCTATGTCCAGCAGTGGACTGCGATAGGCTGATGATGATGATGATGATGATGATGAGTCGTTGACAATAATCAGTGTAATTATAAATTTCACGTTTTTGACAAAATCCCTGCGACATGTCTATAATCGTGTTCACCACTGTAAACAAGGTGTATAATTTTACTGTTTAGTCAATATTGCTTTTGGTGTTTTGTACAAAATATACTAAGCGTCATTTCTTTATTTGTTATCAATAATAAATGTGAAAAAAATATCATGCAAAAATTCATTTAAAATAACAATGAAGCCTTGATGTTGTAGGCAAACCTGAAACTCGTAAGTTTTGTTCGGCTCTTGCGGAGCGCAGTAATGAAGCGCTCCTGGCTGATTGCAGCAGGAACGAAGTTACCGAGATGTTTACAACGTCTGCACTTTGATTGGTACGCCAACTATCAGCGGGCCGGAGAAAACCTTCAAACTTGGCTAGAAAACACATTTTATAACTCGGTTACCGATTATTTCGTTTCCATGAACTTTTTATTCGAGCCGGTTTATCCGCCGCTGTGCATTAAAATTCCTGTTAGTATTTTAGGTTTTGTACACAGAGTTTTAGGTAAATGGTATTACAAGCCGAGGTATCGGCTTATTTTAACACTAGCTGTTGCCCGCGACTTCGTACGCGTCAATATCTGTTATTATGATCGCGATTATTTTTGCAACATTTTTCATTGATGCTTCACTCCTATCGGTCGCAACGTGATGTTTTATATCCTAAAGCCTTCCTCGATAAATGACTATCCAACACAAAAAAATTTTTCAATTCGAACTAGTACTTGCTGAGATTCGCGCGTTCAAAGAAACAAACAAACAAATAAACAAACAAACAAACTCTTCAGCTTTATAATATTAGTATAGATATGCATATAAAATAGTATGTAACGGCGTATAATATATAAATATTCATCAGCATTTGAAAAAAAAACATATTGAGCTCAGTTACGTTTTGTTTAAAATATTTATTTCAAAATGGTGCAATCCATTTTTAACAGCTTAATGCGTAACGTTAACAAAGGTTGGTTTTCTGCAGTAGAAACCCGTTTTTTTTATAACTTACTAGGGTAAACGCTATAGAGATTGCCCAGGATACAGTGATTGCCAACCCTAAGCAAAAGACGTCTTAATCACAGTTTCCAAAAAAGCTTGTTTGGTATTTACTCGCAAGATGGCAGTATAAAGTACTTCGTAGCATTTTAAATTATAAATTGGCAACACTCTAAAGAAAAAAAACTGGGAATGGCGGACTTTAACATGAAAGGAGTAAGTCTGTAAGAAAAAAGTATTTTTTTAATGATTTTTCTTAAGTACAGCCGTATTGTATTTACTTTGTTTGTCTTTGTTTTTTTTGTTTTTGTGGTTGTTGTTGATAATGCATAAGATAAAATAGTATTCTTATCAATTAAAAACCAGTTAATTAGCTACCAACTTTATAATTGGTGGTTTTCAAGGGGTGGGCAATAAATGTACCAGAATTTTAATAATTTTGGTTAATGCCATACTCATATCTAGTTATTGCCATAGACCATTGTTACAGTTATTGCCCGGGCAATGTCTGTTTACCAACGGGTTTTTTCCATTTTTTTTGCCGAAATCTAAGTTATAATGATAAATGATAAATGCCGAAGATCCCAAAACTAGAGTATTCTTAAGAAAGTCTTGAACTTGCTCTCGCAGAACTACAGAAAAATGCGGAGCATTTTTCAGATCGACAAATTGCTCAAAAATATAGCGTACCCAGATCTACCTTCAGATTCTATTATAAGAACCCTGGTCAAAAAACTATTCTCGGACCTCCACCTGTTCTGAGGCCAAACGAAGAAGCTATTCTTGATGGCTGGATCATCACTTCGGCACAAAAAGGTTTCCCAAAAAATAAGGACAATATTTTAGATAGCGTTCACAAGTTTATTGTGGACAACCCCAGATTTAAACCATTTCAGAATAATAGGCCAGGTATAGGATGGTGAAAAGTTTTTTTTAGAGGCACCCTAAATTGAGCATTAGAACTTCTGAAGGAGTGACCAAAGCAAGTTCATGCGTATCCGAAACGGATATAAGAGGGTGGTTCGACGAAATACGGCAATATGCTGGGAAAAAGGTTTAATAGAGATTCTCAGCCAACCTAAGAGTCTTCAATGCAGTCTTCAAATTTGTCAGAGCAGCTGATTTTTCTGCTTTTCGACCCCTTAAACTTGATTATTTAGATAAAGTGGTTCTAGCTACAACAAATTCAATTCTAGAAACTTGTGATTCAACCATGAGACCTGATGATACACAAATGATAATCAAAACTTCCGTCCTCTGTTAGTAGGAGTATAGTATAGTATAGGAGTCCTCCATTGTCTTCATGGGACATCTAATAGTGATGTGAATGTCTATTCACCACTTGCTATCCCAATATCTCAAAGTCAACGAGATGACTTGCCACTACCTAGTACATCATATTCTGACATTCATTTTCAGTCCAAATATAGTAAAAACAAAATCATATTTCGGGGAATATTTAGCTTATTCTAAAACTACAATACGGAAAGGAAAGAGACAAACAGAGAGACAGTCCTTAGCAATTACATCTGATAACTTCAAGTTGGCGTTACAAAAAAAAACAAAGGAATAAAGAACATCTATTAAAAGAATGCGAAGATGCATGAAGCCGAGGATCGACCTAATTGGCGTGCAGCTGGAGAGGTCTATGTCAAGCAGTGGACTGCGATAAGCTGATGATGATAATGATGATGAAATAATAGATAACTGATAGGTGGTCAATAACTGTACAGTCTATATGGCAATAATTGTGCCAGCCGGGCAATGACTATTATTTTAGTGATTCCTATAACTTTATTTTTTTAATATAAAAATACCAAGGGTATTTTTATATCTAAATGCTGTTCCTACTGGTAATTTATTAGCGTTATGTTAAAAAAAAGTTTAAATAATTATCTTCGATAATACAGATTTTATAAACAATTTTCTTGTATCAATCTCTTAAGCGGGCAATCACTATAGCGTTTACCCTACTTAAAAAAATATTTTACTTTTCCCGTACTTATTCTTCTTCTTTTTTATTAATGGCGACGAACTTGTGTTAGATACACTGTTCTGCCAAAGCCCGTACTTGGTCAATAGTTTAGGTTTCAATCCTTCCTTCCTTATCTAAAAAATCCTTAGTCTGAGGAAAATCCATCTATCATGATAGTTAGATGAATTTGTTTATTATTATTAGAAAAAAAATACTAGAAATCATCACCTCTTCTCCTCCTTTGGATGTCGTGAAAGGTGATTAAAGAAGCATTGACATAAGAAGTCGGGCAGCAGCGTCTTATCTGCACCATTAGCCAAACTGCGATCGCCAAGCCGCTTGCCAAGTGCGGCAATTACTATGACAAAATTCTTATTTTGGAGAGGGCCGTGACCGGCAGTGGGCCGGCCCGATCACGCCCGCTAGCATGGGCCCCGGCACGAGCGAGCCTCAGCCATACCGGACCTAGGCTGAGCGCCCTCAGCGCTCGCCAAATTTCTGCCAGGTTTAACTGAATAAAGCCTTCCATATAAGGATTCAGTGATAGATCCGGCCAAAAAAAAACCGGCATTGGGCTGATCTTGATAAGATTTGAATCAATCACATTTTCTGTACGAGCGAAGAAATTTTACACATTTAAGATGTATATTAAATAAAAAAAAGAGCTCCCATCCCCTTCGTCCGCATCGGAGACGGCGCGACGGTATTTAGTCACCGGCTCGTTTTGTGAGGTCGGTCGGCGAGCGGGCGAAGTTAACAATTTTTATTTTTATGGGTGAACGACTCAGGAGATTGCAGACGTTTCTAATTTCCGCTCCTCCCGCCCTACCCGCGACTCGTTATTACCTGAGTATTTTACCGTTAACATTTTCTATGCAAAATTTAAAAACAACGCAACTAATTTGTTGCAGAAATAATATCTGCCTGGGTATTTATTACAAAACACAGCGTTTCGTTTTGCATTCTAAACTGTTTTGTGATTTAAGGTATGAAAACAAGAAAACTGTAAATGCTTTTAACATAATATGTCTTTAGTAACCTATATAACTTCGGCTTTTATTAGTCACAACGGAGTGCTATGGTTCACGAGTTTATAACTCTAACTCTTAGGAAGTTCTTGATGTTATAATTTTGTTAGGTTTTTGTGTTTTAATAATTACAATATAATTGAAGAGAAAATGTTTTAGTATACACAATGATAAATATGTTATAAAATAAATCAGGCAGTCACAATCACAAACATATTAATCTAACAAATTCCTAATTCTAAAAACGTCCTATTCGTCACTTATGACACAATACATTTATAGACGATATACCTCCTATAATTTACGAAAATAAAAGCAACAATCATTAGTCAAACACAGCATACTTACGCATTATTATCGCTAGTGAATTTGCTACTAGAGGCGCTTGTGTCGCGTGGGGTCCAATATAATTCACTTTTCACTGGTTTTAGCGGGCTTTGTTGCATAAATTATAATTTCTTTAATTCACCTGCTGGAAAGTGATCTCCTTCGTAAAATATCGGAAATATGGATTATTTGGCGATTAATGTGAACGCTTTGAAAGCGGAATTAAGAAAAAGCGCAAAAATAGGCGGCCTCAAGAGCTATTTCAGAAGTTAGTTTGTTGATATCAAGATAGTTATTTATAAATAATAAACCTTAATTAGATTCAAGATATAAAACACTTTGTTTCGGCGCCAATCGCCTTTGACAGCTATACCTCCGGACCTCAGTCTACAGTGACGCCAACTGGTGAGCAAAGAAACGGTAGTCCCCATTGTCATCTTCTCAGCATATTTTGCATCTTGTTGATGGTGCCCTACCATGGTCTTTGTATACCTACAAACAAAAGGCTTAATAAAATGTATCGATCGATGATGTATCATTAAAAATTTCTCAAATATTTTGTCTCAATGTTTAATAACTACTTTTCCCAAAGGATGCTGTGAATTGTTGCGAATATGCCATTAATATTAATGTCGTAAATTGCTTTTCCCAAATTGCTTCAAATTAAATTCACGGGCGTAGAAAATGTAAATGATAAATTAAACAATAATTCGATGAACATACTTTCGCCGAACAAACTGTCCATACTGAATCTATTGATTGGACAGCTAAGTATGGCTACCATCGATTTTTGTTCATTTTATTATAGTAAAAGCTTACAAGTACTTTAATGTCTTACATCCATAAATAATTTTACAAACAAAACAAAAAGTTTCAATTTACAGAAAAAGTTCGTTGTCAAACTAAAAGTCAAAGAACGTTTGTCTGTGTCCGACTAATAATACCGCAAAAAAAAAGGCAAAAAACCCTTTTCCGCGGTAATTGTTAACTCTGTAAAATTTACGTTGCTTTGAATAAAAATATTGTAAATAAAAGACGTGTGGCACTCGGAGACTGCCGCGGTAAAGCTATTGCATAGCATTTTTTATCAACTTATGCAATTATAAAACTAAAAAGTATCACCGCTGTGCAGTGCCGGTCGGAGTGGGGGCTGTTAGGTTATTTTCGTTACGGAATTTCTGGATTCGGTCTCCACGCTCAAGGCCCGCGAGAGAAGCTATGCAATAGCTTAATTTTATAATATTATGTATTTTCTAATTTTAAATAAAATAAATAAATGTGGACAACATCACATACATTGTTTTGATCCTAATTCGAATAACTATTTAAAGCATTCGTATTTTGGAAACCAGAAACAACGAAGGTACCACAAACACCCAGACCCGAGAAAATGTAGAAAAACATATTTTTTCTACATTGACCCGTCCGGGAATCGAACCCGGGACCTCGGAGCAGGCGACACCTTGAAAACCGGTGTGTACGCCTCTCCGCCACGGAGGTC
The DNA here is from genome assembly GCA_949315895.1 of Anania crocealis. Taxonomy (NCBI): domain Eukaryota; kingdom Metazoa; phylum Arthropoda; class Insecta; order Lepidoptera; family Crambidae; genus Anania; species Anania crocealis. The sequence continues at coordinate 18,309,418 of OX438882.1, forward strand.
GTCGAATTTTGACTTTTGTAATTAATTTTTTCTGTTATTTTGGCAGATATAGTTACCATAGGCAACCATACTGTCATAATCCTTATTTTCTTCTAAATTCTTTTAAATTTCGGAAATTCAAAATTGTTCGATCGTGCCTCGCCCCGAGTGTAGGTTAAGTTATTTTCGTTACGGTATTTCTGGATTCGGTCTCCACGCTCAAGGCCCGCGATAGAAGCTATGCAATAGCTTAAAAAACTATATCTTTTCATCAAGGTGTACAAGTGTACGTACATGTATAATTTATTCTTGTCCGTAATTTGTGACACTTGGAGGTAGCTGTTATTGTATGATTGTATGTACGAACGAAGGAAACATTTTTATGGTAGCTCTCCTGAATGGGTAAGCGATTCGATATGGTTTCTCGCTTTAATGAATGCCGACAAATAAGAAGAAACAACGTTCTAGGCGGACGTGGTCGATTCGCTATTTAAAAAGGAAGCTAACATTTCATAATGGTTAGTCAATAGGTACATCAGAAAGGTTATTGATGAACCGAGGAAACTTAGTAAATAAAGCATTTATTAAGTTAAATTAATTTGTTTTATGAACTCCATTGAAATACCATTTACAAACTAAATTCTTGCATTTGAGATTTCATATTTTTTCTTCAAATTGTTCGAACAATATGTCTTGGAATACTTAAGTAAAAGCGGTACTGTACGTTGCTTTTTTGTGATACTTATGCAGCTGAACGTTGAACTATATTAATAAAAGAGAGAGACATTTGAGATGTGCTTCTGCGCGGAACTATGTCCATTCTCAAAGACCTCAGCATTACAACAAAACGCTTCACTACTTATCTGTTATCAATTATACTCGAGTGCTTTGGTCACATTGTCCGCAGGGATCTTAACAACTTGGTTGAGCTGATTGTAGTACAAAATTAATTTGGACCTGACGCCTAGCACATAGGTGTGCTCTTTCATGTGTTTTTTATAAGGAATCAGGTGCAGCGAGTGGTAAAAGAACAGACCTTTAGAAACGACGATTCCAAAAGACAAGAAGATTGTTTAACCAAGTGACTTTTTCAGTTACCATTTCTTCTTAACTTTTTTAACAAACAGCTTTTAGGCCTTATAGTTTCTTCTTCTCAGTCATACCCAAACATTGACACTGTTTAAACAAGTACAATACAAAGATATTAATTATATTATCAATTTACAGGTATCAATGATATTTCAAAACATCACTTTGATTTACCTGTTAATAGAAGCTTTTGCTCACACCCAGATTTCGTACTAATAAAAGACCATAAATAACTTAATTTTTACATCTGCTGTAAATGCAGATCTTCAGTCTAATTGAAACAATTTAATCTGTTTCTATTTACGATCTCAATTATGGAGTCAGAATGGCAATTAGCAGTTAATGGATTCTGCATGACTATTACTCAGCCTGTGATTGCTATAATGAACCGAATAACGAACCCTAGATTAAACTACAATTGTACTGGATAAATGGGTACTTTAAATTATACTTTGTAACTTTTGTTGCGCTCTATTTACGTTCTTCAAATCAAATTAAAAGTATATTACAAAACCATTTTAAAAAAAAAATGATTATTTCCGCGCGACCAAAAACCTAACACCAGCACGGTCCAAAAGCAACCAGCAAAACTTTAATATACATATTTATAATTTTAATAGCACAAAATATAATTTGTTTCCACGTAGTACTTAGTACGTAAATTAATCTTTTTGTTCAATATTTATAACAAGCGAAAAAATCTGGATTCGCCACAAATAAATACTATAACAACGCAATCATGGCTTGACATAAATGTCAGTCCAATTGCCTCGCGTTCCGTCCCAATGGGACGGTCCACCGCAATTTAAAACAAACATTTTGTTTACGTTCATTATCATTTTCCCGGAACCAAATCCCAAAGCTCTTCATTCAACTGTAAGTTTTGGATAGGAAAATCCGCGCTAAGCGTATTTTACCCATATTCGAAGACTGCTGCCCTAATCCTGGGCACAGGAGATTCATTTCACTATGCATCATTAAACGCGATATCCGGATGACCGGCCGCATACTTCACTTTCGACATAGCCGGGAAAGAACGGCCATTAATACAGATAATTTTGAATGTTCCTAAGTGCTCCCGCCTGACTTCAAAACCAATTAGTAGAGCTTTGACATTTCGTTGCTTTAGTATTTGAATCCCGCAAGGGCATACGGCTCTGTGGCAGCAACCACAAGCAGAGCTTAGTTCGCGGATAAATATTGTATCATGTTTATAACAAAATATTACAAAAAACTGATATTATTTATTAAATGTTACAGTTACTGAACATAAAAAAAAAACAAATCATGGGTATCTAAGCATTTGCCACGAGTATATTATAAATTTGGTGATTACTAGGTTATTATCATTACTTTTTGGTATAAAGCAATATATATAAGAAACTGTTAGTTACATCATCTGTACCTAAAGAAAGACCTGTATTTTTTTTATAATTTTTATGTTTTCAGAATTCTTTCGACCGAACTATGATTGTTAGTATAAAAATATAATTATTTATTAATTAAAAAAAAACTTTTCTAATACCAACCATTTGATTAATGTATGGCAAAACAACGATTGTCGGGTCAGGTAGTATTGTTTAAAAGAATTACGAATATATATATAATATTGTTTCGTTTAATTTTGCAAGTAACGAAAAAAAATTTCTATATCTCTTGTGGCTCCTTGGTATATTTTTTTTAATTATCTCTTATTTCAGACAATAATTTCAAATAACAAAATAAAACTACACACTTAATGTATGCGGCGCTGTGCTACGCAACTTTGTGTCAGGTAACCGTCCACGAAACCGACGATAAACAACACCCTTCGGCCAAAAGTCTGCCTGCATAAAGGTCGAAAGCTGTACAGTCGGAACCCTCACCATAAATGAATTTAAATTCGTATTGTGTCGAGATTCCAATCGTTCGACCCTCAATGTATATTTGGTCTACACTCGCATGTACTCTACAATCTCCTCGAATTCCTCGACCCATGTAGAGTAATGAAGCCGAAACATATTATATAGCAGCGTCACTGGAACTGCAGGCCGAAGCAGGTGGTTCGGTCCAGTCGGTGCGTTGCCACACTGGTTGCGAGTGGAGGGCTTCCTTTTCTTCCTCTCAATCTTTGTAAAGCCCATAATTTATACTGGCTGATATCCATGAGATGTATGTAGTTTGGATCCGTGTACCCACTCTTGGCTATCGCTCAATTTTGTAGCCCAAAACGGCAGGCATAAAGCCAGGTAGAAAAGAGCCATCAAGTGTCTCACTTGATAGCGGCCATTATTCTTGTGCAACAACTTGAGCAAAATGCGGGAGACATGTGAACTCTACTATGTTGTTTCATGTGAAAAACTATATAAAAATGATATGGACACATTATTGAGAAAGTGTTACATCAATAAATGGCACCTGTTTTCGTTGCCTTACTCTGTCATGTCAATTATGTCGTGGCATCTTCTAATTAAGGCAACACTGTAAAATTGTACAATTGCGAATTTTTTTATGCTATTGCATGTGTATGTCTTGTAACTGTCCTTATATAAATAAATACTCTGGAACATATTTTGATGTTAACCTGTTTTGTTTTAGTGTAAATAAAATATTGCTAATATTCCTGCTCACTGTACTTATTTGCTGACTAATATTTGATTGGCAAACTGTTTAACTAATTAACAATATCGAGCTCATTTTGAACATCCGCGGTCTTTATTATTGGTGAAACGTGCGATAAAGGCAATTTAGTAACGGGACTTAATAAATGCGTGGTCGAATTACCCTAATTGGAGATTAAAGTTCGCCGAGGATTTTCCGCGACATGCCCCTTGATGTTAACTGTCTCCGGTTATCGCGGCTAATTCAATTATGAACCTTCGTTTCCGTCACAGTAAACAGTATGGTGCTTTGCAACAGTATTTCAACTACTAACAAATAAATGTATTTATTGGAATCTACTTACATAAACTACTTGATTGACACTTGTCGCGGTGAACGGGAAGGTACACAGTAAGTAACAAATAAAAAATCCAGGATAAAATAATTTGTAAAATATTTAATTAATTTATTGGTAAAGGAGTCCAACCGCAGGCCATAACACATTTTGAAGATGTTACCAAGTTAGTTCAAAATTATAACAGATGGTTGTCAGACGCAAAAAAAACGGCCGAAAATCGCCCCAAAGTCGTTTTGTGTTTGTTTATAGAAAAACTTACGAAGACCTGAAAATATTTTTTTGAAAATACTTAAATTTAATTAAAATTGCAAAACCTATATTCAGTTTCTTCTTATCGAGTGGGATTTAATAATACCACGAAAAGAGGAATGTAAGAATCTAAAAATGATTAACCATTTCCGATAACAAAATATAATGTCAAAATTTTTACGGCTCAGACCACCAGACTTTCAGCCAAAGGTAAGTTTCGTTCAAAATACTCTTACATGGTTAACCAAGGTAAACACATTTAAATAAAATAATAATTCTAATTACAGATTACTTATATTATTATGTATATTTCTCACACTTAATAAAAAGTATTCGCCTTTAAATATCAAATAAAACCGTAAAATACCGTTACTCTCGGCCGTACAGATAAATGCCTATGCTATATTGTTTCAAAAAGGTTAAATGTCAAGTATTCTCTGTGACCAGTCTGTCTACCCTGTCACAATCAATAAAACGTAGTGATTACTTGATCAGTGGTCACAATGAAGAATTTTGTTGGTCCAATTTGGGTAGCTAATAATTATGTAATATAAAATAAGTTGCACCGACATTGAGTCAATTTTCAAATCATTAGTGCCCATTTACTACATCTAAACACCATTTCTCGTTTTTCAATAAGTCTGTTGGAGATGATAGCTTTGAAACATCCAAAATAATCGTATTAAAGAGAGTACCTACATTAGAGAAGGTGGTTTGTTTAGCATTGAGATTATTAGGAATTGGAAGTACCTGATAGCGATGACATATTTAGGCGTTTAATTCATGGTCTTAGTTCTCGGCATTTCCGTAAAGTCTATAGTCTATATTATTATAAGTCACAATTCAGTAAGAACGGAACACACAGAAGACAGGATTATTGTAATTGTAAATTGGGTAGCAAGACTTTTGGATGCTAAGACGTTATGGTTATATATGTTTTTTGGCTTGGCGAAGATTTAATTCAGACGGACTAAGTCCACCTGCGTCTTTTTCTTGACGACATTTTAATTGACAATGATTTATTAAAATAAATGATATTTTGTCAAACGGCATTTTATTTTATATCCCAATTCAATTGTTTATTAAGTTACGATGATAGTCGATCGAGCGGAATATTATTTATTATGCACATTATTGCTCATAATAACCAAAAACAAGAACTTATATATATTTAAGTACATATATGAGTGTATTACTTTGATACTCAAAATAGTTAGTTTTGTTAAGATTTTAGTTTTAAACTTGCATAAGTTATATAAAAATATCTATGGCATTGACTAACCTATCAATCTTTATAATATCATTTAACTTTAAAACCCCACTATCTACGGCTCGAATTACTATATATTCTTAAATAAGATTTAAAAATAAACCCAGAAATCTAGTTTTGGTCGTGACGCATGAATTTTAACTTTTGGGGCAAACAATGTATGGAGCCTCGGCCGTTTCCTTTAAAGACAAAGATAAAAATCTTTTAGCAACAAGACGTAACATGTATTTTAATTCAATGAGCCAATTAGTCACAAGTACCTAAGACAGATCTGATTTTGTGCCTAATAATGTTAGTATCGTGTGCTATTTCAAAATAATCTACTGTTTCAATAGTACAGATATACTAGCATAATGTTTACTGTATCCGAATCTTACCTCTATTGAATGAGGGTGACAGCGCACAAAGTCTTAGCTAACACTGTAGTGAACTATATGTTGTGGATGTTCCGGATTATCTCTCTCGAGAAGTTATTGTTGTTGACAATTTAGATAGCTCATCATTACAAACTCTAGTCTAGGCAAAACTGTCATAATTCAGGTTCTGGAGACAATTAAGGATCATCACGGTCAAGCTTACGGCAAAAAACAAACTACTTAACAAACAACAGCGCACGCAAGCTTACCTTAGATAATACACAGTTGTGGTTTTTTTTTTACTCTTCTTCTCATACTGATATACCTACCTATTATAATCCAATTGTTTGCATGTAACAATAACTTAAAAGTAATATAAAAACATGTTAAATACATTTTCACAATCAGGCCAGAAAAATCTACGACAGTAAATGTATGTACCTTAGGGATAAGATCAATAGATAATTATGATGTCATTAAGTAATTAATGACGATATTATGGTAAATTTAATGTCAACTTTGAGCTAATATGACTAATGCAATTACATAATGCTCACAGACTGACTATTCCAGCATCTTGGGGGACGATATCTTAATCAAATCATAAATTCATGCTAGATCCGGTTAGTTAAACTTGGTCTACACTTGCCTGAAACATAGGTATTATCTCACAAATATAATCTATTTTTTTAATATTTAAAACAGATATATACTTTCTACTTTACTTTTATACTCTTATTTTTTGAGTATGTATTTGCATTTGTGTTTAATTTAATTTTTTATATACAATGGGTTTGTTTTTAACTACATACTTAACTCTACGGTTAAGATGGAGCGAGCTTACCCAGAGGCACTGGTTCTCCCACACACCAGCGGAACAAAGAAAAACTGTTTGGCGCTGGACTCCGGTATGAGGGTGGTAGCATCCAGGCAGTCTCTTACTTACGAAGCCTACCACCGCAGAGGTATCTGTTAGCCGTCATCATTGTTTAGAAAACCAAAGATGCCATTGCCCAGGGTGAACCACTAGGATTTAGATCCCAACACTGTATATTACTTTGTAGTTTATTTAGTTTATTAGGTACTCATATAGATTTATTACAATTTACATATACTTCATGTTGTTTACATTTCAAAACTTTCCGCGCCTTCTCCTTTCAACTCTAATTCAACTGTCCTCTACTTGAAGGTTCTCTGGAAGAAACCCCTCCCAGCGATAAGATCGCCTGAATTGCACAGCCCTTAATTTAAATCCTATGTTTTATTTAATTTGCTTGGTGTGCCACAAAGCGTATCTATCTATCTATGCCGTCTTGTGATAATATTTACGTAACTTTGTTTTTTATTCATTTATTTTATGCTTGGCGTTTAACTTAAAGTCACCACTAACTAGTTTTTGTTTGAGCTTAACATTAAGGCCTCTACTTGTGCTACAGTCTTATACAGCAGTGTTACTTTAACCTCACTGTAAACTTTATATAATAATTAAATTAAATTGAACCTTAAAATATTAGTTCCAACATGTAATACTTATGGATTGTTACGGTCATTTAAAAAAAAAAACGACACACAATTATTTGACGATATTCAAATTTAATTACAACTTACTTTCGTTTGATTAAATTTAACTTGAAAGTTATTCGGAATAAACAAAACCAAAATGCACCCAAAAATCGCAATTTTATAATTAATGTTATCCACGCTTGTTTTCATGACATCAAAGTCAAGAAAACTTTTCCCCGCGTCCACTCTAATTACAAATTTTACAACAAGTCGAAAGCGTGAACCATGATCTCGTAAAAGTTTATAATTTCAAGTACCTATGTGTCGTTTTTATGAACTGACTATGACTATGACTTTTTGACGCTTGTTAAATTCAAGTAAGTAGTTATCTATGCTGAATCTGGTACAAAAGAAAGATAATAGCAAAGTAATCGCTAAGGATTAAAATAAAAACAACTTACATGCATTTTCCTAAGCAGGCACTAAACATTGTTACCTACTTAAGTATTGCAACTAACTTTCTGTTACTATAAAATTATCTTAAAGCTTGTAGTACATATCGTAAAGACTAGCATATTGTATCGCCGCTTCGAGGTGCTGACAGCATAATGTAACCAATAAAATATAGATAAAAGTGTCCCCTTTGCAAAAGTTTTTACATTTGCATAGGTTATTATGTTCATAAAATTTTCTCGCGCCATCGGATCTCGCGACAAACAGGAAACATCCTATTAAAGTTCCGCTGAAGGAGTTCGCGCAACTTCCGCCCGTAAACCATTCACTTGACTTTGATGAAAACCGGCCGATACAACGACCGCAAAATAGGACAACTGAAATGAATAAACAGATAAATCATCCCCTAATATGCAATATATTATCACTCCGAATTTATCGAGTGTGGTATAATATGTATGTGTTTACCTTCATATTCACGTAGTATGTAGGAAGTTGCACACAAATTATACCATGAAATCGTATTTTTAAGTTAAACACAGTTTAGAATATTTATAAAAAGTTGTTCTAAACGAGTGGTTTAAATACCGGGCCAAGATCTCGGGGTCACAGGTTCGATCCAACAAAAAGTTTCGAATTTTCAAACGTTGCTCGGGTTTGTAATCACCAACCCGCATTTGGCATTGTTGTGGTAACTTGAATTCAATGATGGAGGTCTTTTCCCTGCAGTGGGATGATTATAGGCTGTTACTTTTTTTTTGTTCTCACTTAACCAAATTTGTCGACACAAAAGTTGTCTTGTTTCTTGGTTACACGATCCACGGTTTGTAAGTTCAAGTTCCGTATACCTAATGAAAAAATATGCATTCAAGGAATTGTAAGTATTTTTAATTTAGAGTTACATGTAATTGACTCTACTTTAAATTAGTTTTAATGCTAATAGCGGCAAAAATAAGAAACTTCTAACTTATTTATTTATTTATCGTTGGATTGATAGTTTACAATATTTTAACAAAACATTGTTAAAGCCAGTTGTGTTCTTTCAAACCGTAATCTCATTTGAGTTTTCACACTTCTAATACATAAACAAAAATCATGGATTTAAAATAAACAAATTTGGCGAACGTTACAAGTGTATTACAAACTTAACGTTAATAACAGACTCGGTTCAAGTGCTAAGTTATATCTGTAGATAAAATGGAAAGCTGCCAAACAGCGGGAACTTTAGAAGAGTGTTGTTCTTAGTTTAGCGTTGTCTTCTAACAAATCAAAACTTCGCTATTAGGAGAAACAAACCAGGCATCTCTTGTTTTATCAGTCTTTTGTCGGCGTTGTGTATCCCTAGTAAAACAATTAGAGGCGAATATTGAATTATACTGCTCGAGGCAATGTCCTTCGTTATTTCATAAGCTAGATGTAATAAATTATGTCACATCGTAATATCCGTTGGGGTTACTTAATTACTTATTTAGGCTGTAATTCATTCTGAACATTTTATGTACGTAAGTACTTAACGTACCTACATTAGATTTTTCTATCTTGCATCTATCATTTATTGAAACTTATTTGTTAAGACTATTGTGTGGTATCACCCCTTCTAGTCTTAAAGGTGTCGTGAAATGCGATTTAAACAGTTTTGCCAAAAAAGGCGTAGCATGTGGCTACTCTACACCATTCTTCAGTCTTGATTTGAAAAGTATAACTTAGCTATCTTTTAACAAAAATAGATTTAAAATAAGAATTTGTAAGTAGGTCAATGCCTTTAAAGTATTTTCATCCAAAGATTTAGAACCGGCTACACTTCTAGACCGTTAAAACTGGAGCTCCACTCAATAGGTACTTAATTCTGCAGGAAACGAGGCAAATATATACGGAATTATTCATTCGATCCTATTCGTTCAGCCTTTGAATGTTCGAGATTTATGTCCCCACAAGTTTACCTAAGTAGGTGACGTACGGTCAGGGCGTTGTTCGAATAAATCAACCACCCCGCTTTGAGCTGCAGCCCTAGAAACTTTCAACAGTCATCCACGTGAAACATCGCAAATAAGCCGCATAAAAACAACAATGAATGTAAATTATCTAAATTAAACAAGAGGCAACAAACAATAACAAATATAAAAGTTCCCTGTAATTATGTTCAGTTAATACTTAAATCTCTTCGGAATTTAAACGTTTGAAGTCCATCCAGAAAGGTTTGAGCAAAAGATTTTACCCCCAATCAATGACGACGATTTGGATCAGCGGTAATAAACGCTGCTTCTGAGCCATGGGTCGTGGGTTCGATCGATCCCCGCACAGTAGGTACAAATATTTGTGTGCATGAACATGTCTGTTTGTACTGGTCTGGGTGTTTTCTATATATTATAAGTATGTATTTACAAAAAAAAAGTATAAATGTAAGTTTATCGGTTGTCTAGTATCCCATACGACAGGGTACTTAATAGTAGCTTAATTTGGAACTAGATGGCTCTGTGTGGCCTAGTGAGGCTTGTCTTAAATATTTTAAAAAAATGTTTGATGCTTAAAACACTGATGTAATATAAAAAACTAAATATACAATCAACGTCACTAAGTATCCAAACTAAAAGTGCAACCATTTGACATATTATGGGGTGCACTTTTGGAATACAGCATCCATACTAACATGCATATCAACATAATTTGGCCGGATTGTTTTGACTCTGGGTTTCATAGAGACTCCTTTGTAAATAAATTATTTATTAATTATATTTATTTTTATGTGTGTAATTATGTTAATGGTTACTTCTAATGACATTAAATAAGAATATATTTCATTAATAATTACTCATCAAATCAAACGACCTAACAAAATACGAGTAGTATAAAATATTATGTTCCTATAATGTTCATAGTTCATACATATCGTATAGTTTACTATTTGTTTAAATTAGTATTTGACTAGTTTTATGTGAAATACAAAAACAGGTTTGAGGCAGTAAAATCTGAATTTATTTTACCCACTAAAGTCTTTATTCAAAAATATCTAGCAAATGTTTGACAATTCGAGTTTCTGTACAGGTACTGAATGGCCAGCTTTAAACGTCGGCATATTTAGCGTTTACTTTCTCTTACGAAAGCTATTGAGGGCTAATTTGTTTGTTTGTACCTAATGCAAAAGAAATACCATGCAATAGGTCAGAGACTAATTACAAATAAAAAACTTAATATTTGAAATACAAATGCAAAATATGTACTTCTTACAAAATACTAAGTTTTATATTAATGTTAAACTGAAAAAAGACTTCATTTATTTTGTAAAATTCAATCATGCGCCAACCTTTCACCAGGATTGCTAGATAATACAAAATATGTATCTTCTATCTATATAAATTAAAATAAATTGCTGATCACTAAGACACTAGAACGGCTGGGCCGATTTAGATGATTTTGGTTTTAAATACTTGTCGCAGCCCAAGAAAGGTTTAAACGGTGAGAAAATATGGAAAAATAGCGAGGAACATAATAAGAGCAACAATTTCATTTTCCCATTTAAAATGTCCTACATCTAATTTTTCAGCAATTTTAGCAAAGGGAGAGTTCTAATGTCTTTAGGATAGGTGATACGAAGCACACCGGTGCCCGTAGACAAGTGGCTTTCTAATATCGTTTACGCTAGACGAATAGATAACAAATGTATGAAAATGACATTAGCAAACGATCGAAAGCTTACGTACCAGATTATAAGTACAAAATAAAAGTTTGTACATATCAACTCCACTCATTCTTTGTTCTATGGTAGAGTTTCTTACATAAAATCAGCGTCACGTCTTTCAATCGTTCGTGGACCGTTTTAGGTGTCATTTTTGTATCGGACTGTGTATCTAGTTCTTACTGTTTTCTTGAGTTTACGCGAACACTATACCTACATTGAAATGAAAGATAGTTTACGGATTTAGAACGCATTTATTTTTGATTTAACCCGTCGTTTCGAACCCTTTACAGCGTTCATGGTCACGGGTAGACTAAGGTGTTATTTGTCTATAAAATGGTAATTTGAAAAAAATATTTTAACTACCGCCTCTAATTTTATATTTCTTTCACACAAAATGAGCTAACTGTGTCCGGAGTCTTCGCAGTGTTGCCATGGTTTGTGGACTTCAATGATGATAAGACAGGGTCCCAAGCAGCTGGTAAATTCCAACCATCTCCTCTATTGAAATTAGGATGTTTTTTAATTTCTTTTGCTTCGCGTATCATTCTTGGTACATATCGGTTTTCCTTAGCAAAAACTTTAGGTTTATCAAATCTAATGAAATGGCCCAACCATTTCATTATCAAACGCATGACTACAGACTGCAGATTTCGTTATACGCATGTTTTTCATATAGGCTATGTGTTCTTAATAATAAACTAAACGCGTTCTAAATCCGTAAACTATCTTTCATTTCAATATCTAGTTCTTATTGTATATCGATGGCTTAGAGCCTTAGAGTGACTGTCTGTTGGTGGAGGGAGGGATTCATTCAATTTTTCATTTTTAATTTGAAGTAAATATTTATTTATTTATTTATTGCATTGCACATGACTTAGATGCTAAATACATGACATAGGTAAGTATATAACTCTAACATTCATATGCATTTATGGGCACAGCAACGTGGAAGAGAGAAAGGCAGATATTTTGTCATACAATAATATAATAGGTTTAAAATTTATGCCTACTCTAGAAAATACCACTTTAACGATATACCAGAAAATATTGATATTAAATACGAGTCATTGATGTTATATGATACATCAATGGAACGAGTAAAGGAATTAGTAATTTAAAACATATTAAGTGATTTTGACCTTAAATTTGTCAAATCAATACATTAAAACCAGGTTTCTGAAACTGTATACAATCGCGGACAAGTTTAACAATTTAAACTATCTTACAAATTAAATGCCTTATTTATATTACAATAATACGAAGTATTGATACTTTTATTGATACTTTCATTACACTTACTAATACCCATATTAATAAACAAGTAAAAGTATTACTTGACTAAAAGTAAATATTTAGGTAGTCCTTAATCTAATAAGTAATTACTAGAAGTTAGAACTATGAAAAGTTAGCATTCTAAGCTAAATAATATGTCTATTAATGGTGACCCATGTCCTTCACTTAAGCACTTAAGTATCAGCATCTTAACTTAAGACTTTCTTAAGCAGTAAGTCTTTATAAATGATACTACTGTTTGGCCTCTATAAGAACGTTAAATTAGCGTGTTGTATTTGGCAAGACAAGGCAAATGTCATCTGCAACGTTCATTCTGCGGACCCCTGATACATATGTATCAATACGGGGCATGTGTCCAAGGGGTCCGTGGACCCCACTTTTAGAAACTATGCATTAAAAGATATATATTTTAGACGAAATTTTATTGTAGCAGTTTTCTATGTGCTTTGTCCCACTGTACCTTATTATACGGATATACTCGTACGATAAAGCAAACAATGTTATTGACCACTTCGTTAGCAAACGCTAACAAATTCGCACAACTAATAAAAGCCAAATCCAATTGAATTCCCTCCGGGGGTCACACGTAGCTTTTTGAACGAACTTAATGAAATCCAAGGCTCTCTACGTACTATTTACATGGTAATAATGAACGTAATGAAGATTGGTAGCTAGGTGAAGGCCGTGCTTTCCGACTCGTTGTTCCTCGTGAAAAACTTAATTAAAATGAATCTCTCTGGGAGAGCTTTTTTAGAACACGTAAAGTTAAAAAAGGAAACGGTTTATGGTGATGTGCTGTCTGTATAACTGATCTTTATTTGAGGTAGAGTAAGAATTAAGGTTTGTTTTCTTCGTTCTCAAACTAATGTAAGATAAGCAAAAAATATATAGGTACTCAGTAGGTATAATTGTTTTATTTAAACTTTGTTGCACTATTATAAAACAAAGGTACAAAAGGTGGGAAAATGGAAAATGCCTGCATTCCCTACCAGTAGACCGGAGGACTAAACAGATTTTTTTTGTATGCATTGTGACAAAGTAACAATAAAAAAAATATAAATTTAATTGTCTTTGTGAGTTGAGGTACTCTTTGATATTAGATTCATCCAATAAATTACTCATTATATCTTTGATAAAAGTGCACGGAATCCTAATCATAAAATCATGTAAGTATTTTATGTTCTTCGCACTTCTATCTCATAGATAGGCCAACTTTATGAATCGCCTTGGAGAAAGCATTACCACAGTCATTCGGTCCCAGTAAATCTCAACAGGGTAAAGAGTGAGGAAATAAGTAATACAACTTGGGTTGTTACGTCAAGCGAATTACACACTCGAAGTACGCATAAGGGTGACTCGAAAAGATATTAAGGTCGGGCTGCTTTGACATAAAGAGTTAAGTCGGTTATCGCAGTTCATAAAATAAACGTCGGATGATATGGAAGGTCGGACTAGACATCAAAAGGTATGCGTACCCTTTATCCACGGCCATAGACGCACAGAAATGAAAACTGAAAGGTTTTGAAAACGATTCCTTATTTTTTGAAACAACAAAGTTAGAATAATTTTTACCTCACTATGTCGGTTTAAGACAAATGGCGGATAAAAAAATATTTGACTTTTTTTTATATCAATAGGTATCTAAAAAAACATCGCACACGGTAGATCTCATTGTAAATATATCATGGTTAAAGTAATAAATGTATGTTTATTAACACAAGTCACTAGCTATTACAATTACGCCTATATTAGACCTCCAGCAATGTATGGACGCAAATGACATTCAATGCATGTAGTAATTTTTGCCTGATATGTAAGAAATACAAAGACAATAAAAATATAAAAAAGTCGTTTTGGCTTCTATTGCTCAAACAACGACTCCTTGTATTATTGTAGCATAGTAGTTACTTATAATATAAATACATTGGCCTGTAACATTTTTATGATAAGTATGATAAGTAACAGTATATAAACTCGAAAAATTTTTGTTGTCTAAGGCGGGACTCGAACCCGCATCTCCTCGCATGCCGGGCGGGTGCCATACCTAATGGTATGGCACCCGCCCGCAAAAATTTTTCGAGTTTATATACTGATATATTAAGTGCAATTAAGTTGCTAAAATATCAAAATAAAGTATATGATAAGTAACATAATCCCAATGCGACACCTGGCTCAAAAAAGGATTTTCCGCTTCATTGGGAACCACATTTACATCACTTCGCAAAAATTCTACTCAAGTTTGGTTGCGATACAATTTTAAAACGATATTTCTGTTGCCAAATCCTGTATATTAAAGCATATACTGCTTATGTAGAAGACAGCGACATATCATAAACCAGGTAGGTACAGAAAGCTCTTAAATTGTTATAACGTACTCAATCGCGATTGGAAACCTCTGAAGTTTGGATCAATGTTGGACATTTCAATACACTCGCTTTAAGGATGCACACTCTTCTTTATATCTGAAGGCGTATAAGTTTAATTTCGGAGCAAGCCTTCTGTTAATATGTACGTTGTGAATGTAGGCTTGGCGATGCAATGGATTCCGTTTCGTTGAACCACGACCCACCCCCAATAATCTCTATCCCATGTCGCCTGAAGATTTTCCATTTTCAGATATCTGTCTAGGTACGATTCTGCTGTACTGAGCAACAGCATTGGATTTAATATTAGATAAAGAAACAAACTATACGATCTCTGGTTTTTCTCTTGCTTTAAATGTTGCCAATAGTAAAAATTTTCATTATTTTATACAACTATTTGTAATGCATAAAATACTTTTTGTCTATTCTGGTTTTATCTGGTCTGGAGGATTAAGAAGTGGTGAAATAAACTGTTGTTTTTTCTATGGTACCACTTCATGTAAAGTTGGTTACATAAAACAGATAGCAAATAATATATACTCGTACCTATAATGCGCGTAGCCACCACGCACTTATCCAGTTTTCATGAAGAGAATTCAAAAGATTAATAACATTTTATCATTCTCATCACCTTCTACTCAGTTGCGTTACAGTTCTGCTGATGTAATGACCATCTCCGGCGTATTTATGGGCCTGCCCGTATAACCATACTTATTCATGCTCATGTTTATGTTCATTGATATGGGCTCACATAAAAGGAGACGGCCCTAAGGCACACGTCACGTGTCAAACTCCAAAAACGGTCTATGACGAAATTGTCTAGTTAAATGGATCTGATGTAAGGTGTATAATTTATCCAGTTATTTCCTAGAGCGGCATTAAAAAATGTATGCAATATTTCAAGTGTTTTATTTTTTTTATTGTTTATTTCGGGCTGATAATATAGTACGAGTATTACAAACTCCGTCTTCCTCCTATGACATGTAACTATTTTTTAACAAATATCCGTGAGATAATCATCATCGCTGTTAGTTTTGGCTTTTTGTGGTTTAGTAAATATACTAGTATGATTTTTAAACTTTCAATACGTTAAAATCTTATTTCCAAAACAAAACAATCAACTGATTGTCGTATGGAAACAGACAATTAGGTGAATTTAGAATCTAAAATAAGTAGATTAAAAAGTACGGAACCAAAGCCTGCGTGTTGTGTACCCGTAGAAAAGTTGGAAAACAGCAGAAACACGAAACAAAGTTCGATTTTCACAAAACAAATAACTATTTCGAACTGCACAAGTTAAACACGTTCGACATTGTATTTCACAGGGACAAATAGAAAAAGCCAAACGATACTAAACAAACGTTTTGCTTTCTGTCCAGTTCTAAATAAAAAATACCATGTTTGATTTTTAACTCCTGCCATGTATTTTTCGGATGTTTCCGATGGTTAGAAAAGCTGTGTTTTGCAAATGAAAAGTGATGACTGGCCAACTCCGTTTTTAAAAGCCTTTTAATTTTTTTATTCTCAATAGGTATCAATAATGTATCTTTTTGAACTTGGTATTTCATAATTCTGAATCATTTAGTACCTACATACTAATATTATAAATGCGACATTGTGTATGCCTGTCTGATGATAATGAATAAGAAATGTCTTGGTGGCGTAGTTGGAAAGGCTATCGATCGACTGGTCATCGAAAGGTCGAATTCAACAAGTTCAATGTCCTATCTAATCGTTGTAATACAAAACTGGTATATCATATAAGCCACTGCTTGTGCTTATTGCAAGTTTCCATAATAGAGTAGCTACGTAAACATGTGTATTAACCGCGCTAGAAGAAGGAAATTATGTCTCCAAGAAATTTCTGCTCCTATACTAGTATTAAAATTAGATTCTCCGTGAGCCTTATACAGGGTTACATTATATTACTGATCTTATACTCGAGGAGATGAAGTACCCAAGGATATTGAAAAGAAGCACTGCAATATCCGGTGAGAAAATACCTTGTCGAAGCGTAATTTAAAATGTACAGGGAAATAAAATGCATTATTGTTAACGGCGAGCCGGTTACATGCGGCATTTGTGTATGTATGGCCAACATTTGAACATTCTGATGAATAAAAAGTCAAGTGTAAGTTGAAATCACTCGCCGAAGGTTCTGTATCAACGTCTGATATTGGTAAAAAAAACTATTTTATAAAAGTAATAGGTTTTCAGGTTATTGTAGATCTAATATGACATAGTAGTTATATAAAACAATTTTATTTAAATAATAGGTTTTCAGGTTATTGTAATTCTAATATGACATAGTAGTTATATTCTGGTAAAATACACTTGCACATCAACATTATTCCAATAACTAACATTTTTGAAACGGCCAACTAGCAACACTTTTTTCACGCGATTCACATCTTATTCATTTATCGTAATAAATATTATATATATATAATACTATTCATCAGGCCTAGGACCGTAAAAATTGAAAAGTATATTGCGAAAAATATTTTCGGGTGAAAGCTTGATTTACATTTTTTACTTCATAAATGGGCTCTAAATACGATACCGAACGCCTATAAAAATTTTGGAAAGTGCTTAATATTTCACCCTGTATGTTATAAACTTACCTACATACTAATATTGAAGCAGACGGATGAATAGGCGAAAGCGGGCAATAAAGATCTTACTGTCTTGATTTAGCTAATATGAACATAACTTCACGCAACTGGAAATATATAAATTCTTGCATGAACATTAATAAGATTTTATTAGTCTCCCAAAGGAAATCGGTCCGACTGTATTGTGATGTCATAACTAGGATATTAACACGTTAGTGGACAGTCACCCAGACTCAATAGAAATTATATTGTCATGGCGGCTATAGTTATTTCCGAAGGCAATTCAAAGTTTTAAATGTTTATGTACTATACGTTTAATAACAAAGAGTAAAATGTCGGGCTAGGCATTTTTAATTGTTTTAAGTAATTTACTTTTTGTACAACTAAAATAGAATGTGTGCTCCAATATTTTAGTATATTTTTTATATTACTGTTTTCTAAAACTATATTAGCAATTGAGTACTGCGACACTATCCTTAAGCTTTCAATTAGAATAGGTATTATACATTTAACTCCAACATTTTCTAGAAAAAAATAGCACTCTTCCACTCTAAGCTTATTTGTTTTACTTGTATTTTTACCTTTTTACCACATTTGAAAGAGAAACGACTGCAGGGAATAATATCAATAGAATATCAAATACTTTCTGAATCGTCTAACATGATATCTTCAAAATATTTTTAGTAAAGGATGCGGAAGGCAACCGCTAAAGTATGACTTACAATTTAATAAGATTGCTTCGTGTTTCTTGCGATTGTCAGTATTCCGCGGAGGCGAGATGTGTGCTCCACGTGAATCAGGAGTGAATTCGACGGTATTCCCTACGAAAATTCCCAAACCAGATCAGAATATCAATTGCTTTTCTACCCAATTTTCCTGTAAATTGCTACGGAATATTGTACCGTGAAATATCTAATATTTGCATAACGCCACGCGCTTTCGAATAAAAAAACGTAAAGTGAAAGTGAACCCTGTAACAGGTGTCAATGATTCGGTTTGCTTAGTTCCGTGAATGTTTTTACTTTGTTACCATATTGGCAATTTGGGAAAATATCGTTCAATAAAACTTATCCCCAATTAGGGTAGCTATGTGAGGAGAAGAGACCGCAATGTTCAAACGAGATTATTTTGGGCTCGTCGAGAAAATCTACAATCGATAGTATATTGTACCCGCTTCTTATACAATTTGGCTAGTAAACTGTATCTATAGGTAGTAACACAAAATTATTTCAGCACATAACTACTCTCTGTCTTATTTCTATCTTTCTCTCAGTGGATGAAGTAATGGTCCATAATTAAAATGAATATAGTTCATTGTGCAATGGAGCAGAAAGAACATTAAGCTCTTCATAGCCGCGGGCATAATAAGTGCCTCGTGGGTGTTAATTGTAGTTCCTGAGTTTCCACTTGGGGTGCTATTACGCGTCCTTATTGAAAATTGCATTTCTTATTGTTTAAAGTTTTTGAAGTATTTCTCAACGGCCTGTACTAAACTTATGCTTGCGTTGATTTAATTGATAATACAATATGAAATGGTAGGTGTGTTACGGGTGTGTAGGCTCAAACATGACGTGTAGTTGCAATGGTAATATTATATTAATTGAGATTGAGTCATTAATTTAGTCGTCGATTAAGATGAAATAAATGACAAGTTAAAAGTATGATCATCACGGAGTAGGTAATTGATTTAAGTAAACGTTTTCATCGGTATTATATTATTTTTTAAACAATATATAAAATTCACTATCAGTGACAGGAAAATTTCCTCACTTTAAAAAGCGTCCACTAAAACATATTGGTTTCTTTTAACTCTCTTTAGAAGCATTCCAATAAGGTTGATTTCCATTAAGACAGACAGACAGATAAGTATGAAACATTTCCTTAGCTATGTAGACTACGGGACATTTCGAAGAGTCATTTTTGTATTGGGCTGTGTATCTCTTTATTTATATTTTAATGTCTATGATGACCATGATTTTATAGATTTCATTATACTTAATTCAAATTATTGTTTTTAAAGACAGAATATACTTATGATATATTAAAAAATCTATATTCTCAGATCATTCCTTTTTGCCGCATTGGGGATTCAGTATGAAATTTATTTCAGCAAAAAAATATGTCGAACATCTAAATTGAGTATTCATCATATGTAAAACAGGCTTATTTTTCCTGGTAGAGCCGGGATTTGATAATGAAGCATTATGTGTGTAATTCTGAATAAATATGCATTCGATTTTACGATTAGTTACCTACTGGTTTGATACTTTCATAGTATACATTACGCAATAAACAAAACGGGACCCTGTCTGTAAACAAATTATAAAGTCACATGGTTATCGTTCTAATTATCGATATCATCTAGCCAAACGACGCCCACTGCTGAGCATATGATGATACCACCCTAATGATTTTGTTATTACTTTACAGAAAATAAAGTATTATTTTTGAGTGCTGAATACGTAATACGGAGCATAAGGTGACTGTACCTACATATACATGAGCCCACCTCTTTTCAGTGAGCTTTAGTCTATCCAGCGTTATTTTATGATATTATTTTAACTTTGCAGGATTAACAGGTGAACTTTTTGCTAAGTGAAAACTTTTAGAATATAATTAGAAGAACCAAATCTTTGAGGTTTTCACCATTTATTATGGGCGAGGACTTGTGGATCTAAAAAATGGTCGCTTGATATGGACCAAGAAGCTTCAAGGTCGCGATGGAGAGCATGAAGGAGGAGAACGAGAGTATTATCCTGAGCGATGGAATCAATGAAGAAATCTTTAAGTGAACTAAGATAACGCAAGAAGTAGTTATTTCTGATCTGAAGTGGCTTAAGGGTTCTTGAATGATGACCGCGCACCTGTCGACGATATATTTTGTCCCCTTCCAGGTGTGCCGACAATTTAGCGAAGATTGTGAGAAGCCGTTGGCTGCGGGCGGCGCATGGACATCGCCAGACTTATGCCCTACTAGGCATGAGGTGATAGTGGGTATATCCAATGAAGGTGAGAAAAGTGAACCAAAACTAATATAAGCTGATCAAAACTTTTTAGGTCAGAAAGTTATAAAGGTGATGACAATAACGTGCGCGTTAAGACGCACATTAACAAACAAACTTAAATGTCCTGTTCAAAACATACAATTTCATAGATTGTGTCTAAAGTGTCATGTACTCTAATCTCGGAGATCAGGGATAGTTTATTCTTTATTGTTTTTAGCTTATAGCAGCTACCAATTAACTGTGTATCTTCTAAACAATAACACTAAAATTTAGAAAAAAATATTAATAGGCCTATTTAAAACATTAATTTTCATGAACGTGTTATCATTAGAAACTACTTAATTATTAATTCCTAAATTATCTTTAAAGATTTATGCCAAATATATTAGGGGTTAAAGTATGAAATTGCCGTTTTGTATGGACGAAATCGAAAAAAGTCATTTTTCCATACTAACAATTTTTTAGTTTTTTTAAAAACGCCTGAACCGTTTTCGATGCAATTAAAGATGAAAGTTAGATGGTTATAAAGCTACGCATTATAGTATTTAAATTTCTGAAAATCAAAGTATATAATACAAATATACTTAATTGAAGCAAGAAGGTCAGCTGACACATTGTAAGGGGTCTTTTCAACGACTTCCTTTGAAGTAATAGGCACTAGTATTGCCTTTTTTTTTTAATCAATAGTTACTTTATTTAGTTTTTGATACAATACAAAAAGAATTACGCAATAATATGACTATACTTAAGAGCTATAAACAAAATAAAAAGTGGGAAAATAATCGGCAATTTCATACTTTAACCCCTATTATTATTTATTTCAGAAACACGGTTTACAAAAATTGATAGCTAGAAAATTATTTGTTATATACAAATATCATTTTTTAATATGAACTCTATTATTCAAATTTTAAGACCAATCGATAAAACTCAAAGCTACTCGTAGAATAGCTAATCCTCTAAACCACAGACTAACAGACAGGCAGACAGATATACAGGCGGACATGGCCAAACAATAAAGGTTGCTTACTGACTACGAAACTTTTTGGGATGGTGGGATCTACCTCCTAGTGGTCCACCCTGGACAACGGCATCTTTGGTTTTCTAACCAATGATGACGGCTAACAGATCCCTCTGCGGTGGAAGGCTTACGTTAAGGCAGTAGGTACCTACACTATGGTACTTATAAATAAATCTATTCAATTTATCGTATCTTCCTTTGAGCAACTTTCAATTTTATAAGCAAACATTTTGGTTTAATAATGTTGTCACTCAGAGAATTGGGATCGATATTATGGTAATACGGTGCAAACGGAGCGGTCGTGACTAAAATAATGTTTATTTTATTTCTTATTCATATCGCCGTTGAAGCTGAACATCGGGTGGAATGGGCTAATAGGAAATCAATTGGAGCCTATTTATGAAATTTGTTACTTAATTTTCGTCAAGTTATTTTAGGAGACGTCAAAAGACACTTAAATGCTTTATGCTAGTTCAATACCGAATACTCAATAATTTATTTGCAACCATAATGTACAGAGGATGTTAAATTTAAATACAATATAAGCATTATGGACCCTGTCGGGCACGCAAAATGACAATAAAAGAGAAGACGCCGTTATACATATAAAAGAAAGTTATTACAAACATAAATAACATTAAATTAACGAACAAAAGTTCAAAGATATGTAGTCAGTTAAGGGGACTACAAGAGCTAAGTGCTGCCCCCAATTGATTTAATTTTATTACTTCTAAACAAAATCAATTCTCAAAAAACTAGAACACTATTACCTTAGCAAATTATACCTCTGGTATTTATTGAAACATTACTATCTGTTTTCATTCTGGCATTCTTTCGTATTGTACATTATTGCTAAAAGCGGGCGCTTTTGGCGTTAGCGACAAATTCGACTTTATAAACAACTAAATAAAAAGTTTACTGTGATTCAATAAATACTAGCTCTAGAGCTAATTTGCTAAAATGATAATTTTCTAGTTTTTCGAGAATTGATTTTGTTTAAAAGTAATCAAATTCAATTAATTGGGGGCAGCACATAGCTCTAGTAGTCCCCTTAATTTATTTCTGAATAAAATAAATAATCTTTATTTTTCAATTAAGTATTTTGTTTGATCATTATGTAAAATTTATTTAATAATTAAGGGTTATTTCATCATCAGCATTATCAGTTCACTGTTTTTTATTTCTATTGGACAAAGACATCTTGGCGATCGCATCGCATATAATTAAAACACTACTTACTGCTCTTATTCTTCTGACGGTTATCCTTTAGTCGCCTCTAACGACATCCATTGAAAGAAAGAGGCGGTGCCATTTATTTTATAACTTACTGAACGTATATCTTTTACCCAAAGGGCACGTATACATGATATTAGCTCATAGCTGCTCAATGTCGAAGCGATATTTTTGCATGGGACTGTGTTCTTGTTTTTATGTTTATCTATAGAAGTGTGTCTTATAAGATTGGCTGAGCTTCCAAAAGAAATAAAAAAATACTGATTTAAACGTTCATGGTCGTTATTACTACAGTCCATGTTCTTCCGTGATCATGGCGCTTGCAACAGTGCCGAAATATCGGAAACTCATAAAAACCATACATGGTATTTATATCGGGTATATATCGGAATGCCTAATTATTTGTACTCCTAATTGTCTTTGGCGCACAAACTATAGGCCTAAAATTTTTTCGCACATTTTTACATTTCCTAAACGTGTTTAGCCTATTTTTACTACGCCTTACTATAAATCGCTGTATTATAATTTCCCAATAGCGACATTTAGGCAAATATATACGAGTATCATAACATCTACCATTTACAGTTCCAAAGTTTTAATCGCAGAAAGTTAAAAACTTTATTAATATTTGAAATAGCCATGCATGCATGCATGCTTGCAAAAAAGTAAGCATGCATGCAAGCAAGCAAGCATGAATGCATGCGAACAAGTATGCATGCATTCAAATAAGCATGCATGCATGCAAAAAAGTAAGCATGCATGCAAGCAAGCAAGCGTGTATGCAAACAAGCAATCATATATGCAAACCAGTAAACATGCATGCAAACAAGCAATCATGCATGCATCCAAACAATCAGACTTCCGTGACGGCTTCGGCGCTGCGGGGCTCTCACGGTCCCAGGCGTGCTAATCGTCGCAGATGGCTTACTCCTGCTCCTTAGCCTCGCCCCTCCGCGCCTACGCGCTTTTGAATTACACTCTAGGGGTAGGGCAGACAAGACTGCTTGGGGTCGGTTTGTGAGCGATTCGTTTCTTAAACTTTTTCAGTTTAAAAAAAATTTGAGCGTAATGCCAAAAAAAAAGATGCTAATACATTTTAGTGCTTTCGATGGGTACTAAAATTAGGGTTTTTAATTTTTAGAGCAATCTATAATAGTGCGAAAACAACTGTTAGACTAGACAATACGTTATATACGTTATAAGTTTAGGCCAATACGGTTCGGCCATATGAATGAAATTAGGACTTTAAATTTTAGGCGAACCGAAGGGCACCCATTTATTTCACCATGGTAAAAAAGACTGCGGCGGTAGGATGAAACCAAACAATTACACCCCTATTCCACTTACACATAGTTTTCCTTTACTCAAAAATCTGGTAGATATCGCTTCTTGGTGATAAGACGACATACTGCACAAATTTTGAAGATGCTAAATGTTTATTTTGTCTGTGTGTTTAGTGCAATGAAGTGTATTTTAACGAGCGTATATTTTCAACAAAATGTTTCATCTCTTTTCAAGAGTTAGGGGCTGCTCACACGGATTGCCGTATCAGAGAGGTGCTAGATGCCAAGCGACGAGTCCCTCGATGGTATGTGCACCGATCGCAATATGCACTCCATGTCTAGTGGAAAGCGCGCTTTACTTGTCCGAAAAGCTGAAATATTTCCGTCTTGTTAGTCTATGCAAACATATTGTTTCTTTTTAAGTAGGTACTCGCATTATACATAAAAAGTAAAGTTGAAAAACTATGTTAGTTTCTTAAATTTACGCAAACATGATGACAGATTAATTTATGCCTTTAACTTGCGTTCATTAGGATTTTATGTTATACTAGCTGTTGCCTTAATCGCGATTATTTTTGCAACATTTTTCACTGATGCTTCGCTCCTATTGGTCGCAGCGTGATGTTACATATATAGCCTAAAGCCTTCCTCGATAAATGGACTATCCAAAACAAAAATTGAACAATAAATGCGAGATAAATCCATAAACAATTCTGTTAACATACCTGGTCTAGTTACTAGCTAAATTAAATACACTTTCAACAAATCCATTGGCTGCGTAGTCCGAAGTAAATAAATGTTTTAAGTAACTAAATAATTGTTAAAAAGAAGAGTAAATTTGGTGCGTTCTTATTGTTAAACATCATAATACTAAATGATGTCACGTGGTGTCGGCCTAAAATAGAAAAACACCACCAATGGGTGTTGGAAGAGGCGACTAAAAGAGTACTATCAGAAAAAAAAGTGCAGCTGTGTCTTTTCTCCGGGTGCCCTTTGGTTCGCCTAAAATTTAAAGTCATAATTTAATTTGACCGAACCGTATTGGCCTAAACTTTTAAAATAACATATAATTATTTTCTTGTCTAACCAGTTGTTTTCGCACTATTATAGTTTGGTTTAAAAATTGAAAACCCTAATTTGAGAATGTCGAATATCGAATGCACTAAAATGTATTAGCATCTTTTTTTTGGCATTAAGCTTCGTATTGAAATCTCTGATTTTTTTTAAACCGAAATTGTCTAAGAAACGAATCGCTCACAAATCGACCCCAAGCAGTCTTGTCTGCCCTACCCCTAGAGTGTAATTTAAAAGCGCGTAGGCGCGGAGGGGCGAGGCGGCCTGCGGGCGAGGCGAGGAGCAGGAGGCTGTAAGCGAGGCGCCGCGGCTGAGGCTGGCCGGCAAGCCGAAGCTGCGGTGGTGAGCGTAAGCCATCTGCGACGATTAGCACTCGTGGGACCGCGAGAGCCCCGCAGCGCCGAAGCCGTCACGGAAGTCTGCTTGTTTGAATGCATGCATGATTGCTTGTTTGCATGCATGTTTGCTTGATTGCATGCATGCTTGCTTGTTTGCATGCATGCTTGCTTGTTTGCATGCATGCATGCATTCATTGCTATTTCAAATATAGATATTTTTTTAAACTTTATGTAAAAAATAATTTGGAACTACAAATGGTAGGTGTCAGGATATATTCGGCTAAATGTCGCATTTGGGAATTTATAATACGGTGATATACAGTAAGGCGTAGTAAAAATAGGCTAAACACGTTTAGGAAAAGTAAAAATGAGCGAAAAAATTTTAGGCTATAGTTTGTGTGCCAATGAAAATTAGGAGTACAAACAATTCGGCATTTCGACATATACCCCTTTTCTCCATATCATTGGCTAAAACCCGCCTGCTAAGCGAGTAGCGCCTATAGGTACCTAAATCCTAATTCTGGATAATCCTATATATCAGTGGGCTCTTCTGCAATACTGATGCTGATAATCGCTATTTAAAAGTATGTACCTATAATAATATTAATACAACATGGAAAAAATATGTGCACTTCATACTTTACCCACCTACCATGTGCATATTTTACTTACATTTAAAGATAGAACATACTGAATGGGTAATAGTCAAAATGGCCTGGGGTCCCTTTCCTTGAATTACGGACATACGTTATAAATAAAGTACCTACAAGACTTCCCGCCTAATTAGAAACATCGACTTATAATATTGATATAAGTTAAGAACATCGATGATCGTCTCGCGTTTTTTAAATGTTTAAACTATAAAAAAAAATTTGAGGAACCCTAAGTCGTGCGGTATCTAATAAACATTCCAAAATAAACTTTATGCAATACTAATTCGCACCCGAAAGTGGATAAGTACGAAAAGCACCACAAAATCCATGACGATGTAGAGTTTTCCTTCATCCAGCCAGACCAAACTTCTAAATAAGTACCTAGGCCAGAAATGTTATATATGTTGAGAAATTTCCTTTTATTGCGGTAAGAAGCTTAAGTGGAAATATCATTTTTATTTATAAAGCACTACTTCGATTAAGGTATAATTTGTTGCTCCTGTTTAAGTAACGGATAGGGTTTGGTGTAAGACCTATAGAGATTGGTGTAAGAACTACTTACGATTTAGTATCACCTAATTTCTTACACTGTTAAGGTATTAATTGACATTCACGATAAGTCCCCAGAACTCCTTTCGCCTAACCTTAATCCCTCCCTCGATCGTGAGTTATTCCAGACACAATTGAAATCAATTGTTATCGCGGCACGCGCGTGCCTCCTGGGGGTTGAGGGATTAAACATTTATTTACTTCCGAGGTCCAAAGAAACGCTCAACTTTTACAAGTGTCTAAAAATTACTAATAACGGAAGGTTACATGTGTTGTGAGCTGTTGTTGTTTAATGTCAAAGATTCTTCTTGATAATCTCCATAGCAAGACAGATGCCAAAGCTAGTAAAGTTGACAATCTAAAGATCATAAGAGAAAAATGTGACAGCCAGAGTAGAAGATCGAACCATTTATAGTTGATTTTACCCAAGATTAAAAACTCAGATGGGATCAAACTGTATCAAGTTACAATTTAATAACCCATTAAAAGCTTTGTTGAATATGTCCTGTTGTTTTCACCTACAACTTTGTAATCAAAACCAAGCCTGCCAGGCCAAAACCAATACTCTGTACCTCTTAAATAATATTATAATTCGCAATAATATCATAATAACGTTCAATCAATTACGCTTACGTTAACTCCAAAAATACAGCAATGCAACGCAACACATCAACATTTCAATTTGCATATCTGCAGAATTCTCTGCAAACATAATCGTAGTACGCCTCATCTATCATAGTGGCAACGTGAAGTTCGCAAACTGATTCGTTCGGATTCGCCGGGATATTTTTACGCTTCCTTGAGTCTGAGCGGGAAGCCCGACAGTGTAGGTCGGCCAACACTATTTATGATTTAATAACATCGTTCCGACAAGCAACTGTCTCGCCGAAGAGCAACTTCAGCGCTATTTCATACTATAATGGGTTTAGAACAGAATAAGTTTAGCACTAAGAAAGTACAATGTTAAACTATATGAATACAGACAGTGGTTACATCGGAGTTGATGAGACTTAAAGTTATCTTATTCAAATCTTCTATGACTTTGAACCAGTAACTAGTCCTAATTCCTAAACTTAAGGGGCATTTTCCTTTACCTACAAAATGTAGCCTGGATTGTATGTTGATTGATGTATGTGTAGATTTAAATAGTAAAAATGAATACTATCTTACAGAAAACAAACAAACATTTAATCGCTATCCAAAGTTAAACTTATAAGTTTAGAATAATTATATGCTTAGAATATTATTCTAAGCTTATGTGCATATTTGCAATTTATAAATGATTCAAAACACGACAGTCTTTCAAATGGTGTTGCCAAAAAAAATATCTATCTTACTCTACGTTTTCTCAAAGTTCATGCAGACTAATAATTACGAAAACTCTACTACAATGACAACCATATTCGAATTGACAACCTTCTTTTTTTGATAGAAGTCATAAATGTTTTACGCTTTGCTGGAAAGAAAAATGTATTTCCTTCAATTAATTCCCTTTAGAGACATTTTTGTTTGATATATCGCCTACAGCCTCCAGGTGATGGCAGAATCAGCCATTTTATTTATAATTCCGTATTCTCTGGACTAAATATTTCTTCGTCTACTTTACGTTCCTCTATTACAATTTATTGTGCGCACACTGGTACAGGTTTTTGAACATAATAAAATAGGACCAGGCGACTGAAGTCACAGGCAATAACTAGAAAATAAATAGAGACGACGCGACCCATGAGAAGGCAAGAAGGCCTATGTTATGAAAGGCCCTTGACGCGGCATTTTTTGGTCGGTTCGTGTCCGAAAATACTCATATATCACTTTGAAGCCGCTACTGACATTTATTAAAGGCTATACCCTCTTGATTGTCATGTCGAAGTATGTAGGTACTTAACATCCTTTTTTGTCAAATGAATATCTTAGTTTCGAATTACGAATACGTGTGTTACAAATTCTTAATGTATTTTTATCATTAATCATTAGTAACAATTAGATCTCGCAACATGTCATTGGATTTTTAAAAGAAAGCATTTTATTTTTCTTTTCCAATACCAAGCATATTTTAAAGAGGCTAACCAATTTATATGATTTTTCATTGGTAAAGCTCATACTCTCATACTGTTTTCTTGAGTTTACGCGAACACTATACATTGAAATGAAAGATAGTTTACGGATTTAGAACGCGTTTATTTTTGATTTGGACTAAGGTGTTATAACACCTTAGTCCACCCGTGACCATGAACGCTGTTAAGGGTTCGAAACGTCGGGTTAAATCAAAAATAAACGCGTTCTAAATCCGTAAACTATCTTTCATTTCAACTCATACTCCCATTTTACAAAATAAAAGCAAAGCTGCAGACAATTATATTTAAAAAGTATAGCTAGGTTATATTATACCCTAACAAAACACGAAATATCTGTGCCGATGCGAGCAACGGAACACATGCGTAATTCTTATTTTCACCACATTGTAAGTTGATGAGAAAGGGATCACATAAATGACACATAAATGACATAATTTATACACTAATAACAAAAGAGACAGAATGCTAATCTCAGTTCAGCTTATGTGCAAACTAAACGTTACTTGTTGACCAATCGCTGCAGGTTTGTCAAAGGTAATAATAATTATAAATTGTCCGCCCGCCATTTTGACAAATACGTTATCGTAATATCTTATTTTCAAATCGTCTTTTGATATTGAAAAACTGATTGAATCCTAAAAACACTAGTAAACTATGAAAGCCTAAATCTTAACAAATACTTTAAAGCATAAATATTTCAATATTAAAGTACTTAAGACATTTTCTGAACTTAAAACAAATCGAAGTTTAGCGTAAATGACAGTGACAAACAGGCGCACAACATGGAGTCACTTCAGATTAATATTTTTTTAAATTTGTGTTACATAGAGTTGTTCCGATTGCACTATCTTTTAGTACGGTTAATAATCGTCTTATAATCGATTTTTCAAATGCAATTGATAGCCACAGCACTAGTAAACACGGATAATAGAGGAGCTCGCGCGAAATTTAAAAAAATGGCCCATTCGTTACACGGGACGTACAACTATCCCGTGATTTTTAAATTTTTAAATTTGGACGTTCCAGTGGATAAAATAGAAAAGTTGCCTACGCACAATTGCAATCTAACCTTGAAGTAGAAACCTCACTGACAGAACCGTAAAATGTACAAGCGAAACTAAAAAAAAAACAGTTAATTGTCGTAATAATAGTGATAATCTATACATTGACAATAGTCTATAAATTAATTAGTACGCACATGTGCGATGTGTTGCTCGTAATGTATTTCCACAACAAAATAGCTTCGGTACGTATTAAATCATTTATATTATGCCGCCCATGTAAGGTACACCTACAAGGACAATAAGTTAATTCCTTAAAATTAATTCGGCATCTGCTGTGAAAGCAAATATTTAATAAAGCACCGGCGGAAATGTCTTGGGATTTAATCAACGGGGCTCGGCTTGTTTAAATATAATTCCTTATTCGAAAAGCATTTGTTGTTAAATGATCCAATATTGTTTGGGAATTTATATTTCAGAAAAATGCGTATTTAGCCTCATTTCCTATTTGATACTGTTTATCTTTATCGTTGTTTTATAATGAGAATAATATAGAATTAATGAAAAATTTACACCATTTTATGTTCCTGGTGATATTTAGTGTGTAAATTAAAATAACGTCAAGACTAAACTGTCTTCTCTTATAGAAAATATATAATAAAGTAAAAACTCAAAACAAATAACCAATAGATTTGATTTCAAAATTTATTTTATTGAAAGAAAACCAATTCTCTGAGTAATGTCATAAATAATTTATAAGTCTGCGTCTTGGCACACGCCATTTGATCAACATTTAATGGGAACGTACACCGATGTTAAAGTGTTATAAATTCTACAGGGAGCCTATAAAACGAGTACCAAGAAATTATCTGTTCAAAAGACAATTTATGCTGCTGCAATTAAACGGTACTAGATCTTCTTAAATTGCTGGAACTGTGTAATTGTATTCTCTCCTTAATAAGGAGTAGCGTCTTACCTCGTAAATATAAAGCGCTTAATCTCGTTTAATTTTCTTGTTTACAAAGACTGCTAGGGACGTAGGCACTCTTAACGACGGTTTTAGAAGCAATATTTCAATTATCGATGACTCTCCTTGGGAAAATGGATGGATATTGGAAATTGAAATTATCTCCGGGTAAAACAAGCTACCATATTCTGGTTATTTCTTTGATAAAGTACTTGATACCAGCAATGAAACCACATGAAAAGATTATTTCTTTTTCTCGTTGTGGTATCATTCGGGTAGAGATACAAAAAAACATTAAGGGCTATGAAATATTTTACGTTCGTGAATTCTTTTTTATATTTTTTAAACATCTGGTTGTACCTACTATTTCGCTTCTTACCCGCTACAATATTTGTAATCGTTTGTCAATTGTTAGCCACGCTTTTATTTCATGAATGTGAACTTTCCAGCCTACTTTAGCACAAATTCGCACACTTAAGACACTGCTTTGAGTGAGACGTGCCATATCATCATCGGCTACTTTACACTCACCCCTCGCCTCAAAGAGCTTAAGTCATGCAGGAATATCACGGCCTGAAACTCCTAAATGGAAAAAATAAGATATACAAAAACAATCGGTATTCATTTGATAGCCAGTAGCTTTAAAAAATTCTAGGTACACTTACCGAGGGTTTGTTATTCATAATTCATTTATTAAATAATGGGCTTGCTCTTGACTACATACTTAACTATACGGTTAAGAAGAAGCCTAAGATGGAACGAGCTTACCCAGAGGTACTGGTTCTCCCACACACCAGCGGAACACAGAAAAACTGTGGCGCTGGACTCCGACAGGTATCGCACAAAGGTATTAGCGCCACTCTTTTAATAAACATATACTTGTGAATGAAAATGAATAATGAATAACAAACCCTCGGTAAGTGTACCTACAATTTTTTAATTCCATTTAATAAGTTGAATGATGAGCCACGAAGAGGAATGCAGCCGCTGTTATATACTAGCTGAGGGATGGCTAGGTGTTATGTGGCAAACCAGATCTAAGATCCATCAGCATTATCATCATCTCAGCCAAACAACGTCCACTGCATTAATGCATCGTCGCTACGACGGGATTTTCGTAAAAACGATCTCTAACAACTACCCAATAAAAAAAACAATGATGCATCAATCCTCTAAATTACTTCCCAATGACTGCAATAATAACAAATCAGTGACCAACAGTCACGAGATAGCGACAGTTTGTCTGAATCTACATTCAGGGAAATCTCAAGTAATTAACAATTGAAGTTGTACAAACTGGTATCGCAGGCGCTAACTGTTGCCTAAGGACACTCGCACATTGTTGCAGTGTCGCATCGCAGCGTGTTTTAGAAGTTTGCTTTGCAAGGCTTTGACTCATAACTTACATACAGCAGCTGCCACTTTGAGGATACACTCGGGTCTCGCTCGTGACATCTGTCTTGGACTGGTGTAGTGATTTGCACCCACACGGTCATAGTGTTGGAATACTTCTCAACTAATATGTAAGTGTTCGTAGGAAACTATGTGATGTAAGCATAGTTTCTTTGAAGTGTTATGTAAATATTTTTGGTATTTAAAAACTTTTTAAATTGTATGTAAATAATAACTTTGAAAAGTATTGAATAAAAAAAGAAACTAGCCAGCCTAGATGCAGCTTGTCGGGCTACGCGTATCGTAGTTTCGGGTCGCTATGCCGACTTCTTATTTAAATATCTTTTGTCATAAATTTATATTTTATACTTTTTACACATAACTAACAACTATATCTAACAATGGTTCAACGGAATTAGTACGATTCTAACCTCGTATGAATTCTTACATTATAGTATAAATTGGTGGACTATTAGTACCTACTCTATATCTTACAAACTCTAATTACTGCCCTTCTCCTCTTCTTCTTTTTATCACTATTCTTCAAGAATAGCCTCCTAAGTCAATTTAGATAAAATGTTTACTAATCAGACTCTACCGTGAAGCAAATTCGGGAGCCCTGCGTAGTAGGTGGTCCACTACACTAACCCGGGCCAACGTTCTACAACAACGTAATAGTCTTCCTTTTTATTTCGTAATACCATTTGTGTAACTGTGTAGGCACAAGTACTCCCAAAAATTTTTCCTAGAATCCA
The DNA here is from genome assembly GCA_949315895.1 of Anania crocealis. Taxonomy (NCBI): domain Eukaryota; kingdom Metazoa; phylum Arthropoda; class Insecta; order Lepidoptera; family Crambidae; genus Anania; species Anania crocealis. The sequence continues at coordinate 18,342,548 of OX438882.1, forward strand.
TTAAAAAAACTAATAAAAATAAGCTTCAAAGCTTATCGTATCACAAATGTATCTTTCGATCAAAAAATGCCGTTCTCAAACGCATTTTTAATTTAAGATAGACGTTAAAAAACTGTTTAACTATACAGTGACATTAGGTGTTAGGTTGATAGTTTTATAGTTTGTCCACCCACTTCGTTATCGTAATTAATACATACCCTTACTTCCTAGTACCTTTTAAGAGTCTCTGAATTTTAACCGCAGACAATGACAAAATTAGTAATACTTAAATATTCCGTGTTGAATACGGAAAACTAAAAAATCATTTAAGGGCTCAAATCAAATCACTACCAGTGAAACAATAATAGTAAACCGAATATTAATCAGTGAATTGAAAACACAATTCCTTGACAACATTGCGCTAGCCTTATGTGGTTTGTGTAGTTGGTTTTTAAACTATTATACACTAGCAATGAAACAGTTTAAAAAACTGCTTGAAGACATCAATCACTCAATGTTATCACAAAGCATTTAGCGAAAATGGTAGCTAATCTTACATGATTGCAAAATGATATACGATTCTAATGTAACATTGAAATCTGACAACGGTTGGCAAATTAAACAAGGCGTAACCAATCCAAATATCGTTAGTAACATAGTTGATGACTATCCCAACAAATTCCTATGGGGCTCGTGCGTAATTTCTATTCATGCCGATATAACTTTCGGCACTAATCCGGCATCAAAAATTAATTTCGAGCGCATAAATAGGATTAAACATTCGCAAAATTGTTTTGTTAAACCATTTAGCAAGGCGAGTTAGGTGCCTACTAGTTTTAGACGTAAACAAAAACAGTTACACCGTATGTTTCTCTTTGAGTTAGGTTCGCTGAATCACCCCTTTTAGTATCAATGGATGTAGCGCATAAGCTATCTCTGTGTTGAGTGTGATTTGGTTGATTTGGTCCAGAGAGGACGTAAACCCTTATTCAATTTGGAAGTAAATTGAAATCTCTTTTGTAACGTGTCGAAGAGTAAATTGAATTTTGTCAAATTCGGACCGCATCTGAAACAAAGAATGAAAGGAAAGAATAATGATTAACCGGTATTGGATTGAAATGGACTTTTCTGGAAATCTAATGTTCTTTTCACTGTTTTTGTAACTACCCAAAATTAATCTTTATTCATAGGTCACATAATGTTGCTGATAACATTAATTCAGTGATTTCATAACTACATAGGTAAAATAACTAAAACTTTCTTTTTATCATAAAGAGTAAACAATAAACTTAGACCTCGTTTCATCTTACTAGGCGATTACAAGTTCCAAATATTTAAAGTTGATTAAAAACTAAAAAAACTCTACAAGTTCTTTACTTTCTAGTCACAGATCTTCTGGGACGTGGTATAGTTTCTCCTCATGAGGCGCAGTAGGTTGTTTAAAAGAAGAGATTAATAGTGACGAAGCCAGTAACATTCTTCTCGACAAAAACCATCTGCAGTCGCCACGTGGCCATTAGTCATGATAGTGGAGCGTGTCGCCGGCCACTTTACGCTGAGCTGGTAAGGCTCCAGATTTATAGCTGTTACGTGGAGGTATACTCAATAAATCTAGGTGTTGCACGCCGCACTGGATTTTAATTTTGGGTATCTCGTATCAAGTTACGACATTTCTCTTTATTACCCAAGTTCGGGGAGATAATGTGTTTACGTGTTGGGGCTCGGACGTCACGAAGTAACGCCGAAACGAACCGAGCGATACGGACAAATGTGGCAATAAACTGGACACCTACGCAAATAAATCTGCTCACGGAATCGCCGCTTAGGTTGCAAGTTTCCCTTGACAGATAAGGTTGCATGATGGGTTACAGTCGCAAAGTCATAACCCGAGCGCATTCCTTTATGGAGGTAAGATATGCACTTGCACCTGCACTGTTTCTTCGCCTTTCTTCCAATGAATAGACTAAGTATTTCAAGTATTATTTACCATTATTGTAAGCTAGTACCTTAGTACATTAACAATCGTCACTTTTCCATTTCTTCCTTTATGGTTGAAATTACTAAAATTATCTTCAAACTACTCGTATGTATCTTACCGTTTTTTTTTACCGAACTAAGTTACAACAAAAGATGGGTACTGGCATAATCACCACACTTTCCAAATGCGGATTGGAAATCACAAACTTTTTGTCCCGGGGATCAAACCCAAGATTTTGAGCCGGTATTTAAACCACTAGACCAACGAGACTTAAAACTATTTGTTTATTTGTTTATTTGTTTATTTGTTTTTACAAGTATCTTAAAAGCTAACAGAATGCAAGTTCCAAAGCGCTTAAAAGACTAATTACATTGTCTATATGAAGTAAGCAATGCCAAATTTATTACATAAAAATTAAATAATGTCAAAATCCAATTATAAAATGAAATATGCAAATTGTCAGTCAATTAGAGTCACAGAAATCAAAAACACAATACAAAACAATATAATCAAAATCAAATTGTCGAATGTCAACCAAAATAATGCAGAATTACAAATTAATCGTGGAGAATGTCATAAATTTCATAATAATTAATCAAACAAAACAAACAAAAAATAATATGAACTGTAGCAAATTGTCAATACATTTGAATTTCATTCAATTTCATCCAAAATAGATCACAAAGATTCCCCAAACTACCCGCAAATAGATTGATGTCATAGTGCCGAGCAAGAATATCCCCGATAGTTCGCAGAGCACGGTTAGTAGGCGCATGACGCGCGCGCACGGTGCGCAACTATATGACAACTATAACAAATCAATCGAACTACTTCCAGCTTAACGATTGAAAATGGATTACTTTTACTGTGACATCACATTACGACTTTTTAAAGTAGGTAATCATATTTTAAAAATCAGAAACAATGAAGGTACCACAAACAACAAGAACCCAGAAAATGTAGAAAAACACTTTCATTACTACAATGACCCGTCCGCGAATCGAACCCGGGACCTCGGAGCATGCGACATCTTAAAAACCGATGTGTACGCCACTCCGCCACGGAGGTGGTCAAAACCGTATAACAACTATAACTAACTAATAAAGCAATCTACTTCTACCTAACGATATGGAAATTGATAAATTTAATTGAAAACTAAAAATTTTCAAACTAATTTGTTCCGGCATTGGCCGTATTTTTCTAGCTTTTTTCAAGCTCACGTTACGTTAGCGGAACTGAAGCTTTTTTTGTTCCGACTTAGTGTCAGACAAAAATACAGAAGGATCAGTATCCTTTGTCGTTTAACGAGCTGATGAGACTCGTCCCACCTACACCACTATATATAGTTTCTACCCACATTCTTATTTCCTATCGCATCTGTCTGAGGGTAACCGTTTGTAGATTTTGCAGTTTCGCAAATGATATTAGTATTGGCAAAACAGTATTCGCTGCTTCTGTAATAATATTCTTAATGTTTTGAGCTTGTTCATTATATCGTACCAGCCTAATTGGGCCAGTGTAGGGCAGTTAAAATCAGTTAAAATCAGTTAAAATCAGTTTTATTTCTGCAAATAGGCCCCTGGAGGCGCTTTTACACGTCCCAATATTTAACCTACCACTGCTTCGGGACAAATGTGGGCTAGTGCCGAGAAGAAGCAGCGCAAGAAACTCGGTCACTATTGTCAGCCTCTTTTTAAATAAACATGTTTACATAAGATATATGCCAGTGCGAGCTGATACAATTTAAAGCCAAACGTTCCTATCATTTATACAATCATCAATAGTGTAATAGCCCTTTTTCATTAAAACAACTTTGATATATGATTTGAATTTATGTACAGGGAGGTCAGCAATTGACAGTGGTAATTTGTTGAAAATACGGATACAATTTCCCATGAACGAATTACCTACTTTTCGCAGTCTGAATCCTGGAACGGCAAGTTTATCAGGCAGGTAGTGTAGTGGCGTCGACGGTACTGCCACTTGTCAAATTAATGAAATATAACTGATTTTGGCTATTAAATTGATACCAATTATCTAGCTTAGGCTCTAAGCCGGGAATTTCGGGAATTTCGTACTGAACAGTGCCTGCACAGTGGTTACCCAAGTGTTACCAACTTGGTTTAACTTTAGAAAACTGATGAAAGCCTTCTAATTGATTACTAAAAACATTAAAGAGATACGTACTGTTCTAGTTTTATTCTTATGAAAAATAAAACAATTTGAAAACTGTCCTCTAGTTTTCAATAATTTTAAATACTAATTACTTATCTTTTCAACAAACGATTAGGTTAAAAAATCTGAGACCCTGTTACTTTTAATTCTTTGTTTGAATCTTATCAACATAATTACTAATTTAATTCTTAACTTTTTAAATATTTACCGCATATAAATTCAGAGATGAGAAAACCAAAAGATTTATTTCTTAGCGAGTATCTACACTAAACTCGTGGTAGCAGCCGGGATATTGCCGACTGTCTCAAACGCGTTTGTCCTTCCGTATCGTGCAATCACGTGTGCTGTCCTTTGCACTGGTGATTGGATCCTATACGACGTGCGAGCATCTCTAACATCCACTATGCAATGCCTGGTTTGACACAGCCCCTTCAGCATTGCCTTGTCCAATTATATTATGGAATTTAATAAACACATTGGCCATGTAGTCGGTACTATGAAATTTTGATCCCAGGAATGTGAAATTAATTTGTGTTTAAGAAACATTGGATGTTAGCGTCTTAACCTAGTGTTTCATATTTAGCCTTTGAGTAGAGTCCGAAACTTTCTAAGCAAACTTTCGGACATACAACTCAAATCTCTGTACCTCTAGCGCAAAAAACTATCGACTTCGAATCGTTTGCGTATCGAAAGCAAACGACACAAAGTTCGTACTTTGTTTTGTAGTTCTATTTTTGTAGTTAAATATTTCGATGGCGATACGAACACGCAAACGATTCGAATTCGATAGTTTTTTGTGCTAGAGGTACTTTTCAGTACCTCTAGCACGTATGGTAGGTACAAATGGCGAATTCAATTTTAAGATAAAAGTTTCGGGACTAAAGCAATATTTTTGGCAGCCATTAATGCTATACGTATGACAATAAAGATTTCCATCGCTTTCGCTCCAAGAGATCTGTCCTGTTTTACGGCAAATAATTAAAGACATGAAAACCCGTATTTTCATTTCAGCTTTACCTTTACAGAACCCTAGTGCTGCGCATTTGAAAGTTAAGTAACACGAAGCAAAGTTCGGCAAGCATCAGCTGGGGATTATCCGCGGAGCGGGTAGAGCCGTGCCGCCCCGCACTAGTTCTCATTAGAGGGGCAATATGTTCCGGTATTGAGGTACTCCTTAATCTCAAGTCTGATTAAGACCTATTGTAGTTCACAACAAGTCCCTTATGATGATTAATTGATAGCAATACGGATACGCTTCAATCAACGTTAAGTAAATACTCTAATCTGTTCGAATACTGAGGTACTCTACCTTAAGTTTATTTTTTTATATGTTTACATACTAGGTTGCCCGAATTTTTAACTATCCTAAGAGTACAGTACATTTTTATAAGAAATAAAGTGATATATGTGTTTTTCCAGCCTAATATACCCGTTCTGACGTAATTGAGTGTAACAGACATCATCCAAACTTTCATATTTATGTATAATGTTCATATGATTAGTAAATATATAAAGAGGTACCTAAAAGTGTACTAATAAGTACACTTTTTTTAAGATATGAACAATAACAAACAAACGGGTCAAAACAATTAATCTTATATCTAGTCTACAAGGTCCTGATATAATGACTTAATTACTACATGAAAACTTAATTTTAGGATTTATAGCCAAGCAATCATGTTCAATCCGTAGTAAGGACGGTTGCCTCGTCCTATTTTCTTAAAAGCGCATCACTATAGATCTGGCCGTTAGTCAAATTTTGAATGCCCTATAGAAACAATGCAGTTGCGATACAATGACATAGTATAGATTCAACATCGCTTCAACATCGCTACGGCAACAGGCGACATCGGGTAAATGAAAAGTAAAAATAGGTACATTGCACGTGCATCGATGCTGTATCGTGATAGTAGCAATTCAGAATCATGGTAACGTGGCCGAAGGTATACGATCAGCCATTGAATTCCGGCTACCTACATCAGCAGAGCCGAGCAACCGCCTGCACTATAGGCACCATTAGATGGGCAATTTGTTTGGCTGGTTCTGAGTAAGCCTTTAATCTCAGGCACTCCGGATCAAGCGAAGCAGTCGCGACCGCCCGGCCGTTTTAAAATTTAGGCTTTTAGAAACTCGCTTGCTCCTAAAAACCTTTAAATGGAGAAATACACTATTTTACTTAATGGTCATGCTCGAGATTTGTTATAAGTATTATTTATTTTATTTAACGTGTGGCATTTTTAACTTTATTTTATTAAGTAGTACCTACGTAAATAAGAAAGTAAATAAGGCAATAAGGTAAATAAGAAAGGTTTTAAATTTGTTTATCGCTTTAATTAGAACTTTTCTATTTCGGATTTTACTAGACTGAGAATACAAATATAGATGATAACCGTCAACAGTTATTTCATGGGTTAATATTAACATAAATAAATATCATATTTAAGCAGTTAAAATGCTCTAAGACTTTCAATAATGTATTTTACTGCCATTACTGTTATGTGAGCCTATATGCTGAGCCTTAACTAAGCATTACCTGCTTTTTTACTCAAGCATTAAATCTGCCGCAGTCGGTTTTACTGGAGTAAGTTCTGAGAATGCTAATAGTTTATGCCAATAGCATCGATTATTGTATAGTGACCTGCAGGTCGCCCATCACGCAACACATTTTTGTTGCAAATTTGCACATATCTTGATGTGCTGTCGTCTTTAGGTAATTGTTATATTTCCGATAAAATGCGTGGTTCGGCGTGAAAACGTTGTTAAAGCACTAGTAAAATTTAAATTACCGAGTAGTAATTAAAATAAAATCTATATAAAATGTACCATCAGAGGTATTGTAACGCTGTAGAATTTGGCGGCAGTGGAGAAAGATGGTGGTGGAATAAACTTTATATAAAAACTCACGTTATTTAAGATCATATTTAATTACTTAGGTACATAATCATAAACTCAACATACCCGCTTAAATACATAGTAATATATAGATAGGTCCCGGTTGAAGGGGTTTCTTTACACATACTTTTGGGCTTAGCCTTGAATGCTTGTGTGTATTTGTACTATTCCTAATGTGGTTCTACTTGTTTGCCCGCATTAGCATATAAAAACCTTGTAATATCACATTGCGCGGCATTTCGATAAATGTAACAATTGTTACCATCGCACATTTGAAGCCCTAGTTTTGATTTGTTTATTTCTGTTTCCGTCAGACCTTCGAATTTTATAGACTAATTTTAATGTCACAATAAAAAAATCAATACTAATCACATACGAGTATTATGGCATATTTCAGTTAGTGATAAGTAGTATGTGTCCCAATGTATAATTTATAGGAACCATAAACGTAGAAAATCTATGATAGGAACTAACTTACCGATTTATTCAGTTTATACCGAACAAAACAAGTAACGTCCACGAGGTTTTATTCAAAGAAAACAATATGGCCACTAATGTTACATGTTAATGGTTAGTAGTTAGAATAACGACATTGTTCAGTAATTTATTAGCTTTAGATATTAAGGGGGGACGGCAACGACCTCGACTCGACATTCAGTCACGATAAACAACACGGCTATGAACTTTACCTACTTTTTGATATAGTAGAAGGTCACCTTAAATAATGTTTGTGAAAACAAATAGGTTTTACCAGGATTTACCTTCATTTAGCTAAGGGATGCCAATAAATAAAATCAAAACGAAGTGTCTGTCAGTGATCATAATTTTTTTAATGCCTAATCTTTCGGTTATCATACTTACATGATATTTTACCTTTACCATAGCCATAAAGCGCTTTTAGAATGGTTGCCTGTTTGTATAAAATTTGCCTCGATTTCTTTAGTAGGCTCTGAAAAGTAAAACAGATATTTCACTATCCGCCTATATCATTTCACTGCTGAACATGCCAAAGGAGAATTTCGCAGGCAGGTTGGTGTTCGCGGTTGTGCCAATAATGGTGCAAAAAAGACGCTGCTATCAGCTTCTTCTGGTGGTACTCCATTTGTCACATAGTACGACAATCATAGTTAATATCATAGTTATAAAGGCTGTTGCTATTTTTTATAAGGCTTCAGAAAATACAAATGCATATATACCTTGAAGAGTATAGTATATTAGTATCCAATCAAACTTAGTATTCGATAAAAAAAAATGTTATATTGATGTACATCACGAAATTGGGTAATGTCAGTATGCATGAATTCTTAGCTAGTCCGGCCCCGTTAGATCCTAATAAAAAAATACTTCTAGGATAGCTAAGTTTATTTAGTAAGCAACGTATATGTATAAGATAAACTCCATTTTTGAAACAGGTAAAATAAAAAACCACTCTACCTATAATACTGCAGTAGAAAACCAACTGTGAGTATAACTACTAATTTATAAGTTTCAGCAAATGGTCGTTCACCGGTAGTACGGTACAGTCGTCCGCGTAAGTTATATCTATAAAATAAGAAGTAAATTGTTAATCGTGAAAATATTTTTATTATTGAAGCCACTTTTGTTTAAGCATAACATAACAAACCCACGAGAACGTTTCAACAAAATACTTTTTCTTATAACTTTCAATTAAACCACACAAAACGTACATCTAAATATTAAGTAATTGTCAATTCCGAATTGAGCCCTGGGTAACGTAGGTACCCGTAAAGTAGGAAATTCAACAATGGTATAAAAAAATGTTTTATCCAGAATCTTCTTTCTACCTGTGGTTGCCTAGTGAAGTAAACAAAAGGTGATGAATTGATGATAGAGTCAAACTGCAATTCCTTCTTAGCCTGACGACGCCCTCTGGATGATCTCCACGTCAATAGCCCTGCGCTTCTTACATTATTTTATTCGTTTCCTCTTCGCCTACCCTGCACCGATAGTCGTCATGTACTCGGACGACATTCCAGAACGTTTTTGTTTTAACAGCCATCAGTTTCGCTAGCTGTGACCGCATTGGGCGCAATGCTACTGCAGCTAAACAATCGCTCGAGATTTACCCATTTTTGACTCTTTCACATAGGGAAGTATCAAACATCGCTGGTAAGCGAGACCCATAGTAAGCGTCTACGTTTCAGTGCCATAGGACACCACTGACAATACACGCTTGTTTAAAACTTTCGTTTTGTTGAGACACAAAGGCATTTTAAATGATGGATTTTCGAAGTTTCAGAAAGATCTAAACTGGATTCGACGAGATATCCTATTCTTTTTGTTGGAATCTGCATTTATAACAATTTATCTTCCTTAAGGAAGTGAACATTGTTTAGTAATTTTTGATTTCATAAACCAAAATAATTTATGAAATTGTCCATTTCGTGAAACACTTTAGTCGCCGACAGTTCCCGGTCCGCAGTGTCTTTTGAAGCACGTTTTCATCCCGCCCTCGCTCTTTGTAAGTACTCGACTTTGTGTTGGCAGCTCGAGAGTCGCGGAACTACCTCAGCGGCATACGCGTGTGACTTGTCAATGGTGAGCGTATGCTTTTTTGCCAATATACTCGTGTGAAAAAAGAACCGCTTTTACAGGATTGCGATATTTGCGATTGAATGTTTGTCACAACTAGAAAAGAGATGTCCCGTAACAGGCCGAGACATTGTACAGTATTCTAAAAAATCAAGAAAAATCTACTGACTTTGGGAAAAATACGAATAATTGTATAGAACGTATAATTTAGCGGCTCAAAAATAAATACAATCTAATATATATCCCACTCAAATAAGGCATACAAGATGGCATTTAGCAAAAAAAAGATTAACCATAAACTCTAAATGTCAGTAGCTCTCAGATTTCCTTTGTCATAAATTGACATAACCACTCGTCATAATCTCAAGTAAAAAGGTTATAATTATATAATCTCAAATATATGTCCTACAAGCATAACATAAGTTTAAACTCTTTTTGTTTGTTATTATTACAACAAGCACAAGTAAGCAAACAATTATCACTTGTTCTAATCGAGATAAGCGATTTTAAATTGTCAAAACTGACAGATGTCAACAAAGTGCCACTAATATCGCTAATGCTTCGTATCGGTTAGGGTTTGTGTAGACAGTTGTTCTTATATACGTACTGTAGGTACTGTATACATTATAGGTATGTATTGTGTGTATGTATTGTATTTGTGTATATATAATATATATATATATCGATATATTATGTATTATATAGGTATATTTATTATGTTTTACGGTACCTATATATTCGAATTTAAAAAAAAAATGATTGACTATCTTTTTGCATAATTTGCTTCGCACTGCGTTACCCCTTCTACGCTAATATAAAATTTCCTCTACCCAAAAGGTCGTTTGGAAGAAATCACTTTTTAGCGATAAGGCCGCTTTATTGTACAGACATCAATGACCTTTAACTTTTTGGGTAGGTTGACGTGACCTACCCAAAAAGTTAAAGGTCATTGAATTAATTTTCAACTTTAAGTTCAACAACTAGAGATCAATATCAATTAAAAAAAAAACTGGACGTTTTGTGGTAGGTTGACGTGGTGTTGTCTGTACCTACATTAATATTTTGTTTGTATTATTTTATGTTCTTGTGTTTTGTGTAATAAAGTGTTTATTCATTCATAAAAAAAAAGTAACAGCCTATAATCATCCCACTGCAGGGAAAAGGCCTTCATCATTGAATTCAAGTTACCACTGCAATGATGGGAACTGGCATAATCACCACGCTTGCCAAATGCGGGTTGGTGATCACAAACCCGAGCAATGTTCGATAATTCGAAACTTTTTGTTGCCCGACCCGGGGATCGAACCTGGGACCCCGAGATCTTGGACCGGTATTTAAACCACTAGACCAACGGGGCGTATTCATTCATATCTAATTTAAACTACATCTCTTCAAAACGATTTTTTTACCATGAACATACCTAGATATTATATTAAAGCAAAGATTAAAGTAACGAAATTATAATACAATAATAGCGTACCTACATAAATTTTAATAAGAAAGTAATAATAAATCAATGATATGGGCAGCATCACATACCCTGTTCTGATTCCAACGATTCCAAAGTAAGTAACTTTTTAATGATTATGTCATCACTTGTTTTGTGAAAATCTGAAACAACTTTTGTACCACAAACACCCAGACCGAGAAAATACACAAATATATTTTTTCTACGTTCACCCGTCCTCGATTCGAACCTTGGAGCTAGCGACACCTTGAAAACCGGTGCGTAAACAAAAAACACTTTTTCGTTTCAACAACATCAAACCATGAAAGATAATTACTTTCATTCGATACAAATCTATCATTAAGGTAGCGTGTTATAACGAACTAATTTGTGTGGTGCTCATGATTTTTTTAACAATTTCAGTTCAGTAGGATATACGAGTACGTACTCAAAACAGGTTAAATCTGCAGCCAATGGTTTAGTTTCAAGATGGTTAATCCAATACACAATATAGGTAACTAATATGCATTTGGCTTACTCGTAACAGAAATCTCCAAGCCATCACCAACCTGAAGATGACATGAGATTTAATCGAAACATTCTATACACAAAAATGGTAAAGTGAAATTGGATTATTTACTAATTAAATGAAAATATGACATTATGTCATAATACTGACTACAAATTTGGACAATGAAATCTTCGGATCACTAAATAAATATATATAACCCAAAACTATAATACTAAACTTAGGTGAAAAGAAACAAGTATTGAACTAAACGTTAGATATTCATCGAAACAAATGATCGTTTTATTCGCAATACACGTTCACTTGCAGTAAGAATAAATTTTCTTGTGGTCTATCTATAGCGGATCTTTTCGCAATATCTTTGCGGTTCCATATACGATATTCCGATTTCAGAGCTGGATTTTTCTTTGGTAAAATTTACGTACAATACCGTAACTTTTTAGTAATAATGGCTTAACAGTTATTTTCATCTGTTTACTACATTTTATTCAAAATAGTGTACAGCAAATCCAGTCATTATTTACTTTACCAGAACAATGATGTGATGTTGTCTTATATTATAGTCATGCTTTGATAGGTAACCAAAGTACACACAATCCTCAAACGGTGTTGGTATCAGAATAGCGTAAAAATATTAATTAATAGAAAACACCTTTATTTGAAAAAATAAATACGGGGTAGGGTTTGAAACAAGTTTATCCCACCAAAAACATTCTGTAAAAAACTAGCCAGGCAATTTTTCATCGTCAATGGGTAGAGGTTCTGGCGACAAATTGGTGCAATGGTGTCATGGAGCACCTGGATTTGTACCCTTGTGTACCCTTCAACGGCCATGTCACACAACATTAACTATAATAATAAAGAAATCGCAGTAAGGAATCTTATATAGACTTGGCATGACTTTGTCTAGATTTCATTACTTTTTAGAGACAAACAAGCAGCTCCATCGAGACTTGGCTAGTTATTTACAGAATGTTTTTGGTGGGATTTCACTTCTTTTTGTAGAAAGGTTGATTTATTTTAGAAATTTTTCTTATTTGACACATTTATTTTCTTTTTAATTTGTGTAATGTTCGAGTAGAATAAAGTCAATCGTTCGACTATTTCTTCTTGTAAACTTGTAAGTATAAGTATAAAAGCCAGTCTTATCCAGAGTTTTCCTTTAATTTTATTTATATGCGTATTAAAAGCAGAAGGGCAGGCATTCGCCCAGCAGTGGGACGCTGTAGGATAGATAAAATTAGAAGATGTGTCCCACTACGCTGGATTTTTGCAATGATAGTCGATTTTTTTATGTACCAATAGTAGAAGGGGGCATTACCATATCTCTTATACAGCTGAGACCAGCTGAGGGTTCTTCATCAGATACTTCAGACCTTCGATTTTTGACATCAAATCCCACGCATTTAAATTAAGAAGCGAAATGAGAATACCTACAAATAAAGAAAAAAACTAACCCATAACTAAAACGGTATTTTCAAAGCCATCTAACGATTATGAACATAATATACATGAATAAAATTGGTTTTAATTCAGCAAATTCCTCTTGGAGCGATTAAAAGAGAGTTATCATCATCGACAGTTCAACAACCGAAAAGTTCGCCGTGCGCTGGCCACTACTTTTTAGATTCATAGGTACCTGTGTTATTTGCACAAACTCGTATTTCATTAACTCTATTTCAATGCCTACAAGTTGGTTGGGATTGGGATCAACATTCCGACGTGGGGGAAATCTGCGAAAATCCCTAACGCGCTAAATACACAATGAGAAGCGGGTTTTGCTTTAGCATGTGCGTGCCCGACCGCTTTGAGGTATTCACCTGTTACAAGTTTAAAATTACCAGAATATACTTTTTGGTAACGTACAGAAAACGCTATGTCTCAACTACAATTTTATTACTACTCCGCAATTATCGCAATACACATATTGAATTGAATTGAATTAAATTACCTACAGGTATTCCCTTACTTTGAAATATCCTGGTATTGAAGGAATTTGATACGTAGGACAGTGGATAGTATGCATTCATTAACTACGTTTCCACTCTCCGGAAACTAGAAATAAAAAAACGTCATGATCTGTCTGCGCAAGGTAATCAAGATTTTTGGTCACTTCGTCCGGGAACATTGGGACTAGTAAGGTTGAAGGCACACGTCCAAGAGGTTGCTGCTCATTGCGACAGACTACCGAAATCCATTAATAAGGAAAACGACGCGAGGAGAAAGATGTGGTCTAGAAAATCAGAAATTCCTCTGGTCGGTTCGAACCCTGCTAGGGAAAGGTACTCGTATTTGTGTAAAACATTACATTGACCAAAACACGAGCACCTATTTAATTTCATACTGAGGTCATTGGTGTACATATTATGTATTTATTTACATACCTAATTTTGTATGTTTATCCATTATGTATGCCAAAAGTAAAATATTAGTTAGTTTTAGGGTAAATAAAGTGTTGTCTAAAGAAAATTCTTAATTTACCGATCATATTTTTTGTCCTTTGACTGTAAGTTATGTAATGCGTAAGCTCTATGACAAATCCAATAGAAGAAAATATTACAAGAAATGTAAAAAGTCAGACTCTTTTATGATCCCATAAGAAAAACTCAACCGAAATCCATCTTTCTCAGCAGCTTTACTCTTTGAACGTAATATTTTTATAATGTCCACGTGTTTCTACGAGCTTTTTACGAGCGAACGCTCTCACCTACCCAATATTACTTTTTTACAGCCGGCCATCATCGCGCCAGGCTATGTTTCACGAGATATTAGATAGCATTTTATATTAGGTCAAGAATATCAGTGTTGGAGCCATCAACAAAATAAGGTCGAAATGATTTTTCACCAAGTTTTTAGACACTTATTAATGACGGGAATATGACTATTTTATGTTCCATACCCATAGAGATTGTATTAATAATGTATTTACTGCAAAAAAGTCCACTGTTTGTTTTGTTACATTTTTTATAGCTAATTAAAAATGCAAAGCTATATTGGCACTTCTAACCAATAGTAGCTAACTAAAATTAGATATACTGAATCGTCCTAAGAACTTAGTCCACAATACGCACACTTTCAGTACTAATACTTCTTTGTAAAAACAATATCTGCGCTTCGACACACATAGTTACAGGTTTACTTACTTTCTTTACTTTACAGAGTAAATTTACACACATATACGAGTTCATATGTGTGTGAGTAAACCTGTGTCGCGGACAGCTATTACAAATATTATTTTATACCTACTGAATGGAGCATAAATGAAAACGACATCATGTCCTACGAATTGTCTGGACAAATTCAGACGATTAAAAGTTAGATGCATGTTTTATTTTCTCAAGTAAAAATAAAAACAATTTATTTTGAGAGAAAGACAACATATAGAGGCTTTTCCTTTTTTCACAGTTAGGTATTTAGAAATGGCGTGTGACAACTGATTGTCAAATTGGACAGGACAATGTCTGTCGGGTTAGGTAACCTTCATTTCAAATTCGCCCGAAATCGCTTTTAGCGTGTTCAAACTCGGTCAATGTTTAAATTATTTTAATTGGGAACAAATTTGGACACGCTAAAATCGATTTTATCGTTAAGGAAAAGGTATTCCTAGCTAGTATAATAAATAATACAGTAAGTTTATTACAAGAAGGTTATTGGTTTGACCCTGACTATAAACTTCTCCAATAAAAAAGTATCAACTTATACCAAATTGTATCGAAAAAAACAGTTGGTGAAGATCAATCCTCCCTACCTTATTAGAATGGCCATAATTTTGAACATTGACTTTATTATTTTTATAAAGGTACTGTCAAAATATAGCATTATATGTATATCATCATCATCATCAGCCTATCGCAGTCGACTGCTGGACATAAGCCTCTCCAGTTGGACGCCACTTAGGTCGATCCTCGGCTCGATCTATAGAGATAACTATAACTACATTCAGAATGTTAACTAAGAAAAATTTTTGTTATTAAGCTCGGAAAACGTTATACATAAACAAATTTTACATGTCCATATTTTTTTACATGTTGCAAAGTTCAGCAGCGCCACAGTATGTTTTTTCTTGTGTACACACAAGCTGCAAAAATATCTACAAAAACACGTAAACGTTGGTTTGGCGTAGATATTTGTCAGTTATCAGAATTAGAAATAAAAAAATTAACAGATTAAACATTCGTCTTGATAGTTTCTTTTTTTTTTGTTTTAATTAAATAAGTTTTTTTTGTTGTTTCCATAAAAATAACCTCGTGCCTCCTTAATACCATAAATAGGTATTACCTTTGTTGTGGGCAAAACCTAAACAATCCCTTGTTAGAATGATTACCTCAAATTAAAGCTACGCCGGCAAGGCCCGTAGAAAGAATCCATCGCAATTTTTGACAAGGTGGAAAGAGGAATAAATTCCACACAGTGAGTTCGCGCAACCTCGAACAATACCAATTAACGCAAAAACGCTGCTTCAGAAAAACCTACCTATGCCCGATAATCATAAAGTTCGAAATTTAAATACTATGTATCCATGCAAGAGCAAAAACCACACGTAATTATCCGAAGAGAAAGGGTAATATAAAGTTAGTGGCTTTTAACATGTTCAAGCGTTCAGCAAACTGCGGTTGTTTCTCGCTTGGAACTTTGATGTAAACTCACTCCTTCGTATTACACTTATCGCATGCAAAATGGGGATGATTTGAATAATTTTGCTAGAGAATTTAATAAAACTTCGCCACACGCTTCGTCATCCTGGTATCAAATAATTATACCGACTTAAATAGGCCAGAATTAATAGTTCCCCACATCTCCTGTACAACATTCAGATATGGTATTATTATATTATTCTAATAAGTATATACCTACCTTTACTTTTAGAAACTAAAATACTCATGAGAATCTCATAGTTTTCATTGTTCAACAGTAAAAATGTTATTGTATAATGGAGGACGCTAGAATCGCTGTGGGGTGGAATAACATGATATGGCAACGTAAACATACAAGGTTCTTGGGAGGGACACATTTGTTCCGTGTGACCATCGATCGGAGCGACGCAAAAATAATATTGCTATGCTATTTTTAATGTTTTATACATAAGGTTACCATGACTAACCTGTGTATTTTCTAGACTAAAACCTGTGGTAATATTAAACAAGTTTTATATTTGCGTTGCTTCGGATGTTGCTCGGTTAACGCTTGAAAACGTTGCTTTAAAAAAGCAGATTCGCGGATTCGCTAGCTAACCTTCACTAAACATATGTACTTTGCTATGAATGTCTATTAAACCCGTCAGAAATCTGCTGGGTTTTTTTTGCTTACGAAAACCAAGCAACATTATCAGTGGGTAAAAAAACCAGACACAATTCTTAGCACAAAAACTACTCTAAAATAATATTTGAAAAATCAAAACTCACCTCTCCTCGACCGTTTGAAAAGAACTGTCATATATTTTTTTCTATTACTGTTGGGCACGCTTCCAAAGATAAAATGTGAATTTCCATTATCGGTCGGTCAATTTAAAGTTGAGAGACTAAAAAACTAGTTGTAAGATTTAAATTGTTGGCAAAAAAACATTAATGCCCGATATGTCATGCTATAAAGTAAGGGGCTAGGCTCTTATTCAGCTATTTCAATTGCAATTCAATCGTGATTGAATTGGGTGATTTTGACATTTAGGCCATACTAGAACTGTCAAAAACCTGCTCGATTTGGTTAGCTGAATTAGGGGCCTGACTTCCTTTATGACACTGTACTACCAACTTACATTAAATAACCACATTTACAGATAGTTAATAATCTCCAGCAGTTAAAGAATAAACAAGTTAATCTATTTTAAATAATAGTCACTGTTACGGTTTTATCACTTAGTTTTACTGAAATTATTCTCGTAATTTACTAAATTGATACTTTGCCGTGCTCCAACAAGATTAACGTGCTCTAACAAATTGTGATTTATGTTAGACTTAATAGAAATATAGGTACTCGTAACGATAATAAAGCAAGAAGCTAGTATTACATTATAAAGCAAGGAATTACCTTCGTACTTGTTTACTAAATAATGTATTAAAAGTCCGTTGATACGATTTGTACTGTAATGTACCTCTCATCATTAAGGTTTGTAAAACAACCTGCCTACTTTATAAAGCACACTTTAAGCATCTTTATCGTAACAGTAAAACGAAAAAAAACATTATCGCCCTGCAAACAATTAAGCCTATATACACATTATACAGGTAGCGACAAACTTCTACTAAGCTCTAAACTTTCAAGACGATTTTCGGTGGAGAAGAATTTAGGCGTCAGATTATATATTTACATACTCATTATAAATTTATCATTTCATTAAAAACGATTCCTGCTCTAAAAAATCAGAGCTCATTAGAGATCAGAGATCATTCTGATTTTTAGTGCAGGAAGGAATTAAGGGTTACCAAAACTCACGACAGCACGGACAGGACGACACACACTACACGGTAGGAAGCTTACGTTCACTGTGAAATCATTGGATAATTTTTCATGATACTTTACTGTTTTTGATGGATGTAATTGGGAATGTGAATAATAATAATTTTAATTGATGGCATGACCTTTGCTAAGCCCTTTCAGGAAAGATGTGCCCTACATTTTCAACTTATAAAACAATCACATACATATATTTTGGGAACAAAATCTTTTATATTGATAGTTACGTATTCCAAACTGCGAGAGTTAAGGTCACTGCATACGTAACGTGTTTTTTCCCGGACGGAAAGGGGACGGGACGGCGACGGGATGTGGTTAATGAACACTGACGGGGATTGAAATGAAAGATAAGTTTACGGATTTAGAACGCGTTTATTTTTGATTTAACCCGACGTTTCGAACCCTTTATAGCGTTCATGGTCACGGGTAGATGTCTAAATAAACGCGTCCTAAATCCGTAAACTTATATTTCATTTCAATGTATAGTGTTCGCGTAAACTCAAGAAAACAGTACTGACGGGGATTTTTAATGCATACATACCATGACAATTAATTTGGAGCTAACGTGCTAGTGTTGTGAACAAAAAGACATAGATTTTTTGTTGAGGGAATTTGCAATATTTTGCTATTGCTTTTGATGATGAAGAAGCTACGGCCGTCAAAAAGAAAAGAAGATTTTCTGTCCATCCTACATGACAAAATGGTTTTTTTCAGTGAGTGATAGATTGACTGTAACTTTTAGCAACAAATATTTTTTGTACTTGGTGTCCAGTTACTTTGAGTTTGCAAAATCATATAAAGCTGGATGTGACCAAACATATTCGATAAATTTTTCGTCGGTCATTTTCGCTTCCTAGAGATACAGGTGCATCACTAATTTTACTCTCCAGAGCGCACGGGGCGACTGTGCATACGCAGCGGATTCACGGACGGGACGGGGCACGCGCGGGCAGGACGGAAAAAATATCGTCACCGACGATATTTTTCCCGCCCCGCGAGTGTGACGTTCCCGTCCCGTTCGTGCATCCGTCACGTATGCTCTATCGCTTACATATTCTATGAAACGATATCTGAAAAACTCACGTCCCGTCCCGCCTTCGTTCCGTCCGGGAAAAAACACGTAACGTATGCAGTGACATTAACACTACGAACTATAGTAAGAGTATAAATAAATTGCTACGAAGTGCTACGAGATTTCGTAGAAATGAGATTTTTGTGTAGTACATTTTCGTGTTTAATTTTTGTCGTTAGTGTACGTATGACATTCTGCAATTATATTTCCTACTTGTGTAGATGTTTTATAGAATGTAATTTGGGTTATTTTAGCAATCTTTTAAAATAAAAATTATAGCTTATATACATTCTTAGCACTACACATCGCTACTTCCATCTCGTTCTTTGTAATCACAAAATTCTGCCAATGATTTGAAAACTATTGCATGGCATGTGGAAAGATGAAAACCCTTACTTCTTATGATAATAACTGATGCTACAATTTTAACTGTAAGATAAATAAACCAACATATAATTTTAAAGCTATTTTTTTTTTAATTTATATAGTTTTAAACATAAAATTTAATAATGTCAATTACCTATTACTTAATACAAGATTGCGGTAAATAATGAATGATTACGTAAATTGCTATTAATTTGTATTTATTATTAAAAAGTCATTGCGAGGTAACTATCCCCACACGAGGCAAGTATTCTTCGATGTAATTTTTACATTAGGCAACTATCCGCCAGAGATGGCAACTATCCCTTTTTTGGGAAACCGTTATTAATTATGTTCATAAAAATAGGCTAATACTATAGACCAAAGACCTATGTTTCGATATACATGTTGCATTATTCTTATTAGGAACACATTTTTTTATAATAGAGCTTTTTCAAAAAGTGGGGCAACTATCCGGCTTTTACCCTACTCCTGCTTTCTGCTCTGCATGGTAGTTAAGGTTTTTATCACTATAAACTTTCATGGTCACTATCACTGGCGTTACTGGATTTGGGGTTTATACCAAGTACATTATTTTTATGAGTTTCCAATAATGATGAGCCATAATCACGGATGAACTGATTATTAACGAATACCGTAATACGTCCTGTAAAAATATATGCAAAAGTAAAGCTGTGTCTAGTTAGTGTTATGTTATCAAACTATCTAACGAAGATATTCTAACAATATCTTATAGTAAGATGACTATTCGAAAAATCTTATAAGATTTTTCCCGCTATAATAACCGTAGTGTGGAATATCTCTATTGAAACACAAACGATACAAGACTATTATGTTGCTCAAAAGACTCAAAGGAGCACCTAACCACAGCTCGATGGAAAAGAATAACAGAAAGAGGCAACGCTGCCAAATTGCGTAGGCGTCTTCTGGCAACACAGAATAGTGCACCTTCATGCGCATCCAGCAGCCGCGGCTTAAACCACATTATTTCTCTTGTTTCACGTTAATATTCCGGCGGTGTCGGGAGAACATCTCCACGGGGAATACAAATTCTACACATTTCAAGACTAACTACCAAACGCTTGGCAAACGTCTGAAATGCATAAGCTATTTGCATCAACTAGTTAGGATCGCGTCGTGCTAATAATTGTCTACGAATAACATTACCTGCACTCTCTATTAATGAGGAACGCGCATAAAAAGTTATGATGATAATATTTTAATAGTCAAACGACGACCCTGTTTGTGTAGTGGTGCGGTGTTCCACCTTCTACGCAAACCCTCGCGTTCGATTCCCAGTCGGGCGAATTATAAATTGATATTTTACAAATTGGCATAAGCCTTGAAACGGTGGAAGGTTACAGTCACGCTTCGAAAAGTTGGTCTTATAAAAAAATCTACTTCGTACGTGATATTTATGCAAAAAAATAAGACGGTGATAGTTTAGTAATCTATCAACACTGCACAGATGCGCTTATTACATACTTATTTAAAAAATCAAGCTGACAATAGTAACCTCTTGCACTTGCATCAGGTCTCTGTCTGGAAGACTTAGTTCCGCTGCTTATGCTGTGCAAAAGATAAGACAATTGAAAGAACGGCAAGATTAGTATATTTTAGCTACTTTCACAGTATAATGTCATACGGAATACTGTTATGGGGCTCAGCGGCAGATATTGAGTCTATTTTTATATTGCAAAAACGTGTGCTGTGCGGGCTATTTACGGCCTTCGACCCCGTGACTCTCTAAGAGAGCTATTCAAAGAGATCAACACACTTACAGTTGCATCTCAATACATTTTCGAAAACATTATGTACGTCCGTAAAAACCTAGAATTTTTTGTCAAAAATAGTGACGTACACAATTTCAATACCCGAAATAAAGATAAACTTACCGTTCCAGGATTCAGACTGCGAAAAGTGGGTAATTCGTTCATGGGAAATTGTATTCGTATTTTCAACAAATTACCACTGTCAATTGCTGACCTCCCTGTACATAAACTCAAATCATACATCAAAGTTGTTTTAATGAACAAGGGCTATTATACTATTAATGATTATATAAATGATAGGAACGTTTGGCTTTAAATTGTACCAGCTCGCACTGGCATATATCTTATGTAAACTTGTTTATTTAAAAAGAGGCTGACAATAGTGACCGAGTTTTTTGCGACGCTTCTTCTCGGCACTAGCCCACATTTGTGGCGAAGCAGTGGTAGGTTAAATATTAGGACGTGTAAAAGCGCCTCCAGGGGCCTATTTGCAGAAATAAAACTGATTTTAATTTTAGCTTCTTCTCGGCACTAGCCCACACTTATCTTAAAAGCAGTGGTGGGATAAAATATTGGGACATGTTAAACTGCCACGTGTGGCCTATTTGAGATAGCAAAACTAATACGCACACATTGTTTGTATCCTACAAAATATGTTACCCTTACCTAGTTGTTTTTCAAAAGCTTCCTATATAGGTAGTATAGTAAACCACAAAGAGAGAAATCCAAGACACACGCTATTTAAAGATACAAATACCTACATACTTATACATAAACTTTGTTTGAAATTAAATAAGTGTCATCGTGACGTGTATGTCAATATTGTAACTTTATTAATTAGCTATTGCATAACACCTATGTTTCTTTAGAAAGTTCTTTAAAATTAGGAAATATCCGTACACTTTTATCATTTCTAGTGCCCAATATGACACAAAGTGTCTCTTATCGCAAACAACTTACCGGATATGACAATGAAAGAAGTAACAGAATAAGCCATCGCATTCGCATATTTTTAAAAGTATTTCAGCCGTGCTTGACAAAATATTTATGAGGCACATTGGAATATAAATAATGGTTAAAAGAAATATGCTAAGAAACTCAGCGACATAAATATATTTCAACGTCCCTTTTGCAACATACCCACCTAATATGAAAAATGCGATTTGTCTCGCAGATATAACTGTGTTGGAACTGTTCCCATGGTTTGTTGAAAACTGTTTAATGGGAAACTGATGTTTAACTATTTTCCGGAGTCATTGTTAATCCAACATTGTCATAAGTTCTTGTTTATTCACATTTTCCAACAGATTTTAAGAAATTAATGTTATTACTCTAATATTATAAAGAGGAAAGATTTGATTGTTTGTTTGTATTGAATATGTTCCGAAACTACTGGATCAATTAGAAAAATTATTTTACCATTACAAGCCGACATTATCTCTGATGAACATAGGCTAGGTACTTTTTACTGTGGGAACCGGTAGGCAGCGCTGCTGTCGGTATGTCAACTACCAAACGGCTTGACCGATTGGGTTGAATAATTGTATGTGTACTCGTATTTCCATGGTTTCACAGACACGATTGTCTCAAGCCTACCTAATCTATCTTAGTATATTATGACACCGCTAGGCACAGGTTTCTGACCGCGTAATATGACGAGGAGTTCACGCGATTTCATAATAATTAGCATAGGTAATTTGAACTTAAAACCCGTACCCGTTGTTCTAAACTAACAATCTTAAACATCATAAATACAACTTTTAGAAAGCTACCTACCTACCTAATAAACAGTACCTATAAGTAAAGTAAGTCGAATAACAACTTAAAACATTATTATTTTTAACTCGTTACTCGAGTAAGTTCCAAAGCTTAAGTTAAATGCGTCAAAAGCATTCGTCGAGAACTCTAAGCAAAGAAAGTTACATAACTTGCTCAACGATTTAAATTAGGAACCAAAAGTTTCTCTTCATAGTATTATAAAGCTGGAACAAAATTGATATTTACATGATTTACAGTGGTAACCGTGTCGGCACTCTAATATGATATTACCAACACTCTTCTCTTTGTAAGTGTCGTATGAGAAGCGACTAAGAAAATATCGCCTAAAAGACGGGCACCGACGTCTTTTGTACTCCATTGGCCAAAAAGTGACCGGCAACCCACCTGCCGAGCGTGTGCCAGCCTTTGGAGTATGACCAGCTACTCCGACCAACTATAGTCCCTAAAATAAAGCTTGATTATTATGACAGCTGTCACTGAAAGAGACGACGTAACTTTGTACCATCGTCATACAAGTGATACTCGGTTTTTTTTTTTTATAGTACACTGCTGGACATTTTAATCGAAATTATTAAATAAAATAATAATTAAAACTCAAAACTTCATAATAATCCAGAAACTCATTTTAAACTTTACTTTAAAAGACGTCTTTGCAAGGTTACGTGATTATTCACAATTACTAGTGATGAGGTAAAATAGAGTAATCTAGATCGACACACTATTATGATTATTCAGAATCGATGTAATGCAATATGTCATAAATATATTAATAAGCATTGTTAAATGCCAAGAACATCAAATATCAATAAATATTTTTTTTACCAAATAAGTTCAGATTTATTCGACTCCATATGCGATGACGAATTTACAGTTGAGGTTCATGATTGTTCCAGTGATTCCGATGATAATCACGATACTTCCTCACTGATAAATCTTTGTTTTATTTCATTCGCCTTATCTGTTTTTTTTTCGCTTGATCAGTCGAGTCAATCCCAGCACTAATCCCCTCAGTTCGACAGGTGTCATTCTAATCAAGCTATATTTTACTAGCTGTTCCCCGCGACTTCGTACACGTCAATTTCTGTTTCTATGACCGCCATTATTTTTGCAACATTTTTCACTGATGCTTCGCTCCTATTGGTCGCAGCGTGATGTTATATAGCCTAAAGCCTTCCTCGATACATAGACTATCCAACACAAAAATATTTTTTCAATTCGAACCAGTACTTCCAGAGATTAGCGCGTTCAAACAAACAAACAAACAAACAAACAAACAAACAAACTCTTCAGCTTTATAATATTAGTATAGATGAACTTAAGCATCAAAATTTTTGTGTTTGTGTACAAAAATTTACATTTTACGAGGTGATCCTGAACTGGTTTTTTAAGTAAACCAGCTTTAAAATCGTCTCAAAAATAAAACGCATGACACGGTTTAATTGTAATAAATTAGGTAATATATTTATTCTTACATGTTTAAATACTTAAATGTTTAAAATGCTACCATAGTTATTAGGACATTTTGTATTCTAATTGTTCACAAAACAGTAACAGCATTATAAGCCTTCCTTTTCACAATTTTA
Source organism: Anania crocealis (assembly GCA_949315895.1). Taxonomy (NCBI): domain Eukaryota; kingdom Metazoa; phylum Arthropoda; class Insecta; order Lepidoptera; family Crambidae; genus Anania; species Anania crocealis. Next base: position 18,367,141 of record OX438882.1, read on the forward strand.
ATAACTCTTAAATGGAAAATATAACGACAATTAAGTTTCATGAGTATAAATCTTTTTAAAAAAGGAAAATCAGTAGGCCCTAACGTAATTTCTTTGTATTTTTTTAATTTATAGGCGAAGTTGGCAATTCGAGAAATTAATATTTTATTGTAATTCATGCCGGGTCTCCAAGGGCGTAGGGTTTCTGGGCGTTCGTCTTGAGATAATAAATTCCGTCTTTCCTGTAAAGAACAATACTTACATGTAGAGGGGAATTAAATAAATAAAAATCATTTATGTTGTGACTTGCGGTTTCTGTTTACTGGAGGCGAACCAGGATCGTTTAATTTTGGTTATTTTGCAATCCAAAATTTTACAAATGTGGTGGTGTACAATTAAATTAAACAATAGGTAATCAATTTAAGTAGAGAAAACACAAGACAAGATAAATAATGTTGTGATGAGATGATGGTTATCCCCCAGTTTGGTCATTTATACCTCTAGGAATAATAGGATACGCAGTGATTCTAATAATAGTCGATATGATAACTGACCCAAAAATTTTAACATGCAACAGAAATTAAGCTGGGAAGTTGAAGCATAACCAGATCTCACGTTACCAGAGAGGCTTTAATACAAATATAAAAACTGCCATAATTAATATTGTTTAGGTGTGACTTGGTGATGGCTTATCTATGTAATACGAATAATAGCTTAATTTAAAATGGTGAGTAAATAAAGTACCTACTAAATCTTTTTGGCCATTTAAATAAATTAAAATATACCCTTTCTGATATTTTAAATTAACTTTATCATCAATAAACATCAATAATCTAATAGAAAATTAAGAAATGTTTTGAAAGCTTCAATAACAAATTTATGTGATAGTATCGTCCTTCGTAGTTTTTTGATAAAGAGATTCCATCCATAAGTGTGTTCGTTATTAGGTACGTATTTTTTTAGGGTTTCAGGGAGACAATGAGAATAATAATATGAGCGGACCGTAATAATAACTTTGCCTTATTAAATCTGTAAGCGTAATATTATTTTCTTAGAAATGTGTCCCCCTTTGCAAGTCGGGGTATACTTGGCAACGACATACAGGCAAATTTTAATATATCAATCTACGAGACAAAAAACAAAAAAAGTTTTTTTTTTTGTATAGTCAAGTACAAAAATTTCAAGATAAAGCACTTAGAAGATGTCCGCCAAAAACCTAAAATTTTTGGTACGGCCTTCTCTAGCAACACTATTTTTTACGCTATGCGCATATCATTCATTAATTACAATACTATTCACAAGTTTTTGATTTTCCCTTTATACAGGCGTAAGACCGTAAGAATTAAAAAACTATATTGCGAAAAATATTTTCCGGTGAAAATTTGATTTACATTTTTTACTTCATAAATGGGATCTATATACGATACTGAATGCCTATATAATTTTAGAAGATGATGAAAGAGTCATCCTGTATAGAAGTCCTCAACCGTTAGACAGAAGAATCAGACTTGATCAAAGTCGTAACACCCAGCCAAATAATATTAAATATGATGGCTCCTTCAGTAATATCATCATCATCATCATCATCATCCAGCCAGCCCAATGCTGGCCCTATGGCCATAAGGATGTGTCTTATATACGCATGCTTTGTGATAGAAGTTTAGCAAATGGTAGAGAAAGAAGATGCTGTTGTCAGTCTTCTAGCAGTAGTCATTTACCACCTCACCCTTCAAATAAAAAAAGACGTGTGGCACTCGGAGACTGCCGCGGTAAAGCTATTGCATAGCATTTTTTATCAACTTAGGCCTGATTTTTCAATAGTCAGATAAGAAATATTCGTCGAATAAAATACAATATGACTAATTTGAAAACGTCACCTATTTGTCAGCAATAATTTATGTAAATGACATTTTAAAATCAGTCGTTTTATACTTATTCAGTCTGATAAGTTTTATCTGACGTTTGAAAAATCGGCCCTTATGCAATTATAAAACTAAAAAGTATCACCGCTGTGCCGGTCGGAGTGGGGGGTGTTAGGTTATTTTCGTTACGGAATTTCTGGATTCAGTCTCCACGCTCAAGGCCCGCTATAGAAGCTATGCAATAGCTTAAAATATTGTTGTGCCTATTTTATTATAGGCTGATACAACACACTTCCTAGTTTAGAAGACATAAAATAAAAACTGAGTTCCGATTACGGTTGATCGAGTCCCACGTAAAGCAGTCGACATTTTTACTCAAGGAATTGGATTACAGGTAGTGTTTGAGCGAAAGTTGTTCAATATCGGTCGAGGCCGTTCGCTAATTATGTAATGTCTTTGGTGTCGTCCATGCCCCTTTGTCATCTGTGACACTGCCCTTCATTAGTAGATATTGAATGTCAAGGTTTCATTTGTATTCCCCAACCTACGGACGTAGAAGGCTAAACTTCTAATAGGTATGAACTATACCATGGCTTAATAATAATAATAATAATTATGAAAGGTCTCAAATGTCTGGATCAACTTTGTCGAAAGTGAAATTGTAAGATTAAGTGAAAGTACATTAATTAATAATAATTATTAATTATTAATTAATAATTATTATTAATTAATAATAATTAATCCTCCATTATTAGAAATAATGGAGGATTAATTATTATTAATTAATAATAATTAATCCTCCATTATTTCTAATCCGATTCTGATCACAATTGGGATCAGAACTACGTTATATTGCACTTACCTACACGTAAAAAAATGTATGCTATGGATTGTAATTTCATCAATTTGTTCTGGGATTGTTCTATGCTAAAAGTATTTGCTATTTTACCTCCTCCTACGTTAACATGCATCAAATCTATTACATTTTGAGCAATACAATCAGACCTAATCAGACCGATGATCTGGTGAACCAGAGGTCTAATACCTAACACAGGGTACGTATACTCGACTCCATTGGTATTTTTTGCTTATGCCAATATCTGTGAGTATGTTAAAGAGATAAATAGATCCGTATATATATACATCCAATATAATAGATCCGATACACGGGGATCACGTAGTTAGGCCCTAGCATTAGCACTACCGAGCAAGGACCATAAATCATAAAATTGTTGAGATGCCATGATTCGAATATATGTTTAAACAACCCTTAAATAGTAAGGCTTCCTGCTATTGAACCAACGCCTAATAATCGCATAATAAATGTACGATAAAATCTTGAAATCCACGTGTAGCTGATATAGGGATGCATATACATAACCGTAGGCCCACCTAATGCGACTCATTTTTCTCTCCGGTTATAACGTTTCTCAAGGAAATCTTTCTTCGACGAAAAGAAAATTATGAATTTTGCGCTCCGCGGAGTACAACTGAGGCATATGTATGTACAAGGGTTTTTTCTCCATATAATACCTACCTTGGAGCCGCTCCTTACAAATGCGATATTATTTATTTATGTTACTTACGCTCCGCCCGCGACTTCGTCTGCGTGAAATTTAGTTGCATTGTTATATCGCTTTCTTAATTATATTGTGTTCCCGGTTACATCGTGGTCTTTAAAGATCATTAAAAGTTTTCGCAGACGCTATTTATTTATCAAACTAAGAAGTTATAATTCCCGACACAATCTTTTACCCCACTTTTTTATGTAAAGAAAAAGCTGCTGCTACAGCTACCATATTATCCATAGCTTATACTCCACTCATAGGTGTGTAAAAAGGTGAATGTGAGATTTTTACACATTAAACATTTATAAAATCAAAATAAAGTCCCAGTATTCAGTAAAAAGTTTTACCTAAACCCCTTTACAATAATTTCCCTCCATGTCCCATTGAAGCAAATCCTGTAAAGCATAGCATTCGATATTCCATTCCATGGTTGCGATATAAATATTATGAGTTTTTTCAAACATGTTAATCGTATTTATTTCATCTCTCCCTATTTATTTTTTAAACATTGAACATTTATGGTAATGAAATTCCGAGCTCTTCATTTAAATGACTACGCTAAGAAGCTTAGAAATGTCTCAGAAAAGAAATACTTAGCAGGTTGACTCATTCATTTCAGTTATTGCACTTTCGTTTTTTCTCTTAGTTGTAAACTTGAGACCTTTTTTTTAAACTAAAGTCTTTAAAAGACTGGGAGATTCTATTGTCGAAATTCCAATAATGATTCAAGTAATACCTAATAGTAATTATAGTGGAAGTCTGGAAATCAGATTCTCAGTCAATATAGCCATTAGTTATTGCTATAGAGACCTAAGCAAACTATTTGAAACATGTTTACCTGAAACATCGCATTCTAAGTAAAATGTTATAGCCATCTGGTAAAAGTTTGCGTTCTTCGTATTTCAGCGGGTGTTTTAATTCAATCACCTGCATTTAAAGTTATAAATTTTTAAACGATTGGTCCTCAACAAGAGTGAATTTAGTTATTTTAAATCGTAATGACAATAAAAACTAAACTTTCAACTATTACATTTTATTCAGGCTCATTAACCGCATTGGGTTGCATATCAAGTAACACAGTTTAAGCCCACGAGGGAGGGCATTAAGCCTCAAGGCGGATTCGTTTCTCGAATAAAGAGACTGGAACAGAGGAGCACGAATCACGTAAGACCAGCCCCCAGTAATTACATATGCTAATCCCGCGTACAGCCGTAGCCTCCGGAATCCACTTAATGCACATTACTACATTTAAGATTAGTCATTTTAGGGCCTATGGAAGTGGAATCATATTTTAAGAATACTCTTTAAAAAAAGATAAGACTCAAATAAATAGATAGTTTACTCGTACAAAGAAAAATTTTGTAATTTGTTTTTTAGTTAGACTGATTAATATAACGCGTGAATTTTATCGTACTTCCTCTGTGTTATGTTATGAATTATGATTTCCTTAAATAGTATAGTAAGGTAATCAATATAATAGTAAGGTAATCTCATGGGATTTATACCATGTGTTGCTTAACATTTTTCAATGAGTTTATGATACTTCGGCACTGTTGCAAGTGCTATCTAAACCTACCTTATATCGGTAGAACTATTATTGTTCCTTCATATCAGTGTGACAAAGATTATAATATTACTTTTGTTTGGAATTGTATTTTTTTATACATATTTAAACATCATCCTAAAAATAGTCTAGTTTATTGTATTTTCTCATATCGACACGTAAATCCATGATTTATACTAATATAATAAATGTGAAAGTGCGCCTGTCTGCGCGTTATCTTTTCACGCTTAGGGTGCTTTTCTGATGAACCGTACCTTGCCAATCACAGTACTCCAAATATCTAACTATCTAACATAGGTTTCGAAAACTGTGAATTTTCAATTTATGGTCTGCTCTAACTCCGCGTCTATGGAAATGCAGCCGCTGGACCGATTTAAATCAAATTTAGTATAGAGATAGTTTGACTTTCGGGAAAGAAATAAGAAGATAGGAAAGATCTTGTCATGTAATTTTTTCTCATGTATAAAATCAAACCATTTCCATCAAATCACCTTGTCCTAAGGGGGTAAAGGGGGCGGGTGTTCATAGTTAAACCATTTTCACCAGCAACTACCGACATTGCTACGATACAGATGCAGCTGGTTTTCAACACTCCTTTTAGGATAAACTAAATCACCTCAAAATACTGTATTACTTACGAGTATAACAGCCAAATTAGCAATCTCTTACATTATTTAGAAACTGCCGACAAAGCGTGCGTTTGTATTTAGATAGCTCTATTTAACCTCAAACTTCTTGTAGATTCATGGTGTGAGCATAACTAACATTCCTGAGTCCGCCATCCGTGTGTACAAGGATAAAATATTAGGGGCGGTCGGTAACGCATTCCCGTCACGTACCAAACACTCGAGTACGTATTGTACTTATCTGTATTGTAGTACATTATTTTCAAGCGCAGTGTGGTTTATCTGGCCGCTATGTTTTACGATCTCCGAGTTTAGGGAGCCATATTGTATTGTATTTGATTAGCTGATCTGATTTGAACCGATTTGAACTTCATAGATCATTCTCGAGCTTACCTTCCTATTTTTGTTTGGTTTATACACCATTCTTATAAAAGCTATAAACTGTAACATAAAGTGATAAATAAAGTGAGACATGTGACAAAGTCAAGATTAAACTTCGTGACGTCACATGGATAAAATCAGCTAAATTAAACTGAAAATTAAATTATTTTAAAAATATTACCTTCTCTACAGTCATAAAGTGTCAGCACATAGTGTAGTAAGAGCAGATGAATACTAACAGAATAAGTAGGGCAGCAGACTCATCACTCTATAATTGCTAAAACTACGATCCCTAACGAGCATGACAAGCGTGGCAATTAGATATAGCGAAATTCTCCCTTTGGAAAGATATATCCAGCAGTAAGTAGTCTGATATGGGCTGACGATGATAAACTGTGCCAAAACCTTTTAAATGTTTTAATTTTATCATTTCCAGGTTTAAATTTCCGGGACTTCGCCTGTCGATGTTATAACGATAAAACTTCCATTGTGTCTAGCACTGCGTCCCGGAATTTATTTAATAATTTAAACTTATTTACTATAAACTTGTTGATTTACTTTGGGGGAGGCCTATGCCCAGCAGTGGGCGTCGTTCGGCTGATATGATGATGATGATGATGTTGATTTACAAAAATACATACACTACATTAAGTATGTTAATAACTAATGTAATGAGTAGGTAGTTTGCTAAGTAGGCAAACAAGCAAATTTATCAAAACTACTGGAACTGAAATAATTATTATTTTACCTTCACGGACGTTTCGATCCAATTACACGAATCATGATCGCGGGCACACTGATTTATTATGACTAATTCTGACCGAATTATTCGGATACAGTAAGCCCCGTTGAGTATTAAATGTAAAATGCAACAGGAAAGTTTAAAATCTAAATATCTCAATTTACTTAACTATTAGGTAAGTTGAACACTGGCAGCGCAATGTGCTAACATTGCAAAATTATGATATCACACAAACTTGACCACCTTTTACAGGACGGGAAAGTTTTTAGATATAATGGTTACTGTGTTATAAAAAAATTAATAGTTATTAAAGGGAGTTATTTCAATCATTTAGTAACAGGAAGGTTAGTTGTCGTAGTATGATTTATATTAAATCAAACTCACCCGTAATGTATATCAAAGCCACCCATGATCAAAGTCTCCCCTGTGCCTTTACAGAAGCCCTTGTAGTACAACTCGTCATAGTCCACGCACCGGACGGCAGTGAAAGGAACACTCGATATTATGGACTCCGAGAAGAACATGTGCGCGCGATTGTGAGCGCAGAGACCTGTAAAATGACAGAAAACAAAATTGTTTCGTAGGTAGGATATCGGTTGTCAAAGTAGCCGGGTACCCGGGCTCGATTCCTAGATAGGTCGCCTATTTTTTAGAGTCAAAAATACACACTACAAAGATAATACAGGAAATGTAATTTTAAAATAAAGGCTACTGCCCAGTAGGTATTACTTATCCAATATTTTGTCGTTGTAGCTTCTCTGCCTATGAAGGGTTAGAATTATGCTGATTAGCTACAGAAATTATTGGAAAAGCATCGTCTACGGCTTAACCAAACCAGCAGGGATACCATGAATTAAAAAATAACTAATTTTTATCTACATTTGTTTAATGTTGATTTTTTCTTACACAGAAATTTACTCAAACATAATTAACATAAACATAAAAAACTGCAATATTTACATGTTATAAATAAAAATAACGTGAGAACCCATCCAAGTACTGACCCCGCCTGACAATGCTTAAAACTTTGGTGATCGGACGAGAACTGGTGTCTACAACTTGGTATGGACGTTGACCAATGTCCTTGTGGTGCTAATGTCAGCTGGTTGGAACGTGCCTATACTTGAGCTGAATGGTATCGTGCGTGATGATGGTAAGAGACCTGACGGTATGTCGCTTATTCCCTGGCAGATGGGTCGGACTCTAGTGTGGGACCGCTACCTTCGCGACACACTGGCGGCCTACCATCTGCCCGGAATAAGCCAATGTGCAGGTGCGGCTGCGATTAAAGCCGAAAACATCAAGATAACCAAATATAGTCAAATAGGCACCCAGCACTGTTTCGTACCTTTTGGTGTCGAAACCCTAATATCCGTGGGGTCCTAACGCATTCTCTTTATTTAAAGAGATTGCTAAACGTTTATCTGACGTCAGCGGTGACCCAAGAGCTGGCAGATACCTCGCACAGCGACTGAGCATCGCAATCCAGCAAGGTAATGCTGCCATGTATCTTGGGCACCTTACCACGAGAACTATTTTATACTTTTTTTTTTTTTACTTATAGGTATTTGTTTCTTTTTTCACGTTATGTTTATCATATTCTAAATTTGCAATACGTTGCTTTACAAAAATTATCGATTATTTTGATGCACACACTCACCTCTGTAGTCAAAATTGCAGCCTGGCTGGCGAGTTCCGCCGTTCGGATAAAAGTCTATGTGGCCCAGAGGGGAAGCGAAGCCCAGATACCCGCCGCACGTGTGGATCACCTCAACGTGCCGAGCGTCGTGCTTGTCGAGACGGGCGTCCTTGTTCCCGAGCGTGAACAGAGGCAAGGCTGGGTCTAATCCTGCGATACATACCCACATACCCACGAAACACGTTATATTAAATCCGTATACTTGTGCACCACTAAATTTCGCAAGGAATCAGTATTAACTAGTTCTATTTACGTTACTACTGTGCATTTCTACTAACGAATATCACTTATGTAGATATTAAGCGCTATACTACTTATTACTATCAGTATATAAACTTGAAAAATTTTGTCTCAGGCGGGACTCGAACCCACATCTCCTCGCATGCCGGCTCGCCTAAGACAACATTTTTCAAGTTTATATACTGATATTATAATTGCAATTTAATTGCTAAAATGTCAAATAAAGTATACTTATTACTATCTTAATAAATGTGCCGGCCTAGTATAGAATAGCATCATCCCTTCTTGTCCTATGGGTGTCGTAAATGGCGACTAAAGGTTTACTGCCAGAAGATGACAGAAGAACACCATTGGCCTAACTGCGATTGCAAACATAAGATGGCGCTTACGTGACGATTATTTATTATGATATCCTCTATTTGGAGAACCTTACGTCCAGCACTGAGCTGATGATAATGACGATGATGATGATGATGATGATGATGCAAGTATATCAAATTCTATAAAACGACAGAAATATGTCACACTGTACACGACAGGATTGCATGGAATAGCGAAACAAACTGAGCCGACTTTCCAAATGTATTTTTTGTTTGTGAAACGAAAGGTTTCATGGTTACTTAATATTGATTTTATAGCTAGCGAATTTTGTTTAACCTAATTTAAATCTGTTTATACCTGTAATAGTATCAATTGGTCCTTCCCGCACGTAGGCGCCCGCTATGCCCACCACGTGCGCTCCCAGGCTATGTCCTATGAGATGCATGTCATCCATAGAGAAGCCTTCATCGATCAGGAAGTTCAGAAACTGAGTGAGCAAGCGACCTACCATGGCAACATTGTAGCTGGCCAGTATATAGTTGACATTTGCCGCATTTCCCCAATCAACTACTATAATGTTTAAGTCGCTCACGTTGAGATAAGCTGAAGTTAAAGCAAATCATTTAGTTAACGCTACCGATATAAATTGCATTGTGTGATTTCACAAATAATTGTAGAATCCGAGTATTTGTATCTTGCATGTATTATCTAAATTTAATATAATATGTACTTAATGATGGGTATGGTAAAACAGGTCGAATAAAGAAGTACGTGTATAGGTCTGTCAAAGGGCTCGGGACAAGGTTTTTGTGAATAAGACGGCAGAAAATTTGCAAAAAAGTGCAGAGAATATAACTGTGAGAGATCAATGAATCTGAATGTCGTTAATGAACGAGAATGATTCGACCAAATACCGCGATCCACAAATGATACTCATGTAGGCTGCAACTTAATGTAATTATTATGGAAAGGAGTACTTATAAGAAATCGTATCAATATACTACATAATAAGTAATTGTGTTCAGAATTGCCATTTGAAAAACCACTAGACAAATTTTCGAGAGCCAATATTTTACTAAAGCAATTGTTATCAAAGCTAGATTTTGGGATAATACTGTACCTTCTTTGATTGATTCGGGCATGGGGCTATCCCCATGGTTGAGCCATCCATGTGTAAGCACCTTCACCTTTTTGTTGAAATCAAAATTTGAGTCGTACAAAGACTCTGTGTCATTAATTTTGATAATTTGGTATTCAAACGGATTTCGTCTGTAAATCACAAAAACAAGAAATCAACAAACAATTATTAACTAATAACTTCGAATCGCCACATATTAGTTGTCTCGACCGATGCCATATTCTGTTATGACTATTAATATAATATCAAGACAGCTGCTTCTCCCAGATGCCAAGATACGACGCAAGAAGGGAAACTTGTACGACCTACAACTGTTAGTTGCCCCATCTTTCAAATTGCAAGCCGTGCCGAACAAACTTCTTGCTGTAACTAACACATGTGTATTTCCCTGCAGCCAGCTCACAATCAATATTCGAGTAGAAACAACTAACTTCAATACGGGTCAATATTCCCTGTAAATCAAATCGGTATTAGTTATTTGGTTCGAAAATTGTAGACATAGTAGGTAACCAAAATTATAAAGTAGGTACTAAACGCTATTATACTTAAATGTTTTATAGAATTACAGTGATTTCGTTAATTTAACCTTTTTTCAAATTGAATTGAGAGACGAAAAGTGTGTTGTTCTATACCTACGTTATTTTTATTTTCTGACAGAGCAATGTGCCTTGTGGTAAATGAAACTAGAAGTATAGTGATTTTCATACTGAACTCAATTACTTAATCAGTTAACATTTTGAATGATAATATTAATTACCAAAATGATGAAAATACATTATTAAGTTCTCCATACTTACTACTTACATGCATATGATTTTAACATAGTTACACACTTATTTCGGTGTGCCATTCACTTAACAGCCTGTATTTTACTATTCTCGAACTGACAGAAATACTGACTAGTGATCTAAAAAACCAACTTCCTGCGTAGGTATAAGTAATGCTTAATAGGCAACGATTTTTATCATTATTTAGCAGGCGGAAAAAAGTTAAGTTTATTTTTAAAGAACTTTTTCCTCCCCCCACCTCGGAAATGGTATTTTTGCTATTCGATATCTGAGCGGAAAAGTCGTTTTTACCCGGTTAAAGTAAATTTGAATTTAGAACATCGCGTGCACTAGGTATGTGATTTCAAAACATCATTTAACCTATTTACTTTCATCTCCATGGTGCCGTATTTATCATACAACTTTTTTAAATTTCCAACCCCGCCGAGCACCACATCCATAATTTGACAATAACGACATTTAAGACGTCAAAATCAAATACTACCTACAGACTCTAACACAATACGATGTTTGTTAAAAACTCAGACTCTTAACCTCCTTGGTGTGCTTTTGTTTTCAATTTGCTTTGCGCTCGCCATTTTGTTTTGAATTCGTATTGTTCTAAACAAAGGTTCTAAATAAGAACCTTGATATCTTAATGTTGTAGTAAATATGTACCTAAACTGAAATAAAAGTATCTTGTGATTGTAAATGTTTTATTTTGCATTTAGTCATTTCCTCGCTAAGGAGGGATGAAAAGTTACGTGTTGCACTCGAGTGCAAAGATTTTTCACCTTGTGCTCTTTTAATTCCCTCGCTAACGCTCAGGATTCTAATTTAAGAATCCTTTGCTTGTTCGGTCATCAAAGTTGAGCACGCTGTTAAAAAGGAACTTTGCGCTCTTGTATAACAAATAACCTTAGCAAATAACTATTACATACCTACCCTATTTTCTTTAATTGATGCGAACTCTATACATTGAAATGTAAGACATGTTAGAACTGAGTTCTAATCCGTAAACATGTCTTTCATTTCAACTTTTAGATACTGATTTAAACTTTGAATATCACTATCATGCAAATTTGTTGTTACGGGTGCTACTGTATTTCTACCATGTCTACTTAGTTTATTCTAGAACTTTAAAATCAAAGAAACCACACATAATAATATGATGTAACTGAAAAAGAAAAAAAAAACGTTATAATTACCTTGTAAAAAGTCTGAACTGGACATCCTGCTCGTAAACCCAGCCCCACCAAAACCTGGTCTCGTTAGGAGGAGATATAGCCGGGTACGTCTGCACGCTGGCCAGCCAGACGGGGTCGTAGGGCGCTGGCGCATCCCACTGAATCGCCGACACTCCTGCAAGGACCAAATCTCTCTTTATAGGCTACACATACGTATTAGTTATTTAACCTTAGAACAGTTTTTGTTACACTTGGATAACTCTATTTTTGAGGACGACTATTTGGATCAGTGGTAGTAAACGCTGCTTCTAAGCCTGGAAGAGTTAGTTAGTTCTGCTGCATGCTGTGAGAAAGATAAGTCAATTGACTGATGTTGGAACGGCAAGATTAGTATATTTTAGCTACTTTCATAGCATAATGGCATACGGAATTCTGTTGTAGGGCTCAGCGGCAGATATTGAGTAAATTTTTATATTACAAAAACGTGCTGTACGGGCTATTTATGGCCTTAGACCCCGTGACTCGCTAAAAGAGCTCTTCAAAGAGATGAATATACTCACAGTGCTTGGACGAATTAATTCATCCAAGTCACAGTGGCTTGTCAATAAATTTTCGAGAATATTATTTACGTCCGTAAGAACCTACATTTATTTCTTAAGAAAAGTAACGTACATAATTTAAATACCAGAAATAAAGATAAACTTGTCGTTCCAGGCTTCATACTGCGAAAAGTAGGAAATTCGTTCATGGGAAATTGTATTCGTATTTTCAACAAATTACCAAAGGGTATTGCTGAACTCCCTGTACATAAACTTAAATCGTAGGTCAAAGTAATTTTAATGAAAAAGGGATATTACACTATTAATGATTATTAAAATGATAGAAAAGTGTGGCATTAAATTGTTCAAACTCGTACCTATATATAATAGTAACCGAGCTTCTTGTGCTGCTTCTTTACGGCACTAGCCCAGACTTGTCCCGAAGCAGTGGTAGGTTTAAATATTGGGACGTGTAAAAGCGCCTCCTGGGGCCTATTTGCAGAAATAAACAGATTTTACTGATTTACTGATTTTGATTTTACTGGATCGCAAGTTCGATCCACACACGGTACAAATATTTATGTGCATGAACATGTCTTTTTGTACTGGTCTGGTTGTTTTCTATAAGTATATATTTACAAAAATAAGTAAGTTTATCGGTTGTCTAATACCCAATACAAAAAGCTTAGTTTGGGACTAGATGGCTCTGTGTGGCCCAGTGTGGCATGTCTGAAAATATTTATTTTATTTATTTACTTGCTAAGATACTACAGACAGGTTCCATTATTACAGTTAGTCCTAAAACATATTAGTAAATAGACTTCGCAAGACTGTTGGGCGCTATCCCTTTTTAGTCTGGAGATTATCTTTGTCTCGTATAACAAATTCCAAATGATGTGATAGGAACTTTATTTGAAAAATAATTGTATCCCATTCCGTGACCCAATGGAAGGCAGCTTGTTTATAATTAAAAGGTTTGTCGCGATTTTATGGTATGTACTGAGGATGTAGATGTTATCTGTCTGTGCAATTTAGTATGCAATGTAGGCTCTGAGCAGGAGTATAATATGGATAGGATCCATATTATACTATAGTGAAAGTTATTCGTAACCGGTACACAGACAACGAAAGTCCTTTTTAGCGCAACGCAAACTACGATCGTTGTTTCCTTGTAACATGGGCCTTAAATCTAAGTAACTATATAACACAAGAGCTAATGGCGATTTAAGAAACATATTTTAAGAAAGTTGAAAAAAAAACCTACGTCGATGTAAGTAAATCCAGAATGATGACAAAAAGTGCGATTATTTTGCTTTTAAATTTAGCTTTTAAATTTTTTGCTAAAATTACTTTTGTTGACAAGTTTGAAGTTCTCTTATTTTAATATTTGTGCAACAGAAATATAAATGACACCACAAAGCGGATATCCGTTAAAATAAATGATATTAAGAAAAAGTGACATACTTCCGTTTTGATTCTATTTAATATTAACTTTCAGTAAATCAAATGATTCTTCCGGTATTATATTAATCTTAACAATCTTACAATATTTTATGACATTAAACTCCATTTCAGTTTTATTTACTTACACAACTTCTGGTATGCATTTAAATAATACAGAGTTTCCGGTAATAAATCAAATGACTAATTAATTTGATGAAAGACATACAAAGACACAAAACTTAAACATGTTACTCTGAAAACAAGAATTAGTCATACTAATATGCATCTCTTATATTTATTATACTAACAGTAGATATTCATTATTACACAAGTTATAATTGAAATTATGAAATACCTCTATGGCGATTTTAGTGCAAAACATGTAAGAAGACTAACATCTGATTGCGCAGAAGAAAATAAAAAACTCTGCAGATTACGTATCTACACATATTTAAAATAGGTACTCCTTTTTTCATTACTCCGACATGCCTAAACTGTGTTTCTGAATTCATCGCCAGCTCCCCGGCTATGGCGGTAACCGCAAAGACTGGAATCTGTACCAGGAAGTAAAGTAATACTAGGTTATTACCAATGTGGTTTTGCAGGACCGCGATACCGTTAGGTGAACTCGCTCGCCATTACAAAGTTGAGGAATATAATAACATGTAGGACTATAATAGCTTGCAATGTGAAGCTACAGTGTCTCGCAATACAGTAGGTAACCCAAGTTTGTAAATTCCTAGTATATCTTTTTTTCTTCCAACAAACTTATCTGGCTAGTAGCTTTATGGCTTGTAATGTTCTTTTACTTCTAATGCTTATACATTTTTAGGGTTCTATGATCAACAACCCTTATAGTCCATGTCCTGTCTGTGTTTCAGTACCTGTCTACGGATTACCTTAGAGGCTGTTATTATTAAAAATGATTTGGCCTAGAAGTTAAAACATTTTTAGGTTACCTAACCATGCAGGGTAGGCATCTAAAAAAATGTTTTTAAAATTTTAATTTTTTTTTTAGGCTTCTACGGAAGAACTGTTCTTCCGCTATTAATGGCGCTTGCAACAATGCCGGAAATATCGGAAACTCATACAAAACAAGGTAGGTACATGGGAGAGATCTCGAAATAATTAACTCTTACCATATTGACCATAAAAGTTAAAATCAGTATAAATGTTTGTAAAGTTGCAAAGTTGGTGTGGACACCCCGCGTTGAATGAATAAGTCTTTCAAAATAGCTGTGATTGTGTTTAGACCAATTAATATCTATTATAATATCAGTAATAAGAGATTCATATTAATATCTTTACTGATAAGTAATAGAATAGAGACACACACTGTTAATAAACATCTTACCACCATGAAACCAATATATGTACAAGAGGTATTCTAATCGTTAAAAGGACTTGGAAGAAATCATTGGTGAGAGAAAAATATTAACAGATAAGTAAATTTACACGCCCCGTTGGTATAATGGTTTAAATACCGGGGTCCCAGGTTCGAATCCTGGGTCGAGCAACAAAAAGTTTCGAATTTTCGAACGATGCTCGGGTTTGTGATCACCAACCCGCATTCGGCAAGCGTGGTGATTATGTCAGTACACCCATCATTGCTGTGGTAACTTGAATTCAATGATGGAGACCTTCTCTCTGCTGTGGGATAATTATAGGCTGTTACTTTGAGTAAATTTAAATCATCTGCAAGCAATACAATAAAGGTAAACGGTAAAGATAACTCATTAGTTGGACTCTACATTATTACTTTAAAATGTATTCGAAAGACATTTTTTTTAAAATAAGCGTAATTTAGGGCGTAAAACCTAATGATAAGTTTTAAATACTAATTTGGATCAACTAATTTATCTAGAGGACATTGAAAATACGATATCTTTAATAAAAATTCTCAACCGCCTCATTTGACTTGCCACCGGACTCAAAACCACATTTTTTTTTAAGTTTATAAAGTCGCTAAAAACTATGACGAATGCTGAGCTGTGATTATAAGATTTAATAAATATTTATCTACAGAGAGGCAATAAGCTTCATAAACAATTAAACTATGTTGGCGGGTATTAACCAATTAACACTGTCGCGTAGGTGTGAAAAATGTCGATTCTGTTTCAGTTTTGAAACGCTAATGCCACTGATTAATCCACGAACCTGTACAAATAGCAAACAACCACAAAATCATTCCAGTTCCGCACAGTTACAAACATTAGATTCACTGCGAGCAACACCAACTTTCCTCACATACCAAAACTTTGTTAAACTTCAAACGGGTTAGAACGCTCATTTTGGAGCTAAATCTAATTGGTGGACCGGCGACGGGGACCTCCACATTTTCACTGCACGCAGACTCGAAGATAGAATTCAAATTTACGTAGCGGTATCAAGCCCATTGCCATTCATAGAGCGCCTTCAGGTGCGTCCATCGGTCATATTAATCAACATTGTCCTATTAACATTACAAACCACACTTGATGCCAGACTGTCCCGTTAATATTAACGAATCCTGTGAAATCAGCGAGCCGAGCTTGAGTCAGATTGTTTTGCATATAGTTAGAAGAGTTTTCTATTTTACGAAATATCTACATGCCCATTCTACAAAGTTATATAAAGGATTTAATAAAAAGGCTACAGATCTTATACATCTCGACACTGAAGCTCGGCCACACAATCCAAGATATCAACTTGATACTTACCTACATGACATTCGTAAACAAACACAACAAAACTTTTTTTATAGCACAGTTAGGAATCAAATTAAAATTGACGTTAGAACTGTATATATAGTTATAGGTACCGATTTGATACTCCTAATGGACTAAATATTATTTAGTGAAAACTGACGTAAATTATAAGATGGGTTCATCAGCAGCTGCTAGAAGTGTAGTAAGTACTGACACTTCAGCATTGCATACAGCAACAGCGGCTCTGAGCCTTCCATCTATAAATTCGTGGTCTTGAGAACTGCTTTTTTTTGCCATAGTTTGTTCTGCTATAATATTATTTCTACTTGTTGAACATGTAGGGTGGTGGGATCTATCATCTACCTCCTTGTAGTCCACCCTGGGCGACGGAATTTTTGGTTTTCTAACCAATGATGACGGTTAACAGATCCCTCTACGGTGGTAGATTTCGTAAGAGGCTGCCTGGATGTTACCACCCTCCTGCCGGAGTCCAGCGCATAGTTATTCTGTGTTCCGCTGATGTGTGTGAGAACCAGCACCTCTGGGTAAACTCGCTCCATCTTAGGCTTCTTCTTAAACGTATAATTAAGTAGGTATGTAGACAAGAGCAAGCTCATTATTTATAAAAAAAAACCTTCATTTTTAAAATGCAAGTAACAATCGTACATTTAAGAAATAAATACAATACTATGAAAATTATGTTATAATATGCGACTGCAACACTGCATATACTGATAGTACTTCGTCCAAGTATTCTGATTTGCCAAATTCTTAAATCCTTAAATTTCAAAAATAAATTATCTTGTTTTTGAAATTTAAGAATTTTTCATAATGTAAAGTGCAAATGGAACGAATATCATATTCGACGGGTTATGTAATTATTTATAAAATGCAGAATTATTTATAATAAACGTAATAAGTATTTAAATAGTTATAATAAAAAAACACGTTTAAACGTTCAAACTTTTTGAAAATATTCACTAGCACGTACGGTTTGATTGAATTGCGTGACAATCAGGCCGTGGAAGCAATAAGTAGAAATATGTATGTACTCGTAAGTATATGTCTTGATAGAGCCTACCTACTACATGATTTTTGCTGGTAAACAAGGCCTGTTGTACTTTTTTAAGCCGATCTCTGTCCTTGCAAATGTGCAATATATTGAGGACTAATTACTACAGGTTCTTAACATAATATATTATCATCATCATCACCGGCTGGCAAACCATCTTTACTAGATAAAAGCACAGGCCTCTACAAAGAATCTTGCCATAAACCTCGCGATCGCCAACCTGGGTGCTCGCCCCCAGGTTGGCGATCGCATTTTGACCGATGGTGAAGAGTAGATGCTGGTGCTATTCTGTAGTTTCTTAGGACCGTACTTCCATAACCGCTTCTTTATACATCCATACGAAGAAAAGATTTAATGCTAAATATTCAATGAATGTGTGACCCCACACAAAACGATACTACGATATTTTCATTAATAACCAAAAGCATAAGCATAATTCCGCCTAAGTAAACATGAATATGAGTAGTTAAGTTGGTAGGTACGTTTTGTAAGAAAATTAGGAAAATATGAACACTATTGTTAGTCAAATTTTTAAGCGCTTGACTGCAACATAATAATTTACCTAATAATAATAGTAGATCGTAACAAAGAAAAAAGTAAAATAGTTACCTACAGTAGATTTTCTTCCTATCGTGTAATTATACTACTATTAGACTACAAGCCTTCGGAAAAAATTACCTACCTGTGAAATGAACCAACGTGAATAACGCTTAGAAGGCTGTTAATTAATTACTTCCCTCCGAAAAGAGTGACTTTCCGGTGACTTTTATTAGTAGATACGGCAATAAGGTTATTAATACTTTAGACAATCTTCAATAAAAGATAAATGCCGTACACTTTCGATAGTCCGCTAGTCTGTAAAATGGCAGATTATTCCACGCCCCGTTGGTCTAGTGGTTTAAATACCGGGCCAAGATCTTGGGGTCCCAGGTTCGATCCCCGGGTCGGGCAACAAAATGTTTCGAATTTTCGAACGTTTCTCGGGTTTGTGATCACCAACCCGCTTTTGGCAAGCGTGGTGATTGTGCCAGCACCCATCATTGCTGTGGTAACTTGAATTCAATGATGGAGGCCTTTTCCCTGCAGTGGGATGATTATAGGCTGTTACTACTACTACTACATTTACTTAAAATATACTTATTTTTGGATTTAAAATAAAATAAATTACCTACATCCATACTCACAATCTATCGCGTTTATAATATTATAGTAGGATAATAAATTGTTAAAGCATGTTGAACCAGCCCTTACAATTTTTTACTTGAAACGGTGACCATTATTATAATATATCTTTATCAGTATAAACGCTTGTAGACTTTTTGGGGTGAGTTGTTCCGATTTTAATTGTGTCTGGAAAAAAAGTCTTCAAGCGGATAAAATAGCTTTACATATCGTCAGTGGAAAGGAAAAAATGCTAAAGCGCCATTTGGGCCAAAACGAGTAACATACATTGTTGGATAGGCTTTTTTTCTGCGTCGATCTATGTGGGTTTCAACTCAGTCAGACAATTTTTTTGGCGCTTTAGGGCCCTCGCACACGGTGACTTTTTGTAGCGCTTCGGTCGCGCGTTTCGTGAACGAGCGACAGCATCGTTACTAACACGCGTTAGTCGCATCTGCAACGCACTACAGAAGTGATGCCAACGCGGTACTAACGCGCTACAGCATCGCGACTGTATCGATGTGGACGCGCGACCGTGTCGGGGCAGACAACGGGGCGAGGAACTGAATCGCGCTTGCATCGCGACAGAAGTGCGACAGTATCGCGTTTGCATCACGACTGAATCGTGTTTATGTGGGCGAGGGCACATAGCTAGCGACCGCATTGCGACTGTATCGATGCAAACGCGCGACAGAATCGCTACTGCATCGCTACAAAAAGTCGCCGTGGGCGAGCGCCCTTAGCATTTCAAAATTTGCAAGTATTTCTAAAATCACCGCCCTTGTCGCTACTAAAACGACGTGTTTTCAGTGTTTTTACAACAAATGTCGCGTAAGAATTTTTTGCAGGCACAATATTTTTGCTTTCACAACATAAGTATTTTTTTGTTACTTAAGAACTTGAAAGACGCAGTTACTTTAGCAATTCAAGCTTTTTGAATTTTATAGTTTATTGGTACATTAGTAATTATTCATTACTGTTGTTCAAAATGATTTGGCATGTAAGCAAAAGTAAGTGAAGAAGATTCGATTAGTGTTGGCGCTTTATCATTTTTTTGCTCGCTGTTTGTGTAAGTACTTTAGTATGTTAGCAAAAATACTATACTTGAAATGTATTACTACCTACACATTTGTTAGCAAAAAGAACCCCTAATAAGTTTTAAAGTTCTTTAGCGATAACTAGTATTATATTATCTGTGGCGATAATGAGCATTAAACAAAGCCGACATTATAGTAGTTAAGTAATATTAACAAATATACCTCAACACGTTCGTGACTATAAGCACATATTACGTACCTACTCAGGTCCTGTCGGGACCTGTCGGTTTTTATTGTTTAGTCGCCGCCCGGATCATCATTTTACTGTGTCAACTGGATTGTAAAGTTTAAAGGTATTTTTTTCTTTCCCATAATATTAAGTGTTATAATTTTATAATAATGATGATAGACAAAACATTTTTAAAGTGCCGTGCCATGCCTCACTCAGCAAAAACGGAACCCTTATAGGATCACTTTGTTGTCGTCAGTATGTCTATATATAGGTATTATGTCTTTGAATTTTTTCATCCGAAAAAAGAATTTCCCGATGCTTTTTTCCCGCGTACCGCTTCAGCAAAGCGCGGCATCTCTTCAGTCTCAGGTCCATTAAACGAGCGTCCAAACGATGTCCTGTTTTTCTTCGATATGCCCTAAGCCCTAAGTCTTCATTTAACACCCTTTTCACCGTGGTCCTGCTTAACCCCATCTGAAGGGCCAAGGCTTACGTATGGGATTTCTTTGAATTCGCGCCTTCACAGCTTTTATCACTGCTGGAGTCCTAACAGAGCGAGGGCGACCACTTCTTGACCTGTCATCTACATAACACTAGAGTCTTCATTGTATCGTTTTATGGTACGATAAACGAATCTTTTGGTTATATTAAATTTTTTCAGTAAGTCGAAAATCTGAATTGGTGTGTTACCGCAACGATGCAACGCAATAACCGCGACACGGTCTTCTTTAAGTGTCCACTCCTTAATTAAAAATGAGGAAAATTCTAAAAAGTGCACATTTTTATTTTCATGAAAAATTCGAAATTCGAATTCAATAAACTTTTTTGTGGCCAGCATTCTAAATTCAAAAGTTTTTATTGTGTGACAGAACTTATGACCTGACTATGTACCTAGTATGTATATTGTTTAAGGTCTTCATGGACAGCAAACGTAATGTTTATTTTAAAAAGTTCATTGGATTGGAAACAAGCTATCCAACCGACTATAACCGAGTTGACCAACGCATCTGATGACAAATGTCTTCTGAGCATACTTTGGCTCATGATGTGCTCACAATCTGCTCTGGAAATTATGTAAATTTATGTTGTCGAGCCCAAGTGCTCGACTTGGGGTCGATGCATTGATCTAGAATTTTAACTAATTCCTCAAATTCTAACTCACATGGATCACGTGGAGCATATAAATCATACGTTTTCTGATGTAATTCTGGGCTCAAAGATGTTAGTAACGTGTATTTCTTTGTATTGATATCCTCACATCTGTACAGTTTCAAGTAAATATACAACATTGTACCTACATGTTCAATTTAGGTGTCATGAGGTTTCTTTGTCACCGACTTTGCTCCTCAGTACCTCCTGCATACATGAAATTGTTTTGTGCTGTCGAATTCACTCTACAGTTTTAGTTTAAGCTGTAGGTTTCCTGAAAGTTAATTTTATCTTCAATCTCATTTTCCAACTGTGTGTCATCATCAGCTATATTAATTATTTGTAGTCTCACCTCTTCAATTTTTTCTTCGTAAATATAAAATTTTGTACATTTATCATATTCATAATCAGAAATTTCTCCTAGGGTTTGTATCTTTTATCTAATCTTAGGTAGGGTTTGTATCTGGCTGCCGAGTTTTGTAATGCAGCCTTTAATCAAAGTTCGTGTACGTTTTAACTTAGTTAATTTATCCTTTAACCCTTTGAATAGCTAGACAAATTCTTTGACCGAGGTAGCTGCCAGCTCTTCGGTCTCCTGTGATGTCAACTAACATTTTTGCTATTTCCTTAAAAAGCCTTATAGCGCTAGGACCCCACGGACCAAATCATATTCGGAGCCTAGACCCCTGTATTTGCATGCTTTAGCTTTTTCAGCCGATTCACAAGCCGCACCAGCTCTGTTGTTGGTTCCATGTAGATGGGAAGGGGCCAGCATGTCTAAACAGGTTGCATCCCATATCAGCATCCGGCCCATCTTCCATGGAATCAAACTCATACCATCCGGTCTCTTGCCATCGTCTCTTGCAGTACCAGTCGGCTCAAGAAGACTTGGCACGTTGACGGTAGCAAAGGACCGGCGCATGATATCGTTAAGTCCGTGATGTCCTAGCTTGTCGACATCACTGCCTCAGGGACATTTATGAGGAGAACCTAAGTAAAGTCAGAGAGTACAAATATGTAAAGAGTATGGATATGACGTGCAACCGAACAAACTTTGCCCCATTTTTTACCCCCTTAGAGGTTAAATTTTCAAGAATCCTGAAAATGTCATTTATAATTTCTAATCAGGTAGCTGGACACCAATTTTCATCGACTTAGCTTCAAAACTGACGGAGTTATATACAAACTTATGAGGCCCTTTATACCCCCTTATAAGCGGAATTTCCAAAAATCTATTCTTAGTGCTCACCTACACTATAAAAGGAAGCACGGTAAAATATGACAGGTTTTAAATCTCAGTAGTTAAGGCTGTGCGTTGTTATGTCAGTCAGCCAGTCAGTCATTAAATTAGTTTTCATTTTTATATATTCATTACCACAAACCAACAAAGTAGTAATGACAATATTTATTAATTAAGGCATTAGGATAATTAAACTTTTTTTTTTCACAAACCAGTAATACCTATTCAATATTTAAGTATTATTATTGCTTAAAACGTGTAATATAGTTAGAGTTTAGCAACATTTGCTTATATTCGTTCCACGGGGTCTGCGTATGTTAGCAAATTATTCCTGTTGGTCCCGTGAATAATCTCTCTTCTTACGCATTTCTTCGCTGGCGTACCTATGTGACTACAATAATTGTAGTTTAGTAATTTATCTTTGAACTCACTAAGCGATTATGTCATTATAAGAAAAAATTTGTTAAAACTCTTTAGCACTTTTTGTTTGCTGGATATTTGAATATAATGGATGTTAGAAGTTTTATCCTGACTGACATTTGATTAATTTTCATGGTACTTTTTCTAAAGCGACAGCTATTTTGCGATCTTAATAAATTAGAAATTACATTTTAAAAGACCGGTTTAACATTAATATTAAAAGAGATATGAATTTTTTTCGGAACATTGAAACTTTGATCCTCTTTTTCCACAAGTACAGTTTTGGCGAGCAGTTTTTCCTTTCCACTGACTATTATTTCACAGCTCTGAGTACTGAAACCTAACCTAAACCTAGTACCTACTAGGTTTCAGTACTCAGAGTTTCACAGACTAAGTAAATTTCTAATTTCATTACAAGAATACCATAAATAATTAAACACAGAGGTTCTGCCAACAGAGAGCGAGATAGCAATGGTCAGATATGAGTCAACAATGTTCAGAGTGCGGTCTCCATCTTTATTTATAACTTCATGGTCATAGGTCAGAGTCGGTCGAGCGAGAAAGTTTTGCGCGGGTAACTCACGGAAAAAGACAGACTTTGTGTATCAGATTTGTAAATTATTTATACGCAGCAATTATTGTAATAACATTGGAGCTGGCATGCCTGTAAGGCAAAGGTTCCAAATAAATATAGAGAAAAAATTATAATTGTAATAGTTAATGTGGTGGTATTATTATTACAGGTAAACCGTATTAGATTAAGCTATAATTTGACAAAAAATATTATATTCTATTCTGTGAAGGTTTTAATAAGGAAGATTAATTAAATGAAAGTTAGATATAAAGTCAAGGTCGGCTATCCTGTCATTCGGATCGACTTCCCGCGTAACCACCCTCTCATTTCAATGTGTGAGGTTAGTGTAGGTTGGGTACATCCAACATTAAAGTTAGGTTATTGTGTTTATGTAAGTGTTTATATAATATATTAAGATAAAAAATCAGCCAAGTGCTAGTCGGACTCGCGCACGAAGTGTTCCGTACCATTGACTAGGTAAACAACAGTAGGTAGTAGGTACCTAAATTAAGTTAGTTAATGCAGTGCCTACCTGTTACCATTTATTGATATCGAGCAAAATTGGAAAAAAAGGGCGTTATTTGTATGGAATTAAATATAATTTTTAAGTATAATTTTTATTTTTATTTTATAATTTATTATTAAAGTTAAAATACAACTGAGTGTTTATTAAATATTTCAAGTGCCTACCTGTTGCCATTATTAATATCGATCAAAAATGGGCAAAAAAATTTGTTGTATGGGAGCCCCTCTTAAATATTTACTTTGTTTTGTTTTTAGTATTTGTTGTTATTGCGGTAACAGAAATACATAATTTGTAAAAATTGCAACTGTGTAGCTATTGCGGCTCTTGAGATACAGCCTGGTGACAGAGCGACGGACAGATAGCAAAGTCTTAGTAATAGGGTCCCGTTTTTAACCTTTGGTTACGGAACCCAAAAAATATCAATTACTACTACTACTACTAGGCTGTATGGACTCGTCCAATGCCGTTTAATTTATTTGAAAAAGCAAAGTCTCAACTGTGCAGTGTTGCCAAGTTAGTGGATTTTCCACTAAAACTGGTGGTTTCAACACCCCATTTAGTGGCGAAATATTGCATTTAGTGGCTAGTTTCTAGCGGGTCAGTAAAATTTAATTTAAAATGCGATCGTACAGTCAAAAACCACTTGTAAATTATAATGTATTTTCTAATTCTTAGTTTTATTTTCTTAGTTTTATCCGCTAGAACGACGATGTTTCTTTATTCTCGGCGATTCCCAGTATCAAATTTTTCGGTCAACTCGTTTGCTGCAGCTCAATATTATTATGTTATGTAGCCATCGTGAGTTTTTTAATCCGTACGTAATTATGCTAGTACCACTGTGTGTTGATTTCAAAATCAATTATTGGTTGGTTGATTATTAACTGATTTTTAATGTTTTAAAGGTATTATTTTTTATAAGGTAAAGGAAACTATAACCTTTATACTTATTTTATTTTATTAACCTTTTTTTTCTAGTGGATAATTTAGCGATTTTGGGTGTGGGATAATTTTTTATATCTGGTATTTATATCTGTCTGGTTATATCTGGTGGAAATAGTTTAGAACTGTTGACAACACTGCAACTGTCAGGTCGACTGCAAAACTTTGTTTGTGATGTGACTGGCGACTGCTATTGTGTGTGTATTTGTGTGTATAGCGGGGTTTTTCTCGGTCCCCTTTCACTTTTATTTTATTAAGTACCAAAAATAATTCCAATAACAATAAAGTTATTCATATTCTAAAATAAATATTCCTTTTGATAATAACCAAAATGGCACAACAAATGGAAAATAAGAAAATCCTTGAATTTTTGGAACTAGTCGGACGTCTGAAGGTATGTTTCTATGGTTACTTATTCTGGCATTGGTGTTATATTTTCCTATTCGAATATTATGCAAACATGAAGCAGATAGTAATCAATTAATTACGGCTATTGCAGCATGTAAAAAGAACTGGTTGGTTGATCTGCGATATCGACGACTGCGAGTCAATTGCTGGTCACATGTATCGAATGGGTTTAATGACATTTCTCCTTACTGAAGACAATGATCCTTCAAAATTGGATCGTTTTCGGTGTCTTCAAATAGGTAAAATAATACATGTAATTTTTTACAGTTAAGGATACCCTCTGACCCAGTATATTAGTTGTACTTTGTTACCTACAAAAGTGTATCTAACTCATTACTTTTTAACAATGTACTTCAGAACAGTGTCTTTAAACATTCAAGATAACTTTACAAAGCTGTCTTTGTTACAAAATAATTTTAACCTATATAATGCTATCCAAAATTAGAAACACAACCAGCCATTTTATGCAGTCTTAATAATTATTCTTCTTGGAAACAACCTTTTATTACTTTGACTGTTTATCCTCTTTGTTACATCAATATTATACTTGTGGAGTTCAGTTTATAAAAGTAATAGTCATCTTATAAAAATTTCAGCCTTGGTTCATGATCTAGCAGAATGTATTGTTGGTGATATTACACCACATTGTGGGGTGACACCTGAGGAAAAACACCGTCAAGAAGATGAAGCTATGAAAAAAATTGCTGAGTTAACAGGGTTTGCTGGCGACAGAATGTATGAGTTATACAAGGTAAACAACACTGCCTAGAAGGTTAATAGATGTAAAGTATTAAAGTTCAAGCTTATATTATAGCCTTTTGTATACATATTATAACTTCAGGATACTGAGATTAAAATATGTATTGATAATAAGTAATTTATTATTTGTTGTTCTATTTTGACATTTTAATATTGCTACCACTGAGAATTTAAAACTGAAAAAAAAACATCATTTCTATAACCATTTTAAAGGAATGCTATTTAGTAACCTACATTAAATCATATTGATTTATTAATTAATTATCATCTTAACCAGCTTATATTATTACTTATACTGCTGGACACAGGCCTCTTCAAAGAAAGGTTTTTGCCAGTCTTCTTTTGGCAGTACTCCTTTATTTTCCCCATACAACACTTATAAGAACAGAAGGGATGGTACTATTATTTTAATGTTTCAACACCACTGACAATTCCATTTTAAAATTACAAGCCCAGACAATGCCAATTGTAATGGCGGCAAAGTACGAAACATTAATATCGGCAACAATTCAGACCTTATTAGGGTACTGCATGTGTACCTTAGTAATTTAGATTTTACCCGGATGGTAAGTACTATAATTTTAAATAAAATAATTGTACTACCCCATTATTGTAAATGCCCGAAAAAGGACAGCAGCGTCTTATCTCCACTTTGGCAAAACTGCAAACACGCAACCATCCAGATAAGTGTGGCAGTGATTATAGCAAATGTACCTCTTGGAAGTAAGGGAGGCCTTCTATCAATGGATTGATGTGATAAGAAGTTTGTATGATTTATAAATATTAGATTTTTATCTTCCAGGAGTATGAAAATCAGACATCACCAGAAGCAAAGTTTGCCAAAGATTTGGATCGCTATGATATGATACTTCAAGCTTTTGAATATGAAAAACGTGAAAATGCTCCCAAGAAACTTGAAGAATTCTTCACTGCCACGGAAGGCAAATTCAAGCATCCTTTCATTGTAGGTCTAGTACAAGAGTTATATAATCAAAGAGAAGAATTTGAGAAAAAAACTCTTTTGAATGGAAGTGCATAGGTTATCTTTAACCAGTGAAATATATTATTTTGAGTAAGTTACGAAATGAAAATTCTAGAAATGCCAAGATGAATTAATCATAAACACTACTATTTGTTGCTTCAAAGTACTTGGTAAGTATAAGTAATAATAGCTGAAATACAATGCAATCTTTGACGCTCTAACTAAAACGTAATAATTCCAAATAATTATTTTCACTAGTCTATTCAACCTATCCAATAATAAAATAATTAATAACAAACAGTAATAAATAAATAAATTGAGATCAATAACATAGAGTTGGTATTTGTTGATCAATTACTTACTTAAAAGTTGCAATATGAAGAACAATAAATTTATTAAAAACATAATTGCATAATATGCTATCTAGCCTAGTTGTTAAGTATTCAATGTTACCTGTTTTTTATTTATTCATTTTATTTAAAATAACATTTAATTTATCAGTACCTACAAGATTATTTTAATTCAGATTGTTGTTACACAACAGAATTGCTTATTTTAGCAATATCAAGTTAATGTTATTTTGTTAATAAGTACCAAAAAGAAAAGTATTTTTAATAAATGCTTGACATCCCATATGTTTTATTTTCTCTGTCAAAAATAACTTTTTGCGAAGATATAGGTCAGAAGATGAAGAAGGCTAATAGTTGGTTAATTTTGTCACGCTTTTGTTTTTTTTTTACATCCTTATGTAAATAAGTATAGATCCGGCTAAAGAATTAGTGCACTCATCAAAAACTTTGTACAAATATTCAAAATAACCATAACTAGGTATGTAAATTTAAAAAAAAGCTTTTGTATCTTCTCACCAAATTCAGTGGGTTTATATTAAGTTTTCAAATTTTACTAACCTTGATCTTAGCTTGACATAATTAAGTTCTATCATAGCTGTCACTTAAATGAAATAAATGAAATAACTTTATTGCTTTCAAATACAATTACATACACAAGTTACGAACATTATTTTAGCCTAACTACCAGGAAAGCAATTGGAGATGACTCAGCTTGTGCTGTTATGGATAAGCAATCCCACTCAGCGCTGATTTTCAGCCACCTCCACTTCTCTAAAGGTGTGACGCGAGAATCTATGTAATGAGGGCTTAAAAAATTATGCTAAACAACCATTACCCGAAAGCTAACAAAAAATAAATTAATTGAAAATAACAATAAACTAAAAGCACTTGTGTGTGTGTGTGTGTGTACGTGAATGTGTGTGTGTGCGTTTTTGGGTGCGTAACTTTAAAAAAAAAACTCAGAAATATCGTTTTAGGGGCAGTGACTTCCAAAATCTAAGGACGATATCTTCCGCAGCAAGCTGTTTATTTAATAAAGCTGCTTTGTATTTACTCCTGAAACAACCGATACTCATTTTTCCTGTCATAGGAGGAGGTAGATCGTTCCATATGCTTGCTGCGTAGAACTTAAAAGATCCTCGATATAGCCCTGACTTGTGCTTAGGTAAACTTAATCGATTTTCTGTAGCGGTCCTTAGGCTTCTCAGTACATTATCTTTGACCCAGGTAAATTTTTCAAATAGATATTCAGGCTTTTTGTTCCAGATTACTCTATGAACCGTACAGGCATATTGTAGTTCCGCTCGAGCTTTCATATTGAGAATGCCTCTCCTATTTAAGTATGGAGTAATGAATTCCCTCCTAGGCACATTATAGCAGAAACGTATACAAGCATTTTGTACTCGTTGTATGGCCTTTTCAGAGTAGGCATTTAGTCTAGGACTTATCACGGAGCTACAAAAATTAAAAGGAGAAAGAACTAGAGAATCTGCTAGAAGTAATCGTAATTCCTCTCTTAGAAAAGGTCTTATTTTGTACAAGATTTTGAGTTTGAAGAAGGCGTTCTTTATTTTTCCATTCACATGGTTAACATATTTTTGCTCCCCATCCAACAGCAATCCTAGATTACGTGCAGCGTTTACCTTCTTAAGGACAACGTCATTGATTTTTATTTTCTTGTCGCAGTCCGCTACCTTTGCAATTTGGTTCTTTGTTCCTAGAATTAGCATCTGTGATTTACTAGGGTTCAAAATCAAGGAGTTATTTTCTGACCAAGTGTAAATATTTTGTAGATCTTGATTAATACTTGTTGTAGCTTCTTCTATATCTTTGGCTTTAAATGAGTAGTACAATTGAGTGTCATCAGCATACAAATGATATTTACATGTATCTAGGCACTGTGGGAGATCTGCTGTGAAAATTGTAAATAAAACCGGGCTTAGTATTGAGCCTTGTGGCACGCCTTTAGGAACTATTTTGGGAGACGAGAGCATCTTACTACCGTCAGCGCCATAAATAACAACTGTTTGTTCTCTATTTGAAAGATATGTTTCAAACCATTTGCAAGTGTTAGATGAGAAACCGTAGTGATTTAATTTTGCCAACAGTAGCTGTGGATGTAAGCAGTCAAAGGCTCGCGTGTAGTCCAACAGAATCAGTATACTACTCAGTCCATTATCTGAAGCTTCCGAGAGTTCATCTGTAACATGAAGCAAAGCAGTGTCAGTGCCGTGTCCTCGTCGGAAACCTGACTGAAATTTTGGAATGATATTATTTTTGTCTAAATAGTCCACAACTTGGTTCAGAACCACTTTCTCTAAAACTTTCGACAAAGCCGGTAGAATTGAGATAGGACGTAAGTCTTTCAGTTCCTCTGCAGATACTTTTTTAGGTATAGGCCTAACTTAGAACAATCAATTTGAATATGTAAATTGATGTTAAAATGAAATATTATTGAAAATGCGGTACGATGAACTTTAGAGCGCTATGGTAGCTAAACAAAAAACTTTCCCTTAGACATAATTTTTCAAATTTTAATACTAATATTATAATTGCAATTAAATTGCTTAAATATGATAATTATAAAGTATTTAAATAGCTGTTTAATCTTAATGTTTCTTTCGGGTGTTAAGGGTGCAAACTCCGTAAATCCATCCCATCCATCCCACCCATGCTGCGACCAGATGGTTCCACACCGCGAAGGTGAAAGCAAATCTTTGTTCGCCAGTAACTCACGCCTAGATGCCGGCTCTCAAACACCACCAACTATTCCTCACTGCTATCGCTATACACACTAAAGAGGTTTTTTTTTTATTTTTTTTTTTTAATAATGATCAATGTGATCCTCTGCTATTCTGCAGAGATTTTGCAGCTGTATATCAAATATTTTTGCCAAATGAATTTAAATAAAATAAATTAATTTTGTATCCTCACATGGCGCATATACGACTATATGCGCCAGTGTCCGGATCTTAAGTTCCTAAACGTTTCTTTTATTAACTTTATTAATCACTAATTTTGCAAAATTTTGAAATGTTTTATTAATCACTAAATATGACAGATTTTCCCTACTAACCGTTATATCAATCGCGTTCTCCATGTCTAAACGTTCCGTCATAAATCTCGGACACTCAGTTAAAATGTGCACCACGTCTTCATCTTTTTGTGGATCACAGACACACGCCGGACTCTCCTTGCACTTGAAGCGATTCAAGTACGCGGAGAATCCGCCATGCCCCGTGATCATCTGAACCAATACTGGATCCAGCTCCATCCTCCTTACCTTCGCAAACGCCTCCTTTGCGTCAGGAAAGAACATCTTGGTCGTGGACCCTGTCTCTCTCATCTGGTACCTCCTGTTCCACTCGTCAATCGTATCCAGACGAATCTGGCGCTTGACGAATGAAACTGGACATCGACGTAGTCAGGCTTGCGTTTAATGTTTACTGCGGCTTCTTTTGCCAAAACATCCGCCCTCTCATTTCCCTCCAACCCCGCATGTGCCTTAATCCAAAATAACTTCAGTATTTTGCCAAATTTGTTGATGGAGTTTAAATTTTTGCGTATGTCCGATGCAATGGGATGGAGGGAAACTACGTTCGCTACTGTTTCTAGCGCCGATCTAGAGTCGCAGTAAACATTAAAAGCCGTCGCTCTCTGTGACAGAGCCAGTTCCGTCGCCTTCTTCAAAGCCAGCAGCTCTGCTTGGTAGACGGTGCAGAATGACTCCAGTTTGAACTTGCGGGCTAGCGTTTCCGCGTTGTCCTTCCACAAGGACAACGCAGCCCCGACCTGGTTATCGATTTTACTTCCGTCTGTAAAGATGTTACAGACGGAAGGGTCATTCTGGAGCAACTCTGCACCGTCAACCACGCGCTCGAACCCATACTCGATCCGTTCAGCCGGGTGTGGTGCGCTGGCCACCGGCATAGGGACCTCGACCTCCCGGTCTCCTACTACCCGCTGAGAGTAGCCCCTCTTTACTTCGTAAAGAGCGGCTGCCTCCCGGATTCTCAAATCCAGGGGGAGTATCCCAGCGAGTATTAGGGCCGAGTTTAGGGAGACTGTCCGATATGCCTTGACCAGCTTTTGCACGAAACCCCGCTGAACGGTATACATGATGACTGGCTCTACCACAGAAACATATATGGTCCTGATCACCTCGGGGGACAGCCCCCACTGTACCTTTGCTGCTCTTGACAACCGACGATAGAGTCCAAGTGCCTTGCGGCACACATTCAAGACATGCGTGTTGAATGTAAGTCCATCGTCGATTGTCAAGCCCAGCAACTTCACCTCCTTTGAGAGACCAATGCGCACCCCGCCCATGACCAGCCTTGGGGAGTCAAATTTTAGCTTCCTCGTTACAACCATCGCGCTTGTTTTGTGAGGTGCAAACTTCAGCTTATTTTTGACCCCCCAAGCCCGAACACGGTCGAGACGACCAGCACCACATCATCAGCGAACGCCTGACACCTAACGTCCACGTCCTCGATGTCCTTCAACAGGGGGTCCAACAGAAGGTTCCAAAAAGTTGGGCCCCCTATCGAACCCTGAACGCACCCCTTTGTGGTGATCCTGCGGACCTCCGAGCCCGCATACCTCAGGCGCACACTCCTGCACTCTAGGTAGCTGTCCACCATTCGCCTCAGGTTTAATGGACAACCTGTTTCGGCGAGCCGGCATTTGATGGCTGGCCACCACGCGCTGTCAAAGGCTCCCTCTATGTCTAGTGATACCAGTACCATTAATTTTTTCGCCTCCAACTTCTGCCGAATGTGTTGTATCAGGACATAGAGGGAGTCCTCCGTGCTCCGTTGCGGGGTGAAGCCATACTGCCTGGTGGACAGAGTGGGCAGGATGTGCCATCTGATGCGCCCTATGAGCATCTTCTCTAATATCTTCCCAAGGACAGGCAAAAGACCAATCGGCCTGTACGACTTGGGAAGAGTGTAGTCGCTCTTGCCAGGTTTTCGCAGGACCACCACAATAGCTTTTTTCCACTCAGTGGGGAAGTGGGAGAGGGACAAACACTTGTTCATGAGGGACAGGACGAGGTCTGGGTTCAGGGTAATTGCCGCACAACAGATATCCGCCGTCAGGCCATCTGACCCCGGGGCCTTCCTCGGGTTAAAACTAGACGCGGCCCATTTCAGCTCCTCCGCCGTGAACGGGGGGTCCCATGGTTCATCATGATCTCCCCCGTTGTTCACTGTGTTGGCTACCTCTCTCACTGCTATATGGTCCGCGTTGTCGTCCACCTGGTTATCTTCCGGATAGAAGGTCCCGGCCAGCAGGTCAGCCGATCCGGCACCCTCGAGCACCTCTCCGTTATGGACAAGTGGCATGTCCTCTTGTCTATCTGTTGTGCGCCCAATTACCCTATAAATACTATCCCACATCGATTCCCGGTCCTGCCTCCCACAGAACTCCTTCCAACTGGCCGTCTGAGCCCGTTTTACTTCCAACAGGTACTCCGCTTTAGCAGTAGTATATTGCTCCACGACCCATTCCCGCCGAATCGGTGCCGCATTTTTTATTCTCCTCCTTTTCTTCGTAACCTCTCTCTTCATGTCTGCCAGCTTCTCGGTCCACCAGGGCAATTCCGTTCTTTTGTTTGTTTTAATTTCCGGTATACTACTTTCACAAGACTTAACTATTGATTCTGTGTATTTATTTATTATTTTGTCCAAATCTTCTTTGTTATGTATATTATCAACTTCATTTTTATTAATATTTTCTTCTGAGCATAGCTGTGTCAATTTCTCATGAAATTGACTCCAGTTTGCTTTCCTGCTATTATATTTTCTAGTTGTGCGTTTGATATCTACCCCTACTGAATTTATGTTTTTAATTTGGAAAAGAATTGCCCTGTGGTCCGAGCTGGTGACACTGTCGTCGACTCTCCATCCTTCGATTCGACCGAGAATGCCCGTGGAACACGCTGTGATGTCTACCCTGCTGGAATATCGTTTACCCCCCCTTATAGTATCGAAGGTGGGCTCAGACCCCCGGTTGAGTATGTGCATACCCATCTCCTCAAGTGCTCCCTGCAACTCCTCTCCTCTATAATCAGTCCTCCCACTTCCCCACCAAATATTCCACGCGTTGACGTCCCCTCCTATCACCACGTCCCTTAGGCCAATCCCCTCAACGGCCACCTTTATCTTCTCCAAATACGGTTCAATGGGCTGGTCTCCCTCAAGGTAGACCGATATCACCCCAATCTCCCACGCTTTTGTTCTCAGCTTTGCAGCAACAATATTCTCAGTAGTGAGCTACTACTACGACACTAAAGAGGTTAGAAGAGCCTTGCTTAACTTGAACGTCAGTAAGGCTAGCGGCCCCGATGGAATTCCAGCTAGGGTACTGAAACTTTATGCGCCTGAGCTTTCTCCGGTTTTAACGCGCCTGTACCGCCTTTCTCTTCAATATAAGACGGTTCCCAAGTCCTGGAAACTTGCGAATGTCCAATCTGTACCTAAAAAAGGTGACCGTGCCGACCCCTCTAACTACCGCTCAAAAGTTATTACGTCCGTCCGTACCTACTGTGTGAGGTAATGGAACGGATTTTGAACAACAAGCTCTTATCGTACCTTGAATGAAACCCACGACCTACTCAGTGACCACCAATTTGGTTTCCGCTGTGGTCGGTCAACTGGGAATCTTCTTGTGTACGTTACGCATTGCTGGGGCGAGGCAAACGAAAAACATGGCGAGGCACTTGCTATATCGCTTGACGTTTCGAAAGCCTTCGACCGGGTTTGGCATGCTAGTGCTGCTGCTAAGCAAACTTCCAGCGTACGGTATCTCTGCGGAATTTTGCAACTGGGTTTTTGATTTCCTGAGTGAGCAGTCGGTCAGGGTCGTCATTGATAGCTGTTCTTCAGACCTTATGGCTATTGATGCCGGAGTACCTCAGGGATCCGTTCTCTCTGCGACTCTCTTCTTGCTGCACATCAAAAATCTGCTTCTGCCCGGAATTGTTGGGTATGCAGACGACAGCATGGTCACAGAGAGATATCCTTGGGCGTAGCCAGCCATGGGTTCAGGGTGGGGCAGCAGTCTAAAATATGACTAGCAAACTATTCCTGCGGTCTTACCCCGGTTAATTTTTTCATACAAAAGGGTTACACTCCATAGCACCTTGTATCTTATCATCATCATCATCGTCATCAGCCTATCGCAGTCCAATGCAGTCGAACTGGAGAGTTGCACGCCACTTAAGTAGGTCGATCCTCGGCTTCTCGCATCCAGCTCTAGCCAGCCATCTTGCGCAAATCATCACTCCACCTAGCCTGAGGGCGTCCTACACTACGTATACCGAGACGCGGTCTCCACTCAAAAACTCGATTACCCCAGCGGTTGTCGTTCTGCGGCTAATATAGCCAGCTCACTGCCACCTCAGCTTGCTAGTCCAGTGGGCTATGTCGGTAACTTTAGTTCTGTGCTGGATCACCTCATTTCTCATTTTATCCCTAAGAGAAACTCCGAGCATTGCTCTTTCCATAGCCCGCTGAGTGACTTTGAACTTGTGGACTAGCCGTTCCTTCTGTGTCCACATTTGGGCTACATATGTCATGACGGGTAGGACGCACTGACTGAAGACTTTCATCTTGAGGCATTGTGGGATCGACGATGAGAAGACACGACGAAGTTTTCGAAATGCTGCCCAACCCAACTGAATTCTTCTGTTCACCTCATCCTCAAAGTTGTTTCTACCTAACTGAAATGTCTGCCCAAGGTACACGTATTTTTAAACAACTTCAAGGACGGCGCCGCGCACCGCAATCGGTTCTGGTAGTACATGTTCATTGAACATAACCTTGGTTTTATCCAGGTTCATCCGCAAGCCGATGCGTACAAAAGAGTCAGCCAGGTCATTTAGCATCTGTTGTAAGGTCCTGCAGCGTTTCTGCCATAATGACGGTGTTGTCTGCAAATCGCAAGTGAAAGATGTATTTGCCATTGATGTTGATGCCTCATCCTTTCTAGTACAGCGTCTTGAACATATCCTCCATTGCATTTGTGAATAATTTCTGGGAAATTACGTCCCCTTGTCTCACTCCTTGATGCAACGGTATAGGTTTTGTTTGCTGATTCTTTACTTGGACGGATATGGTGGCGGCTTCGTAGAGACATCTCATCACTTGGACGTACCGCCAATCTACTTGGCAACGCTGCAGGGACTCCAAAACGGACTAGATCTCGATCGAGTCGAAGGCTTTCTCGTAGTCCACGAATGCTAGACACAAGGAATTTTTATACTCTTCGGTATTCTGTATAATCTGTCTATGGTGCCGTACCGTATCCGCTCCGAAATTCAGCCTGTTCCGTTCGTTGGGATTCGTCGAATCTTCGCGCAAGGCGGTTCGTGATGACTCTTGAAAACAGCTTATAGACGTGGCTTAGAAGATAAATGGCTCGATAGTTCTTCAGCAGGTTCACTCTTACGTCAGGGTCTTATCTCCCTTTTTGAAGAACAGGACGACCACACTCCTACTCCAAGCCTCAGGAGTTCTCCCTTTAAACAGAACAGCGTTAAAAAGCTTTGAAAGCCTCAGTACTGGATTACCTCCAGCCTTCAGCAACTCTGTTATAACGCCATACTCTCCAGGGGCTTTCCAATTTTTCAGCTGTTTAAGAGCCATCTCGATTTGGTCAATGCTGACTTCTGGCAGGTCTTGAATGTAGTAGCGTGTTAACGCGGCTCTAGGGGACTCATTTTCGGGATCAGGTCGAATTCGTGTTTGTTAGTCAGTTGTTATCCGAAAAATGCTGTTCCAATGAGCGAGTCTGTCTGCGTAGGGAATCAACGATCCTTTCCAAAACTCTCTATCAGGGAATTTGCACAGTGCGTCAGTCTTTTTACGATTCGTGGCATTGTAAAATCAACTTTTAGAGCGTCAGCTATTACTTGAGTTTCAGCTATGAAACTGCCGCTGTGATCGTCCACATTTTCACAATGTTTTTATAATAAAATAGTAAACAAGCAGACAATGCGAATCGAATAGAAGAAGCAAGAAGCTCTGCACTGTGCGGATGCGGCCGGGTGGCGGGTCACTTTCCCTCTCAACTCAACCACTCACTCACACACACAAGCGAAAAACAAAAGGATTTTGAAAGGGGATAACTTTTTGTGGTTTCTATTTTTCTCGTGTCTACTGCCGAGTGAGAAATCTCTTACGGATATTAAGTGTTGTAGTTAGTACTTAGATAATTTATTTTTTTAGGTTTATGTAGGTACCCTACAGGTCAGATCTCAGGTGGGGCGCTCGCCCCACCCTGCCCCACCGTGGCTACGCCCATATCTATCCAGCTCAAATGTCAGCAGTGAGGATGTCCGTTCTTTAAGAGAGGCCATGGTAGAGCAAACTAATTTGACCTTAAGTTATGTCACCCAATGGGGTGACAACAATCTGGTCAATTTTAATGCCACCAAAACGCAGGCGTGCCTGTTCTCCGCAAAAAGGAGTCCTTTCATCTTGACTCCTACTTTCCGGGTTACCACAGTAAAAGTTACCGACCGCTTAGACCTTCTTGGCATGAAGTTAACATCCGACCTTGACACTATTGAATCTGCGGCCAAAAAGCTGGGAATCCTGAATAAGGTTAGGCGATACTTCACGCCGGAACAGCTCTTGATTCTATATTAAGCGCAAGTTCGGTCGTGCATGGAGTATTGTTCTCACCTCTGGGATGGTTCGGCCAAATACCAGCTGGCTGCACTTGACTCGGTAGAATGCAGAGCCAGAAAGATTATTGGAGACGATGAGCTGGTGAAAACTAAGCTTCATAGTCTGGACCACCGTCGCAGAGTTGCTTGCCTGTCGGTTTTTTACAGGCTGTACTTCGGAGAGTGTGCTCTTGAGCTGCATGAGCTCATTCCGCCTTCCCCTTTCTATCTTCGGGAATCCAGGCGCACTGCAGGTTATCATCCCTTCCTGGTTGATATACCGCGATCGCGTGCCTAGCGCTTTTCCTCTTCCTTTGTGTTGCGCACCGCCAATGAGTGGAATGCCCTGCCTGCATCTGTTTTCCCGAAAAATTTTAACCCTAAAATTTTTAAAGCAAGAGTGAATAGGCCGATTCTGTGTAAGCTCGCTCCGTCTTAGGCTTCTTCTTAACCGTAGAGTTAGTATGTACTTTATTTGATATTTTTGCAATTAAATTGCAATTATAATATCAGTATATAATAGAAGCGACGCTGGCTTACAGCGTTAAGAATATGCTTGAAAAATTCGCGCTGAGTCGCAGGGTCTCGGTGGCTTAATGGTATAGCGCCCGCCCGGCATGCGAGGCGATGCGGGTTCGAGTCCCGCCTGAGACATAATTTTTTTTTTGTTAAGTATGTAGTCAAGAGCAAGCCAATTAAATAAAAAAAAAATTGATGAAACAAAGCTGTCTTACAGCGATAAGAAAGAGCTCGAGTTCTATTATAGCGCTTGAGTCTTTGTGAAACGACTGAAGCTCGGTTCGACTCAAGACTCCGAGTTTAGTTAGTTCACTGAGTCGTGTAAAATTGAGCAGAGTCTATAGAATTAGGACTCAAAGACTCGAGTTCTTTACATCTTTAACTGCAGTAAGTTCTATAGAGCGAGTGTCTACAGCCGCATTAGCAGGTTCGTACCAGATTTGGCTGGGCAGGGAGAGAAACACGAGTCAGTAGCTAGTGAAGGGGAGTGTTGATGTACGTCGGAAACGGGTGTAGGTTTAAGGGGCCCCCCCTTAAACCTACACCCGTGTCACAAGCTTCAGGAGCTACTCGGAGTTTCTCTTTCTGCCACACGATGGACCCGGCACCCGCACGGGGAATCCATGGAACGCCAAACTAGCGCTACCTTAATACTTTTTGTTCTTTATTTGTTTACTGGAACGTCTGCATAAGGTTTTTTTTTCTAAAACATACTTCGCCCGCAGAAGCCGCCCGAGTGGTGGCATTGCTGGATTCTGGATTTAGTCAGCGTGTTGTAGAGTTCATAGAGTTTACAAACGCTATCGGGAGACAGGTTTGTTTATGCGCCGTTCAGGATCTGGCAGGAATCGGGTCACTTCTGAGCGAGATGATCAATTTTATCGTAACAATTTCCTTACAAAATCGACGCCTTAACGCTTTTCAACTGCAACAGCAGCTTCATGTTGTACCTACCTACGCAGGGTGGCTGTAAGTGACTATTCAATTAAGAAGGTTGAAGAAACGTGGACTAGAACCGCACAAGGCTGAAAATGGACCGAAATTAATTGCAGACCATCGAAGAGCGCGCCTCAACTTTGCACGTGACCTAAATTGGTCATACATCCAGTGGAACAAAGTCCTCTTTTCTGATGAATGATTATGCTGTATGGTAAGACTGACGGAACAAGGTCTACAAAAGAGATTGAGAACGCTTTGCACAATGCTGCATTGAAGGATCAAGGAAAGGTCAGCTATGGTGGCTGTTCGTGGATGGTTTGGGAAGGAATCAGCGCCGACGGTAAGACAGCTTGTCTTCGTGTCTGGCCATGGCCACGTCTGCCGGCAGAAAACAGTCACTTGAGACTGACGTGATGCCCTATGTACATTTTATTGGAAAAAGTTTCATATTCATGCACGACAATGCTAGGGCTCACACCCGAGCGTCGTACGAGATTATGTTACCGAAGTCGGTATCACCATTATAGTATGGCCAGCATGAATTCGATTGAACATCTATGGGATGAATAAAGAGACGAATTCGAAAAAAAATTAAATTAAACATTTAAAAAACATGTAAAAAGACCAAACACCGACCCTGAAGCTATGCAATCTGAACATCAAACTATGTCATATTACAAAATAATATCGCTGGGAAATGATTTTTATTTTTAGAACTCAAAAAATATTATAATAAATAGCGTGCAATGTATAGCAGCCGGGACCGCACGGCGCGCTGCTGCTGCGCTGGTGATGGCTGCTAAGTTCAAAATACGTCCGCACTAAGCCGTACATTAATCTAAATGCTAAAGTTTCGATAGATGTTAGTTTTGTTATTAGATAATACTAAAACAGCCTAGAGTTATAAGAAATATACGTGTTACGGACACACGTCAATCTCGTCGATTTAATATTTAGTGTATGTAATTAACCATATTATTGTATTATTTAAGCTTTGAATATGTGTTTATGTAAAGAGTTTATATTATATCACAAATAAACGTAAGTTCTGTTAAGGCCTTAGTTTATAAGGAAATGTATTAGCGCAGGGCTTGTTTTATTTCAATAAAAATAGCAAACCGGTTTCTTATTCTACTTACAATATCTAAAGTATTAGGTAGGTTCTGGTATGGTTGTATGAAGGTACTGGGGTGAAGGAAAATAACTGTAGGCCGTCCCGCTCACGCGCGGCGGAGGTATCCTATAGGCTGTTCCTGTCCCCCTAACAGATTCTGAAGGTCGGTAGCAAAAACCCATGTAGGTAGGATTTGTAAGTGAAAAAAATGTTAAGAAGCCTGTAGGTAGGTTTAGAATAAGTAAGACAGAGATAGCAATACACATATCGGACCTCTCTTTTCTCCGAAGTAATTATGTGGGTAGATCGGGAGAGTGTCCGAAGAGTAAAAGAGACTATGTGTTTTCTATCTTTGTCTATCCAAGAAAAATTACGAATCTAGTATAGTCACTAGGCTAGTTTAAGAAATGTAAATAAGAATAGGACGTGATCAGGCAACAAATGTTCCTGCTCTCACGGTCACCTTCAAGAAAAGAAATAAACTCTGAAGAAATCAACAAGTGTTTTCGTCCGTATACAGTCCACTCAGGAAGCCCATGGTCAGCTTGTTTCCTGGAAGCAACAAGTTCTGGTCATTGCGAACCGGATTATTTTGAACATCAGCGCAACAGTGAAGCCAGCAAGATAACAAGATCAGTCTGAAGATCAGTGCAACAGTGAAGCCAACAAGACAAGGACAGCAACATTCTATTTGTGTAATAATTTTCATAAAACATTAGAAAGAAATTACCCCATGAAAAAAAAATACAAAATTCACTAACATTCATAAAGCTTACATGGCAATCCCAAGAGGCGATGACCGGACGCGCGGGAGGCGCGGAGATGCGCCGGCACTTGCACTCACAACAAGTAGCGAAGTCATGACCCTAGTTGACCCCAGTACTTATTAGCGCATTTCTTAATGTTCAGGACACAGATCATCGCCGCACTGATAACAGTTAACAATAAACCTATTTATGTTGCCCTTAATCCCCATTAACAATTGTTTGGCAGGCTATGAATTAAGAACTAATAGGTGAGGTGATTAAGAAATTTCTGTTTTGCAGAAGTTTCATAATCACCTCACTTAATGTGTTTGCATTACCTACTGATTTTTTTTGTAATGCTAATTGACAGCTTTTAATTACCTTTGTATCTTTATTGACTTCAATAATTATAACTAAATATGGGAATTTGGTCCGTACTTCCATAATTTAAATCATATAAATAGTTGCTTTGCATGATGTAGGTACACTCGACAGCACATCAAGTTAAACAGTTGAACTGCGATAACAGCTTTTATTACGTAGGGCATAAAGGCGGTCTCAAGGTCAACATGTATAGTCTGATGTGCCGCCGTGTGTACATTAGTTGTAATTTCATCCTCGTCCAAGTGTTGTCATTATGTCTTTCCGTGGTTTCGCTACTTATCTTTACTACCTTTACGTTTCCTTACGCGAAGGTGACGATCTCCGCAATTTCGATCAATTGAATACAACGTTGATAACAAACAGTAATACCCAGTTAAGTGACAGTGTTAAAAAAGAGTTGAAAGAATGGTGCCGTAAATTCTGTTATCGCGTCTATGTTATCTGGAAGAAGCCAAGAAAAGTTTATGAAAACGAATTGCTCCTGGCTGCAAAAAGATGTTCAATGGCCAGAATGTTTAAAAGAAAATACCTCTCCCAATTCTCCCATCGAAGAGGATACAATCGAGTCTACTGAGGAAGCGACTGCGACAATCCAACAAGTATCGGAGTCTTCAACAAATATTGTGACGGAATCAGTGCCTCGAGTGTCGGACGCATCTACGTCAACTTCAATGGATAGCCGCAAACCTTTTGAATATTTATGTTATAAACAAAAAAGAAGACGGACTGAATCATTATGCAGCTCTTGTAGCACGGAAGAACTTGTGTTTTCTGCTGAAACCAGTCTAAGGTCTTCTGGGAAACATGATGTTGCTGAAATTTTAAAGTTTCTTATAGAAAATCCCGACCAAGCATCGAAAGTGAAGCAATTCATTGAAACTGGAGTAATAAAAGAAGTTTCAGCTCAAAAAGCATTAGCTTTGTTCATTACTTTGAGACTCTCCAAGTGGCGTTAAATAACACTACGAGAATTTAGTGAGAAAGAAGGACTATATAAATACCCAAGTTACTACAAACTTCAAGAAGAAAAGAAAAAGTGTTATCCTGACAAAAGAAATTTAACAATCACAGACGCATCAGTTAAAATAAAATTACAAGATTTATTAGACCTTACTACGAAGAGGATCATAGTCATCTTAAGAAAAAATGGTTGCCTGTAAAGTCGGTTTTACGGGCGAAGATTTTACGTGACAACGTCTTTTTCTCGGTAGAATATTTATTGATATGAATATAATTAAATTGCACAATAGGAACAAGGAATTGAATGAAAATAAGAATTGCACAAATTTTAACTATAGAAAATCTAAGCACTCCACATTTTCACTACAGACACAGCTGACGATACTTTAACCACACGTGTGAACTTGTATTATGACGCTTTCTTGTTTTTCCAACGCCAAGAACGTTCGAGAAAGACAAAGACAGAGACACAAGCATGCGCCGATTCAATGCGCCTAATTCTCTAGTGCTGCGCGCGCGGCAGACCGATCATAGTTGAGTGGGAGAGAGACGCAAGGCATTCGGCGGGCCTCTCTCTCGTTCGGTGACTCATCGTAACGTTACCGAGCGTTACACTTTTTCATAAGTGACTCCCAGCCGCAACCTAATTTAAGACGTTGTCACGTCAAAAAATGTAGAAGATAATCTCGTCTTGATAAGCAAATGGGGTTTTGATGGTGCATCAAACCAAAGTGTGTACCATCAAAAATCGAGTGTTTTAAGTCTGTCTGCTTCAGATTTACAAACTGTTTTTATGGCGCCATTCTTGTGCCATTGAGACTTGAAACCGAAAATGGAGATGTTATTTGGGTAAATCAATCAACTTCTTTTTGTCGTCCCATAATGTGGAAGTTTATGAAAGAGAACGAGTTTAATTTGAAGAATGAAATGGCTGAAATTGAAGCAAAAATTGAAACTTTAAACCCCTCCACTTGTGACAGTAAAAAGGTAACGCATAAACTGCTCTTAACGATGATAGATGGAAAAGTGGCATCTTACATCTCAGGAACCTCTGCATCAATATGTGATCTATGCAAAGCAAGTCCAAAAGAAATGAATGATTTAGAATCAATTAAAAGAAAACCTATAAATGAAGATATGTATAAATATGGCCTTTTCTTCACATTGCGTATGCGACAAGATATTAA
Organism: Anania crocealis; assembly: GCA_949315895.1. NCBI lineage: Eukaryota > Metazoa > Arthropoda > Insecta > Lepidoptera > Crambidae > Anania > Anania crocealis. The sequence continues at coordinate 18,410,258 of OX438882.1, forward strand.
ATCTTGGCATAGGGAAAGAAATAATCTTGGCAAGCTAGAGGAGAACATGCGAAGAAATTAGTTGAAGAGAGAAAAAGAATCATTCAAGACAAATTCAGAAACGAAACTGGATTATTATGAGACGTTGTGAAACAAGGCAGTGGAACCACAAACAATGGTAACTGTGCTAAAAGGTTTTTTAATGACCCACAAAAAACTTCAGAAATAACTGGTTTAAATGTTGATCTCATAAAAAGAATTGCTGTAGTACCTACTACAATGTATTTCATCAGGTGAAAAAATAATTATTAATAAATTTCATGAGTAGGTACTGTATGGATACGGCAAAAAAGTTCACTGATATTTATCCTTGGTATTACATGCCTGTAAGTGTCCATAAATTACTTATTCATGGATCACATATAATTAAACACCTATCGATAGTGCCAATAGGTTATTTGTCAGAAGAGGCATCTGAAGCGAGAAATAAGGATTTCCGTAAATACAGAGAGTCCCATTCAAGAAAACATAGCAGTATTTCATGTATCGAGGACATTTTGCATAATCTTCTTCTCTCTTCAGATCCTGTTCTATCTAACATACGACCAAAAATGGATCAAAAAGTTAAAAAACAGATGTTTACCTATTGAAGTTTTTGAAATGCTGGATGCTGGTTAGTGAAGAAAATCAAATTGAATTTTGTGATGTAATGAATCTGACTGCCAATAGCGAATCAGAATCAAAAACTGACGATGAAGACAATGTTTTTAGTGATTAACCTTTTTTGGACACTATTTTTTGAGACTAAATTACTTTGTGTATTTTCTAACTTTTGCTGTATAATATTTTTGTGTAGGTAAATTATTTATATTCTTTGTAAAAAGTAACATGTTTTATTTAGTCTGTAAGCCATTTTAGTTATTGTAAACATTGCACCTTAGATAAAAATCTGGGACAGGAATATTATGTGGATTTTTAACGTGTGTTTTTTTCTTTAATTTCACTATCAATGAACATATTATTTTAAATTAATTAATTTTATTTTAAAGTTCTTAACTTCTTTCTAGATCATGATTTATGGGCATGGTTATTTATTGAATATTTTTAAATTGTAAGAACATTAATGCTTCTATAAATTAAGCATAGAAATACAAAGAAAAACATACAAAACAAAGTCAGTAATGTAAACACATTAAGTGAGGTGATTAAGAAACTTCTGCGTAACAGAAATTTCTTAATCACCTCACCTATTAGTTCATCATTCATAGCCTGCCAAACCATTGTTTATGGGGATTAAGGGCATCAAAAATAGGTTTACTGTTAACTGTTATCAGTGCGGCGATGATGTGTGTCCTGAACATTAAGAAATGTTAATGTATGAAGTAATAATGTACTTTCATAATATAAGGGAAAAACATTGATTGAAAAATTTATATCTCAAAACCCATGCGTCGGGCGCACCTTGTTTGTTTGGAGAAAATGTAGCAAGTATTAGTTTTATCACAATATAAAAAAACAAATTGAAACACGGAGGGACTTCGGAGATACATCACTTTTTATGTCAGTCTCCATACTAAGAAATCATGTTTATTGCTGTATCTCGCAAAATAAGAGTCCAATAAAATAATGGTCATAATATTTTTTATAGCTAATAACAAGGCCTATGTGATGGCATAACTAGTTTTTCAAAATTTGAATCTTGTTCTTTTAAGTTGCTCAAGTCCCTTCGCTTGTATGGCGTAGATCCACTGTGCGGTGCCGAAAAGCGAGTAGTTTGCGTATGCCGTCAATAACGAGGGCGGCACTGAAAATTTCAGGAATCAAGGAAGTGACACAACATTACTATTTAAAAATGTATTTATTGCTTTTCAAAGTATTCTCCGCGAAAACCATTTCATTCGGAAGTTTGGGTCTCCAAAATGGCCGTTTTGTAGGCGTCCACAGCTTTTTCAGGTGATAAAAATCTCTGACCACGCAATTTATTCTTTATTTTAGGGAAAGTATAGAAATCATTAGGGCTTAGGTCGGGGCTGTACGGCGGATGGTCTAATAATTCTATGTTTTCTTGCTCTAAAAACTCTTGTTCTGTTTGCGGTGTGAGAACTCGCATTGTCGTGATGGACGATGATGCGGCGGTTGCAGTTCTCTCTTCAGAAACGACCTGTGGCAAACAAATGCTAGCATACCATTCTGCATTAACCGTTCTTTGTCCCTCAAGAGGAATAGTCGCAACATGACCGGTTTTGGAGACAAACGTGACCACCATTTTTTTTGCAACACTCCGTGAACGAACAATTTTTGTTGGCTTTAACTCATTTTCGAACACCTAAACTCGTGACTGGTTTTTGTTTCGGGTTCGTACGCGTATATCCAGGATTCGTCACCTGATACGATGTTGTATACAGCATTTGAGGATCCTGCGTGGAATCTTTCGAGAGTTCTGATGCACCAAGTAACGCGATCCGCTTTTTGCTCTTCACAGAGCGAATGCGGTATCCATCGGGAAAACAACTTTTTTACACCTAATTGTTCATGCAAGATTATTTGTATTTGACTCATGCCAATGTCTAAAGTTGCCTGAATTTCGCAGTATGTCACATGTCAATCTTCCTCAATCAGCTTACGCACAGCATCAACGTTTTCTTGGGTGACTGCAGGTTTTGGACGACCTTGACGGGGATCATCACTGAGCTTGACAAGTCCACGTTGAAATTCAGCAAACCAGCGATAAATTGTGGTTTTGGATGGGGCTTTATTACCAAATGCAGAAATCATCCGGTCAACACACTGTTTTTGTGTTAAACCATTCCGAAAGTCATAATAAATCATCGCTCTTGAATTTTCTCGAGTCAATCCCATTTTCTCAACGACTAATCAAGTTTGACAAGACCTTGTGATAAGACCGAGAATCTTTTTTTAAATAAATAAATGGTATTCGATTTTTAAAACCAAGGAGTTTGCAATTAAAAAGATTTTAATATGACAGGAACAGTGGAAATATTCCATTCCCGATACTTTTAGCACATGAATAAATATATTTACTCATGTGCTTTTAGTGCAGCCTATGTAGAGCCACGCGACGGGGAGTGTTAACGAATTTTGAAAATTTCCCCGTTGTAGGGTAAATAGGTGATAAACCTGTTGACTTTAAAAATTGATAAAAAAAATTATTCATGAATTACGTAATTTTGATACTTATTTTGGTTATGTTATTAAAGCAACTTTAAGACCCTTTCGGATCGGACGGGGTTTTTATAACATATTGTATATACCAGTATGGCCGACAGCGTTTTCGTACGAAGAATGGACTTTTGAAATAAAGTTTTTTCCGGTTGTCTAGGAACTAAAATATAGGGTATGGATATGACTTTTTATCGTCTGAGCAACAAAAAGAGTCAAGTAGCCATTTAAAAGTTAAGCGAACAAGGCAATAGTTGTAATAATAAGAGACAATACCTATACATACAGCTTAAATATCTCTACCCTTCTCAATTTAATCTACTTCAAGTATTTGCATGCAAGGAAATACAGCTTTACAAAATATTGATGTTTTTGGCAAGTCAAGGCTAGTTGAATGTATCTCAAAGATATTAGAAAAAAAAGAAAAGGATGCTTAGAAAAGTGAAAATCTTCTGTCTGAATCTAGGCAAAATAAAACATCAACCAAGATTTGTACTTTTAAGAATTTATTGTACAAAAAATGGGTAGGTGGTAGTATACATACAAACCTATTCAGTCAAATTAACATACGAGATTTGCATAAATGCTAAGATATTGTGACAATTCCTACTTATATTTTATTATAATATTAATTGCAACTATTCAGATCTTACCTTAAAATGGCAGGCTGAAAACAATGTTATTTACACCATCAACAAAGAAAACCACAACTTCTTATTGGGTAATTTATATAATTCAATTAGGCTTTACTTCAAACTCAGTTTTTGTATAAACTTGTAAATGTAAATTAAATGATTGCTTATGTATCACATGAACAATTTCAGCTCTCAGCAGAAAAGCTTAAAGATAAGTGTTCATAATATAGAGCAGTCACAGTTATGATATTAATGACCATTTAATTTACAGCTTGTTTTTCGTTATGATTACTCCCAGCTTGTTCCTCCTTTTTTCGTTGTTTTTCTCTCATTAATTCAGCATCCCTGAAAACACAATAGTACAATTTAATTATTGTTTTGTAGATTTGTAATAATGGGATTGGCCTATAACAACAGGCCCAGAACTGTACTTTTTTTTTATAAAATGTCCTTAGGTATTTGTGGAAAATACTTTGGTGGATAAAAATACACTCAATTCATACAAAATGGTGTCAGACTAAAAAAAGATGAAAACTTGTCCAATTTTCCTAGTCACTTTAACAGTATTTTCAAGTCTATTAGCACTGCTTGTCCTATCTTGTTCTGTTTGTAGCATTTTTCATTATTTTTAACAACCACTCTTCCGTTATCCTGATTGGGTATTAATCGACATATTATACGAATTAAATCGTACAGAAGTGTTGTACATAGCTATCTTTTGATGATGTGTACCAGAGTTCTGGGTGAATACAATTTGGGACATCTTTATTGATCGTCTTAACTCTACATCTAAGATGGTGTTTTATATCCAGGCTTTTAAAAATAGCTACCCTAACAGTTGGGGGCAAATGCTAATGCAATCCAAATATGCAGTTATGCACTGTATTTTATAAAAAAAAAACCTAAACAGACAACTAACCCTATTCTAACTAGGTATAATAATTTTCAATAGGGGGTGGTTAGTCCAACCATCCTAACGATGGTTGGACTAACCACCCCAGTCCCTCTACATATATAGAAGTTTTGGACCAATTGGAGCTTAACCCTTTCCAAGCCACGCTTTTTTTCGGAATTCGTGTCGCTGGCGCACAGTGGGTCGAAACTGCTATTTGAGGGACTTAGGGTATTTTTTTTCTTACTGTTCCTTTTTATAAATAAATGTCAAAAACATTTTTGTGTAAAAGTAATCGTTTCACGGGAAAATAATATTTTTGTTTTCTTTTGTATAGAACTAGAAATTCAATGTGCTCTTGCAGCCAATTCTCAATTTTTCCCGCCTTAAAACCACTTTAGTGTCAATGTTTAACATGTTGACTACAATCCTACATAATTAGCGCGCGCCCAAACTTGCCCGTTCGTCTGGTATATGGATTATCATACTACATATCTATCTATACTAATATTATAAAGCTGACGAGTTTGTTTGTTTGTTTGTTTGAACGCGCTAATCTCAGGAAGTACTGGTTCGATTTGAAAAAATCTTTTTGTGTTGGATAGTCCATTTGTCGAGGAAGGCTTTAGGCTATAGAACATTGCACTGCGACCAATAGGAACGAAGTATGAGTGAAAAATGTTGCAAAAATAGTCGCGATCATAACAACAGAAATTGACGCGGACAAAGTCGCGGGCAACAGTTAGTTATAAATATTATAAAGCTGAAGAGTTTGTTTGTTTGTTTGAACGCGCTAATCTCTGGAAGTACTGGTTCGAATTGATAAAATATTTTTGTGTTGGATAGTTCATGTAGGCTGGTAGGAAGGCTTGAGGCTATATAACATCACACAGCGACCAATAGGAGCAAAGCATCAGTGAAAAATATTGCAAAAATAATCGCGATCATAAAAACATTAATTGACGCGTAAGAAGTCGCGGGGAACAGCTAGTACTACATAAAAATTATTTTTTTTCGAAGTTATTTAAATACACTTATCATTTTAAATATCTACAAACATCGAAACCTTACATTGTTGACATGTTTTAGAACATAATAGGTATTGTTTTAGCCATAAAATAAAATAATTCCAGGAATTAATATAAGTAAAGGTCTTGTTGCTGTGAAGTTTTTTGTTATTATTAAATAGTATTACACACGTTTCTATAACAATATTTACCTTATCAGTCAGCACTCAGCAGGTCTCTATTCTGAAAAATTACTAATAACTTTCTATTAAAATAATGCTTACCTACTATTGTTAAAAGCCGTTCTACAATGGGTGAGGCGCTTGTATTGTTATCACATCCTTTGAACGAAAAGATTAACGTTTGCTAATATTGAATAACAAAAGAACTATTCTGGTTATTGGGTCAGGTAAAAAGTTAATTTGTTATTTTTAAATATTAATTCTAAAAAATTACAGCTCTCATTTTCCCGATTACCTAAAGATTGGAGGTTGGAAATCATGCTTTGTTCTTCTTATAAATAGAGTTGTTGCCAAAATACCTAGGTCATTCAAAGCTATGCTTCAAACCCAGTCATTACTTGCATTATACGTACTTACTTGTGATTTTAATGGAAAGTTTAGTAAATTACATTGATCTGTTCATCTATACTAATATTATAAAGCTGAAGAGTTTGTTTGTTTGTTTGAACGCGCTAATCTCAGGAAGTACTGGTAAGATTTGAAAAATTCTTTTTATGTTGGATAGTCCATTTATGGAGGAAGGCTTTAGGCTATATAACATCACGTTGTGATCAATAGGAGCGAAGCATCAGTGAAAAATGTTGCAAAAATAATCGCGATCATAAATTAATAATGGAAATTGACGCGGACGAAGTCGCGGGGAACAGCTAGTGGTTCATATAGATCAAATTTGTTCTTACAGAAATCATATTTGTGCATATTTAAAACAGACGCTGAATCAAAACTGGACAGAAGAGTCAAGTGCATCTCTTTTATTGTTCTGTCAAAAAATTTGTAGTAGAGTCAGTGATAAATTGCCAAGATCTAACCAAACCCTAGCCAATTTTGTGAAAATAAAAATGGATATTGGTTAGAAAGTTCTATCAACTGGCCAACTAATATAACGTGGGTTGAGAAATAAGCAAAAAAGTAGACGTGTAGAACTACTTAATAAGGCGTTTTCTCCGGAAGAACTAAATGCTGCAAAGAAATCGATAAAAAATCTTCAAAGTAGTGGGAATACTGAGTTGAAAAAAATTATGGAACACTTATATAACCATCCTGAAGATGTTGACAAAGTGAAGACCTGTCTTAGCAATAAAAAAGATAACAACGTATATACTCCAGAAAAAGCATTTTATCCCTGTAACAATAGTAGATAAGCATTATTTTAATAGAAATTTTTCGGAATCGAGATCTGCTGAGTGCTGACTGATAAGGTAAATATTGTTATAGAAACGTGTGTAATACTATTTAATAACAAAAGACTTCACAGCAACAAGACCGGCATTTATATTAATTCCTGGAATTATATTATTTTATGGCTAAAACAATACCTATTATGTTCTAAAACACGTCAACAATGTAAGGTTTCGATGTTTGTAAGCATTTGAAATGATAAGTGTGTTTAAATAATTTAATAATTTTGGGGTGGTGTGATCTACCTCCTAGTGGTCCACCCTGGGCAACGGCATCTTTAGTTTTCCAACCAATGATGACGGCTAATAGATCGCTCCGCGGTGGTGGTAGGCTTCGTATGAGGCCGCCTGGATGCTACCAACCCTCCTGCCGGAGTCCAACGCCAAACAGTTTTTCTGTGTTTCGCTGGTGTGTGGGAGAACCAGTACCTCTGGGTAAGCTCGCTCCATGGTCAAAGGGTATCCTCACTTTTCAATGGAAGAGTAATATAAAACATCCCGTTTGTTATAATGTACGGCCCTGACCTTGTTCGATCGATACACGTGCCGCTTCCACTCAATCCCGCCCGCGCCCCCCGCCTCCACCGTCAGCAAACGTCGGCGCAATAGACGACACTGACATCAATCAAATCAGTCCGCCCAAAAAATTCGAAGCGATATGTGCGCACGCAACGCGTAATTGTTATCGTAATAATGCCGTATGGGTTATCCAATATATAAATATCATCATCATCATCATCATCACAGTCCACCGCTGGACATAGGCCTCTCCAATTGCACACCACTTAGGTCGATCCTCAGCTTCTCGCATCCAGCTCCTGCCAGCCACCTTGCGCAAATCATCACTCCAGCTGGCCTGAGGGCATCCTACACTACGTTTGCCGAGACGCGGTCTCCACTCAAAAACTCGTTTACCCCAGCGGTTGTCGGTTGTGCGGCTAATATGGCCAGCCCACTGCCACTTCAGCTTACTAATCCGGTGGGCTATGTCGGTAACTTTAGTTCTCTGCCGGATCACCTCATTTCTGATTTTGTCCCTAAGAGAAACTCCGAGCTTAGCTCTTTCTATAGCCCGCTGAGCGACTTTGAACTTGTGGACTAGCCGTACCACGTTTCGGCTCCGTATGTCATGACGGGTAGGACGCACTGATTGAAGACTTTCGTCTTGAGGCATTGTGGGATCGACGATGAGAAGACTCGACGAAGTTTCCCAAATGCTGCCCAACCCAACTGAATTCTTCTGTTCACCTCATCCTCAAAGTTGTTTCTACCTAACTGCAATGTCTGCCCGAGGTACACGTATTTCTGAACACCTACGAGGAAGGTACCGTGCATCGCAATCGATTGCGGTAGTACATGTTCATTGAACATAACCTTGGTTTTATCCAGGTTCATCCGCAAGCCGATGCATACAGAAGAGTCAGCCAGGTCATTCAGCATCTGTTGTAAGTCCTGCAGCGTTTCTGCCATAATGACGATGTCGTCTGCAAATCGCAAGTGAGATGTATTCGCCATTGATGTTGATGCCTCGTCCTTTCCATTGCAGCGTCACCTGGTGATGTGGACCTATAGATCCAATAGGAATATATGGCCATAAATATTTTCAGGTACTCATTGATGACTACTCTCACTATCTTGTGATAAGACTATTGAAGACAAAAGATGAAGCGGAAAACAATATTATAAACTTCATTAAATTTATAAAAACTCAATTTGGACTTAAAACAAAACGAATAAGAGTAGACAACTGAGGAGAGTTCAGTTCAAATAAATTTAAATTTTACTGCAATAATAAAGGAATTCGACTCGAATATACGACGCCGTACACACCCCAACAAAACGGAACGTCAGAAAGAATGAACAGAAATATTCTAAATAAAGTACGCACTAAACTAGCGGAAACAAAGTTGCCTAAATACCTGTGGAGTGAAGCAGTCACAGCATCCGCTTACGAAATAAATAGAAGTCCAACCTCAGCGTTAAATAGGGAAACACCAGCAAAAATATGGTTTGGTAATAACAATTTAACAAAACTACGAGTTTTCGGCAGCCAAGCTTGGGCTGTAATATTACCCAAACCATCAAAGATAGAGCCAAGAGCTAAGAAATGTATAATGGTTGGATATAGTGGCTCGGGATACAGACTATATGATCCCAAAGAAGATAAAATAATAATATCAACAGACGTCAAATTCAACGAAAATGAAACCACATTCAAATTGAAAAAGACAGAAGGAAATCAACATAAGTTTGTACCTTACATGAATTATGAAGAAGATGAAATTGAAATGATTAATGACAAAAGTATAGTTAATGATAAAGACGATAAAGAAGATGAAACTTATATGAATGATGAAAAAGATGTAATTGAGATGAATAATGATGAAAGAACCGTTAATGATAAAGATGATACAATAGATAAGCCAACAGATGGATATATTGAAATGGATATACGTAATGCAACTTTAACAAGGCATGATAGTGAAGAAAAATATAATAACAGTGGAAATGAAAATGATTCTTTTCACAGCATGAATGAACCTGTTGTTCATGAAACAACAAGATCAGGAAGAATAATAAATAAACCAACCCATTTAAATGATTATGAAATATATATGGCATATTGTCTGGTGAGTTTCGAAGATCCAGCAAATTTTAAGGTAGCAATAAAAGAAAAAGAATGGCAAAAAGCAATTAGAAAAGAAATTAATTCGTTAGAAAAGTTGCATACTTGGGAAGAAGTAGAAGCTAAAGGCAAAAAAGCGATAGACACAAAATGGGTCTTTAGAACCAAAGAAAGTGAACTTAAGAAAGCTAGATTAGTAGCAAAAGGATTCCAGCAGAAAGAGAGTTATTTTGGAAATAATTACTCACCAGTAGCGAGAATGAATACAATTAGAATGTTTTTAGTTCATGCAGTACAAAATGATTATAAAATATGTCAGATGGACATACCAACAGCTTTTCTAAATGGAGTGTTGGAAAACGAAGTATGCATAAAAGCACCAGAAGGAGTGAACGTTGGTAAGAATAAAATACTAAAATTAAAGAGAAGTTTGTATGGATTAAAAGAAACCCCAAAATGCTGGAACGAAAGACTGAACAACTTCATAACAAATGAAATAGGACTAACACGATCCCACTATGATTTTGGTCTCCACTCAAAAACTCGTTTACCCCAGCGGTTGTCGGTTGTGCGGCTAATATGGCCAGCCCACTGCCACTTCAGCTTACTAATCCGGTGGGCTATGTCGGTAACTTTAGTTCTCTGCCGGATCACCTCATTTCTGATTTTGTCCCTAAGAGAAACTCCGAGCTTAGCTCTTTCTATAGCCCGCTGAGCGACTTTGAACTTGTGGACTAGCCGTACCACGTTTCGGCTCCGTATGTCATGACGGGTAGGACGCACTGATTGAAGACTTTCGTCTTGAGGCATTGTGGGATCGACGATGAGAAGACTCGACGAAGTTTCCCAAATGCTGCCCAACCCAACTGAATTCTTCTGTTCACCTCATCCTCAAAGTTGTTTCTACCTAACTGCAATGTCTGCCCGAGGTACACGTATTTCTGAACACCTACGAGGAAGGTACCGTGCATCGCAATCGATTGCGGTAGTACATGTTCATTGAACATAACCTTGGTTTTATCCAGGTTCATCCGCAAGCCGATGCATACAGAAGAGTCAGCCAGGTCATTCAGCATCTGTTGTAAGTCCTGCAGCGTTTCTGCCATAATGACGATGTCGTCTGCAAATCGCAAGTGAGATGTATTCGCCATTGATGTTGATGCCTCGTCCTTTCCATTGCAGCGTCTTGAACATATCCTCCATTGCATTTGTGAACAATTTCGGGGAAATGACGTCCCCTTGTCTCACTCCTCGATGCAACGTTATAGGTTTTGTTTGCTGATTCTGTACTTGGAAGGACATGGTGGCGGCTTCGTAGAGACATCTCATCACTTGCACGTACCGCCAATCTATTTGGCAACGCTGCAGGGACTCCAAAACGGACCAGATCTCTATCTAGTCGAAGGCTTTCTCATAGTCCACGAATGCTAGACACAAGGGCTGATTGTACTCTTCGGTTTTCTGTATAATCTACCGCACTGTGTGGATGTGGTCTATGGTGCCGTATCCGCTCCGAAATCCAGCCTGTTCCGGTGGTTGGAATTCGTCGAGTCTTCGCGCAAGGCGGTTTATGACGGCTCTTGAAAACAGCTTATAGACGTGCTTTAGCAGGGAAATGGGTCGATAGTTCTTCAGCAGGGTCTTATCTCCTTTTTTGAAGAACAGGACGACAACACTCCTACTCCACGCCTCCGGAGTTCTCCCTTTAAACAGGACAGCGTTAAAAAGCTTTTGAAGCGCTCTCAGTACGGGTTTGCCTCCAGCCTTTAGCAACTCTGTTGTAACGCCATCCTCTCCAGGGGCTTTTCCATTTTTCAGCTGTTTAAGAGCCATCTCGATTTCGCCAATGCTGACTTCTGGCAGGTCTTGAGTGTTGTGGCGTGTAAGTATCAAATTAATTAAAAATACTTACAATTTGAGGTAAATATGACTAAAGTAGTAGCGATAAATTGTGTGTGGGTAACGTCACTATTGGTCACATTTATCAGATATTGGCACTAGACATTAAGATATACCCAAAATTTTGACCATAAAAAGGGTTTGTGTTTATTAAAATTAAAGTAAAAAGACTTAAGGATATTCAGAATTATTTATTTTATTCCTTAGATATGAAATATTTGGAAAAACCCACACATACTTTATTAAATTCTATCAGGCAAGTAAAAACAACATATGTGTTTTTATTTTTTTTTGTCAGATATATCAGTCGTTGGCGTGGTGGGCACCGAAATGGTTTGTTGATATATTAGTCCTTGGCGTGGAAAGGGTTTAATGCCGAAAAGGGAGCCCACTACATATATCAATACCTATCACTTATATTAATTGTGCTTATTTGGCTGACACAATAGGTTTATTCCTAATTATAAAATGCAATTAATACATTTTAGTGTGTGATTTACACACATTTACATAAATTCAACATAAACTTCTGGCTTTTTTAAATCACTATCCTTAAACTTTTTGCGCAACTTTAGTTTCACAACCCTATGAATGATATTATTTCCTTCCATAAAATAACATTTGAACTGCGATAAGACATGTAGGTAAATGTATACTTTTCCAAATGCAACAGCATTGATAATTATTTAGGATTGTTGTTTCTTATTTCCCAAATAATTGGATATAATTTGGTCAGGTTACAAAGTTGACTGCATGCATTTTTAGGGATGGTAAGCTGTTTTCTTGCATGAGCTAGTGCTTGCTTTGCTTTGCTTTGCGTTTGGTGTCAGTGCGAGTAGGTGCCTAGCTGTTATTAACAAGTGGAAATCATTTTAAAAATTCAGTTTTAGTTAAGGATTTCTTCAAAGTAATGCCAGAGTCTATTAATTTTATAAAATCAATCCCAATCATTCAATTGATGACAGTTTTAGGTGCTATTTTTGTATCAAACTATGTACTTATCTTAATCTAAATAAAATATATCAATGGATACAACCGCATTAAATGACATGTGAATGATGAATGATTTTTACCTATGTTTCCGCTCCTGAAGAGACATTCCAGTCTTGTCACTAGCATTCTTCTTTTTCTGCTGCTCCTGTTGCTTTTTCTGATTCTTAGCGCGAGCCAAATCTCTCTGGTTACCACCTGAAATTATGTAAATCAGTAAATAGGTCAGCAGCAATATCAAAAGAGGGTAGAACGAATTACAAAACAATAAATCTTGGATTAGGTTAGTAATCAATTTATATGGTATTTTAGCAACTAGGACAAGCGGAAAGATTCAATGCTATTTAACGGCGTCAATAACTAAAATAATAATCACTGATGTCATACCTAAACAACATGCATGATAAACACCATGATAATAAATTATGAACCATTTGAAAGACGTGGTGATTTACAATTTTGTTACAATTAATCTGATCAATAAATAAACAAACTAATTATAATTGAAATAAAATAAGGACATTAGTTATCCACTTACGAGTCATCTTGATAAAAAATCGTCAAAGCTAGTTTAGTTAGGTATAAAAAGTCCGGACGATACGCTAGTCCGGTCGAAACCTAGGACAACGCACCGTCCCGCTTTTTATCAATATGGAAGAAACTTTGAAGACAACTAAAAGAATTGCTGGCTCCGATTAAAATCACAGTACACAGCCAGCTGGCCACACAACCACAAACAAAATGATTGATGCCCACCAACCACCAACTAAGATGGCGGCAAAATCGAGAGAAGAGAAGTGGCGAATTGCCTATCCAACGACTAAAAAAAACCTTTGTTTTTTTGTTTTTAGGTAACATTCCTTCAAATGATTCAACCATGAACCTACACTAGACTTAAGCTAGACTGCGCAGTATCTAAAAAAAAACGAACCGAGAGAGAGGTTCAAAAGTAGAAGTGCCTCCTTTTCTAATACGGTGTCCATAAAATATTATCTTCTCGGATAGTCTTACTGGATTGATAAATACTTATTGTATTAAAAACTATCTTAAGCGGATTTTAAGCACTAATATTTAATTAGATATGTTGTTTACTATTTAATTGTGGAATAGGAGAGTTACAGTGGATCGTTAAGTTGAAGTGGTAGTAGACTCTTTTATATTTTGGGTAGTATTTATAATAAAACTAGGATTAGCAACATGACATGACTTGATGTATTATTCAAAAGTATTGACAGGAGTAATGGACAATAATAGATTACGCTGTGACAGGCAAGCAAACTAAACAGGTTAACATACTTAAGTATGTATGTTAAAATAATATCTTAACACTCCTCCTCGATTATAAATGTGGTAAAACATTAAACATTTATAATCGCATCTTAAAATAACAAGTTAACAAACAAATATTAAAAGTAACGACAACACACATAAATAACATAGACACTTGAACACTAAAAACATAAAAATGTTAATAAACGTTTAACAGGAATCTGTTATGAGCAAATTTATCTGCAGACAGTACCTTCGTAAACATACCGGCAGCATTATTATATGAATCTATATGATAAACAGTTATTGTTTTATTTTTCACTAAGTCTTTCACGAAGTGATATTTTATATCGATGTGCTTCGCACGTTTGCTGTTCTCGAAGCTGTTTGACATGGCGATGGCTCCCATGTTATCTACGTAAATGGTAGGAGTTAAGCACTTACCGAGATCTTTGGCTAATCCTATAATGTTTACTACCTCTGAACATGTGTTGGCCAGCGCGACGTATTCGGCTTCTGCCGTTGACAAAGAAACACAGTGCTGTTTTCTTGAATGCCATCCGATAACATTACCGTTGTATGTGATTACACTTCCACTCGTACTTTTTCTGTCTATCTTCTGGCCTGCCCAGTCAGCATCTGAGTATGCTTCAATTTTATTTATTTCGTTTTGATCTTTTTTATAGTTCAGGCCGTAGTGGATAGTATCCTTAAGATATCGTAAAACTCTTTTTGCTTGCTTCCAACATTGTGTGTCCGTTTTATCTAAGAACTGACTTAAGTATGACACTGCATAACTAATATCTGGTCTAGTTACTGTTGCCAAAAACATGAGACCTCCTATTATCTCCCGGTAGGGGACATCTATGACATCTTTGTCATCTTTAGTTATTTTACCCTGTAAATCTTTCTCCATTGGTGATTTAACTCCATTGCATTCTGTCATTTTAAATTTTTCTAATAACTTTTCAATATGTTTGGTTTGACTGATCTTCATTCCTTCACCTGATCTTTTTATTTCTATTCCGAGAAATTTATTAATTGATCCTAAATCCTTGGCCTGAAATTCTTTGAATAACTGGAGCTTCAGCTTTGTTATTTCTTCTTCTTCTCCTGTAATTAGTATGTCGTCAACAAATACTAACATCCAAACTTTACTGTTATAGTACAGGCAAAAATCATAGTGGGATCGTTTTAGTCCTATTTCATTTGTTATGAAGTTGTTCAGTCTTTCGTTCCAGCATTTTGGGGTTTCTTTTAATCCATACAAACTTCTCTTTAATTTTAGTACTTTATTCTTACCAACGTTCACTCCTTCTGGTGCTTTTATGCATACTTCGTTTTCCAACACTCCATTTAGAAAAGCTGTTGGTATGTCCATCTGACATATTTTATAATCATTTTGTACTGCATGAACTAAAAACATTCTAATTGTATTCATTCTCGCTACTGGTGAGTAATTATTTCCAAAATAACTCTCTTTCTGCTGGAATCCTTTTGCTACTAATCTAGCTTTCTTAAGTTCACTTTCTTTGGTTCTAAAGACCCATTTTGTGTCTATCGCTTTTTTGCCTTTAGCTTCTACTTCTTCCCAAGTATGCAACTTTTCTAACGAATTAATTTCTTTTCTAATTGCTTTTTGCCATTCTTTTTCTTTTATTGCTACCTTAAAATTTGCTGGATCTTCGAAACTCACCAGACAATATGCCATATATATTTCATAATCATTTAAATGGGTTGGTTTATTTATTATTCTTCCTGATCTTGTTGTTTCATGAACAACAGGTTCATTCATGCTGTGAAAAGAATCATTTTCATTTCCACTGTTATTATATTTTTCTTCACTATCATGCCTTGTTAAAGTTGCATTACGTATATCCATTTCAATATATCCATCTGTTGGCTTATCTATTGTATCATCTTTATCATTAACGGTTCTTTCATCATTATTCATCTCAATTACATCTTTTTCATCATTCATATAAGTTTCATCTTCTTTATCGTCTTTATCATTAACTATACTTTTGTCATTAATCATTTCAATTTCATCTTCTTCATAATTCATGTAAGGTACAAACTTATGTTGATTTCCTTCTGTCTTTTTCAATTTGAATGTGGTTTCATTTTCGTTGAATTTGACGTCTGTTGATATTATTACTTTATCTTCTTTGGGATCATATAGTCTGTATCCCGAGCCACTATATCCAACCATTATACATTTCTTAGCTCTTGGCTCTATCTTTGATGGTTTGGGTAATATTACAGCCCAAGCTTGGCTGCCGAAAACTCGTAGTTTTGTTAAATTGTTATTACCAAACCATATTTTTGCTGGTGTTTCCCTATTTAACGCTGAGGTTGGACTTCTATTTATTTCGTAAGCGGATGCTGTGACTGCTTCACTCCACAGGTATTTAGGCAACTTTGTTTCCGCTAGTTTAGTGCGTACTTTATTTAGAATATTTCTGTTCATTCTTTCTGACGTTCCGTTTTGTTGGGGTGTGTACGGCGTCGTATATTCGAGTCGAATTCCTTTATTATTGCAGTAAAATTTAAATTTATTTGAACTGAACTCTCCTCAGTTGTCTACTCTTATTCGTTTTGTTTTAAGTCCAAATTGAGTTTTTATAAATTTAATGAAGTTTATAATATTGTTTTCCGCTTCATCTTTTGTCTTCAATAGTCTTATCACAAGATAGTGAGAGTAGTCATCAATGAGTACCTGAAAATATTTATGGCCATATATTCCTATTGGATCTATAGGTCCACATACGTCGGAATGTTAATCTCCGATTTGTTTGCTATTATTATTCTGTGAATAAAAACTTCTTCTTGTACTTTTACCTTCGATATAAGTATCACAGACCTTGTTGGGTACTGGTAGGTTTAACAGTTTCAAGTCGTTATAATTTATGTGGCCAAGTCTTTTGTGCCATATGTCATCAGTTTCTTTTGCGCTTATGTAACAATCTTCTTTAATAGCCAAATCAAGTTTTAAGGTGTATAAGTTGTTATATTTGCCTCCTTTTATATAAATATTGCCTTTCTGTATTAGTACATTACTGTTATTGAAGGTAATGTTAAAGCCTTTTTCAGTTAATTTATTAATCGATAATAAATTGTGTTTTAATCCATCAACCAATAGCACTTCTATTTCAATTTCCAAATTTTGGTATTTGGTGTTTAAAATTCCTTTTCTTCGTGCAATCATAAATTCTCCATTGGCAATTTGAATTTTTATTGGTGTTGCCAGTTCCTTCATTTCAGTAACGTATTTTTCACATTCTTTTTTTTAGCAGATGATTCGTTTCTTCCGAATCTAAAATAAAGTTATCTGTATTCTCAATTGCGGCCATTGCTATGAATGATACTTTATCATTTGAACGGTGTGGGCTATGATCTCTATATGTGCTTCTAGATGCACCTCTATACGACCTTCCTCTACAATTGCTCTGTCCTCTATATGAGTTTGGGCCTTGGTGAGGAGCTCGGCCTCTTTGTTGTTTAAAATTGTTGTTATAGCATTCAGTTGCTCTGTGCCCTCGTTTGCCGCATTTAAAACAGGCTAAAAAATTCACTTCTGGCTGTGATGATTGAGCTTTCCCGTAATTTTTAAGTTCTGCGTCTAATAATCAAGCCTTTACAAAATCTTCTGTTAATTCTTTTTCCACGCTCATAGTCTCTAGTGTCGTTATGACGGTTTCATAAGTGTCAGGTAATGTGAGTAATAAGTGAGCAACCTTGTCGCTTTCATCTAACTTGCAGCCTGTGGCCTCCATTTCATTTAAGATGGCGTCAAATTTAAAAAAATGGTCTTGTAGGCTTCCATGACATTTAAGTGTCAATAATTTCTTTTTCAGATATAATTTATTAAAAACGCTTTTTCGTTCGAATATTTCTTCCAATTTGCACATCATTTCTTTGCTTTTTTCTGCCTTCTTTATAATATCTAAGTATTTATCTGACACATATTGCACAATTATACGTTTTGCTTTTGCATCATTTTGTACATATTTTTCTTTTTCTTTCTCATCTTTCGGGGCGTCTTCATATAGCACGTTAGCTACGCCTTTTTCTTCTAATAATGTTTTTATTCTAAATTTCCAATTGGAAAAATTTAGTTTTTCATCCAATTGTGACATAATATTGTTATTGGAAGATGCCATCATTTGTTTTTACCGTTGTGGCTAAAATACTGCAATGATACAACTTACCGCAAATGATACGTCCCTGGATTATTTTTATACTTACTACAATTTTTATTGTAGTTTAATCATGTTTATAACGCCCATAACCTTTTATATTTTGGGTAGTATTTATAATAAAACTAGGATTAGCAACATGACATGACTTGATGTATTATTTAAAAGTATTGACAGGAGTAATGGACAATAATAGATTACGCTGTGACAGGCAAGCAAACTAAACAGGTTAACATACTTAAGTATGTATGTTAAAATAATATCTTAACAGACTCGTTTAGGACCGAATCGGAGCAAAGGAAATAAAACAAGAAATTAATGACAAAAAAATATTACAAAATTACTCATTATTGAATAAAATTATTATATGCAGCCGTTGTCACATCGTCAGTTTTTTCCCCGTCATTTAAAGAGTATCTTCGTTGGCGTACGTTTTTAATCTTAAGCTTAATTATCTTTTTGCGATACCTTTAATTAGTTCGTGTCTTGATTCAGTAGTGAGAGATTATACTGGATGATGAGGAATATCATTTAAGCGAGGATAAAATTGATATTTTTAGGTATCCTGTAGGTACAGCAATTAAATACACATAGAGTAAAATCTAACTAAATATTTTTTATTAATAATTTATGAGCCGTGGTATTAGAAAAATGCTTGACTCACACTATGAGGTTGCAGGTTCAAATCCCATCAGTGGCTTAAACTAATGATTTTTAATTAATATCACACATTTTGAGGATTAATTAATAAGCTATCATTATTAAACATCAACCATCAAAATATTATGTAATTTTAGACAGTGAAAAGAAACCCGGTCATTTCCAAATTAATAAAACTTATTATCATAAATTACTTATAGCGTGGACACCCTTCTCCATAACATACATGCCAGACAAGGACACACTACTATTTTAGTTATCTCCTTGGCTCGTTTTCCTACTTTGTCATTTGGCAGAGAAAAAGTAATCTTAGCTCTATTGCTTTAGATTGCACAGTTGAAAATATGAGATATAGAAGTACTCGATCCAGGTTAATATTTAAATCCGTGGATTCAACTACCTTTACAATGAAGACTTAACAAAAGTTTAAGTAAAAAATAACTATTCTTATATATATATACAGCTTACAGCTTCAGTGTTTGGTTAGCACACTTATAGCACACTAATCTGTATAAATGGGTAAATATTGACATACCACACACCACAGAGTGATTTATCATGCTTTCCCATTGCCCTCATGATAATTTAAGCCCTCTAACTAAAACCCCGCACAATCCCTGCATATTACATTGTTGTAAGTGATGATTACTTACTTGTTGTTACTATTTTATAATATGTTAACACCACAACACTATAAAATAGAAGTGAGTAATCAACTTTTTGACTTCATAATGTATAGCGTTCCTTAATAAAATAGTATTTTGATTAAAAATAGGATAAGTTTAACTCATGAATAATAAACCACTTTACTGTGAGAATGATAAAACACTATGACAATACACATAGATTTATATTCTACGTTTATGACAATACATGGAGTTATTATTATTATTACACAGAATGCTGTTTAAAATATTTAAAACTATTTCCAATGTTCAAGATTACTTTTAATAACACTGAATCGTAACTAGTTTTAGAATGTAAGTAGTGTTTAAAATAAATCACCGGAGATAGATGGATTAAATACTATAGTTTGGCCAACGAAAGCTGAACCTAGCAAAAGGCGGGGATTACAAAAAATCGAAATATGGCATCACCCACCATATTTGGAATAAACAATTTCGATACTTTTCCTGTTTTCTTGTTTTTGGTAAATGTTTACTAATTTCAATATTAAGCCTTTTGGCTTTTTATATGGAGTCGGTTGACTTTTAATTCTTTTACACGCACACTTACACGCGGTTGCCGCGCCCGGCATGCGAGGAGATGCGGGTTCAAGTCCTGCCTGAGACATATTTTTTTAAGTTTAAATACTGATGTTACACGGTTAAATAAGGATAAGTTCATTGTAGTTACATGTTTTTTTTAAATAGTATATTTAAATGTTCCCCCTGAAATCAAGTAGCAACATCAATCAATCCTCAACAAACAGCAGTTTGAATGACATTGTCATAATGTCATTATAGTTAATGTTGCTATTCCAAAAATCCCTGGATTCTGCTTTTATTAGCCAGACTCTAAATGGGTTGCATGAAAACATCACCGTAAAATTGTGAGATCTGACATTATTTTTACAAAACAACGAGTAAAATTAAAAACTAAGGGTGGGTGGGAGTTAGGTTGGATTGTAACCCATCGTCGTGATTTGATTTAATTAAATGAATAGCTGAACCCCCTTGCCAGCTCAACAGCATTTGTCTCCGTTCTAAAGTTGGACACAGGAACAAATTCCACCAGTTAGTTATTCCAGGATTCCATCCCACTAACTTAGCATTATGCTTAGAATATCCTCTAGTACTAAATCTAGTTTGATCTAAGCTATGCTTCATTCGTTAGCTTCAATGAAAAAAGGTGAATGAGGTGAATTGAAAAGCACTATTTTTTTAATAAGTTAATTATTTGTGGCAACATGGTCTCAGACCTTAGCCGGTTCCGAAAGGAACAAATAAACAAAAAAAGTAAATCATTTGACACATTGACAGTTTGACAAGTTTGACAACGACTGACTGACTAACAATTTTCTTTCTCCCTCTCCGAAAAAAATCAAAAACTGTTGTCAATATGTCGGTCAATGCACAAGTACATTTGAGTAGTAATGAAAGTAATAAAAAGAACGATAAATCAATGAAACCTCTATTTCCTAAAAGAGAAGAATGTTCTCATGTGTCTTGTTATTGGTAAGTTTCATAATATGGCAGATACTATTTGTAGGTCAAACAATAGCGCATAATTTTATTGCTTTGTTTTGTGTATTA
The DNA here is from genome assembly GCA_949315895.1 of Anania crocealis. Taxonomy (NCBI): domain Eukaryota; kingdom Metazoa; phylum Arthropoda; class Insecta; order Lepidoptera; family Crambidae; genus Anania; species Anania crocealis. Next base: position 18,431,269 of record OX438882.1, read on the forward strand.
TACATTTCAGCGAAGAGAATGTCTGGAAACTTTGTCAAGACGCGTCTTTAAGGGTTCCGGAGGAATTGGATAGGTGCTATGTGGTTTTCATTTCAAACCCATGCCGTACTGTGCCTTTGTGGAAACAAAGGGCTGGGCGCGAGGAAGACCGCCTTGTCATTTGGGTGTGTACCTACCGAAACTGTGTCACGCTATACCTACATAGCGTGCTTTACACGTCTTTTTACGGCATTAGATTTTGACATGATTGGTCCTTTGTTATGACTGCTTGTTGACCTAATTTATTTTTCAGGATTACCATGTGATATTTTTGTACTCATGGGACTGCAAAACTTGCCTTGTGTATGATCTGGATTCAGAATTGCCTTTTCCAACTTTCTTTCATAAATATGTAACAGAAACTTTTCGTACAGACCAAGTTTTAAAATCTGATTTCCACAGGTTTGTAAAAGTTATATGAAACTATTGGTAATTATATATTAGCAAACTGTTACAAAAATGATTTGATTTTACATACCTTTCAGATTCTTTCGTGTTGTGCCTGCAAAGCAATTTTTGCAGAATTTTGCTTCTGATCGTAGACACATGAAAAGGCCAGATGGCTCATGGATTAAACCACCTCCGCCATACCCAGCTATATGTACAACAAGTAAGAAAGATTATTGTTGTTGTTGTTTGATGGACAAGGTCATTCTTCTAGTTTGGTTTTCTAGGTTCCCTAATTATTCTTCTTACTTTAGAATGTAGTATCTAATGAAATATGTTTTTATTGTAGCTTCAACACACAACTTAGATGAATTCATCAACATGGATATTGGCTCTGGACCCGGACAAGTTTTTACTTTAACTGAATTTGTTCAACGGTTCTACAAGATGAACAAGTAGTACAAAGATGAAAATCTTAGATAGTCAAATGTTATAATTTTCATGACCCAATTTGGTTTGTGATTTTAGTTGATTATGTTTTAGTAATCCCTGTATTGTTTTAATAATTTTATTATTATCCTGTACTAAACAGGGTCACACAGGATTGATTTATCATCATTTTGACACTCAATTATCTACTCATTGGATATCTCATATAGAGTCATTTCAGAGTGCCTAGTATGTATCTATTGAAAGTTATGTGGGTTGCAAGGTGGTGATTGATAAACAGGTGTCTTTAGGCAGTTACCCAAATAAGATTAAATTTGTGTTTACTTTTAAAAAAACTTAACTCAAACTAGGCCTTCATAACTTATACAAGAGTAATTTGGAATGGTCTCACAAATATTCTGCAGCACAATTATTTCATACCACCCTCTACATGAACACATGATAAATTTTTTGGCACAAAACTTAATTCAATCTTTCACCTGAGTTATTGAGCTATTTCTATGTTAGGCGATTAATTGAAGTGTTTTTATGATGTATAACTGTAACATAAAAATGCTCAATGACCTATTTTTCTCCTCTCGTTTTAAATATTCGATAAGAAATTAATAACTAACTTTATATCATAGGTAATTTCTATACCCTTCCATGATTAGCTAACGCCGTGATTAGATAGTAAAAATTCAAAGAATTAGAGTATCTTAATGAGAGGCTAGTGCTTACATTCTCAATTTTATGATGAGTAATTTTAATGTCCCTAATCTTTGTAACAGTATTTGTTTTAATATATCAGTTCATTTAGTGAGTAGGTATGTAGAAGTTTATATGTAATTACTCTAGTTTTGACTGAAGTAATTGACATTTTGTTACAAGTTGTGTGTTACCTTGCGTGATATATTAATTAACTTTATTGTATTGTAGGGTATATGGTCGCAAGTAGCTTTTGTATATTGTTAAATCTATTTAATAATTTTGTATCAACTTTTATACACTCTTTTTAACCTTCCCTAGCACAATTAGCATGTTTATACAAAATATATAACATACCTAAAAGATTATAATTAAGTAATTGAAGATAATTCAGTGGCATAACTATTTTAATGTTTATGATTTGTTTATAGTTAACTATTTAAATCTTAAACTGTTCAATTGTACCTATTATTAAAAGTAAATGAAAATATAGAACATTAACTACCGCCACTGAGCAAGTGCGCTTACATTTTTATTAGTAACAATTTTAAGGAGATTTGAAGTAAACCAAAAAATGCCCCAACATGTTATTGTTGTATAATACTGTTCAAAAGATATATTCAATCCAGTGCCCATTTTATTTATATATTTTAAATTGTTGATATAAACTGTTGTTTGCCAATATATTGCTCATAATTATATTTTAATTATAGTAATATGTACAAAATGTTAACATGAATGGATAGACATGTTTCTAGGTATGTATGGATCATTAAACTTAACAACATTGCCTAAGAAAGCTTTGTTAAAATATGAATAATAAGCTGAAAAGATTGAACTATCAAAAGTTAAACTTGAAAAAATGAGATTTTTATTGTTTGTTTTAACTGATAAAAAAGTCAATACCCGGTTGTACAGTTTGTAAAGGAGAGCTAAAATTATGTCATATTATAATGTGTTGTTTCTTTGGCAAACTTGTTTGATTTCATGGACAATATAATATATCTATAACGGTAGCTGAACCATTATGTTATATGTTGTATTGAATAAGTATCTCAAATTTATGTTAAGTGTATTAATATAATTAATAACTTAAAACTTCGTGAACATATTTTATCTTACCCATCACCATTAAATACATATTAAACTAAGGTTAATATCTTAAAATTATATCCATAGCACAAAATATGAATGTAAGGTTTTCTATGCAATTTAAGTACCTACGTAAATGTTATATTTTTTTACATAGTAGTCAAGAGTGGGCATTTATTATTCGATAAATATTCTCATTACGTTTTACCGATTATTTTTTGCTTTATACGTGTCCTTTACGATATCTAGTCAGTAAAATAATATCTAGCAATACGCCAAATATATCAGTCATAAATGGATCTCAACACCAAATGTTGCTTTGTCATTAAGTTATATTTTACTGTTAGAACTATAAACATAGATATATTTTTGATTATTATTACAGATCTAAGATCTGCCGTCTAAATTATAGTTTAAGGTTGTTTAATGTACTTGTACGGTCGGCCGAAAAAGTGGTTCATCACCCTAAGGTATAAGGTTGAAAGTAATTCGCGCGCCAGAGACCAACAGGGTTGATTTTCCCATGCCAATAAATTCTGACGGCTACTAATACAAACGTCATAGCATAGACGTAGTTTATTTAAAATTTATTTGAAAAAGAAATTAATTGACAAATGATATTACAGTATAAATAAATGACTTTCTTAGAGATACATTTTGACATTACTATCTCTAAAAATTGTTTAATAATCTAATATTTTTTGTTTTTGAGAAAAAAATATTACATAATTAAGTATAAGTTGACATTGTTAATATTTATTGAAATTAGAGAAGCTTTTGTAAAAGTTTGCATGCCGAATATCGGCCAGACATGTTGATACTAACACCAACATGACATCAAAAAATCTCACACATGTTTCTGCAAATAAATATATCTTTATCTTTCTCTATGCGTCAGTGTATCGCTATTTTACTGACCCATGAAATTTTGTCAAAACTGGTAAACCACTGTCTTGGCTGACCGTACCACCTTGTCAGAGGCGTAGCTAGAAATCTATGGGACCAAACTTATGTTGGATGTGGTGGATCCCAGTGTGTTGTGTTGAAAGCCGGTGGATCTTTTTGATGTCCCACTGGTTACGCCTTCGTCCCTTTACATAATTACCCACTTGTAACGTATTATCTACGCCTTTTACCATTATCCATTGACTGACAACTGTAAGTGATAAAATATTGGGCTTGTGCTTTTAATGTACCAAGTTATGTTTTTATTTAAGGTTTTGTCAAGCTAAAATAAAACACCACACGCTATTTTTTGTGTTTTTTTTAAAGTATAATTTATTTATGTAATTACCAACACCATTCTATATAAGTCTAAGTTGGACCCAAGCCTTTCCAAAAGCAGGAATGGCGATCGCAGCATGATCAAAGAGAAGACGCTGTTACACGTCTTCATGCAGTACTTCTTAAGTTTCCTCTTACGACACCCATAGAAAGAATAGAGGTAGTGCTATTATTTTTATGTATTCGTTTTCGGCGCCAATCGGCACAGTATGACAAAAAAATTCAGGGTTATTCCCAGTTGCCCCCACTGGCATCGCCCCGACTGGGGCGACCATTTGGATCAATGGTAGTAAACGCTGCTTCTGAGCCATGGGTCGTGGGTTCGATCCTCGCACAGAACAAATATTTGTGTGCATGAACATCTGTTTGTACTGGTCTGGGTGTTCTTCTATGTGTTATAAGTATATATTTACAAAAAAATAAATACATAAGTATGTTTATCGGTTGTCTAAGTAGCCAATACGACAAGCTTCGTAGTCATACTGTGGGTACTTTCTTCCAACAACATTTGTACTTTTAGTAATTAAGGGAAACCTGTTATTTAGCAATACCATTTGCATTCTACATGTTTATTTAAAATTTACTGTATAAGCTGTTGGTTTTCTCAATAAATAAAAATAAATAAAGTAGTTGCTTAGTTTGGGACTAGATGGCTCTGTGTGGCCCAGTGTGGCATGTCTAAAATATTTAATAAAATAATATCAGATTAATACGAAACATTACATAGATACAACGATGTGAAGTACTTACTGTTATATTTCATTACGTAATGTAGGTCCAAAGACACAATACCCCTGGTCTGTACAAAAAAAAACAAAATATTATTATTGTAAATGTTTATTTCTCTCACAACATATCAGTTACAGAACAGGCGATAAATATTAGTTACATGTAAGGATAATAATCAGCATTGAAAAAGCTGTTGCCTATATTAAGCCGGGTACTCATTAGCGAGCCGTACCTGTAACCGTTGCATGTATTGTAACCAAAAAACATAGTGTGTACGTGGTTCGCAAACCTGCTGCGAGCGGTACCTACGCGTGCGGCTTGCAGCGAGCCGACGTTTACAACGTAGGTTCTCATTTATGAACCCGTAACGTTGCACGTAACTGTAACCGTTACTGTTACCAAAAACATAGTGTGTACGTGGTTCGCGAGCGCGAAGCGAACGCTACACGAGCGACTCGCAGCGAGCCGACGATTGTCGGTTTCTCAGGGCAGGCCTCCCCGTACACACTAGAACCTCGTTACTGTATCTGTTTGGTTACAGTTACAGCTCGCAAAATGAGTACGCTCGGTGAAAGCGTTCCTGCGACGTCGTGAGCCTTAATTGTAAAACGCGTACACACTAGAACCTCGTTACTGTATCACATAAGTTACGGTTACAGCTCGCTAATGAGTACCCGGCTTTAGAGATTTTGATAAAATATGCCAATACAGACACTGATCTAAATTTTGCTAATGCGGGCGCGCGGGAGGGGGTTTATTAAGATAAAAATGGTTGCCTGTAAAGTCGGTTTTACGGGCGAAGATTTTACGTGACAACGTCTTTTTCTCGGTAGAATATTTATTGATATGAATATAATTAAATTGCACAATAGGAACAAGGAATTGAATGAAAATAAGAATTGCACAAATTTTAACTATAGAAATATATTTTGTTTACTAAAACATTGTACATGTAAACTTAAACTTAACTAATTCCTATTTGAGTGATTTTGTTGAGGATAGGACGATGATAGGAGAAATATGATATGATAAAATGAAAGGAAGTGTTTCTGCTGTAATGTGTCTTGCGAAAGTCAAGTCTTTTTCCAACGCCAAGAACGTTCGAGAAAGACAAAGACAGAGACACAAGCATGCGCCGATTCAATGCGCCTGGGTGAATTCGCCTTTTTAAAATATTTGTATTTTTTTTCGCACATTTTTGAAAACTGCTGGAAATGCGTGCTAACTAACATAAATGGATAAGTAAATGAAACGACAATTTACAATACATGAGGCACTTATATTCATCAAGTCAACCTAAAGATATTGAATTATAAAAATTAAGTAATGAAATGGTAATGACCATATTCATATGGTAAGGACTTTTCTTAAATGGTAATGATGTTAAGCGACAGGTAATGACGAATGGAGTTTTGAATATTGTAGTTTGGACATTAAATACATATTACTACAATTTGTAAGGTGTCAAAAGGGAGCCCGTAATGTTTAAAAAAACTAAAAAAAGTAATTTTTTATATCCATTTTTATTAGTCATAGGTCAAACACTCTTAAAAGGAAAAATCAAAAAAGTCAGGTGGAATGATTGCAACTTAGACTACAAACTTGTCACCTTAGCAAAACTAATTAAAAAACTAACAGAAACAGCCTTATATTTTTTATTAAACACAACATGAATAAACTTTCTTGTCATTTAAATAGCAACATTTGGTTATAATTATACCAGTATAATCGGCTTGGGTATTTTTAAATACTTTGTTAACCATGTAATTATTATTCTTAATGTAATCATTTATCTTAATTATCATTTAAAAAACATTTGTTTGGAACAAAGTTTGATTCAGAATTAAAGTATTTATTATAGGCAATAACAAAATAATGATAATTGACTCATAAACATTTTTAAGACCAAGAAGGCTTAAATCGCAAAAAAACGTAACGTTATTTTGTAAAAGATCACTTCAGATACCTATCGCAATGTAGAAAATCTAAATTTTAGGTTTATTAATGGTAAATCTTACTCTTTTATTTGATAAAATTGTAATGTTTGAAGGGCCAGCAATATTCGTCGTGAAATTTGAAGGAGATTCATCCAATCTATTTGTAATATTGACCAGTGCATTGCTTGGTCTTTTAGTGGCAATTAGAGGAACAACATGCACGTTTGAATCAGAAGTCAGCGAGATAACTGTATCTGATGGTGGCAGTCTCAAAAACCCTAAATGCTTATCATGGGTGCAAATACTTCCAGGTTCACACTCAAAGCAACTCACTTTCCGAAACGTAAGATTAGGTATCCCCTTTTTCCACAATACCTGATGCACAGCAAGGGTACCTCTAAACATTGGAATACTCGTTTCATGTAATATATTTCCTTTCTCGATAATGTTGTCCTCTGGAATATCTATTACTATAACATTCTCAATTTCTTTTTGAACAACTTGCAGAAACTTTTCGTAGGTGCCGACATCACCACCGTGAATTACATGAGAATCTAAGGTTCTTTTGATGACTGCTCCTACACCATCTGGTGCACCCTTTCCATGCCCTCCTTCTGTATAGTTCCAAGTAACTGAAGATATTTGTGGAAACTCCTTGTGAAGTTGTGTGATTATATAAAAAATGAATTTATTGCGGTATTGTGACGTTGGGGAGTCCGTTTGAAAATGTATTATTTCAATAAATGGGTTATCTAGTATAGCTCTTTGAATTAGAGGTACAATATGTGCCCAAACAGCGGGAGCGTCATGTCTTAAACAAGAACTCGTAGTACATATTGATGTTGCTTTAATAGAACTAATAGCAAAATCAAAGTTGTAGATAACGGCTGTGTGCAGGCTTACTTCTTTACGACTGCCACCGAAATGCATCGATTGTACTTCTTTGTTATATTTTAAAGCATAATTTTCCGAAAAATCAGCGTGTATAACGACACAATATACGGGTAAAGTATTTTTCAAAATTTTCATTGATGTGTATTGACAATGAATTTTATAACAATGCTCAAAGAACTTCGGTAAACTTGCAACCAAATTTTGCAACAACTCCCGAGGCTTAATAGGAATAAGATTTTTTTTTGTAACTGTTATAACTTTTTTCCCCTTTTTTGATTTAACCTTTTCTCTTGCACGTACCCATTTATTATATTCAATATCTTTTTCATTGGAAAACTCGTTTATGTGTATAGATCTCCCTTTACACGATTGACACTCTCGTTTAAGGCACTTTTCGTCATAAACGGAGCAGCACAGATTTTTTAATAATTCTTCAGTACTTTGTTCATTAATTACCGATGCTTTTTTTAAAGCTTCTATCATCAGGTTTGTATTGTCATGAACTTGGCACATCGTTGTATCTCGCTGGTTCTTTTTTGGTTTAAGCACCCAGAAAGGTTTATGTTTACAAAAAAAGGTGTAACTGACTCTCACTTGGTATTGTTCCATGAATTTTTGGTGTAAAGCTTTTTGAGTTGTACGCATGTAACGTTTTTGTTTCTGTAGTTTCAGTCTAGTAATGTATTGCTTTTTCCCTGCCATTATTATGCTGTTTGATTCATCTAAATAGAATTCCCTTACTTTTTTGACTAACTTTTTGATTCGGGTGTTTTCAGTTAATGTTTTAGGTTTACTATTTTTTGTAAGTATATTGTCATTTTTCTTATTCTCATTTTGTTTATCTTTTTTTGTCAGGTTGCATAGTTTCAGTTTTAACTCTTTATTTTCTTCTCTAAGATTTTTAATTATAGTAAGTAGACGATTTCTCTTTTTTTGTTCTAAATATCGTATTTTTCTGATTTTGGCACTTATTATTGGTGACGATTCATTTAACGGGTCTTTAGGTTTTTCTGTGTCTTCTTTACTGTCTCTATCTTCACTAACATTAGATGTATTAATTACGACTACTTCTGGAGTAACAGGGTTTTCTTTATCTTGTGCCTTCTTCTTTGCCCTATACTTCTTGGCAGCTTCACGCCATTTCTTACGTTGCTCTCTTTGCTGACGAGGGGACTTCTCTTGCACACTTTTAATCAGCTTTTTTTCTTTTCGCACTTGGTATCGTTTTTTTTCTTTTTCCTTCTGTAGCATATATAGTTCGGGATCTTGCTTTATTTCAGCATATTTTATTCTTCTTGCCACTCTTAACTTTTCTAAACGTTCTTTATTTGATTTATTCTTTCTGTTCATGATTGAAGCACAAACCTAAGAAAATAAAACTCAGATTAACTATTGGATTTAAAATCACAACTCAAGGTTACGACCGTTGTCTTTAAGTATAGTATGAGAAACATGTTTAAACCAAGAACACATAATATTTTGAAAATAGCATTACAAATGAAAACAAATAAAAATCATTAAAAAAATATTTGAGCAACGTTGCTTTTTGTTCATGATAGTCAATTTACCTTAGCCATACACTGCCCCAATATTAAAAGAATTAATTACAAAGGGTATATCCCTTACATTCGTCATCACCAATTTCATAAGATCATTACCATTCGTGCAAATGCTACGGTAATGACGTCGATGGTAATGACAAAAATGACATTTTGTGTCGTATTTTCTTATTAAAGCCAACAACCGAAAAATTTATCGCCATTTTTATACCTTAGCACCATGATAATTTAAGATACTTAATAGTTAAAAATGATAAAGTATATACTTACCCCAAAATCTCGGTAAATGTGAATGACAGAAAAGCGTGACAAACAAATTTTTGGTAACTCAAATTTCCTAAAACTCCACCGTTGGGCGAGTAAGCGTGCGTTCTCCTCTGTGTTGTGTTAGTGACTGAATAGTCGCACCCGCGGGAGGGGAAAACACCCCGGAACGCCAAATAGAACGTTCGAGAAAAAATATTTACGTCATTGTAATGGGGATGACGATTTTTACGTGACAAAAGTTTGAATTTAAATATCATCAGTATTTTTTTACAGAAATAACTTGGTTTTCGTACTGTTTTCTCGTATATGATCTGGCCTAATATAATATAAAAAAAAATATGGGTTTCGCATTTCGGATACGAGACAATTTAGCGCTAAAGTTACACATAGACAGAATTTTGAGCTATGGTAATGATGATTGACCCGTGTTTGTGTAAAAAAGTATATGAAGTAGAAGTATTTTTAGGCTGTATATCGCAGACACATATATAAAAAAACGTGCCTAATCATTTGAAAAACGAAAACTGTTGACAACATGTGTCATTATTTTTTTATCAAGCGGGAACTAGAAAATGCTGTGTTTCGCGAATTGACCCGCCTAATTCTCTAGTGCTGCGCGCGCGGCAGACCGATCATAGTTGAGTGGGAGAGAGACGCAAGGCATTCGGCGGGCCTCTCTCTCGTTCGGTGACTCATCGTAACGTTACCGAGCGTTACACTTTTTCATAAGTGACTCCCAGCCGCAACCTAATTTAAGACGTTGTCACGTCAACATGAATTATTTTGTAACCCGAAACACATTTGTTTTTATAATGATGTGAAACTTAGCACTGATACCCAGAGGTCGGAATTATGTAGTTATTTACGTACTTCGAAATGTTGATATTAGTAATATGGATCTACCCGGGATTTTTCTAATGGACAATCCGTGAAGCCAACAAAATTACAAGCAGTGCAGTGCTTTAGATTGTATAAAAGTAACTAAATAGCTTTTTATTTAGTAAATCAATGAATCCCGGGATTTGAGGCATATCCACTTAATTCTTTCGCTGTATGAAATAAGTACAGACAACGGCAGGTCAACCTACCCAAAAAGTTAAAGGTGATTTAAATTGATTTTGAACTTTAAGTCGAATAGTAGAGATCAATTTCAATTATCATATCATTATTTAGACTTCAGATAATATATTTTTCAAGTATACCTTATGTTTATTTCCAAAGAAGTAATTTTAGTCTATGAACACGTACGAGATTTATTTATCGGTTGTAGATTCACAGTATCGTTTTAATTTTCTCACCATCGCGTCACCCATTGCGATAGTCATCGTGTGTGCGAGCATTATTTTAAATGTTACTACTTAGTATGTAAAAAACATATAGTTTAAAAAAACTAAAAAACCACGCTTTTATAGCGAATTGAACTAAAAAGTAGAAAATAACTAATTACTTCAAAATAAAATTATAATAAAATTTAAATTATTAGGAGAATAATTAAATTCAGAGTAAAAAACGTGGGGTGCATTTTACTATAATTTAATAACTTTTTACCATAGATTTAGGATACAAGTAGATCGACTGACAGCCCGATAATGCGTGACCAGTTTGGACATGTCAATGTGTGTGCTAACTAGTGACGTACCTTTAACATTTTTAGACTATCGATAAGAATTGCAGTTCGTCGTTTGGAAAATAATGTTTACTGTCACACTGTTTTTATCTCAAGATTATGCACCTACTTTGCGGCATACCTCACCGCCCTTACTTCTTATAACTATAATAGTGGGCAGGTAAATGTGCCCGGTGAGTATATTTTTTACATATGATTAAAAAATAATAGTTAAAATTTATAAAAAAAATAACAGCCATTGTTAATTAGTTTTATTTATTTATTTCTTCAAAAGATTTTCCGGTGCCATCTGCTGTGCCGTGTGAGCTCCTTCATCAATGGCAGTAAGTGAAAAAGAACAAGTTAACAAAATCTGAACAAACATTTACATTTTGATGAATCCATCCCTAATTATAGACCTTTAACAAGATTATCTTAGTTATGTGATTCCTTACAGTTTCCTTCTTCAAATTGTTAAGTTGACATTCATTTGAGACGCTAAACGATAACATCAAGTTTCTCCGGAAACATTCAAGATTAATGTCGACAATAGTATTTTGAGTCAAGCTCTAGCGTACATGTAAAATATTTCGATGAATTAATTATCCACCAAAATAATGTAAATAATTAATACATAGAACTTTATCTATACAAAATATTAGAAGGAACAAACGGATTGAAATAATTTTATATTTACAACATAACAAGATCAAATTCAACAAAAATAACGCATTTTTAGGATGACGACTTTCTACGTATTTACCTGTGAAACTTAGAATAATAACACCTAGAAACCGAATGTAAGCACGAAAAACGCGCAACTAAAACTAAGCCAAATCTGGCTTACTTCGTTCCGCGAGCTGTCAGTGCTCAACGTCACGCTAAGTCAAACACAGCTCGTGAAAAATAATTTAAAATGACTGTTTGCACTATGAAGAAGTGTTCTAGCATATCAGAGAAACAAAAAGAAAGTGATAAAGTTTCATTTCACAGGTACGAGTAAGTACTTACATTTTATACATTTTCTGTACGTAAATCGAATTAAAAACAAATAATTTGAAACACAAAACCTATCAACATCAGTGTTGCTAGTTGTGGGAAAAAAACTTGCACACAGTTTGTTTAGTTGGTTTTTAATATTGAGAAAAATATTGAATTTGCCATAACAGCTATTTGATACTGTTTAGACTAAATGTTATTGTTATTAATTCTATGAAAATAATTTCTTAATGCGAATTTATGCAATCATACAGGCATTTAAATTTAAACACATTAAACGGTGGCATTCATTATTAGATTAACATATACAGGCTGAAATTGTAACCACTTTTCATATTTTTTACAGGCGTTCAGTGTCGTATTTAGAGCCTTTTTATGAAGTGAAAAATATAAATCAAGCTGTCACCAGAAAATATTTTTCGCGATATAGTTTTAAATTTTTACTGTCCTAGACCTGTTAAGGTATAAAGGGAATATCAAGAACTAATGAACAGTATCGTAATGAATGAATTAGTTGCGCTACGCGTAAAAACAGCGTGGCTAGACAGCCGTATCAAAAATTTTATATTTTTGGCGGACATTTTCTAAGTGCTTTATCTTGACATTTTTGTACTGGGCTATACCAAAAGAAAAAATACGTCATTTGTTTTTTGTCTCGTAGATTGATATATTAAAATTTGGGGTTAAAATTTCACCCTGTATGTAATATACTTATGAATGTAATCATATTTTTTTATGTATTTAAAGATCATACCAAACACATGGCAAATCGTCGTATTACAAAACAACACGTTTTCCCTTTTTTTGTAGGTAAACGCCCGATGATGGTAACACTGAAGCCATATTTGTGTGCGTTAGAAGAGCGTAGATTTATTCAGCTTGCGCACACAAGGATAATTAAATGGCACGCGTTTACGCTTACGTTTTGGTTCAGACGCGGCTTATAGGTGTTATTATTCTAAGCTGGGAAATGAGCAATTTTCTGGATTATTTTTGTGGTTGACTCCACAGGCACTCATCACATGACATCAGAACATGTGACCATTGTTAAATAAAATTGTATTTACTTTAGATAATCTACGATGTACGAGATAATTCCATAAAATTTTGAAGCTTATATCGCAGATGCCACTGGATGTCACTCTGTCAATTAAGACAGATCACAAAACACAAAAGCATTTTGAATTGAAGCATTTTAAATAGTTGAAATAGGTGTGATTTGGCAATAAATATGTCTTCAGGCTACTGTACATTAGAGTAATTATAGTGTTTCTCATATTCTGTACGTCTATAATTTTGACATCTGCGTCGCATATCATGCGGTCCTAACTATAAGCATTACAAAGGTCAAATTAAGTAAGTATTTCAGCACCTTGTTCAGTTATAACAATAGTATGTTCTGCTTGAGCCGCTCTAGACCCATCTTCAGTAATAACTGTCCAACCATCTTCTAGTAACACAGTATTTTCAGAGCCATGAGACAAAGCTGGTTCTATTGTGAACGTCATTCCAGGTTTCATCAGTCCAGGGTAGCGGTTTCCTGTAAATTCAAGTTTCGATAATTTGCTATAATTGTATAGTAAATGAATAGGTAAAATGTACCCTTCAAGGTTTAATTAGATAAATTTAATACATATTTCACTGCTCCTTTTATTTCGTAATTTTTTTTTACTACACGAATATGATATACAAGGTAAAATAGAAATAGCCTTTTATGCAGCGATTCTAGTGCTCATACACAATAAGTTTTTGTATTTGACTACTGTCGAAAAATTATCTTCTTTATAAGTTAACTAGCTGTTGCCCGCGACTTCACCCGTGTCAACTTCTGTCATTATGATCTCGATTATTTTCGCAACATTTTTCACTGATGCTTCCTTTTAGTCTAGATTTGACAGATTCTACTTATGACATCATAGTCTACTTATGACAGATTCTGTATTTGACCGATTCTACGTTTGACAGATTCTATATGACATATTTTGAAAAAAGTAAGACAAGTAAAATTGAAAGATAAAAATTATATTATACATATAATCACTATATTTTTATTGATGAGAATATTTTGATCATTTCTATTAGATTTCACTAACATTGTCTATACTTAGTGAATTTATTTCTTATTGTTAATTTTAAGCTTAGAGAGAATTTATATTAACATACACATAAAAAAACTACAATATTTACAACATACAAATAAAAATAACATGAAAAAGAAACAAATACTAAGATATACTAGATAAAAATGGTCTTCGTGGTAAGGTGCCCAAGATACTGGCAGCATTACCTCGCTGGATTGCGATGCTCAGTCGCTGTGCGAGGTAGCTGCCAGCTCTTGGGTCACCGCTGACGTCAGATGAAAAATTCAAAAAGTCTCACAGCACTGATTGTTAGATTTACATGACGGTAATGTATCACAATAAGTAAACCAAACTTTATAAGAGGCACTGCACTCTTCCTTCACACAGCCAAAAATTTGCGCCAGCTCTCCTACTAGTAGCTGCACCCTCACTTGGTTGGGCTGGTAAAATTTATCTGACTGGTACAAAAGCAGTAGGCATTTTTCTAAGCTATACTCAAAGGGCTTACCAGATTTATTTTATGACAAAACCAGCCGAAAAGCAGCAAAATTAGCTATTTTACCAAATATACGAGGGCGGGTCAATAAGTCCGTGACTTTTTGAATTTCTGATCTCTTTACCGAAAAAGCAACACTACTCCTGGCAACAGGTATCTGTCAGTTGACTCCTATCAAAATTTGAACTTGCTGCGTCAGTTAGTTTGTGTCTGACAGCTATCTTTATCAGACTACCCAGTAATTTGAGGAATAAATGGAAAAAAGTGAATTTCGTGTGCTTATTAAGCATAATTTTTTGCGAAAAAAAACCATTACCGAGACCAAGGCTAAGCTTGATAAATACTATGGGGACTCTGCACCATCGATGTCAATGGTAAAAAAGTGGTTTACTGAATTTCGTTGTGGCCGTAAAAGCACTGAAGATGCCGAACGTCCTGGACGCCCAGTTGAGGTCTCTACACCCGAAACAATCGAAAAAATTCACGATATGGTGTTGGCCGGCCGAAGATTGAAAGTGCAAGAGATTGTGGAAGCCGTAGGGATCTCGCATGGCTCAGTGGTTTCAATTTTGAAAGATCATTTGGGCATGAGAAAGCTTTCCGCAAGATGGGTGCCGCGTTTGCTCACAGTCGACCACAAACGCAATCGTGTAACAACTTCACAGGAAGGTTTGGCGTTGTTTAGTCGCAATATGGAGGAGTTTTTGCGCCGTTTTGTAACCGTGGACGAAACATGGATCCATCACAACACACCAGAGACCAAACAACAGTCAAAACAGTGGGTTTCTAAGGGTGAATCGGCGCCAAAGAAGGCCAAGGTGGGTTTGTCAGCCAATAAAGTTATGGCGACTGTTTTTGGGATGCACGTGGGATAATCTACATTGACTACCTTCAAAAGGGAAGAACAATCAATGGGGAATATTATGCCAACTTATTGGACCGCTTCAATGACGATTTGAAAAAAAACCGACCTCATTTGGCCAAGAAAAAAGTTCTTTTCCACCAAGACAATGCAAGGGTGCACACATGTGCAGTTGCCATGGCAAAAATCCATGAATTGGGCTATGAATTGCTCCCTCATCCGCCCTATTCTCCAGATTTGGCTCCGAGTGACTACTTTTTGTTCCCAAACCTGAAGAAATGGCTTGGTGGAAAAAGATTTGACTTCAATGATAAAGTCATCTCGCAAACAAAGATCTATTTTGAGGACCTCGACAAATCATATTTTTTGGAAGGGATAAAAAAATTGGAGAAGCGTTGGACAAAGTGTATAGAGCTCAAGGGAGACTACGTTAAAAAATAAAATGATTTATTTATAAAAAAATCTGTGTTTTATTCCAAAAGTCACGGACTTATTGACCCGCCCTCGTAATTTAATAATAAAATTATTTGATGTGTTACAAGAATTTGTTAAAATCTGTCTTATGTAGAATCGGTCAAATACAGAATCTGTCAAGTGTAGAATTTGTCATATGTAGAATCTGCCAAGGGTAGAATTTGTCATATTTTATGTAGAATCTGTCATAAAATAGACTATGATGTCAAAAGTAGAATCTTTCAAATGTACTAAACGGATACTTTGCTCCTATTGGTCGTAGCGTGATGTTATATTATTATAGCATAACTAAAGCCTTCCTCGATAAATGGACTATCCAACGCAAAAGTAATTTTCAATTCGAACCAGTACTTCCTGAGATTAGCGCGTTCAAACACACAATCAAACAAATTCTTCAGCTTTATAATTATTAGGGTATAGATAAATAAAACAAACTGTTCACTAGTAAATGTGTAACTAGTTAATTCAAGTAAGTAGTTTTTATTCGTGAATAAAGTGCAAAGATGTACGCGCCCTTTTGTGTACAAGATCTCCAGAAAGACGAAGAAACTTCAAAAGGGCAAGAAGAAGAGATTTCCTAAATTGTATCGATACAGCGGATCAATGCGTATCGTAAGCCGTCGTTATCGGTAACACAATACCTATATCGCAACATTATGTAATGATCCTTTTATCGAGGAAGTCTTAAGGCTATATAAAATCACGCTGCAACCAATAGGAGCTAAGCATCAGTGAAATATTATGCATAAATAATAACGATCATAATAACAAAAATGAACGCGGACAAAGTCGCGGAGAACAGCTAGTAATTTAATATTAGTTAAGTTCGACGACATAATAACTTTTTTGTCTCAAAAACAAAACTCACTTGAGTGATGTATTTCCGGTGGTCCATGAAAATACTTTCCAATTCCATGTCCAACAAACGCAGGCAAGACTGTAAGACTATTCCTTTTAGCATGTCTGTATATTCTTGCTCCTATTTCTCTAAAAGGTACATCTGGTCCGCAAAAATTGATTGCCTAAAATAATTAAACAAACATTACGAAATACTGAAACCAATAAATAAATGAATACCCACTGAAAATCAGCGTTGCAGCATGCCTTTGGCTGTTGCGACCAATGCTGAGTGGGGGCCTTTTTGGCACATAAATTATCATGTTATTTTCTTGTTGTTTAATTTATGAATTTTTGAAGTGCCAAATAAAATAATTCTTATTCTAATTCTAAATAAAAATATTATTATGAGAAAAGTTTTTAAGTGACCACTGCTATCTTAAAAAAGCAGTGTCAGATTCTATAGAATTTGCATAGCGCGATCTAAGTTGTAGGGGTCACGTGCTCCTCACGAAAGCATATTGTAAGTGGGAAATATTCAGCCTTTGCATTTTCGTTATAAAAAATCAAAACTCATTTACATTTATTCAAACCAATGTCAAAATTACTTGACTCAAAAACATTAACTTTTGGAGTAAAAGTCCAATATACCAATTTTTACTAGTGCTTGTTTCTCTGAGTCGTTTTATGGGCATAAATGAAGAAGTTTAGGTATTATCGATTTATTTTCCCTTTTTTCCTATTTCATTCTCAATAACAAATCAAAATTATAGTTGGTCCCACGGTTTCTAGTGTTGGGTACTTATAGCAAAATATGTAGTTCGGCCTTCACAAAAGTTGTCGACATCACTCACAGTTGATAAATTTTTTTTTTGCAACATCTATTAATTAAAAACGCTCAGTAAATATCCTTATGGATACTACAACATGACTATTTGATCTGACCTTATGTAAAGCAGAATTTGGGTTATTTGATTTGATCTGCATAACATCATATAGTAGGGGCCATAGCATCGTCTATTAAGGCCTCATCATCATTTTACTGAGTTAGTTCAGTCCTGTTTTCTTTTATGATAAAAGTCATCTATGAATTAACATTATTTGTCAAACTATTCTTACATGATTTAAACATTCTTCAGTCACACCAATGAGCTGCAATCCCTTGTCATCTACTTCACCAACAGGAAAGGTTCTTGAGCAATCTCCATGATAGCCATTGAAAAACACCTGAAATAGACATGCTGTAAATTTTATACAAATTAATTTATAATATAATTGTAGTAGATTTAGTAGATGCACTTTATATTACTAATTTAATTATTTATTAACACAGTGATCAGTGTAAGATCTCTAGATTATCATCAGTATCTACTGGAATTTGAAGTTATGATATAGTAACTTTGAATTCCAGCTAAAGATTTTTTAGGTTTAACTCCTACAGGATCATAAGACCACCGGCGTTCACGATAAAAATTGATTTTAATTGTGTCTGGAATATCATACAATCGAGGGGTTAAAGAACTTTATAGATTTTAAAAATCTATGTACAGCTTTGTACCACTTGATCAATGGTGGGATCATTTTTTGTTTGTTTACTGGTGTGAGTTAAAAATACATTAGGGGTAGTTTCTAACTGACACACATTCATTTTGAAAATTTTCATTTTCTACTAACCAACCACCATTTAATTTAAAGTGCTAATTTACAAATATTATAAGACAGCAATATTACCTAGCCAACCAATGTCATTAGACTTTTGTCCTGTGATTCTGTTATAAGATGTAACAGTGAAATTGTAAAAACTCTGGCTAGTAGAGAATATTTGCAATTTAAAAGTCTCTATATATGCTTACAGTGATGTCCACATTTACTATATCACCATCTTCAAGAGGCCTGAGGTCAGGTATGCCATGCACTGCTACATTGTTCACAGATGTGCATACACTTTTGGGAAAGCCTTTGTAATTTAATGGTGATGGGTATGCTCCTGCTTCTAATGATAGTCTGTGAACCACTTCATCAATTTTGTCTGTAGTTATCCCTGGCTGAAACAATTGGATAAAACTATGTTTTAAGATTGAATTAAAATTAATAATCTACATTGAAATGATAAAGTTAAAGTAGGTAGTCACTGTTGTTACAAACCTTCACAAATGTTTGAATTTTCGCTAGTATATTTGAAGCTAGCTTGCAACTATGGCGCATACCTTCCAGTTCTTCTTTATCTTTTATTTCCGGTATTTTTGGTATTAATAACAATTTTCCTGTTATGTAGTCAGGAAGTACTATGTTTTCAGGAACTGACCTACTGGGTGTAGTTTCAACAGGAGTCACAATTTCATATACTCCAAATTTTCTTCTAAAATTGAAGTTAAACGTTATATTATATGGAGATATCTTAAGTAAGTTCACATCATATCAGTATCAATGTTTAAAAATAAAAACAATTACGTAACAAAAATGTTATGTTGCAAATATTATAAGAATTGGCATTTGTACTCACAATATCCGTTTTTGCAGGCGTGGATTTAATGCTCTAGGTACACGCATCTTACAAAAGTGATGTCTATTAAATATCTACCGGGCATCAGTAAAACGACGTAAATAATCTAGCCATGCTGTGGTAGAACTAAAATTACACACAAAATCGGTTAGCACAAATTATGTACATGCCCAGTGGAGGAATTGGGTACATAATACTCAGCAAAATAAAAAAAATCTCAATCGCATGTATTACTACATCTTACACATGGGTCCTCCAAAATCGACCGATAGAACCAAAAGATTTGGCAAGTTGGTCCATTTTAGTGTATTCTATGTTAAGGATAACAATTAAATCTTACGAGTCTAAAAAGTAAGGCTATTTTCAGATAGAAAATCCAGTTCAAAGTAATTAATTTAAAAAACAACAAAACAAACAACTCCTCTCCTTCTTCTTCTTCTCGACTGATTGATGATCATTGACTTGTCAGTCAGTGACAGTGACAACTGACAGTTACATACTCTTTTTTTATTTATTTGATTTATCATACTCACTGATACATTTTAAAACAATGCCACCACTTTATCACAATAGATAATTTTACAAAATTACTAAACAAAGTCCATCTTTCTCTTCTCGTTTCCCGCGCAAAACTCCTTACATACTCTTTGACTGACAGTACAGACTACAGCAGAACTACAGACAGAGTGCTACAGACTTACAGAGTTTTTGGCAGGAGTTCGTGAGATACGTTTGGAGTCCGTTTAATTTATCGAATTTTTATTGTTTATAGTGATTTTTGGGTCGTAAAAGTGGTGTTATTTTGCGAAACAACGTGTCGTGCGAGTAAACACTATACAGTTCGGTGAAATAAAATGGCGTATGGGTCGTAACTAAGAAAAGTGGACCGTGAATTTTGCGCGGGAACGCGAACAATTTACCTCTTTCTCGGGGACTTCTCTACATTCCTTCAATCTTTCGACTGTCTCCAAAAACTCCATCGAAGCATTAAAACGTCTAACATCAACGTTTTAATGCAGAAATAAAGACAATATTACTAAAGAATTCGCTGTATAGACAAGTATAGCTTCGCTGTATAGGGAAACAGCACCGACGCGTCCAAACTACTTACCTTACAAAAGAAATGTATAAGGATACTTGCCAATATAGGGTCTAGGGAAAGCTGTAAGACATACTTTAAAAACTATAAAATATTGACTGTTCCATCATTGTACATATTTGAAATATGTAAGTTGGTAAGGCAAAATATGTCATTGTTTGTTATGTCTGATGAAAATTACGCAGGTTCCATGGCATTGAGGAAAAGAAATAAGCTTGTATTGCCAAAAAGTAAATTAGCCTTACATGGGTCGGGACCTTACTCTATGGCAATAAGGTTATATAATGCTCTGCCAAAGCATATAAGAGACATCGAAATATATAGTAAATTTATGACATCCTTAAACGATTTTCTGTGTTCAAACTGTTTTTATGCATTAAATGAATACTATACGAAACTGCAATAAATACAATAATATAATTGAAATATAAATAAGTTAATGCATGTATATTAAAATGAGTATAAGTATAATAAAATGATAATGTAACTAGATTTAAACTTAATAATTTTACGTAGCCCTAAGTATAATTAAATTGAATTTAAAATTATATAATATTTTGCTATACCCTTGCAGGGTGCATGTGACTTACACACATACAATTATAAATTAATACCTTGTTATTCATACACATGTGATGCAAATAAATGTTTGAATTTGAATTTGAATTTGTATCCGAGGTCTTAAACATAAAAAAACAGAGTGCTACAGAGTACATTATAGTCCTTAAAATATAGCTTGATTAGAATGACAGTTCTCACTGAAAGAAACGACGTAACTTTGTACCCGCGTCACACAAGTGAAACACATTTGTGCACGAAAAAATTTTCAAATTTATTAGATTCTATATTATGCGATTAAAAAAACCTAATAGATTTTCATGATTGTTACAATTATTCTCATAATGATAACGACAATGACTTACTGTTAAATCTTAATATATCTGACTTTCATTTTATTTTATTCGCCATAAGTGTTTTTTCTCGTTTGATCAGTCGAGTCAGTCCGTCACTAGTCACCTCAGTTTGACAGGTGTCATTCTAATCAAGCTTAGGGATATTAGGGATATTATAATATTATAGGGATGCCCGATATCTATCGATGTTTAAGAAATATCAATCACTCGAATCGACAATCGACTTGCTTTTAATCAAATAATAGTAATATAAATAATATATAGATGTATGTCACCTCAAAATAATTGAAATACATTTGACTATAGCCTGCCTAGGTACAAAAATTCTAAAGTTTATTATTGTTTTATTAGTATCCATCGATACCTATCATATTAAGGATTTAGAAAATTATTTTGCTAATGATTTCCGCTTGTTTACACCGGCCTAGGTAGGTACCTGTAAAATGCATGCAGTTTTGAAGGTGGTGGGCGGTTTTCCTTGCTGAAATAATGCTTGCTCAATCAGTGTTAGTGCGGGTAGTGTTGTGCAGGTGCTTGCTCAAATTAGTGCTAACTAGCGAGTAGTGTGGTGAAGGTACCTAGGCCGGTGTTACCAAGCGGAAATCATAAGAAAAATAAATTTTCTATATCCATAATTAGTTATCGATTTCCGCAAAGTAACGCCTGAGTCTATTAATGATACCAATCTTGATTTTTTTTCTTCAGATGTTGTTTTTCACGTCTTAATATCTTCTGAATTTATTATTATAAAGTTGTGGTTTCTATTTGTTTCACAACTTCCTTTAAGCACACAATTAAAGTTAAACATCTCTTCCATTAGAGTATAAAACTCATGTTAGTTATATTACAGAAAACAATTAATAATGTATTTGTACAGATTATTTTATCAATGTCTCCCATCCTTATACCATTTACCACAGACCACAATTTACCCTACGGCTAACAACTGTCATTGTTCTTTTCAAAACCGGCTTAGATCAGGGACCTTAAAGTATTAATATAGGTATAGGTGCAGAACGAAAGCAGCTTAAGCAGCTGTCCTTAGATTTTTTGTAATGTAGCGGTCCAATAGTGATGTGCATTGCGGAACGTCACAGGAGACGAATTGACATTCGGTATTCGGATATGTAATACTGAAAGATTTTAGCGGACTTTTAAAATCATCCCTATTTTGAAGGTGTGCTATATTGTTATAGACAATATTATAGAAAACTACATTACGCAATAGCCATCACTTCAACATTGCTAAAATATATAGGTAATGCGAACAGACTAGGCATTTTTCGGAAATCTGAAATATAATTAAACATCTTATTAAGTTATTACCAACGTAATAATATAAATTGTTTGACAAAATTAAAATTTTGTTCAAATTAAAACTACAAATAATTCGGATTCAATGTGTACCACATATTTATAGTACCATACAACACTATTCTATTCTAATGAAGGGAAAGAATGAAGCGGGGGATGCGGAACACGTGCTTCGTTGATCTGCCCGCGCTCCTCCCGCAAAACCCGTTCATGCCCGTATTAATATTCCTCACTGTTTTAGGCTTAAAATAATACTTACCGATGAAAAAAAATATTATTAACAATTTTATTATGCTTCCGGGAATCATGTTTGCACTTCGGTAGGTACTGCACATTTCACCATGATTAGTAAAAACTTTAATAATTATGGCGGGAGAAAAAATCCGTGCGCTTGACCTTTTGTGACTAATGAAGCTGGCCCGGCTGTTTTGCAACTGTTCCTAAGCGTGCTTTAGGTTCATGATATCTGTAAAGGCGCGCTCTATCCCTTTATTTATACTCTAACGGCCGGTCCCAATAACCTAACTATCTTTAGTTTTGGCATAACGGAGATAGAAAACAACTTCTGTCTTTGTTGCTCTGGACTGCAAAATCAGAGACAGAAGATGTTTTCCATCTCCGATAAGCCAAAACTGAAGATAGATAGATTATTGGGACCGGCCGTTAGTCAGGAGGGACCGTCCTGCCAAGTTATTAGTGAATTCAGCATCGAGTTAAATATACATTATATAAATGTGTTAACATATAAATCAATGGAATTCAGACATTCTAATTAAATACATAAAATATTATAAATACTCACACATGTTTTGTTTAATTGTCATACGCTGCATTCATAGTGATAAAGTGGTTGCATTGTTTTAATAATGTGTCAGTAAGTAGATAAAAAAAAAATAAAAAAAAATATTTGATATTTTCTGCAGAAGACTTATTTGACTCAGGTCAAAGTTCTTATGTAAAAATCCTGTAATTTAAAATTATGTTACCTTCCCATACATTTCAATATGTTAGGTTAGCGTAGGGTTAGGTTAGGTTGTCCATGGACTGTTCAGTCACCATAGACCCTGCCCTCAGTCAGCGCGGCGGGCGACGCGAGGTTTTTAGTGGGTATACCCCTGGGTCCCATTCCCAGAAGCAGCACCCTTTTAAGGGCGCCGGGAGTCCCACATACCACCCTGCCCTTCCCCGGGGCAGAGGTGATGATGCGTAACGCATTTCCCTCGAGTAAAAAAAAAAGGGTTAGGTTAGGTTATTATGTTTTTAATGTTTGTATTATAATAGTTATTTTTTCTAATAAAGATTGGATTGTCTTCATTGATGTATGATTAAATTACGTCATCAATGGCTGTATTTAAACAACGAGACTAGTCCGAGGCCATTAACATTTATTTTGAAATAAAAAGTTGTTAAGTGTAGGAATGGGCAAATTAAGAAAATATATCGTTATAATATGTACATATCGATATTTTTAAAACAATCGATATAATATATCGTGGTTAAAAGTTCGAACTTTTTAAAGCATTATTTTGTGTGTTTTTAAATATTTAAATAAGTATTTTAAGCTATGGATGTCATGTGTCCATAAACCACAGGAAGTTATTATTAAATTTTAGGCAAAGGGACTAGAGATGACCGTTTAAACGAAAAGCGTTTATATAAGTCTGCTTATTAAAAAAAGCCCATAAGCATGATTTTCAAAATAAGCTTAAAACGTTTAATGCTTTTTTACGCGTGATACTTTGCGCATAAAAAAAACGGAAACAGCGCCATCTACATTGTGCAAAACAAGTTAGCGGTGCTAGTCCTAAGACGGCGGGGCCGGCGGGGGCGCACACGTCAAATGTACAGCGTTTTTGTTGGATGTCGCCCATTCCATTCTTGTGGACCTTACGAATAATGTTTTAAAGGCGTAATTTAAACAAAATCGGTGCAATTATAAAATAGTGCGAAAAAGCGTTTGTCGTTTTTAAAAAGCCGAAGCTCAGTACGCTTTTTGGTGCCTCAAAGTAAAGTGCGTTTGCGTGTGATTTTCATTTGCATGAACGCTTTCGATCATTTTTGGTGTTGAATGTTTTGGGTTTTTTAGGGTAAATGAATTTGACTTTTTTATCATACTCTTGTGTTAGTGCTGTAAATAAATTTAAATTTCTGTAAATATATATATTCAGGTTAGGTTATTAAACTATTAGTGTAAATACATAATTAATTATGTCGCGAATTAATGCGGTAATATGGTAATATGGACCGTACCTTAGACAAAATCATATTTTTTTCCACCATACTAATTCTCTTTAAATAGAATCATGACTTCATGAGTCTACAATTCTACCTCACTACTTTAACAAAACCATTATTTGCATGAATTTCCAACGCAACGTTTTCGTTTAACCGTTTATATAAATAAGCCTATTGTTAAAAAAAGCGTTTAATCGAAGTGCGTCATTTTAGCAAGCTTTTTTTAATAAGCACAACGTTTTAACGTTTATTATTTTTAAGCCGTTTTTTCCATCTATAAAAGGGACTAATCCTTCCTATATAAAATAATCAATAACTGATTTCGGACATGAACTCATAAAAAATCTATAATTATGGAGATTATGAATGACACTGACAATAATATAATTTTATAAGAATAAATATCGATATATCACATCGATATTTTTTCCCAAGCCTAAATGTGTTGTTTGTTGTTTTTGGAATGTGCGGTTTGTGGCTTGTGCGGCATTTTAGATGAATAAATAAAATTCCTGAATTATTTGTAATACTTTTAAATATTTTAACATTTTAGACTATCTTCGAAAAATTTATTACGGAATATGTCTCAAAGTAAGTTTAAGTTACCGTCTTAAGTATACGTTTTACCTTGTTCACATTAAATTGTCGACTTTATTGATAGTGCAACTCTTCCAGATTCAGAAAAACCATCAACGAATCAGGATGTCACTGATCCTACAGGTCCTGCTGCACGTAAAGGAGTACTTATATCGTTCCGGACTGGAAAAACGATGGAAATTCCTGAAAAAGATATAGTATGTTGCCATAACCTACAAATTCTACTTTCTTGCATACAGTTATGAAATTGTCCAATTTATCGCACCGACAATCTAGCCATAAACTAAGTACAGCTTACCCTTTGGAATGTGGCAACGTTTTGTCGGATTATCATATAAAATTATTTTAGTTAATATAAATAAACTGTATAAATTTCCATTATTTAGTAAACCCGATAAGTGAGTGGGAGTAATTAGTGATAAACAGTTTTTGGAATCCTTGGGCAGAAGTTAAAAAAGAGCATAGATTGATTTTAGTAAAGTATAACTAATATTGTTTATATTTTTCAGCTTGGTAGATGTAGATTCGTAGGAGAATTTGAAAAATTGAATCGCATTGGTGAAGGCACATATGGTATTGTATGTAAGTTAATTCAAAATGTTAAATTGTGTTTAACAATTCTAACTATATGAAATTTGAAACTAACACTTAATCCCTCAACCCCCAGGAGGCATGCGCGTGCCGCGATAACAATTGATTTCTATTGTGTCTGGAATAACTCACGATCGAGGGATTAATACTCTATGATATGATATAGCCATAACATAATATGCTTTCAGATAGGGCTAAAGACAAGTTGAATGGAAGCATAGTAGCATTGAAAAAAGTAAGGATGGATGTAGAAAAAGATGGCTTGCCTTTAAGCGGCCTGCGTGAGATTCAAGTGCTCATGGCTTGCAGACACGAAAACATTGTCCAGCTGAAGGAAGTGCTTGTTGGGCGATCACTAGAGAGGTTAGTAAAAATCTCATTAATGTTAATAATTATAAATAATTTTAGAATAGGTCTTTATGTACAGACTCTGTTTAAAGAAATCAATAACATTTTGGACTAGTAAAATTTTGCTGCGATATGTACGGAAAATTATTTTTTTATTTGTTAATTTTTTCTTGTCATTGGTCATTATTCAAATACACTTTCTTCCAGTCCTGTATATTCTATGAAAGTTACACACTTTATAAAAGTATAATTCAACAAATAAACCTTTTTTTAAAGTGCATGATGAATCAAACATTTTTGTAATGTGTTGAATGAAAAGTATATTTGCGAGTTTTTTTACAAAAGTTACACGCTCAATATACAAAAGAGTGCTCCTGTAAAATCACTAGCTTCATGTTCTTAGAGTTTTTTTTATTTTTCTTTTGTTTTTTTTGAGGTAAAAGTTGTTTTTCTACGTTTGGTCCTCATTACATAGATTTTTGCCTAACACCAGTAGAGAAGTGGTGGAAGTGGCTGAAAACCATAGCTGGGTAGGATCATGTTTTCATAGCAGCACAAGTTGAGTCACCTCCAATTGCTTTCCTGTTTTTTAGCCTATAAAATAATATTTACTTTAATGTTTGTAAATTGTTAATAAGCTATGTTGTTAATAAGTTGTTGTTTAGGCAATAAAGTTTTTTTTTTTTATTATTCAGTTTATGGCCGCTGTGATGTTTTGTTAAAGTAGTTTTTTTTGAGTGGCACTAACCATAAACTAATTAATCTTTTAGTATCTTCCTGTCAATGGAATATTGTGAGCAAGACTTAGCTTCACTACTTGATAACATGTCATCACCATTCACCGAGTCTCAAGTTAAATGTCTGATGTTGCAAGTTTTAAAAGGCTTAAAATACTTGCATTCAAACTTCATCGTACATAGAGACTTGAAAGTGTCTAATTTGTTGTTAACAGACAAAGGATGTGTTAAAATTGGTATGTACAATTTGTGACTACTAAGGTACCCTTTATGCATACAGTTTTTGAATATCTTGAATCATCACTGTAATAATTATTTATGAACAAGACAAGACCCGCGCCCTTAGACAAGTGGCTTTCTAATATCGTTTACGCTAGACGAATAGATGTCAAATGTATGAAAATGACATAAGCTTAAGTTCGTTTGATCGTTTGTTAATATGTCATTTTCAAACATTTGTTCTATATTCGTCTAGCGTAAACAATATTGGTCCGTTGGCCTAGTGGTTTAAATACCGGGCCAAGATCTCGGGGTCCCAGGTTCGATTCCCGGGTCGGGCTACAAAGTTTCGAGAATTTTCGAACGTTGCTCGGGTTTGTGATCACCAACCCGCATTTGGCAAGCGTGGTAATTATGCCAGTACACCCATCATTGCTGTGGTAACTTGAATTCATTGATGGAGGCCTTTTCCCTGCAGTGGGATGATTATTGTTACTAAACAATATAAGAAAGCTACTTGTCTACAGGCGCAGTACATATATGACACTTCAGCTATTTGAAAAATGTGGGATGAGGGAAATGCGGGAAAACAAACAAAATCTGTCTTAAAAAATTGTGTGTGTTACGTACAAAATCTAATACAGGGATTTTGATTGTATCATTTTACATTTATTGTTATTATTTTTGTGACAAGCCATTTTATAAAACAATATAGAATGATGTTTTTGGTGTTTCAGCTGATTTTGGGTTGGCACGGTGGCTAGGAACGCCAGCTCGCTGCGCTACGCCGCGCGTGGTCACGCTGTGGTATAGAGCTCCCGAGTTATTGCTGCAGGCGCCTCGGCAAACGCCGGCTCTCGATATGTGGGCTGCGGGCTGTATATTAGGGGAGCTGTTAGCAAACAAGCCTTTATTGCCTGGAAGAACTGAAATTGAACAACTAGAACTCATTGTTGATTTACTTGGTAATTAATTGTTTAAGTCAGTAAATATATAGGTACTGTTTGGTGCCTTATTAGCACAATTCATGTCGTTCGCGATTCTGCAAAATTTTTAGTAAGTCTTAAATTTCGGCGGCATAATTGAATAGCCCCAAATGTAAATACCTATGTCTTGTTTAATCACAGTATAATAAAAATAAAAAATCTTTTCCAAACTACAATTTATTTTATCTCTTTGTCTATGCTTACTGTACCAGTATTGTGGGAAAAGTAATTCTCTAAATTGCCTAAATTTTAATTTATATTAGAAAAAAAGTATGTGCATCTGTGTTGTTATGGTGTTACTGCAATAGTTTATATAAAGCCACTTTTGTTTGAACACAAGAAATCATTGTAAAGTAGACTTTTATTTTGAGTATGGTTTATTACTGGATAACTTATATACGTTACATTAGTTATAGTGAGTAGAAAAAACGATTACTTGAATAAAAAATTTGACTACCTGAGGTGGCAGTCGAACCCACACCTCTCTTCTCTTACCGGGCGACTGCTCTAACCATTTTTTGACATTTAATGTGTTGATGAATTAATTCAAGGCTTAACACTGAATATGGTGAGTAGGAACTGTAAAAGACATTTTTCTTTAAGGCACACCATCCGATGCGATCTGGCCAGAGTTCAGTTCCCTACCGGCGCTCCAGAACTTCACCCTGAAGCAGCAGCCGTACAACAACTTGAAGCAGCGTTTCCCATGGCTGTCAGCAGCAGGACTCCGGCTGCTGAACTTCCTCTTCATGTACGACCCCAACAAGCGTGCCACGGCCGAGGAGTGCCTGCAGAGTTCATACTTCAAAGAACAACCGTTGCGTAAGTTTAAAGTGACAATTTTGTCTTGTGGTCACCTTTATTTCTAATTAAAGCAAAAAAAAAATGCACGACAAAAATCCTTACAAATTCTATTTTTTTATCTTGTCCTGAAAACCTAGGTTTGGATGGCAAGCTCGAATACGTTCGAAGGCTTGCTTTACTTTTTAAATTCGGTTTTATTACGAAAATTTAGGGACAAGGGTTTAGGCAAAAGATATAACTATAGTTTCAGTTATCACACACCGTTCCTCGTTATCCACCTACCAGGGTGCCTCTGACTCATCTCCTAATGGCCCTAGTTTCCCAGAGAACTTTATAAATTGGACACATCCAAAATTTTCTTACTTAATATTTCTTTTTCTTATATCATTACTTTAAAGATTTCGTCAACAAATAGAACCTTTTGAGGTAACTTGAATTTACGTCTTCCATCTTGAGATGTAAGCCCGGACCTAATTTAATGAATCAGATCAAGATCCAGACAGAAGCGTAACAAAAAATATCGTTTTATAAATTGACCCGACTGGGTATCGAAACCCTTGTGTAGTAGGCAGCCCACCGTACCACTAAATTTACCAATTCCGCTAATTTACAAATTGCTCAATAGAATCATAATTGCATCACAATCGTATATTTTGACATTTGACATTAAATGTGTCAAAATATACAATTGAGATGCAATTGCGATTCTATTGAGACGTTTTTAAATAAGCGGAATTGGGGGCCAGGCCGTAGAATGTAATACCTATTTATGAACTAGATAGCAACGCAGTCCCATTTAAAATAGACACTTCAAACTGTTTAAGTTTTATGTAAACCAGCAAACAACATGCATGTGACATGCCTACCCTTTTGTAAATTCAACCTCATGCATTCATTATAGAGGTGAAATTTTAACCACTTTCCAAATTTTAATATAACAATCTACGCGACAAAATCAAATGACGTTATTTTTTCTTTTGATAGCCCAGTACAAAAATGTCAAAATCAGATCAAGCACTTAGAAAATGTCCGTCAAAAATCTAAAATTTTTGATACTGCCTCCTAGCAAAACTTTTTTACGCGATGCGCATTCTCATTCATTTCTAACGATACTATCCATAAGTTTTTGATTTTCTCTTCATACCTTAACAGGCTTAGGACCGTAAAAAATTAAAACTATGTTGCGAAAAATATTTTCAAGTGAAAACTTAATTTACATTTTTTACTTCATAATGGACTCTAAATACGATACTGAATGCCTATAAAAAAAATTTAAGATGATGAAAAAGTCATTCTGTATGTGCATGATTTAAAAGTTGGACGCAAGTATGTCGAAAGAGAACTCAAACGTTCAGAGACTCTAGCACAAAAAACTATCGAATTCTAATCGTTTGCGTGTTCGTATCGCCATCGTAATATTTAGTATGAAAACTTAAACAGCGCTCGCGCGGTCAAAGCGAGAACTCCAAAACAAAGCACGAACTTTGTGTCGTTTGCTTTCGATACGCAAACGATTCGAAGTCGATAGTTTTTTGTGCTAGAGGTACAGTAGAAGCTCATTTGGTTACGACGTTTCTTTCGTAACTGTCGTTATTTTATATTTATGGAAATGCCCATCTAATGTAACCCACTTGTTGCAGCTTGCGACCCTAAGCTTATGCCAAGCTTCCCTCAGCACCGAAATATGAAGGGAACTCAGAAGAGCTCGTCGAACCAGCTGAACATCCCTCTGTCTAACCTGAACACCGGCGCTAATGACCAGACAAATAATTTGCCTGCCATCTCAGACCTACTGGGGTCCCTAGTCAAGAAACGCAGACTAGATTAAGTCTAATGTAAGTTTTAACGTAGAATTAAGGTTTGAAAATACACTACGATATATAGTAAATAAACTGTTTTATTTCAGACATTCATTGTACACTTAACCCAAAAATATAATCGAAAAGCTTTTCTTAGTTACAATTTTTTTAACAAGGACGGGGGAGGAGTTTAGTCTGTCGATGCTTCTTCATCGCCTGAAAGTCCCATGGCCTGTCTAAATTTCTGATACTTTTGCAAGGTGATGGCGTCATTACTCTTAGCTTTTACTTTTTCTTTCTGAAATAAAAAAACTGTTCACGTGAAATAAACGATACAGTGTAATTATGATAAAAGTTTATTAGGTCCGCTGCTTACAATATCCTTTTCTTGTTTTTCTATGTTCCTCAAGGTACGAACACACTGTGAACATAGTATGACGTCTTCCATATGATTTATAGTCTTCTTTCTATGATGATGCTTTAACCTGGAATAATAAAAAGCTGAGATCAAAATACACAGATATTAATTAAAAAACTGCAACCAGACATTTTCGCGATTTATAAATTGATTAAAGTTAATATAACTTTGCCTGAGTGATGTGACACTTGGGCGTCAGTTTTTTGGTCTACTTTCCTTAGTACATCAAGGTATACTAACATTTTACCGCAATAATCGCACTGTAGCTTGTCGGAGCGGTGCGAGACGACATGCCAGCCAAGCTCGCGGTAGGTGGGGTACCGTTCTGTGCACCGGGGGCACTGGATCTTGCCCTCAGAGCGACCGCCATTGCTTTGGTGCTCTACTAACTCCTGCGACGTTTGGAAGTTCTGGTGACAGCTCGAGCACCTGCCAAATAAACATATTGATGTAATTTTTAAGATAAAGTAAAATGCGTTCCGCATACTTGCCACCCGAGGAAAGTGACAGGTTAAGAGGGACACTGGACCTTATTAGCTTTCGCGGTGTCTTAGGAACCCAGACTACGGACGGACGGGCCTTACGCCTATAGCCACAGGCATGCTGCGAATCGCGTGCGCCACTGTGCATCACTGTAACTGTCTGGCTAGAACGGCATATTGACCCATCGGTTTGTCGGGTTTCGTCGGTCAGACTTAACAGTGGCTCAAAGCCAATTTTGGAATTATCTAGTCACATGATATTCGCACTTGATTCTAGTGCGTCGATATACCTTAATTAATTTTTTACCTCCCATCCCCGTTCCCAATAAAAATCGTTAGCAAGAACCTGATTTTTTGATATTTTAAATGTTTTGTGCTGTAGTAATTATTTCTTTATATTAGAAATAGAAGCCGTTAAATATTAAAATCACGAGAAGACCTTTCGTTTCCTATCGAATTTTGGTTTTTCTAATAATAGCAGCAGTCTGCCAGTTATCGAAAGGTGAGTTCCAATCCCACCTGAGACAGTCGAAAAATTGCATTTATATTTTTCAAGTAATCATATTTTTAACGTAAGGTACACCAAGCAGCAATTTAATGGCTTAAAAAGTTCATATACCTATAAACCAAGCACACTGTTTTGCAACAACCGTGTTGCTAAAATGTTGTTGGAAACTCACATAAATATATTGGGTTGTAAATGAAACGCCATGTGTTCAATAATCTTCTTTGGGTAAAAATAGTGGAACTTTTTCTCACAGCAGGTCACGTATCCAGGCACGCCATGTCTATCTTTGTAATGTTTCATCAAAGACCTGAAATGAAAACCTTTTTCATGGCAAATGCAACATTCCATTTTATAGAATAGTGTTATTTGTCTGTCTAGAGCAGTGCCTTGCCGCGCAGGTCGGCCGTCGATTAAAACTATTGGATCTAACGCCTCCGTCAACTCTGCGGATTCTGTTTTACTTTCTTTTTTGTTTGCATCTTTCTTATCCGCTAGCGCCAAAGGTTTGGTTACCATAGACGTGCTACTGAGTAGTGTTTTGTCAACTTTCTCCGCTTTTGCGAACTCTTCTAATGGCATCGCTTCCATGAACTTCATGTCTGACGGAGATTTTTTCTTTGGGATTTGTTTTTTAGTCGGTTTTACATCACCTTGTTGATGTTCGGCTGGAGGCGTTTTGAGTTTGAAAGCATTTTTCTTGTTTGGTTCTGTCATGTTTTCTGAAGACGGAGAGGATGCCATTGGATGCGCTTTGTCAATGGTTTGATTTTGATATTCTTTTCTTTCTTCTAGAGATTTAAGCTTGTGGAAGTCAAGAAACTTTTGTGTTTTCTCTACTTTGACAGCGTATAGATGCATAGCGGCTACTTGTTGCAGACAATCGTGGCATATTGCTTTTGGAAGGTTGTCGTCCGTGCGTATCTGCGGAAATACATTTTTAAATTGACAATTTGTTATGATTAACTTAGGCAGTTAAATACATAAATGCAGTCTTTGTATAAGTATGTAATCTCGTTACGAATGTTATAGTAAATTTGCTTTCCAAGTTTCACAGGTAAGTTTCTAGTAACGATAATGAGTTCTTTTCTAAAAGTTATATATCTAAGTGAATTAGGTGCTTCCTAGTATTGTCGCGTGTTGGCGGTAGAGGAAAACAGGAGGAAACCTCTGATTAAATTGGTGAGTGCGTGAGGGTACAAAAATAGTAAATTAATTCCGACCAGGCGCACGTCGGTTTTATTCCAGTTCATGTAAGAAAAACGGGCCCTATTGACTGACAGACATTACTTAAAAGCAGTGATTCTAATTGCAGCATATTATTTTCGTAGCTCGATTTATCTAGTACCTACTCATTGTTACTTTTGTGTAAATAATTTATAATGTTGTAATTTTAACTTACTAATATTATAAATTTATTTATGTATTTGGGTTTGTATTTATATGTGTGTATATGTATATTGTGTGTATATGTATATTGTGTGTATACTCGTAGTTTATGTAGTTTATTATGCATGAATGTACTACGTATTTAATGTTATTTATGTAGATATTTTATTATGCGTGTAATATTATATTTTAGGTTGTGATATTAAATATATTTATATTTTGTTACGTTCACATTTGAAAACTCTCCGCCGCCTTCCCCCTTTTAAATCTGATTCAACATTCCTCTTCCTAAAGGTTGTCTGGTAGAGATCGCTGCAAGCGATAAGACCGCCTAAATTGTACAATTCTAAGTCTTTTATCATGTGTAATTTTTAAATTTTATGGTGTGCATTAAAGAGTATTCTATCTATCTATCTATCTAAATGCGAAAGTAATTGTCTATCTGTCTGTTACGCTTTCACGTCTAAACTTCTGAACCGATTTAGATTAAATGTAGTGAAAAGATAGCTTAGACCTTCATAAAAGACATAGACTATCCGTGTAGTTATGCGGGCAGAGCCACAGGCAAAAAGCTTAAGTACACAATTCTAAGGTGACAAATACATTTATGTAACACCGACAATGTTTGCTTATTTTCTGGTTGTCTTACCCTGTTGTGTGAATGGTGCTTTATGAATACAAGCATACCTTTGTGTGAGGATTTTATAAAACCGTATGCTACTATAATAATAGTAAGGGGTCCAGGTAACTTACTATGATATCGAAAAGCCTCTTGATCCTGCGCTTGACTTCTGTACTAAGCGGCTTCAGCTTTACCACATCGGTGCAGAGACACAAGCGACACGACAATTCGCGCACTATAGTCTTTTCTAAATTTGAAAAATCATTCATAATGAGAATTTGATCTTACTAGTCTTCGCACATTGCAATTATATTGCGCAAAATGTTATTTGATGGGGGTTTATTTACTTTATCATGACAAAAATATTGGTAATCAATCTGGTAATTTTGTAAAATTATGACACGACCATTTTTGTTTGTTTTTGTTCCGTTCTGTCCAGTCATCGTGATGGCCAGCATAGAAACAGTTTTTATGAACAGATAATAATGTACCTAATAATGTTTTATAATAGACACTTATATCTAGTGATGAAAGAGACTCAGGCATTCTACTTATATCCCACTATCAAAATTGTTAGGCCTAGTACCTACCTACCCATAGTATTGTCACAACATGGTCGCAACAAATTGCAACACAATTGTCTTTTATAAAAAAATATCATGAGAATTCAACTGAACTGCCTCGTTGAAATCTTTGTACGTTCGTCATTTCACATACCGTAAACAATGCAGAAAGCTCTATAAAACACAGCAATATAAGTCATAACAGAAACAGGGCAAGCATGTTAAAGTAATGGTGTGCACGCAGTAATGCTGGGTTTAACTGCACCGATGTAAGTTGAAATTTAATTTAAGCCCTGTAAACGGCGTGCAGGCTCCCAGGCGACCTCCCATGCCTAATTGAGCACAGGAACACCACAAAGTTCGCTTTAAAACTGCAGTGTATCTAAAAATAATGATCACGTTTACATTAAAATTTTAGAGTTCCGTCAATCAATCAATCAATCAGCCTATTGCAGTCCACTGCTGGACGTAGGCCTCCCCAAGGGCACGCCACAGTGCACGATCCCCCGCTTTCCTCATCCAGGCACTACCAGCGACCTTCTTCAGGTCATCGGTCCATCTGGCAGGGGGGTGTCCTACACTACGTTTGCCGAGACGTGGTCTCCATTCGAGAACCCGTCTACTCCAACGCTCATCGGTTCTGCGACAAATATGGCCAGCCCACTGCCACTTCAGCTTGCTAAACTTTTGGATTATGTCCATTACATATGTATGTTCCGTACCTCAAAAGGAATAACGTAACCCTTAAGGGATCACTTTGTTGTTTGTCCGTTTGTCGGTCTGTCAAGACCGTTTATTGGGAACAGGTGAAGGTATTGATTTGAAATTAAAACTATAATTATAGCCCCTTAAAGCTGTGACTGTGACGCCGTTTATGCCAAATCTGTTATGGCACTATCAATCTTGTGGCACTCTGTGCCTCGACATAATATGCTGAGCCCATTTACCCACTAAATAGGTCCCCTATTTGGTACAGCCTTAATAATGTTTTTATTTTATTATTATTTTCAATGTAACATTTTATTGTACTAAATAATTCTTATCATCAAATAATTATCTTTATTAATAACTTAAGGTAAACATAGGGTACCTACCTGTTTTCCGTTGACTTAGAACTATGGTATTCGGCACGTAATGCCTTATACTACAAGTACAGGAAAAAACCTGAAAACTATACATCTCTGATTGAATTATAAAAAAAAAAATATTAAAATATGTACAGGACGGAAATACAATCAAACATCGAAGTTAAGAAACGGTATGCGCGGTCATAATAAGTATATACAAATTTCCTACAAATACTACTGTACGGAACTCGAGCGACGGGCGAGCCCGTCTCACACTTATCCGGTATTAATTCTAATGAATTGATTTGACGATTGTCAAACTACCTTACCCGTACTTTCACCTCAGCGAGGATATCTGCGCTACGGCTTTAAACATTTAATTGAGATTTATAAAATATTTAAATAATATGAAAGTTATAATAAATAGTAACTATCCGTTTGCAGAAGGGGTTCGGTCAGTTTAATAAAATATAAAAAATACTTGCTCAAATATTACTATGGAACTGTAGGTATTAATCTCTGGTAGGCCTACTATAGATAGAGTAGATTACCTACAGTATTTTAATAACCTTTGTTTTGATTGTGGTGTTATACTAACTTTTTTGTAGGATGATTAAGGTATTTTACTAATTTGTTTTCATTTCACTAGAATTTCTTTTTAAATTACCGATTTCTTTTTGTACATAGGTAGGTTGTATGTACCTACTCGAAAATGTGCCAGTGTTGGCACACTATTAAATAATTCAGCGGTACCTACACGTGGTGTAAATTCCCACCTACAAGGAAAGGGTTAAATTCCTGTGTTATTAAATTAGGTTGAGTTGGGTTATTAAGTACCTAGGTAAGTGAATATTAGATGATCTCAATGAATTCTTACACGTGCGTAATGGAATTGAGCGAGGATTTAAGTACCAATTTTTTTAAATTGTTATCATAAGATTGGATTAACTAAACGATTGACAACATGGCATATATGATGCTTATGATAATAGATGATATAAAGGTTCCTTTACTAGTATTAAGACTAGATAAAAAAGACGAAAAACGTATTTAGTTGATTAAAATTCTAGCTAAATATATTGCGAAATACCGTGAATGAATAACTGAAACATAATAAATGACGATGTTCGACAGATAACATTAAAATCGGCCAAGTGTGAGTCGGACTCACGCACTGAGGGTTCCGTACCAACTAACTGAATTAGGGGTCTACTTACTTCCACTTAGCCAAAATACCACAATATTTAATTGACTGTAAAAAAAGAGCTTTGTTATTCATAGTGTTTGTATGAAGGACAAAGTTATATTTGCGGTTGTTAAAAATGAGCTATTTCACAAAAACTACTAGTTTGATCTCATTCAAACCAATTTTCGGTGAAAGTTTTTGTTAAGATCTACATTATTTTTTTTAGTTCAAAAGTTTAAAAGTTAGAGGGCGGGGGGGGGGGGGGGGGATTTTACCACTTTGGAAATCTACTATGGAAGTCTATCTTCCAAATGTGAGACTTTTGAAAAAAAAAATGGTTTTAGGAACCTCTTTGTCATTTTAAAAGACCTATCCATAGATACCTACGCATACGTCTGACAAAAAATATTTTTTTTGTTTTAGTTCTAATTATTTTTTATTTTTTGGTTGAGAATCGTAAAGCGGGCAACAGGATACACCTACCTTCCATGTTTCAACTGTGTAATGGTAATACTTTCAGAATAAAGTGGCTGTGACTTACGGACGGACAGACAGACAGACAGACTTGACGAAACTATAAGGGTTCCGTTTTTTGCCATTCGGCTACGGAATCCTAAAAATGACAAATAAAAACACAGGTGACGATACTATTTTAAACATTGCACTGAGCCAAGAAACCATAAAAAAATTTTTATTAGTTACGAGCTGACCCGGCAAACGTTGTTTTGCCATAAAAATGATTAAATTACTAAAATGGCTAACAAAAAATAGGGGTTGGTGGTAAAAGGGTAAAAATTTAGGGTTGTATATATTTAATAAAATTTTAATATTTTACTACCCTACCCCTACCCTACCCCTACCCAACCCATACCCTACCCCTACCCTACCCCTACCCTACCCCTACCCTACCCTACCCCTACCCTACCCCTACCCTACCCCTACCCTACCCTACCCCTACCCTACCCTACCCTACCCCCACCCCTACCCTAAACCCTTCCCTACCCCTACCCTACCCTTACAAAAAAGACGATAATTGATCAGTTATCGAGCGGGATGAAAAATGATTAAATTACTAAAATGGCTATTAAAAAATAGGGGTTGGTGATAAAAGGGTAAAAATTTAGGATTGTATGTATTTTTGTATTTTGTATCATAAAAAAATAGAAATTAAAAATTTTGTCTAAAAAATAAAAAATAAAATTTAGGGGTGGACTACCCCTAACATTTAGGGGGATGAAAAATAGATGTTGGCCGATTCTCATAGATACCGGATAAGCACAAAAAAATTCATCAAAATCGGTCAAGCCGTTTCGGAGGAGTTCAAGTTCGAACACCGTGACACGAGAATTTTATATATTAGAGATTTCATGATGATGGGTACTTTTTAAATTACCTGTGTACCTACATGCTTACCTGGACAATATTTAGATATTCTACTAGTAAACAGTTAAGATTTTTTTTGTACATTCCATCCTGTTCTAAGTACGTATTAAGAACAGGATGTATGAGCAGTATTAATTTCAACGACCTCATCGTACCAAAAACCGCACATCGAAAGAATGAATTTAAAAGATAGGTAGGTAATTGTAAAACCAAACTATTATAAATACTGATAATAATCGGTTCCCTTAAATATAAATGTAATATGTGCCCAGTCTATAAGTCATTTTGTACTAGTCGTAAGTACCACTTACTACCAAAGCTGGAATTTTTCTGCTTGAGCAGCTATTTCTTGATGAAGCGCGACGGTTAACTTATTGTGCAGCTTAAAAGGGTCATATAAACGTAATATTTGAGACACACGTGACGAAAGAGCATTTTTTGAGATTGTGTGGATCATCGTAAAAGGTTAAGTGGTTTAGCCGCTCGTAAGGACACTTATCTCCTCAAGGCTAGGACCGTCACGCACTTAACACTTTCGTTACCTTAGGTCTTTTTTTTATTAATAATGGGTTTGCTCTTGACTACATACTTAACTATACGGTTAAGAAGAAGCCTAAGATGGAGCGAGCTTACCCAGAGGCACTGGTTCTCCCACACATCAGCAGGAGGGCGGTGTAGCATCCAGGCGGCCTCTTACGAAGCCCACCGCAGAGGGATCTGTTAGCCGTCATCATTGGTTAGAGAACCAAAGATGCCGTTGCCCAGGGGGGACCACTAGGAGGTAGATCCCACCACCCCAAAATCTGGTCTGGTCTGGTCTGGCAATGTAAGTATCTACTCAAATATGTTGGAATAAACGCATGCAGATATTATGATAAACCTCTAGATGAGTTATTTTAAGATATTTAAGTTGACATGGACCTTCATGTTAACCTAAAGATATTTACAAGTTTAATGGGACTTTTTTGGTTTAATATTATTAACTTGTTTTTTAAAAACATTTGTAAAGATGAAATTAAGAAAAACGGTTCCGTGAGTCTAGAATTTTCTAATTATGCTTTTCATTTTGCGATACTAAGCAACTAAATAAGATATAAATAATAACCGGCCAAGTGCGAGTCGGACTCGCGCACGAAGGGTTCCGTACCATAAAGGCCAAAAAAACGGGTTTGTTGTATGGGAGCCCCCCTTAAATATAAAATTTATTTTGTTTTTAGTATTTTTTGTTATTGCGGGAATAGAAATGCATAATTTGTGAAAATTTCCACAGTGCAGCTATCGCGGCTCTTGAGATACAGCCTAGTGACAGAGCGACGGACAGATTGACAGACGGAAAGACGGACAGACAGCGAAGTCTTAGTAATAGGGTCCCGTTTTTCCCTTTGGGTACGGAACCCTAAAAACGGCTGTAGGTACTCCTATATATCTTATTTGATTGCTTCTAATCAAAAATCAACCGAGGGTTGCGATATGAGCCGATTTTTATAATTCCCTCACAGTCACGAGATAATATTGTTTTAAAGGAGTGGTGCTACCTTTATTATAGCTAATAGTTTGTAATTCAAACGTTTGTGATTTCCGAAGGAAATAAACGTTCTTTATACCTACTATAATAATGTGTTTTAAATTGTGTTTAGGTAATCTGTTCTTAATATACAAAGCAGATTAGTTTGTAAGCTTGTTTGAGGGCGTAGGACAGCATTGAATATCAGGATTAACTGGTTCAAATTAAAAAACTCTTGTGTTGGATAATCCATTCAACTTACACAAACCGCGTGAAAAGTTAAATTCGTCACATTACTCCTACGGTTAGAAAAAATCGGAGTGGGAGTCGGACTCACGCACGAAGGCTTCCGTCCCATTGACTAGGTTCCGTTTTTACCCTTTGGGTACGGAACGCTAAAAAGGAATCGACTGCTTTATTTTTGGAAAAACTAAAAGAAAAGTGACGATGCATTGACTATTGGCTTATTTAGAGTATACTCGTAACATTTTATTGTAGATCGTCATGCGCAGTCTCAA
This sequence comes from Anania crocealis, assembly GCA_949315895.1. Lineage (NCBI taxonomy): Eukaryota > Metazoa > Arthropoda > Insecta > Lepidoptera > Crambidae > Anania > Anania crocealis. Next base: position 18,471,732 of record OX438882.1, read on the forward strand.
AATTAGTTAGCACCTACTTATTTGTGTCTTCTTGCTTTATTGTATATTAGTTAGTTAAAATTTTGGAAAAAAAGGTTTTCTGAATGAGAGTGGACGTTCCGTGTTGTTTTTATCATAGCGTAAAATACCTCTCAATTACGACGTAACAGTGTTTAAATAATTTTAATTGACATTCAAGACCGTCTCCGAAGTTTGACCTTGCGCCCGCAATTAATAGGTATAGCACTCCGTTGTGTCGGTTGTGCAATCATGAAAGGTGGGTGATTTACGTCGGATTATGGCTAAGTTGGGATTGTTCCACTACAAACTTTGCAGCGATGGATCAGACTCGGGAAATTAGAGGGACCCCAAGACTCGAGCAAGTCGACCGTTACTAGCCTCCTAGGCTTCTGTGACATCGGCCCCCATATTGAATGCTAATGGTGTTTGTTTACTGCTTATTGCCAACTGTTCTAGTTTAAACAACACCTATAAAGTTCATACGTTTCTCGTATGTTTTACGGAGATGAACTTAGAATGTAACAGTGAGTTGAATAAGGTTAGGCTGTAAATAAATGTTGATTCCTCATTTTACAAACATCTACAGAAGGCAGACAGACATATTGCATTTATTGTCATTTTTATATCTATTTTGTATAAATTTTCTCTCCATCAAATGTCACCTAAGTATATATTGAACGAACGCCGAAGCAAAGAAGAGTTTTTTTATTTCAAATATAAAGATATTTAATAAATATAAGGCGCACAATTTTTACACTTCTTTTACTTATTTAGGAGACGAAAAATAAATCTAAGTTCCAACACGAATGATTGATGAGTGATACCCATTTGGCGGGTATATTGCTAAAATTAAAATGCTTACTTTCCTTGAAAGGAAGCTTTGCAGGATATTAATCCGCGTTAGGTATCTATTGTTTTGCTAATACCAGCTAAAATATTACACCTTTTTATAAATTTCATGTTTGGGCAAATTAATGTATCTACTTATGTAATATAATTACTTTTCATATTGTTACAAATGTAGACAGTTATCTTTTTCATTTATTAGACTAATTAGATATTAGACTTCTTTATAAATTGCTCTTTGAAAGCTTAACTAATGGACTTTTTGGGTTTTAGGGTTTGTTAACATTAAAAAAACTTGGATTTATGAGAGGATTGATAAGAAACATTATTATTGTGTAGGTAAGTTTAGTACTAGGTAAGCACCTACACAATTTTCTCAGGGCACTTACAATAAAATTTTAAAGTAAAAAAAAACCAAATGTATTTCAAACAAAATCTTCTAAGCTTTCGAGGACAAACAATATTATTTTGTCTTCTACGAAATTGTTTCTCGTTTTCCAATTACGCTTCTTCAGAATTTGATTTTGCTACGGAAATTGCACGCAGATACAACCAAAATGTGAGGCAAGTTCCTATTTTGATAGGAGCGCAAACTGTTGACTATCAAATGGGTTAAATGTTTAACAAAATCGATATTATTACTCTGACCAAACTTAGGATATTAGGTAATTAGTTTGTCTTGTTACATAGACCTCTACGTGCATCCATTAATCTGTAATTTCTTGAGACTACAAGTTAAAAAGTTGTCGACGAACTTACAAAATGAACTTGAAGGAAGTAAATTTCGTTCAAAATCCTTAGGAAATAGGCGACATTAGATAGATACCTAGATATATTCACGTAATTACGATTTTTTCTTTTTGTCGTATGAGAATCCTTCAAAGATAGCCTGGTGTC